>OZ005652.1:114139067-114784067 GCA_963930645.1 Salticus scenicus | reverse complement strand
TCTTTTAAGTTGTGCGAACACAATGTTTTTTAAAACTTTCCTACTGATATTTGGAAACCAATTAGTAAGACAATTAACTTTAAAGTTAAAATCTTTTCTTTTATCATATAATCCAATTACCTTAATTTCTCTTTATATTTAAATCTAGGAAAGAAATTTTATCAGTATCTGTACGGTTTAAAATTAATTCTTTAGGATATATTTTTCTTGAAATATTTTCGAAACAATTACAGTTAAAAACAATTAAATCATCAATGTATCTGAAGAAAGTAATATTTATAAAACTTTTTTCGAAAAAATATAAAAATAAATTTGCGAAAGCACTCGAAAAACTCGTTCCCATTGGAATCCCCCTCTGCTGTAAAAAGTAATCTTTCCCGTTAAACAAAACGTTTTCAAAAATGCAGAACTTGATAAGATTAATCCAGTAATTTTTTTCACAATTTAAGTAACTTCCAAATTCATCATAAATGCTTTCAAAAACTTCTATTACCAAGTTGTGCGGAATACTGCCAAACAAATTTTCAAAATCATAGGTATTTACATAAGCAATGAATTAATCTTGAACTAAACAATGAATTAATCTGAATTAATCTTGAAATATTCTAAAACTTTCTGGTTATTGTTTATAATGTTACAATCATTCGCAGAATTTATTACTTTTAAAACTGAATTTAAATATTTAAACAAGATTTTACCAGCTTTATCATTATAGCTATTAGTACCACAGGTAACAAAACGAAATTTAACTGGATTTTTATGAAATTTTACAATAACGAATATATATGGAAAATTAAAACAATTTCTGCTGAAATTTAGTTTTTTATCAAAGGCCAATATACGTTTTTTGATAATAGAGGGGTGGTCAGTTAACTTATTGAAAGAACTATTACTTGAATATTCCTTAAAAAGAAGATTTTTATAAAAAACTTTACAAATAATAGTAAAATTTATATATATATGTATGTATATATAAATTTTAAACTCATTAATGGAATATTATTTTTAAAGACGGTAATTTTTATTATTTTTAATGGAAAAGTATCTTAAGTTAATGACGAAGAAAAAAAAAAGTTCAGCGTTATATAAAATGATCCAAACTACCTCAAAAAATATCACATAGTTTTAAGTTGTAATGTTTATTAAACTAAACTGTCTAATTCACATTTTATTATTAATTATAATAATTAAATATATACAATAATTTTGTATATTATTTACTAGCTGGATTCACTGTGTCATTATTTCATATTTTCAAAAAGTATTACTAAAAATAAATCTCTGTATCCGGCTAAAATTTTTCATATCATTCTCCATTTAGGGGTGGGTTATTATTACTAAATTTTCTAAAATATTTTTTTAGGTATTTATATTTGATATATTTTAAGAAGGAATCTAAACTATTAATCCTAATTAAGATTTTTTAATAAACATTTGTGTTTATCAAGAAATGCCTGCTTGAAAAAAAATGTATTTCTTCTCAAGCTTTGTCCTAGTAGCATCCAAGCCTTAATTGTCATATTTAAAACGTTCGTCAACTACTAAATATCTGGATATATAACAGTTTTATTGAACACATTAATTGAGATTGTTCCGTTTATATATATATTAAAAAAAAAAAAAAAAAAAAAAAAAAAAAAAAAAAAAACTTTAGAAAGAGCTGTTGTAATTAGGATATGTTAACATCCCGAGGCCCTGTGTGGCATTTTTTTTTTTTTTTAAGCGGTAAAAATTAGTATGCTATAAAACTTTTATGCCTTTTCCAATTGTGGAAAGCAACGCATTTTTGCATTTGGATAAATGCAGGGTAACTCCAAAATATCTCAAGAAATTTCTTTAAACACATTAAACGAAATGATATCATAATTTAAAATAATTTATAAACTAAGCTATCAGAAATGAAGCTCAAATGATCTTCTAGAGCCACAGTAATCATTACTGGGGGACATACGTTATTTTCAATATACATATTTAAAACAAAATTATTTAAAACAAAAATTGTGCATTTTATCCAAGGATATTTTTTTCTTAACGAGATATTTCTAGGTTTCTGTATGTATTCGCGAACACAAAACTCGGAACCTAGAGAGCTTGCATTTAATGGAGGATGAAAATTGCGATGGCATGTCTCCGGACCACCTCTAGAAGTGAGTCCCAGACCGTCGCCAATTGCGAATCGGCGCAGCACTAGCCAACCAACCAACCAAAAAACCAGCTTGCATTTAAAAAGCAATGAGCATTTTTTAAAGATTTTTTTTCTATTAATCTTACTCTATCTTTACGAATTAATGTGTTCAACATATTTTCGTTCCTGCAGGTATATTTCAGATTTCCCCCGACTATCATTTAAATGCATAAATTTAAACCGCAGTTTCAACAAATGCAATTAATGAAACGATCTTTATTGAAAGTAGATGTTTCCCTTTTTTAAATGTTTAAAAGAATTGAATTTGTGTAATGTATTAAAATTAGGAGTCTTTGGATTGACCGATCTGATAAATAGTTTTAAATCAGGAAAATTTTTAACTTGTTATGTTCAGTAAAATTTTGATTCTATCATCAGTTTTCAAGGAATTATCACCAAAGGCAAAAAATACATTTTTTTTTCGTTGCAGAGATTTATTTTAAGACAAAAATCAGTGCCTTATCTAAAAAAAAAAAAATCTTATTATTATTATATATTTTTTTTTTTCTGTTCAACATGATTTTCGGAATAAAAGTGTATAGATGACATTAAATACATTACTTTTTATTCACATATTTTTACTTTATATGTAAACTGCATTTCTATGAATGCCATTTTCTACATACTTTTTGTGCATGAGTAGGTATATCTACTGTATGTATGAACAACTACTATTTTTTTTTTTCTTTAAACTAAATATAAACAAACAATTTTAGATCATATGGTTCATTCATCCTACATGAGTGGGAAATACATCAAATATCAAATGCTTTATTTAATAAGAAATAATTTTTTTTAGAGTAAACATTTTATGCTAATAGAAATCGATAAATAGCAAACAACTATTAAAAAAAAAAAAAAAAAAAAAAAAAAAAAAACTTTTGTAAATATCTATAACTACATAAATAAACACTAAAATATAATTCTTAAGAAAAAAGGAAATGTCAGTAAAAATAACGATTGGTAAAATTAAAATAATGAAATATCATTAGATACAACAAAATAATGAATCGTTTAAATATATATATATATATATATATATATATATATATATTTAATAGTAGAGATGTAGAAGAAAACGTATTTAAAAATTATAGTATTTTTTTTTTCTCTAATGGAATTATTATAAATAAATTTATAACCTTAAAATTCATAGTTCATTAAATGTACTGAGAAATGTATTTTGGAAATTTCTCTGTGTTAAGTAATAATAATAACATTAATATAAAATACACTCAGCTATATATAAAACACAAATACTAGATATGTAATAAGACTTTCAGCACGTTGGTAATTTATTTCCATAAGATCTACAAATGAAAGACTATTAATTATTTTTAAAGTGAAAATTTATAATATCTACAAGAAAATTTCGCTTTAGTTACTATATAATAAATTTTACTTTTATATTCTTCAGTTATAAATGTTACATGATTTTATACATATTTTCTATGGAACACCTGAAAAAAAATCTGTATGTTATATTGGAAAGACGCAAAATATTTTTCACATCGTTTACATGTGCTTAGAACAAATTTCATGCTGTGGAAACACAACTCTAAAACGATAAATATTTTTCATCTCTATAAAAATATACACTTTATACCAAAAGGAAATGTATGAGCTTCAGAATGTGTGAATTTTTAAAAACGTACGTTTGCGTCGACGAAACTATAAACAAGGATTCTGAAATAACAAAGTATAATAATACAGAAGCGTATATATATTATTATTTTTTTTTCACTATAAGATGTTTTCAGTTTTCTTTATTAGACAAAATATATTCTTATTTCGTATCTTGCAGTTATGCATGGATAAAATATATTTATATAGTATTTAAGTGTGCCAGAGAGTAAGTTACAAATACACATACGCACACATGTATATATATATACGAATTGAAATGCTATATAAAAAAAACGTGCATATAAACTATAAATAAGCATTTCGCTGTGTATGTATACATAAATAATTGAATTAAGAGAAATATATTTAAAATTTATGTATTTTTTGAAAGATTAATAATATAGTTAGTATAAAGTTTAATAGTATATATATACAAAATGATGAAGGGGCCAGAAGGAAGTAACCAAAGGAAAATAAATATCTAGGTCTGAATTTTCTTTTTCAAGATTTCTGCGAAATTGACAATATAAATGTTTTACGAGTTATATAATGAGATTAAAATGTTAAAAGATCATTCCAAATGCTGAATATATATATATATATATATCGACAAAACTATTAGTAAATACACTATCTACCAATAAGTATTTGGACACATTCGAGTTTAGACATTTTGTTACATATCAGAAAAAATTATTTAGGAACCATCTTGAAACTTTGGTAGTCTAAAGAACGTGTTATTCCTCTTACTTTTTAGCAAAGTTGTGTCCTGAAAAGGAAAAGATGACCAGTAAAAAAATAAACAACAATCAAAATGTTTTGCATCACACTGTGAAAAGTAACGCTTTAAATGAGTTTTGGCTGAAGCATGTGATTAAGAGGATTTGCCTCATTATCGTATAAAAGTTTATTAGGGTATCACGTATATTCATGGAGATATCACGTTTTCTTTAAATAATTACAAAAAATAATTTTCACTTTTTTAAAATTATTACACGTAGGGTATGAGACCTGTGCAAAACTATTTTTAGAAAACATGGCATACTAAATTAGACACAGCATACTGCAATCAGAATGCAAAAATGTTCAATATCTTTCGAAATCTGAAAAATAATTTTTAACTATCCATCCACAAGCCTTTTAAGAAATTCATTTGCACAATTTAATAGCCAAAATGTTTGAGCAACTTATATGAAAACCTGAAACAAATATCATGTACATTCAAAACGTTACAAGGGATCGAATGAACAGAATTCAAGCTCTCTCAACATAAAAGCTAAACTATAAGGGATTTTACTGATATTTTTATTTTGATTCAATCAATGACCAATAGTAATACAGTGTTTTCGCTGATTACAAATAAATATTGTTAAAACCCCTTACATTTTTTTCCCGAGAAGAAATTTATTTTCTGTCCCTTCTATCTCTCGTAACGTTTTGAATGCACCAGATATTTGTCTGTTTTTTTTTTTTTTCTTTTTTTTTTTTTTTTTTTTTTTTTTTATTATTATTATTATTAATTTGCTTAGTACCATTAATTATTAAATTATGCAAATGGATTTTTTATAAAGTTTACGCATGCGTAGTTAAAAATTATTTAGTAAAAGTGCTCGTACTTCGTAAAGTACTTAACATTATTGAATTATGATTTCTGTATGTTATATCTAATTTAGAAAGCCATATTGCTTAAAAATGACTTTGCAGTTGTTCTAATGCCCTACCTGTTATAAAAAAAAAAAAAAAAAAAGAAATTGTTTTTGGAATTTTTGAAAAAAAAAACTTTATATCTCCATAAATATGTGTGGTAGCCCCATAAAATTTTATACAGATAAGGAGAAGAATTCTCTTAACCGCATGTTAAAGCGAAAGTGTATTTAAATCCTTACTTTTTACAGAGTGATCCAAAACCATAACATTATTATTATTATTATTATTATTATTTTAATTTCCTATTGGTCCCTTTTTCTTTTTATGGACACAATATTTCCTGAAATTCGCTGGTATAACATGTCATTTATACTGCAAGTGTTTCAAGATTATTCTTAAAGTACTTTTGTAGATATTTGACAATGCGTCTAAATTCGAAAGTGCCCAAATACTTATTCGTAGATAGTATATTGGTTATTGATGTAATATATATATATATATACAAAACTATTGACATGAATTTATATATATATATATAAGTTTACACATTAGAAAACCAAAAGAAGAATTACAATCCAATGCGCAAAATTGCAGCGAAAGGAAATGAAAAATTTAAATGTAGGAATATATAAATAAATGAATGAAATTAAACCCCAAAAAACACTGACATCTTCATCAGGGAGGCCCTCAGTGTAGGGGTGAACGAGAACTTTCTGAAAGGACAGTAGCAATAAGCTAATAACAATCCTTAGACCCCAACTTCTCACCAAACAGAAAAGCACCAATAACTGATGATAAATCAAACACATATATAATGTATAAAAATAATTTAAAAAAAAATATTAAATTATCAAATTGAAAAAGTTACAAAATTACATCACTTTATTTAAAAATATGCAATACAATAAAGAATTACTGAAGGTAAACAAGAAAGTATGAAATGAAATAAAATAAAAGCCTTCATCTGATAAACAAACTAACTTCGGCCGACGGGGCTGCTCGTCAGTACTTCAATATCGCCCTTGAATGAGGAAGTAGAACAAACCGAGATAGAAAAACTCTGGAAACTCACAGTTAAAAATCGGGACGGGTAACAGTTAATCTGCAAGGTATCTTTAGGTTTTTAAGAGCATATTTTAAATCATTTACATTATTGCAAATAGTACGAATTCTTTTAAGCTGTGCGAACATAATATTTTTTAAAACTTTTCTCTTGATATTTGTAAACCAGTTAGTAAGACTATTTACTTTAAAATTAAAATCCTTCCTTTTATCGTATAATCCAATGAGCCATTTTTCTTCATTTCTCTTTATATTTAAATCTAGGAAAGAAATTTTATCAGTATCCGGTTTATAATTATTTCTTTAGGATATATTTTTCCAGAAATATTTTCGAAACAATTACAGTTAAAAAAAATTAAATCATCAATATATCTGAAGAAAGTAATATAAAAAAAAAAAAAAATCGAAAACATATATAAAAATAAATTTGGGAAAGCACTTTAAAAACTCGTTCCCATTGGGATCCCCCCCTCCGTTGTAAAAAGTAATCTTTCCCGTTAAACAAAACTTTTTCAAAAATACAGAACTTCATAAGATTAATCCAGTACTTTTTTTCACAATTTATGTAACTGCCAAATTCATCATAAATGCTTTCAAAAACCTCTCTTACCAAGTTGTGCGGAGTACTGCCAAACAAATTTTCAAAATCATAGGTATTTATGGAATTGATGATTTCTGAATAAATCTTTAAATTTTCTATAACTTTCTGGTTATTGTTTATAATTTTACAATCATTAGCAGAATTTATCACTTTTAAGACTGAATTTAGATATTTAAATAAAATTTTACCGGCTTTATCATTACAGTTATTAGTAACACAGGTAACAAAACGAAATTTAACTGGATTTTTATGGTGAAAACTGGATTTTTAATATGATTTTGAAAATTTGTTTGGCAGTATTCCGCACAACTTGGTAACAGAAGTATTTGAAAGCATTTATGAAGAATTTGGCAGTTACTTAAATTGTGAAAAAAACTACTGGATTAATCTTATCAAGTTCTGTAATTTTGAAAAAGGTTTGTTTATCGGGAAAGATTACTTTTTACAGCGGAGGGGGATCCCAATGGGAACGAGTTTTTCGAGTGTTTTCGCAAATTTATTTTTATGTTTTTTCAAAAAAAAAAAAAAAAAAAAAATATATATATATATATATATATAAATATTACTTTCTTCAGATATGTTGATGATTTAATTTTTTTTTTTTTTTTAATTGTAATTGTTTCGAAAATATTTCTGGAAGAATATATCCTAAAGAATTAATTTTAAACCGTACGGAAACTGATAAAATTTCTTTCCTAGATTTAAATTTAAAGAGAAATGAAGAAAAATGGCTCATTGGATTATACGATAAAAGGAAAGATTTTAATTTTAAAGTAAATAGTCTTACTAGGGGAAGCCGGGGTAATAAGAGACAAAAAGTGTTATAAGAGACAAAATATATTAATAAAATCTATACTATTAATCTAAATAACTTGAAATAAATGTCTCGTATTAATTTCATTAAATGGACTCCTCTTGATTTTTTAGGTGATTTTTGAACTTAATTTTTTTGTTAAATTCTTTTTTTAAATTTTCATTAAATCCTTGTCTCGAATAACCCCACGCGGGGTAATAAGAGACCAGGCTTCTAACTGTCCATATATAGCAATGTAAATTCATGTGAGATAATTAAAGATATCTGGAAACAATTCTGAATCAGCCAATAGCTTTAAATTTTTATTATTTACATCCATTCAAAAAATATGTTTGCTCGAAAATTAACTGTCATAAATGTGTTTGTGGAATTTATTTCTTTTAATATTAGGTCCTAAATAATATAATATTGTACTTAATGATAGTTCTACATAATCAACATAACCTAGGGATTAATCAAAAACATCAATATAATTTATAAATTGGGCAGAAAATATTTTACCCATTTTCTAAAGTGTAGTCGAAAATAGGCAAAAAAGACGTATCTTTGAAGTGTATACAAGCGAACAAAATGTTATAAAATATTTTTCTAGTAATTATAAATGAACTTATTTATTATGGAATGAAGTATTAATGACTAAATACTAACTTATACACATTCTAAACATAAATTTACATAATCATATCAACTAAATATGGTCTAGCCTAATGAGTGAAACTGCTTTTTGATTTAAAGTGAAAAAAAAAATGTTCTTTCGGTAAATTTAGACTGGGCCTAACACTAGGTAAACTCTTCGTAAACTAGTCAGGCAGAATTAAAATACAATTGGGGGGGACACAAGAATTAACAGTGGGGGTAAAAAAAGACCCATGTCTCTTATTACCCCCACAAAAAATAAAAATGGGGTAATAAGAAACATGCCTAGAACATTTAAATAAAGAATGCTTTCAATGTTTTAAAAAATTGTACATCAAAAGTCATAGTCTTGGTCAAAAGGTTACACATTAATAAATCCCAAACATCTTACCTAGAAAGAAAAATAAAGAAAAATTTGGAAAAAGTCACGAACTTTTAGGGTAAGTTCAAAGTGAAGGTTTTCTTTCGTCGTAGAAAACGAATTCAAAATGTGTTATGAACTTCTCAATAAGTGTATTGTTGTAAAGAGTACACATGATACTTAATATTACATATTTTTGAAGTTGTCTAAGTATATTTTTTGGTGGTTTTTTTGGCTGTGTCTCTTATAACCCTGTCTCTTATTACCCCGGCTTCCCCTAATTGGTTTTCAAATAGCAGTAGAAAAGTTTTTAAAAATATTATGTTCGCACAGCTTAAAAGAATTCGTAATATTTGCAATAATGAAAATGATTTAAAATATGCTCTTGAAAACCTAAAAAGTACCTTGCAAATTAACTGTTACCCGTCCCAATTTTTAACTATGAGTTTCCAGAGTTTTCCTATCGCGGTTTGTTCTACTTCCTTTATTCAAGGACGGTATTGAAGTACCGACGAGCAGCCCCGTCGGCCGAAGTTAGTTTGTTTATCAGATGAAGGGTTTTGTTTTATTCCATTTTATACTTTCTTGTTTACCTTCAGTATTTCTTTATGGCATTGTATATTTTTAAATGAATTGATGTAATTTTGTAACTTTTTCAATTTGATAATTTATTTTTTTTTTTTTTAATTATTTTTATACATTATATATATTTTTGATTTCTCATCAGTTATTGGTGCTTTTCTGTTTGATGTGAAGTTGGGGACGAAGGACAGTTATAGGCTTATTGCTACTCTCCCTTCAGAAATTTCTCGTTCACCCCTACACTGAGGGGCCTCCCTGATGAAGATCTCAATGTATTTGGGGTTTAATTTCATTCATTTATTTATATATTCCTACATTTATATATATATATATAATTCAAAATAAAATTCGTAGTATTTCTTTTATTGCTACAGATTAATCTAATTTTATTTGATATGTTGAAGTAAATATTTTCTTTTAAAAATAATTCTAATTTAGATGCAATCACATATAAAGCGAAACTATTTAATTAGTTTTTATTCGTTATGTTCATTATGAAACATTTTCAGTTAATATAAAAAAAAATATATATATTTGTTTGAAATTAGTACACAGCTGTTTCTAAAAAATGCAACACCAAGAAGGAATGAGAATATCATAATGATATTTATTGGGCACATACATTATAGTAAGAAGAACAATTGATTAAAATTTCAGGAAATTTGCAGTCACATGTACTGAGAAAACAGTACATAAAGCAGCGAATTCTTTTAGCAATAACAGCACTTATCTGTCTAGGCATTGAATCAAACGGCGATTGGATGACATGTTCGGGTAAAGCACTTCATGAAGCTTCCACACGATTCCACAATTCATCGATCGTAGTTACTGGTACGTAGTGGGGGCCAGTCGCTTTTTAACGATTAAACAGTCATTTTCATTGGTGCGAGACCAGGAGAATGCGCTGACCAGAGCAACGGTTGAACACATTATGTATTAAGAAAGGTCCGGACTATACTAAAATCTTGCGGTCGTGCACTATCCTGCTTAAATGTGGCGCTGCGGAGGCCTTGAATATATAGAGAGGAGGTGCGGGCGTTATCTCACCAGAAATTTAATGACCGCATTTCAGAGTTCCGGGAATGCGAACAAGAAGTATTCGAGACGTGTAAACAATGGGACCCCATACCACCACTGCATGTGGTGTACAGTTTGACGATGTCGAATCCCAACTGGCATTGTGCATTATTGACAATGCCGTTAAATACGGATAAGGCAATCTTAATACTGTATTCAGGGCTGTTATTTGTCTAAAAGGCGACTTGACGCCATCCCTGCTTCCAGGTTCGCCATTAGTTACACATTAAAGGCAACCGTATCAGTGATACAGTTTTGAGGGTAATCAAAATTCTGGTAGCTGCATACTGGGTCACCCCTGGAGTGATGGTATGTGGTACCATTGGAGACACGTCTCGATCACCTCCTGTTTTGATTCCCGTCACTCTGAATACCAGCCATTGCATTTCTGACGAGTTAAGGCCTTTTGCTGTGCCCTAAATTCAAGGCCTACGAAACGCAATAATTAAGCAGGACAATCCATGACCGCGAGTTGTAAATATTGTCCAGATCATCCTTGATGCATGATATGTGTCGACTGTTGCTCTGGCCAATGCGTTCTTCTGATCTTATACCAATGAAAATGATTGTTTAATCGTTGAAAAGCGACTGGCCCCCACCCTTCACCAGTAACTACGATCGATGAATTATGGCATCGTGTTGAAACTTCATGGATGGCTTTACCCATACATGTCATCCAATCGCTGTTTGATTCAGTACCTAGGCAGATAAAGGGAGTTATTGCTCACAGAGTTCGCTAATTTATGCACTGTTTTCTGAGTACATATAACTCCAAATTTCCTGAAATTTTAATCAATTGTTCTTCTTACTATAATTTATGAGCCCAATAAATATCATTATGATATTCGCATTCCTTCATGGTGTTGCATTTTTTACAAACAGCAGTTTAGATCGAAGGTTAAAAACAGGCACAGGTGTAAAAAAGTACGCACTCATCCACACGTGGCTATAGGAAGTGCTTAAGCCTGGCGGTAAGGTATGTGGATGGTCGTTTTTATATAAGATAGTAGAGGTAGTTCTGGACGATATCAGAGATTAAATATCGTGATATATCACCAAGTTAAAATCGATATTAGTGATATATTGCGATATTTCTATCAAGATAGGAAAAAATAGACACTTGTTATTTTTTAAAGACATATGCACACGAATTTTAAAGTATACAAGTATAGAGTGTTTTCCATGTATTTTCTGGTATATTACTACCATAACTCTATCATAAAAAAAAAAAAAAAAATGCATAAAAAGTGAATCAATATTTTGTGTTTCTTATAACTTATACTATTGCTTTTTAGTATACCTCTGTACAGTTTATCCTCTATTCTTCACATTTTAAGCTTTAATTATTTTAAAATCATATTTTAACACAGCTAATATGTGATCTGTGTTTTATTTGTACCAAGTATATCAAAATTCATAATTCTACTAAAAATAAAGCTTAAGAAAAATTGTCTTAAGATGAAGGTATTAAATAAAAAGGAAAATCATTTTAAATAGTTAAGAAATGCCATTGGATACACCTTTTTTGGTCGTAGAGAGTAATATTTTTTACTTAAAACTCTTATATGCATCCTAAATGTCAGTTACTTGTCATTTTTTTTGTATCTCCTTACCAAATAATTACAATATTTTTAAAATGTATATGTGTTCAATTCACATTCGTAATATTTTCACAATAATTGAAAATTGAATTATATATATATTATATATATATATATATGTATACATTGTGAGTATAAAAACTATATTATTTAAACAAAATTATGTTAAAGTTTTATTTTGTTACTTAAAGTAACTCATTTTGCATTTAAACCAATTTTATTTAACATGTACGGCTTAAAAAAAAAAAAAAAAAAAAAAGAAAGAAAGAAGAAAAAAGGAAAGAGAAAAAATAAATGCTACGTAAAAAAAATAATAAACTATCCAATATTATATAATTCTATAAAGAAACTGTCACTGTAAAATTACTGAAGATAAAACTTTATTTTACATCATTCAGATAGCACCCTTTCTCCCTTCCCATGTTATCCAATGGGATTTTTGTCGCGTCGTTTTATAAAAATATTTTATTAAAAAATGAACTTTTTCGAACTCTGTTATTTGAATATTACTCTTTGAATAGGTCGTCTTTTAGCTT
Organism: Salticus scenicus; assembly: GCA_963930645.1. Classification (NCBI taxonomy): domain Eukaryota; kingdom Metazoa; phylum Arthropoda; class Arachnida; order Araneae; family Salticidae; genus Salticus; species Salticus scenicus. The sequence goes on along the minus strand of OZ005652.1, from coordinate 114,771,339 downwards.
AAATTTTGTTTTTTGAATATTACTCTTTGAACAGGTCGTCTTTTAGCTTAGTGAGCAATTTTTCGAAAAAATAAATTTAAATATTTTACTTAGAGATCCACACTTAGAGTCCATAATTTACTTATTGAAATAAAATATTTAAATTAACTTTTTCGAAAAATTGTTCACCAAGCTAAAAGGCGACCCGTTCAAAGAATAATATTCCAAAAACAGAATTCGAAAAACTTCATTTTTGAATGAGATATTTTTATAAAACGAAGCAACGAAAATCCCATTGGATAACATGGGAAGGAGAAAGGGAGCTATCGACTGATGTACAGCCCAAAGCGAGTTAAACACATGTTGACGGTCGCATCTTATTGGCCTGAAGTTATCGATACTTTGAAATAAACCAATATCAATGAACCAATAGCAGGAAATGAGCAAAAACAAAATATATTGTTTTCATTCGTCATATTAAGCGTTTGTTTTTATATCGCCTTGTCTGTGGTTACTGTGGTATTACACCTACGATCCACGCGCGGTGATGTGCAATATTATCAAATACTAACTGTAGTATAAATTCTTTCATATTATCGTTTAGAGTCAGTAAATGCATGAATGTATCAATATACTGTGGGAAGTCAATATACTGTGATAACTTAATTTTCTTGATGAATATCATTCAGACTTTTTGGACAGTATTTTCGATTGGGTAGATAGCACGAATAAAGATAAAGGGAGTAGATACACTGCGGTAACTTAGTCTTTTGCTTAATGAAAGAGAAATATCGTTTGGGGTTGGGAAAAAAGAAAAAGGGGAGGGAAAAAGAAAATGGGTTGCACTATTCAGCTGTCTTTTTGTTCGGTGCGTGGTGATGCATGCTTAGTGGGGAAAGCAGAATTAGAAGGAGGTATTTAAGATTGGCGTTCATTATTATTTATCGGCACATGGATGGAGCGTGCAGTGCACAAGGGGTTGCATTAGTATAAGCTATACGGCGTTCGCTTTATTCGGTGCGTGGTGATGGTGCTAGTAGGGAAAGCAGGATTTGAAGAAGGTATTTAAGATTGGCATTAAACATTATTTATCGGCGCATCGATCGATCGCTCAGTGTGCGCTAAGAAATATCGTTAGAGCGATATATCGGCAGAGCAAGATCTTTAATATCGTTATTGCGATATTAAAAAAATATTGATACTTGGGGATATATTGATAAATTCTCCAGCCCAAGTAGAGAGCAGTTGGAACCATTCTTTCAAGTAGTGCAGATGCAGTGTGAGATGTGCAAATTATTGTTCGTTCTGGACTGCAAACTTTTGCCAAGTATCTGAAATCACTTCCTGTTCAAGTTCTTAATGTTAGTTTAAAATAATTCAGAAGTGATATATTGAAGACAGAAGACCTAAATTATTTTCAGAAGTACGCCGTTAGTACCTCACGCCTTTGTGTTATGTGATAAAGGCCATGTTTTATAAATAGGGTTGGAATACATAAGCGCACCCTTGTTGGTGTACATTTGTTCCACGGGAATTTCAATTGCAATTTTTTCAGTTCGATATATCTATTTTGTTCCCAGCATTAAGAAGATAACTATTATTCGTGTATACAAACAGCAAGGCCCAAACTCATAATTTGATCACCATACAAGGATAAATTGAGAAATATGAGTGAAAAGTTTTCACAAGAAAACATCCTTGAGTTTTCACGGTATACGATACAACCAAGGTGTGGTGAGGTAAATGTGGCCAAGCATACGATAAGATTCATCATCGAAGTTATCAGACTACTCTGACCACCATTTTATCGAGAGCGGTGATGATATTAACTTGAATATTAACGATGGGGATAAACTAAATTCAAGCAATGCAACTCGCATCTTTTGTGATGGAATGTAGTCTGAACAAACTCTAGAAGAACTTTGGTATAAAGAGTTATGTTCCAAATGTGGGCACACTTAGATTGTGCGGTGTTTGAAAGAGCTAGATACGCCTTCGATTTCTGTTGATAATTTTACAGTAATAAATAAATTATCTACCTTTTTCTATTGTTTTATCATGTTTTAATATACTTTAAGCTTTTATTATTATTTTTAATTATTATCTGGAAAGGGCCCATATTTGCATCCTATTTTGTCTGCTGCCTTTTTTTTTTTTTTTTTTTTTTAGCATTTTCTAAATCATCGTTTTCAAACTCAAATAATTTTTATTAATCATTGTTTTCCTTCCTCTCATTTAGTAAACTTGTTACAGTCGTTAATAAAAGACAAAAGCCTAGAAAATTTCAAAATTAAGTCAAAAGAACATAAGACGGTGCACATAATTGAATGTTTTCTATTAATTGCATGTTTCCATTTTTTTTTTTTTTTTTTTTTTTTTTGTATTAAAATATACGTGAAGAAAGAAAGTGTTTGTTAGTCCTTTATGCATAAACTTTAGCATGTCAATTCACCACTGGCGAGAGTTTTCTATTAGTCTTCGCGGTTGATATCATATTTCACTCGGCCGCTTGCTTTCGCCGACGAAACATAAAATTTGCTGGAATGTGTCCTTTTTCTATTTCCTAATAACTGTTTCGCTATTGTATTACCATTCACAAGTACTACGGAGTGATGACTATGTTTTTTTTTTTTTTTTTTTTTTTTTTTTTTGAGTGGTCAACTCATAATTATTCAACAGTTGTGCCTTGATTCTTGTTTGTGAGTATAGAGCTATCTTTTCAAAATAAACTTATTTTCACTGAAAGCAATTATTATGTTACAAATATATATATATATATATATATATATATATATATAGATAAACTGAAAACAAATGAAAATCAAACATGGGGACCTCTTTCAAGAGAGCTCTAACTTCCCTGTAGGGAATGGAAAATGAGAAGATTCGGAGAGAATGTGTGATTTTAGCCATAATATGCGTCCCCAGCTCCAACATCTCAGAGATGAAAGCAAAGATATACATCCAGGCATCGAATTCAAGATTAAAAAAGAAGTAATAGAAAACATCGATCTAAAGAATCAAATTTATATATGAAGTACATTAGTATATAATAAAAATGTCGAAATGTTGATTGAAATTATAATAAATATAATAAAAACATCAATCTTACTGAAGATGATGATTGTTTCTGCAATCAAGATTTCATATATATATATATATATTCCAAAATTTTCCTTTTCTATATTCTAAAATCTTCTAGAGGATAACTATATTTGTATGAAAATTTAAAAATAAAAATATCCATTTTTTTTTTTTTTTTTTAATGAAATACATGATCTTTCTATTAGAATATTTAAAATGTAACCTAAGACTAGCGTCTAAATCCATAAGATTTCTTGACTTAGTATTTTCAATGATTTTTAAATTGTTTATAAAAAGTATTGTTTGCAGAAACAATCATCATCCTCTATAATATTGATGTTTTTACTGTATTCATTATAAAACAAATATCATTATATACAAATTAACTTTCTTTTAAATTTTTATTATAACTGTAAAATATTCTGCTATTACAAGCATTTTTAAACGAAATTATGAATTTAGGACCTAGTTTTAAGTTAAATTTTAATTATTCTAATAGAAAGATTATTTTTTTACAAGAAAATAGTTAGATATTTTTATTTTAAAAATTTCATACAAATATAGTTCACCTCTAGAAGATTTTAAAATCTGTAAAATGAAAATTTTGGAATATTTTTTAAAAAGATATAATATTTTATAAAAATTACTTTGGGAATAAAAAGTATAATGATTATAACGCAGATCTAAAGGAATATATTAAAAATTAAAAAGAAAAAAAAATATATTATAGCTACATTTGGTAAAGCTGGAAAAAATTTTCTATTCTTTGCAAGTTTTTCATAAAATGTTAATATTCTAGTAATGGTTCTTACAAAAAAGCTAAGTGATTTCCCCTCAATTAAAAGATGAATAATTTTAGCCCACCATAAAAGAAAAAAAAAAAAAAACTTAATGTAAACAGAAACACTTTTAATTGTCCATAACTTTTTTATTAATGTTAAATTTCCTAATAATCCCATTAAATTCCGTTTTGTTACTTCTGATAATATTAGCATAATAATTACAAAGCAAGTAAAAAACTTTTTTTATTTACAATATGATAAATACTTTAGAATCTAATGTTAACTGCCATATCATTAAAAGTGACTAAAAGGTCTTAAAATATGTTAAGGAAAACTCAGCTATCTTACAAATAATTAATACTTATGATTTTTAAAACGTTTTTGGTAGTTTTCCACATTATTTGGTTTTAGAAATATTTGAAAACATCTATGATGAATTTTCTCAAGTGATTAATTAGGAAAAGAAATATTGGATTAACCTTATATATATATATATATAATGTTTTTTTAATGGTATGAATTTTATATATATATATATATATATATATATATATATATATATATATATATATATATATATATATATATATATATATATATAAATTCGAGGAATCTCGATGGGAAATAGCTATTGGAGCGCTTTTGCAACATTTTTCTTTATACTTTCTAGAGAAAATTAAAAAACATTATGTTTTACAGATACATAGCTGACGTAATAATAATTAACTCTGAAAATATTGCGAAATATTCTACTGATCTCTCCGATCTTACATTAATCTGACAGTGACACTGATGGCAAAATTTGTTTTCTGGATTTAAAAAATAGAAAAAAATGGTAAAAAATGGTCGATTGGTATTTTTGATAAAAGGCGGGATTTTTGCTTTATGGTTTGTAATTTGACAAATTAGATTTCTTGTCTTCCTCTTAAAGTTAAAAAAAAAAAAATTATGGTTACGCAAATTAATAGAATTAAAATAATTTGCAATAATAAAATAGACCTGAATATAGCTCTCAAAAACTTAAAAAACAGTTTATCCTATAACCGCTACCTAGTAAATCTGTCAATCTACCTCAATGTAATCTAATATAAGGATTTCTTTTTCTTCCCGGAGGACATTTAAGAACTGGCAAGTGACTCTACCAGCCGAAGAGGGTTTTCCCTTCTCGGTGTGTGTGGGCTTTCATTTTTTTTTTTTTTTTTTTTCATTCAGCCTGTTTTATGAATTTGTTTTTATCTATATTTATATTTTTGTATTTTTATATTGATGTATTACTATATACTAATGGACTTATTTGTAAATTTGATTCTTTATATCAATTATTTGTATTAATTCGTTTTTAATTTTTAAATCGATGGCTGCATATTTTATCTTTGAGAGGTCGGGGGCTTTGGAAGCATATTTTAGCTTAAAGCACACGTTCCCTTAGAAATTTCTCATTTTACATTACCTACATGGGAAGGGAGGGGAGGGGGGTCTTTTCCTTTTTTATTTCTTTTTTAACACAATCTTTTACTGGATCTAATTGTACTACTTTGCATTGTAATTTTTTTTATTAATTTGAAATCCCCATTTTTGCTATTTTTATGTTTGGTTTTAATTTGTGTTTTAAAAACCTGGGAAAGTTTTATAACGTTGAACTTTCGTTTCTGTCTTTCGTCTCTTTAAAGAAGCTTGGAAATTATATGTCTATCTTAGTCCATGTGTCTTCATTAAATGTTTTTCAAAGGAAAATAAATCATATTCATTTTGTTTTGTTTTTAACAAAATGCATTTTTGCTGTTTCATTTCGAACTTTGCACGTATATCCCCTGAATAAAATCTTTCTATCTCTCTATGTATCTCTCTTGCCTTTACCTCCCATTCTCTCTTTCCTCCTTTCTCTCTTTCTTTCTTTTTTTTTTTTTTTTTTTTTTTTGTAAACAGATAGTATATTCTAGACTCTTCATTATTGAATCAACCGCCATCTTTTATATTTCACTGCAGTTAGGTCATCCTTCAATATCTTAAGCTTATTATATCTGTTTAAACAGAAGGAATTGAAATTTAATATTTTATTGATTTTGTACGGTGTATCTTCACTTGTTAGTTATATTCTTCTTGACAGTATAACATATATTTAAAAAATTGAAAATTTTGGGATGCAATTTTGAATTTACTTCATGTTCCATAATGTTCTATTTTTTGTCCATTACTGCATTTTTATCTATAATTCCCACTACAAAGTAAAAGATCATTACGAATCTTAATTAAAAAATACATATAATACTCGCGTAATGTGTTATTATGTCATTACATTTTTAATTTATTTTAAACCATTTCAATGAATTAGAATAAGGAAAAATTAAAATGCGAATGAACATAAAAATATCCTTAAATAAAACTTAATTCATAATAATAATGCACTATCAGCAGAAAAAAATTCGTTAAATTATTATAAAAAGAAATAAGTAACAGTTGTCGTACTGAGTTCAGAATAATTGACTTACTAAACTGAAATCCTAAATGTATATACATATATATTTCACTACCGAAAACTCTTAAATCTTTATAAATTTTCAAAATAGTTCGTTTAAAATATTAAATACTAATTGAAGTAAACATTTTACAACCATAAATTACACTTTTTTTTTTTTTTTTTTTATACTGAAATCCTTTTAGTATAACGTTGCAAAACTTTAAGACTCATATGCGTTATGAATCAAAGGAAAAAAATAATAAAGAATATTTATAAAATGAGATTCAAGCACAAAAGTTAATGAATAAAAATGTTCTTTAAAAAGGTACAAAGATATATGAAAAATCTAACAAAGTCAAAGTAGTAAGGCTATTTTATTTTCTTAATTACTTAATTACTTTTCTTAATTACTTTTTTTTTTAGAATGCTTTCTCAAAAGACAAAACTATTGTCTCTGCGTTTTATTTTTAAACCTTATAAAAAAAAATGGCTTTACTGTGATCGTTAAAATAATGAGAAGTTTTTTAATAAGATAAAACAGTAAAATAAGAAAATAACAGTAAAATAAGTTTATGCCGATTTTATTTAGCATGTGTAACATATTTTGATTATTATTGTCCAATTACTTTATTTATAAATTCATATATATATATATATATATATATATATATATATATATAAGCCAAATATCGATACAAAATTATGTATCCATCATATATATATACATATATAATAAAATATTAAATATACATCTGTATATAAACATATATAAAGAAATATTTTCCCCACAAAATAGCTATTAGTGATGTAGTTGAACGTTTGTCTGATGATTCATTTTTTGATTTTTTAATATTTATTACTTTTTTTTTTTTTTTTTTTTTTAATATTAACACACATAATCAGTCTCATGATATATATTTCATTGCATCGCTCGTTGCACTCTAACATTCTTAAATACTGTTAAATAATGACAACATTATCATTTTTAATGTTATTAGATGTCATTATAGTATACCTTTGTTATAATTTATGATAGTCCAAACTATATGTTACTATCATAAAAATGCACATTTAAAATACCATTAATATTCAATATAATTCAAACAAAAGTGGAGTCATACGAAAGTTTTTTTTTTTTTTTTTTTTTTTTCAGTTTTTCCCAACATGTAAGTTTTTAAAGTTAGATAACTTTTATTTAAGTTAATTTTATTTTTATTTTATTTTAATTAAAATAAAATATTGATTTTTTATACATATAAGATAAATATAAGATAAATATGCATTAACATAAGCAAAATGTCTAAAATTAAACAAGTAAAAATCCTATATAGTTTTATTTTTTTAAATTATTAAAAACGTTTAAAAATGAAAATTAAAACATTAAAAATCAGGAAGAAATATGTTCGAAATGTGTGCATTTATTATTATGTGATACGTAATCTTTACTTTTACGTGGTAGAGATTTTTTTTTTTTTTTTTTTAATTTACACTCAAACGGTTTGCATAGTTTTGGTGTTCTTGATTATTTAGAAATAATTACTAACTACAAACCTAAGAAATAAAGAACTTCCATAAAAGACGCTTTACCCCTTTCACATCAATTTCTTTCTGTGGTAAGCAATTTAAACCGAATTGTAGCACTTAAAAAGAAAAGAAAAAAAATAAGATTTTTTGCTCTAGGATCTCTTTTTACGTGCATAAAATTACAATATACGAAATGAGTTTATTGATTTCCTGCGCCATTCATTATGTAAATGTATGATATATGCATTATCTCTTTGCAGGAACTACTTTTATCTATCCCAAAAGTCAAAAACACTCGAGTCAAAAAGATTGCTTATTAACAAAATAAAATTAGGCGAACGATAAGTTTCAATTATTATTCATTAACATATTTCAGTTAACCATTTTAATAATGACACCTGGTGTGTTAGATAATGGAACGGGCAAAAAAAAAAAAAAAAAAAAAAAAAAAGGCCGCTAGATAGTGGGCATTTTTACATAATATGTAAAACAAGTGTCATATACGTAATCACTTAATACAGTTCTCTCAAATTTCTACTGAAACGGCTTTCCCACATTTAAAAGAGTCCTTCAGCGGCCGAGTGGAGTAGGTGTTCAAACCTGGCAGAAAGTAAGTTCCGGGTTAGATACCAGGCCACGTACATCGACATAGCTGTTCGGAATTTTCTGTGGTTTTCACCGAAACTCGCGTAAATAGGTTTAGAACCATTTAGAGAAAGACCCAAGGAGATCATTTCGCATATTGGTGTAGGACACTAGAGTAGTCAATCAGCTTTATACCCAACATCCAACCAACCAAACAACCCGCTAATGAAAAATAAGGTATGCGTTAATAAAAACTGGTTTTAAACAATTTTCAACATATAACTTTATATGTTTTAAAATTCTTGATTCATATATTCTATGAAATGCATTCACCATTTATTCACTATGTTATTCTGACGAATTCGGTTTTATTAAGCACTACGTGCATATTTCACATGCTGAATTTTCGTTATATATATATTTTTTATTAACATAAAATATTATTTAATATAAATTATTCTATTCGTGTATAAATAAAGATAATATATATGACTTACCAAAATTAAACAAATGAAATTTTCTCTACCGGATGTAAGCGGATCACTACCTGATAAAATTAATTGAGGGGTGTATATCCAGTCCAGAAAAATTGATTTAGACTTTTATCCCCCGTGATGTCAAGTGGAATAATATTTTAAAATTTCCTTTATTTTTATTTTTATTTTTTTTAATGAACGTTATTGTAATTTATATTCATTTCCCTATTGAATATATATATATATATATATATATATTAGATAGCTTCACTAACCCTGTTAATCAATGAAAGGTTGTTTTATTCTACTCTGGTGATAATATCGGATTCAGTCTTTTATTTATTCCTTTATTTTATTTTTTTATTTATTTTATTTTATTTTATTTTACTTTTCTTCGGGGGGTGGGGAATTTATGGGAATTAATCGTTTCAAGTATTTTCTTTTCAATGTTTATAATTTGTACTTTAATTAATTACAACATGTAATTCTTACAAAAAAAATTGATAGTTTTATTCATTAAAAAATGATTATTTTAAATGACATTAACGACATAATGGCATTACTATATGGCATTATTATGTTACTATTACAATTATTTACTTTTATTTTTACTATTATTATGTTACTATTACTATTATTATGTTACTATTATTATGTTACATTATTATGTTACTATGCTATTACATAATGACATTATTATGTAAAAATGAATACATCTTAGTTGCTTTGTTAAACTATATTAATTCTACTCTGATATTTCTCTCATTTTCAAAATTTACTTTATACATAGATATATTTTATTTGTAATATGTTTATCACTAAATTTGAGATTTATTATTTTATGGATGAGAAAAGTTGAGAATGAAACAGCTAATAAATTATTTTACTTAACATATAGCTTTCTAGTCTAATTTATGAAGCTGCATTTTTGCTAATATCAAGCCTTTTGGAGTGACCTGAATAAGAAAAAGATTTAATAGATGGATTTTCTATGTGTGTTTTATTATAACAATTAAAACAAATAACAGTATCACAGTTTATCACGGTCTCGTTTGTTTAAAATAATATAGGATTAAAAAATACACAAGTGACATCTAATGTATGTTTTCCATGTTCAGCACTTTCATGTGTCGTAAACAGAAGTGTACTTACACAAAGCTAAGTCTTCATATTTAAAGCAGACGAAAAAATGTGCCCACACACACATTTGTTTAAATTATGTTTCCAGTTCAAAAACTGATATTACCATTTTATGAATGGCATACTGGGATTAATCTCATATGCCGTGAACAACCGTGTCGCTAAACGAGGCTAAATACTCGTATTTGAAATAAACGAAAAAATGTGCTCACGCGTGTATTTAATTTAATTTTACAATTCCAAAACAGATATCACATTTTATTTATTTATTTATTTTTTTTTTATGACACACTGGGATTACTTAAACTTTTACAGAAAGTTCTTAGTAAAATATCATTTTAAAGATATTGTATATATGATTTATTAGAATCCGTTAAATTGAAAGGAAATTCCCGAATTTTACTTTGCACTACAATTAAATATAAAGTAATATTGATATTTTAAAGTGAATCAACACGATTGTTTTTTCTTTATGGATACAAAAAACAAAGTAGGTAGATGCATACTTTAAGTTATAATAAAATAGTCGCCCTTTTCAGTGAGTAACAGTAATATATTATACTTAATGAGTAGTGCTAATGCTCCATTGACAATTAGTTCACAATCAGTAGAATATCTTTGTTTTTTCTCTGAAAGCTTTCTTAAAAAAAAAAAAAAATAAAATAAAATAAAAAAAAAGTATTATTTTATTGGTAGAAATCTTTTTGTAGAAGCTATGTCTTTCTAATATGATATCGCACTGAAAAAAAAAAAAAAAAAAAAAAAAAACTGGCATGTAGAATCTAAATTGTGGCTCTAGAGAATACAGTTCCATGTCATCCTTATAAATTCTAGTCCCCATTGAAATATAATTCTAGATATCCCTATTAGAATTCTAAAGATTTTGCCTATATAATCGAGGGCAAAGTTATGTAAAAATCTTTGCAAATAAATGCGAATACAACAGGCGGGTTTCAGCAGCTATAATCTTGGTTTATTACCCATTTCTAAAAAATCAAGCCAGAATTTCTCGCAATATAAAATATTCGGAATATTGTTTCACTATCTAGAAATCTGTAGACTAGAATTTCTCGATCAGTTCGTCTATTTAGTTTATTGTCGTGTTTTATACGCATAGATATGATTTTCAGGATTCTTTTTCTAGTTCAGGGATTTAGAAAATGACTACTTATTCCTTATAGGTGAAGGCGGCATATATATATATATATATATATATATATATATTCTCAGTGCGGCGCCATCAATACTGTAAGCTATAAAATAAACAGATGCAGAACCTATTAAAACCATTTTTGTAACATAGCATATTACACCACATTGAGTTTTTAATACTGGTTTTACATTTAGATATAATTTACGTAAAAATCTTCGTATTCCGTGTCATTAATATTATTTAACAATAGTTAAGTAACTGAAATGACGAATCCCATTGTTAGGAATAGAGAAACATTATAATGGCTACGGTAAAAAAAAAAAAAAAAAAAAAAAAAAAAAAAAAAAACTATATATATACTTTGGTTGCCCCTCCATAAAAGGAAAAGAAAAAAAAAACAATATTTGTAATATACAGATTTTTAAACGGGGGACATATAAAATTTATTCTATCATATAAATATACGATTTTATGTCTAATATGCGTGTTTATCTGTTACACGATCTTTATTAGTATCGAATTAAGTACTGTTTTTACAGTTAATAAATTAAACTTCATTGAATACGTTTTATCAATATTACATATACAAAAAAGACTGATATTAAAGTTTTCATTGAATCTTTCTTTTATTTTTTTCTTTTCTATAAATTAATTATACATTTATTGTGTTTCCCACATTTTCGTATAACTGTATTCATTTATTTATTTATTTATTTTATTTTATTTTATTTTATATTTATTCTCAAATCTGTCATTATTTAAATAAAATTTTTAAAAATATCGCTTTAAGTTTTAAACCTTAAACAAAATAATAATAATAGTAATAATAATAATAATAAAATATTTTTCGTTTTTTTTTTTTTTTTTTTCGTTTTTTTTTTTTTTTTTTTTTTTCCCGATTATTCCGATTTACGTATATAATTTCCTGCAAATGCTCGTTGTAATAAAAATAGTGTACATTTCTGTGAATAAATGCTCTTCTTAAGGTTAATATCAGTTATGAAACATTACAAAATTTCTGTATTTTGTTCTTTTACGTTATGGTATTAATGTCCAATAATAAACTTTTTTTCCTCAACTTTTCCTTTCCTTTTATATCTATGATGCATAAAAATTTTACATCATAGCTAAAATCATTAAGTATTTCACGCAAAATAATTTTAATTTCAATTTACTAACAAATTACCAACTTAAAGATGAAATGGTTTCAGTCATTACGTTATCACAGAAAAAAGTGCATGAAATATTTAATATTTTTATTAAATATAACAAATTATTAGATTATTAGAGATAAAGTCATGGGAATATCTATTTTTCACAGAAAAAGCATATATATATATGTATATATATATATATATATATATATATATAGAGAGAGAGAGAGAGAGAGAGAGACAGAGAGAGAGAGAGAGAGAGAGAGAGAGAGAAAGGGGGGGGAGGGGGATAAATGGGACCTTTTTCATGTTTTTATTGATAACGTTGGCAATATGTAATTCTGAATTTTGTAACACAGATCATAAGTACACTTCAGTAATCAGTTACATATAATCATACTAACTTTAATAAAAAGTTATCATTTTTAATTGATAATTATTATTTTTTTTACATGTATGTGCATTGTCCCATTCGTCCCCACCTATCGGGATGAATGGGGCGGGACTGGAATCGAGAAAGAAAAGAAGACAAATTGGAAAGTAAATAAATTTTTAAAGTTAAATTGGTTTATATGATTTTACTTCATACTATGAATTTACTGAAATTAACGTAAATTGATGTATTGACCCAAATTAACATCAAAAAAGCAAAAGTCTTTTGATTCGCACAGTTACCAGTGCTCTAGGCTTTGGTCATTTAATCTAATAAGGTCTAATCTAAAATAAATAAATAAATAAGGCACTAGAAAGAGATAAATAATTATAATAAAGTGCAAATTATCCAGATATTTTTTTGTTTCCGACTGATCGGAAAAATCAGCAATATATTCTGTATTACATTAATAATCATCAGGATTTATTAAATTAGCTTGATTGAAATTGTGATTTTAATCAAATTATTATTAGCTTATTTATTATTTTTTTTTTAATTATTGATTTAAGTTGCATTGAATATTCTTACTTTAATTTTTTTTAATCACAATTATTATAAACAAAAATCAGAACAATTAATTTATATTCATTTTTCCTAAGTTCACAAAATTAAGAGTCCTGATAATCAATATGGCTAATTTAAGTTTAAATGTAATTCTGGTGTAAAATTTTAAATTAGTACATTGTGGAGTGGTACATAGTCCCATTCATCCCCATTTAAACGGTGCCATTCATCCCAACCCTCGCATCATGATATAAAACAGGAAATAGGCTTAATGAACAATTGTCAATATTCTTCTTGAATAAACACAATAAAATATTATGTCTTTTCACCTTATAACAGTTATATTACCTTTAAGCAAATAGTTAATGTCTTAACTACTACCTAACTGAATCAGCGAAAACTTACTTTGCCAGCTGAAAAAGACACTTTAATTTTTTTCTGCCCTTCTATGGATAGCACAATTCTGAAACTATACTTGATGAATGATCTCACTGCTGTCATATATTAGAAAAAATGTCAAGTTTCTGGTGCTTGCAAAACATAAAAATCTAGCTATTGTCCCATTCATCCTGCGTACATTCAACCCCACTCTCCCCTATATAAACTGCTTTGCATTATTATTCTTTATAAAACAGAGACTATTTAAAAGTGCATTTATTTTATTATTATCATTATTATTATTAATCTCAACTTATATTATCTAAAAAACAAAGTAATAAAAAAAACTGAAATCAAGATAACAAGATATTTCGAAAAATATTATCATATTACATCTTAAACAAATACAAAATCTAGATAGTTAAAAAAGTTATAATAATGGAATTAAATAAACAAAATAAAACTGCTTTTAAAAATTAACAATATATCCATACATTTACTCTGTAGTGAGTTTATTTTATTTAATTGTTCAAAAACTCGCTTAATTCAAACTGTGCAAAATGCTCTAGAATAAAGTTCTACAAAGTATACCCCTCCACCCCCCACCCCCAAATAAATAAATAAATAAATAAACAATTCTATAAATTTATTTTGTTACTATTTATTTTGCTTTTATTTTTCTATGACAAACATAATACTTTTTTTTTTTTCAATTATTTATTTTTTTATTTGTTCAAACGACAATTAAAAAACTGTATTTAATTTTTAATACATCTTTTTTTTTCTTTCTCTTACCCATACATATGACAGAAAATGTATTTTTTAGGGTCACATATTCGAAATCAACATATTGTTATTCTTACCCGTTTAGAGGTGGTGTTCTAAATACGAAAAAAAAAATACTTTTAGCGCTTGGTACGTGTGTGCGTCTTTGTTTCTGTTATCAGCATACTTCAAGAACAAATACAGAGTGTCCTAAAAGTTCCAGTACTGACGCTGATGTATTTTTTAATTACAAAACAACAAACCTTAAAACGATTATTTTTATGCTAATGATAAAAGGCACATTTAAAATAACGGAGGAAAAAATACAGAACTTCCATTTATAATAAATGTTCAAAATGTCTACCTTTTTCTCGGAGGCAACGCTGAACTTGTTTGCGCATGCAGGGCCTGATTACCCAAAAGGCTCAGGAAGCACAAGCTTCCCCTCTAAAATTTAAGAGGGGGTCCTAAAATGACTAAAAACAGGTTCTTGGAATTTCTGTTTCATATTTTCACCCTCAGATTGAATTTTATCTCAGAAAGGTCACCTAAAGCAAGGTAAAATACTCACTATTTTGGGAAAAATCTATTATTGAGCCTCAAAAATCTGAATGTTCTTAATTAATAAGTTATACGATTTTAATGTTGTGTGTAGAAACCACCCAGGTATATGAATGAAAAAAAAAAAAACCGAAATGAAAGGGGGCTTAGAAATGATACTGAGCTTCCCCTAGCTTCAAAGCTTAATCGGGCTCTGTGCGCATGTGTTTAAAAACGCGTTTTAACATGCTGGGAGTGACTTCTTGTAGAGAAACTTGTACCCACCTGCACAAAACCTGTATTATGAAATTGTCGAATGAACTGATATAGCATATTTTTACTCGGTATTGCAGCATCTGGATATTTATATCGCCAAACATCTTTGCATCTTTCATACGATTTACATTCAAAATATGCTTCAAACAGCGAAATTCTCTGAATGCGTGATAAAAACATTTCACTATGAAGAACAAAATAACATAAAACTTTATTCTCACACAACTTGAGCGAGAAAAGAAACAAACTATAAAAATAAAGAACTGGTGAAATAATAAGCAGTCGATAAAATTTAATATTAAAAAAAAATCATGGACACAATGAGTTCTTTACGTTGGAGTACTGGAACTTTTAGGACACCCCGTAGTAGCAGAAAGACCATACTTGTATTTTAAATCTGTATCCTATGGACAATTCACAGGACAAGTCGATTAACTCTACTAAACAAAATTGAACAAATATAATGAAATTTAAACTATATTCATTCATTTACGCAATTAATAAAGTTGTCCTGCGAATAGCTGATGTATTGATGCTACGGTAAAATTTTCGTTAAGATCAAGCAATTGACTTTTGTACAGAGCTATCCTAGAGAATTCAAATACATTACATTACTTTCATGGGCAAACAGTTTGGTAATTACAGTGTAACAGCTATATGTTGGCCTAAACAAAATAGTTGAATATATTTTTATATGCATAAAAGCATGTTTTGTGTAGATCTTAGTGTGGAAATTATTCATTATTCATTTACTGGGCTACTCAAAGTATTTGGATATGTTGGAGCTATATCTGGAAATTGCTGGAAGTGTATTGAATTATGCGCTATGTGCTTTACATACGACTAAATTTAAGTACACAATGCAATTTGTGTATAAATCTTAGACAATAGCAAATTAATCTAATCGTTCGTCTCTATTGAATGTAATATATGGTAGTGCTTTGCTAAATTTTGCAAAGTCGATGAACGTTGTTCAATTTCCAGTCTTTTTTTTTTTTTTTTTTTTTTTTTTTTTTTTTGGTATAAATACTTAGGTCCTCTTGAAAGGAGATTTTTTTTGTAGTTGACTTCCAGTTATTAACATAATTTAAAAACATATAACTGCAGAAATTAAAATTTGGTATTTTGAATTTGGTGTCCTCATGAAAACTGTCTCCTCATGAAAATTTGAACTCCTCATGAAAACTGGCAAATTAATTTCAAGACAAATTAATAACATGCTTAAATTTTATTTTTTATATAAATAAATGTATGCACTATAAATGAACGGAGTTTGAGGAAAGCGATACCCCCCCCAACCCCCAACCCCCACCCTGCACACACCCTTACACGAATAATCAGTCAACAATCTTTTACAAAATCTATTTTATGTAATTTTCGAAGTGGATTGAATTTTATTACTTTACTTTATTAATTTTGCGACGTAATCTACAATCTGTATTTCTAGCATTGAAATGCTGAGTAACAGAAAGTGTTGTGAGTGACACACCAGATTACTTTATTTGAAAATTTTTGTGGATTTTCAGTAACGTCGATCTCATGTATATTTTTAAATTAAAGTAATTAGAATTTGTAAATTATTTATTTATTTATTTATTTACTTTTTATTTTATTTTTTTATTTTTTATTTATTTATTATTATTATTATTATTATTATTATTTTTTGTGGTTATTATAATGCACTGTAAAATTTTACTGCGAACTAATGTAGACACTGTTTACTTGTAATTTTCTCGATATTTTTATAAATACGATGCAAAATTATTTATTAATTTGACTGTAGTAGATTAAATCGTCAAATGTGTTATTCAGGCTAATTATAATTGCTATTAATAAAGAAATTGTAATCAAAATTATATAAAGACTTCAATTACTACCGTATCATTATAGGAAAAGGCATAAAATATTTAAGAAAATTATTAAATATAAAATATTATAAGAGATGCAGTCATGCATATATGCGTTTTCAGTACAAACGACTCAAATACACAGGGTAAAATAAATAAACAACCTTGCGTTATATTTATTTATATCTCATTATAATTTCCTTCAGAATCTCATTTATAATTTTATTTATCTTATTAATATAACAAACTTTAAAACAGTTAAAGAAAATGTTATGACTTATATTATCTCACTGAACCTCATAAAAATATATAAATAAATTACAAAAATAAGAATAGGGATAAAAATAAATAAATATAACACGAGAATAAAAAAAAAACTACATTTATATGTATGAAACGAGATTATTTAATTTATTTGTTCAATAAACTGGCATAATGCAAACAGAAGGAAATGAATCGAATGCAATTACAGTATAATAAAGGAAATAAAAACAATAAAGCAACATTCTTTCACAATGAAGCGTAATTCATCTATTCAAGATAATTGAACAATAGGTAGGAATATATATTTACTTTTCTTCTGTTATATTGAAAAGTAAATGACTTACAGAATGAAACAATTGAAGTAAACATAATTTGTAATTTCATTTTAAATTGGAAGATACAATATCAATTTACATGTTCTTCTGCTTTAAATTTCCATTTTATCCAATTTACACGTTCACAGATTTTCTCTTAAATATTTAATCACGTGGAGAAATAAATAAATGAAAAAAAAATGAATTGGTTGCACACTATCATTTGATAAAATAATAAAATTTAAGTAAGAGGCATAGAGCAAGGTTAAATTTATACAGTTTTTTTTTTTTCCTTTAACGGACAGTTTCCATAAATTTTCAATCCAAATCTTCTTGGATTTAAGGGAATATTTTGTATTTTTTTAAAAGTTAATTATACATAGTATTTTATCTTTATTTATGACAGAAAAGAGATTCCTTATTTAAAAGTATAATTTATTTTAAATAATTTTTACAAACATTTATTGTAATGAAATAAAATATATATATATATATATATATATATATTTTTTTTTTTTTTTCCCTATCAAAAATATATATATATATTTTTTTTTTTTTTTTTTTTTTTAATTTAATAATACATTTTTTTTTTTTTATGAAAGAAGTAAATAATTCTTTGAAAATGTATGTTGTACTCATTCATACATTGATTTGTAAATTTTCAAGAAAATTTTTGTAGAGCGGATGTTTTCTACAGACTTTTGTTATGTTTTATCTGATATATATGAAATGTAATAAAGAAGTCCAAATCCGGATAAACTGTAAATAATTTTAAACCCTGAATGTATCATGTAAAAGTATAAACTTTAGTTACTGACCTAAAAAAAAGGAGGTTCTTAAATAAAACTTTATTTTTATTTATTTTTATTTATTTATTTTATTACTTATTTATTTATTTTTGTAACTCATAGCTTCTTAATGGATATTCGGATTTTGATATTTTTGTTGTTGTTGTAAAGGTCTTGGTCTGAAGTAGGGACTGTTATACTCTTTACGGTCTAAACAAAATAAAAGATGCTTACAAAATCAGTAACAATTCTTTTAACTGCAGAACGACTGTAGCTGTAGTCCAAAAAGTGGTATGTAGGTATAGTAAAATGGTCATGCGCTAAGAGATTCAACAGCTTACTGCGTCACCTGGTGGAAAACAGCTGAGTTAGCGTTCATATCTCAAAAGCGGTTCAAGATATTAATCAAGTAAATTATAATGTTGTTGACCATCATTTCTTTAGTAGGAAAAGACAGTTTATAGACATTAATTCAAAAAACAAAACGCTAAAAACGTGATTTTTTTTTCACAATTTCTTACACTATGCACAATTAAACTACTTTGCACGTATTATAGCAAAGCCGGTGACATATATAATATGTAAAATTCAAAGTACAGTCACTATAAGCGGTCACATCAAATAGCGCATAGTAGATTAACCGACGTCATAAAGGAAGGTGTTCTGAAATCCCACCGTATGTTTTGTTGCGATATGTTATCTTATAACTTCGTAATACATTCTCTGTTTTTAAAACTTGTTTGTTGTTTTGTAAAGATCTTGGCCTTAAATTGCTTCCATTATGATTTCATGAAGATCTAAATAAATCACAGGGATACAAAAGCCTGTTCTCACTCTTTTAACTGTTAAAGCTACACTTGCAAAAGTAGTACAGTAGAATCTCGTAAAACGCACTCTCATAAAACGTGATTTCGTTTAACGCGACGAACATCTGCGACTATTACTCATACAACGCGATAAAGAGTCTCGTATAACGCTTAAAATAAAGGAAGCACGTGACGACATCTTTTCTGCTTTCAACGTGTTCAAGGAAGGATTGCTCCGTTACTACTCGTATGGCAACACCCGACGCTTTTGGTCTCATTGTGGAATGAAATCGTCTGCTTAATTTATGTCTCCTATAACGCGATTTTCTACAACGCGGAACGTATCCACCACGTTATACGAGAGTCTACTGTATATAAGCATAATAAAGTGGCCATGCGTTACGATATATTAACGCTTACAGCGCCACCTGATGTAAAGTAGCAGAACAAATATTTTTATCTCGAAAACATTATTAAGCAGAGGAAAAAGCAAATTGCAAAGTTGTACAGTGTCATTGATTTTGTTCGAAAAGACATCAATCTTGTAGTCATCAATTTTAAAAACAGATCGTTTAAAACGTCCATTATTTTGTTCTCAGTTTCCTATTCTACAACATTACGAAGCGATTTTATAAGTCAAAAAGACTTTTATTTCGCTGTTTAATTTTCTTTCCATCGGCTGCAACGCATATATATATATATATATATATATATATTCTTGCTTGAATTTTACGCAACGTACATTCTAGCTTAGCGGATTATTCTTACGCTCTGTAAATTTTTTTCAGAATTCAGATATGCATAGCGGTTCACATTATTGTTATAACTTTTTATATCTGTTTCAATTTATTAAAGTTATACGCTATAACTTTTTCTCTAGAGACACAATTGATAGCCCAATAGAATAACAGAGAATAATCGATTCTTTTCAACCTGCTCTCATTTGAAAATTTATGTTTCATATATTTACGGATGCTGGAAACTTTAATACTGCGCACTTAACATGATTTTTTGTAATGAATACAGCTCATCTGTTCTTTACATTTCTAAAGCCTTTTTAATTTATTGTATGCGGATTAAGTTGATGGTTTTTTTCCTTATATCTATTGAATTATGGGTTAACTTTAACCTAATAAACCGACAAGATAAATCAATGTTCAGAGATCCACTAACAACAGAGTGAGGTTACTGCTTTTAGCTATGTTTAATAGGGTGGATCGAAAAACGCGTTTTTTTTCTGCAATACAATTATAATAGCTCGGAAAACTTGCGCATAAGCGTCATTTTAAATAAAAAAATATTTAAAATTTTTTTTTCAAAATTTGAAATCGCGCAGAAGGCCTAAATTTACCAAAAAAGCCAAAATACCGGTAAATTTAAAAGAAATGCGAAAATTACAAAAAGATACATTTTTTGTTCTAATAGTGAAAAAAGTGTTTTTAGGAGTGTCTTTAATGCATACAAAATATAATTATACCCATTCTTGTTTTACTGAATTCGCGCAAAAGGCCTAAAGTTGCGGGTTGAATCGTAAAAAAAACGATATTTCATGATTTTCGACGGTTTTTAAACATGTGCCAAAACCCATAAAAGTTTTATTTTTAATTTGTAATAGTGTAAAAACCATTCAAAATAGTTTTTCCAATCAAGAAATAATACTTTCAGACCTGTTATTCCTTAACTGTATTCGCGCAAAAAGTCTAAATTATAGTATAAGTTAAGTTATAGAGTCCCGTAAAAATGCCGTTTTCCATATCTGATGAGTGTTTATTTAACACATTAAGGTTTGTAATAAGACTCTAACAAGTGATTTACAAAAAATGTATTAGCCAAACATATCATATTGCAGCTCTCAGCTCATTTCAACATTTAATCTGTGCTGAAATGACCCAGGACTCACGGCGAGGACGTGGCTGCAAGGCGAGTCCCACCTCCACCCTACCCAACCAACCAACCAGGGTGAATTTTATTTACAATATTCACAGTAACTATTTACTTTGTACAATGCGTATATGTTCGTTGTAGGCAAAAGGTTATTTACATAGAAGCCTCTTTGAATGCGGACTTTGAATTAAATGTGGGCATCAGCTGTCTTGATTTTAAAGTAGCTCTAATATAACCATCTCGATTTTCATGCCCGCGCACTTTTTCTGCTGCTTCTGTAACTAGTTTTACACACCTCTAAACTGACTGGGTGGGGCATGGGAATTTGAGGTATTTAAACTCTGGTAGCGCTTTGTCTTTCAATAAAGAAGCAATGTATTCAGTTGGCATCTTGGACAGTAGTGGTGGCGGTGTTAATTTGCAGATTGACCAATCAATTAGTTCGGTATAGTCGTTTGCACTAAAATTTATTGAAGGTATTTTGAAGTATCTTACATAACCTTCAGCTGATGGCTCATTTCTGGATTTAAGGATCCTCCTGTAGCCAAGTTCTCTAATGTGTGGTCTCTCATCCATTATCATAGCCAACATCATATTTTCAGGGTGGCAGAAGAATGCGTTCTTTTGAATTACTGGATCAATGGTTTGCTTAATATTGTCCGGTAGATGCCTGGTTGTTTTAACTACCTTCAAAATATGCTTCGGTCCATCTTACACAGTGTAGTTTTTCTTTATATCAAACCAAACAGGTGCATATGACTTCACTATGTAATTTGCAAGAGTCTGTAACTCAATTGTCGGACTAGTTTGGGATACATACAATCTTAATACCCGGTTAGCACAGGTTAGCCAACGAAAGTGGCTGATGCGTCCACGATCACTAGCAGCCAATTCTGGATTACAGATTCCTGTGTTGACCGCTTTTACAATGTCTAGGAGATACTTCTGATCTTTACTTAGATCGTTTTTAGTTATATCAATGACTTCTTCTGATTGTATCGGCTCAAATCTACAACAGGGTTTTTCTCACATCCAGGGAATTGTTTTCCAACTGGACCACTAAATGATGCTGTTCTGTTGTCGTTCCAACCAAGTAATCAAACAAATGCCTATAAGGTAACTCGTTAAAATGTCCGCCACTACTGTCCAAGATGCCAACTGAATACATTGCTTCTTTATTGAAAGACAAAGCGCTACCAGAGTTTAACTACTTCAAATTCCCATGCCACACCCAGTCAGTTGAGGTGTGTAAAACTGGTTACAAAAACAGCAGAAAAATTGTGCGGGCATGAAAATCGCGATGGTTATATTAGAGCGACTTTAAAATCAAGACAGCTGATGTCCACATTTAATTCAAAGTCAGAATTCAAAGGGTCTTCTACTTAAATAACCATTTGCATACAACGAACATATATGCATTGTACAAAGTAAATAGTTACTGTAAATATTGTAAATAAAATTCACCCTGGTTGGTTGGTTGGGTAGGGTGGAGGTGGGACTCGCCTTGCAGCCACGTCCTCGCCGTAAGTCCTGGGTCATTTCAGCACAGATTAAATGTTGAAATGAGCTGAGAGCTGCAATATGATATGTTTGGTTAATACATTTTTTGTACATCACTTGTTAGAGTGTTATTACAAACCTTAATGTGTTAAATAAACACCCATCACGTATGGAAAACTGCGTTTTTACGGGACTCTATAACTTAACTTATACTATAATTTAGACCTTTTGCGCGAATACAATTAAGGAGTAACAGGTCTGAAAGTATTATTTATGGATTGGGAAAACTATTTTGAATGGTTTTTACACTATTACAAATTAAAAATAAAACTTTTATGGGTTTTGGCACATCTTTAAAAATCGTCAAAAATCATGAAATATCGTTTTTTTACGATACAACCCGCAACTTTAGGCCTTTTGAGCGAATTCAGTAAAAAAAAAATGGGTCTAATTATATTTTGTATGCATTAAGGACACTATTAAAACATTATTTTTCTAAACTATTATTTTTCACTATTAGAACAAAAAATGTATTTTTTTGTAATTTTTGCAATTTTTTAAAAATTTACCGGTATTTTGACTTTTTTGGTAACTTTAGGTCTTCTGCGCGATTTCAAATTTTGAAAAAAAAAAAGTTAATATTTTTTTCATTTATAATGATGCCTATGCGCAAGTTTTCCGCGCTATTAAAATTGTATTGGAGCGAAAACGCGTTTTTCGATCCACCCTAATGTTTAAGTCTAGAAAAGCTTTGAATAACTTAAAATATAACTTTGAATATCTAAATATAACTTTGAATATCTAAAACCATAATATGAATAACTTAACATTGGTCATTAACTTTAAATCTTTTAAAAATTAAATTTAAGTTGATGTTTTAAATAAGATAATTTACACACACATGGTAAGGAAAATAAAACAGAATCAAAATTAAAATAAAATTTAGCTTATTAAAACTAAAAGAAAATTTGTTTAAATAAAACGATTCAATAATAAACAGAAAAATTTCATATGCTCAACCACTATGGCATTAAAAAAAAAACACAAGTAACTTCTGCATTAGCTGCTATCTGCTTCCGCCAGGTAAAACTGTAAAAAGGACTACATCTGCCTCAGGATACTTTCCTTCCGCAGGATAAGAAGAATCAAAGAAGAAGCGAAGCAATTCAGCCTAGACTGACTGAAGTATTTATACTCCTACGAGGTACTTGTATTTGAATACGGATGCAATGCGCCTTCTGGGAGATTCTGCTGAAGAACCATTCAGTAATTCACTGGAGTTGCGGTTTGCGATGGAGGAAAGGAATTCAAGAGAAACTGAAGTTGCTGGTGACCGTTACGTAATCTGTAGCATGCAGACAGGTTGAGGAGCCTAGATAGGCAGGTTCATTCCGATGGAAGTCTGATTGTCAATAACCGATTGCCCCGTATCTTGACCATGGCCACTCACTTTTGGGAGAGAACATTATACTTGATTTGGTGCACATGGAATTTATGCCGATGGATGGTTTTGTTTTACGCCGCACTAGTGCTGCGCAGATGGGCAATTGGCGACGGTCTGGGACACACTCCTAGAGGTGGACCGGAGACATGCCATCACAATTTTCACCAATCACGAAAGGGATGGCTCTCCCGCTTCGGTGACCCCCAGAGGTATAATTTTTGATGGGATCATGGAGGACATTGCGGCCACGACAGATTTTACGTGCACCAGCCCCCATTAGTGTAGACGGCGGTCTTTGGCCGCCTCGAGTAACGAACCCGCAATCTTCCAATTATGAGGCCGGTGTTCTAACATCTGGGCCCGAATTTATCCCGAAAGGAACGGCAAGTGAGGTTACAGTCGGTAACAGAAGTGTCCGAACACTAGCGAAAATTCCTATATAAAAAAGTACATTTAATACCGTTTTGTTAAGTAAATCCTTGTCGAATCACGTTCTTAAACTGACTAAGATCAGGATTCGACAAGGATTTATTTACCAAAACTGTATTAAGCCTACTTTTTTTATATAGGAATTTTTGCTAGTGTTCGGACACTTTTGTTACCGACTGTACATAGAGCTGGAGGATATTTCTATGCATCCGGAATCGAAAAGTTGGTTGTCCGTTCGGAGAAATGTTTAGAGTATCTTGGGAACTATGTGGGAAAGTGAACTTACATTGTATGCTGTCATAGCCGTGTTGCTTTTGTGTAGACTATTTAATAAATGGTTAAAACTTGGAAGTCTAACTTACAGTTGGCTGCAAAAGCATCCGAGCACTAACCAATAATTCCGATATAAAGATGCACATTTAAAACTGTTTTGTTAAAAAAATCAATATTATGTGTACTTTTATTACACAGGGATTATTGCTAGTGCTCGGACACTTTTGCTGCCGACTATATTTTTTGATCTGCCCTCGTATTATTTATGTATCCGATGACGTATAATTTCGTGTTTACATACGGTGTTTAATTCTCCGATGGCAGATGCGTAACTGTCCTTAAATATCTCACTTATTATAGTGTGATTTTCACACAGTATATCTTATTAACTGACGAATACTAATATGAAACATATGCATGCAGATAAGTTAAAAAATTAATGAGTAATTTTCATTTTTTGACGATTAAAAAAATTCTTTAATATTACAGGAATTTTTTTTTTCTATATTTGTATAATTTTAATAATATATACTCTTTAATTGGACATAATAATCATTAAATTTACGCATCGCATGTATTTAAGCAGCAAATTCGTAAATGTCTCCCGATTTTACCTGAAATGTTCGATATTATAATATCTTAATTTAATAAATAAATATCTCAATGCTTCCTAATTAAAATTTACTTTTAATAAATGAGTAATATTAGACAAATTCGTATTCCACTAACAAGAAATATGATAACATGGAATAGTGAAAATATGATATAATTACTTTGAAATAACATAGTATGAATAGTTTGAAGATCGATATGCTATTTTATGCATGTGTGGTCTGTCATTTACACGAATAAGGCAAGAAAATAAAATTAATTTCTATCAAAAGGTTACTCGAAAAATGCTTTTCGACATTTAAATCAACAAATTGACATCCTATTTGTTAACCAATAACTTTTTTTTAAATTTTGAAAAGTTAGGGTTTTAATAAACAGCATAATTTGTCATATATATAAATGTATACCTCCTAGCTTCAAACGTGCTAATTTGTAATTAATTTGGAAGGTTGGATGATGTATTAATAAATATTATTGAAAAGAAAACGTTTAATAGCTGACAAACTTATTTACAATTATTTCAGAATATATTTATTTTCCCTAATTTTAATATTTATTAAATGTAATATAATAATTAAGAATATTGTTTTTATAAAAACATTTATCGAAAACTCATTTTATCATTTCATTTTTAATTTTATCCGTTTAATCATTTCCTCCTTTAAATGACCATTTCGAAAAGAAAAAAAATAATACAAACAAATGTGTTTTACGCATAAAACTTGGATAATTTCAATAACTTAATCTTATTTCCTAGCTATGATTAGATTTTAACCATCTTTATGCAAGGTATAATAATTTAAAATTACAAAGTTCATACAATTTTAGTTAAGTAAGAATGAGTTAATGGTTTATCTGAAAATGTTAATTGTCATAGGGGTAATTAGGAAAACGCATTCCACGGAAAAATAAGTTTATGTTGATTTATACTTTATATTTACAATACATAATTTATATATATTGATAATTTGTAAAGAACCACATGCGTACATCGTGCTATGATGGTATGCAAATTAATACCCTTACAATCATTTGCGATCTATGATAAAAATTATAAAAAAAAGTTTAGCTGTTCCTTCCCTTCAATGTACCAAACAAATAAAATAAAACACAAGGATAAAAATAAGATTTGATATTAGCTATATAAGCCTATTGGTTGATATACGTGTTTTTTATACTAAAGATTTTATGTTAAATGCGTATCGGTAATTTTCACTAGTAATTGCTTTTTTACTTTTAACTTACCCATATATATGGTAGAGAAAGTACTGGTTTTGGATAAATGTTTCTAAATTGAGTTTTTGTTATAATTATACGTTTTGAGGTCACCTGAATCCGAAAAACAGGTTTTAAGCTGTTGGTCTGTGTGTATATATTTTCAGCATATCTCTTAGAAAAATACCAACAGGAAGTTCAAACTCTGTACTCTAACTATGTGGTATACAGAGATGCTAAACTAAACTTTTTGTTGAGATTAAGCATATGGTTCGTGTACCGGGACATCTAAGAAAATTCAAATATATTACTTCTAAGGGGAAAACTGAAGAAAGTAGAATTTAACATCTATATGTTACATAAAGCAAACGAAATGACTATATTCTTTTATAGGAAGAAAAGCATGTTTCATGTTGAATATGGTATGAAAATCGTTCACCGTTTATTTACAAGTCTACACAAAACAACTACTCTGTAGTGGGATCCTACTTGGAAATCACGGAAGTGCATTTCACGCTGTGCTGTATGTTATTAATATAGGATTATATTTAAGTGCGCAATAAGTTCATTACATAATTTTTAAAAGATGTACAAGGCTGTCGATAGTTCAGCGAAACGTTCATTTATTGAACGTAATTACTTGAAGTGTTTTACTATTATATTTCACCATGCTTAGGAAAACTGCTCATAAATTAAAATTAATTCCTGATACACTTGGGGTAAATAAAGTATATATTAAAACTAAATATTTAGCGTTTGTTTTTTGTATATCGGCACGTTTTGAGGTTCCCTCAACAATAAAGAATTCATATGTTTCAAGAAAGATGTGAGTGAATGTTGTCTGAATAATTTGAAATGAACATTTAAATTTAATAACAGCTTTTGAATTATCTTTTAGTGTAAGTACAATAAGAAAACGGAGTATTGGGAGGACGGTACCCCCTCCATACATAATTATTTGTTAAATGAAGCTTTTCTGAAGCCTGTTTAAAATTATTTTTAACGGAAGTTTATATAACAGTATTCGTTAAACAAATCCCTTATTGTCCAGTATGCCGTTATATTATTGAATTTCAGCGTAAAAGAAAGTCGTGTGAGTGCAACACCAAATTATTATTACTAGCGGTTTTCGCCCGTTTTCCTGGGCACTATAATTTAAATGATTTTTTTTTTTTTTTTTTTTTTTAAGTGAATAATTGAAACTTTTAAATAAATTTATTTCGATTGGCGACTATTTTCTTCACACTTTTAGTATGGGATCTTCTTGACAATATCAAAAATTTTTTGAACTTCTCGAATCTGTGCAACAAAAATATTATTAAAAGGAATATTCTCGAAAACAGTCAAATAGAAATCTTATTTCTTCGAATATTCCAGAAACAGTTGAAGCTGTTACTCGTACAGTAAAAGTCACTATTCGATGAAGGGTCGAATCAGAGAACGCACGTAAGTCGTTTTCGCAACAATAACTATAACGCACGTATGCAAGATTCATGCACATGAAAACCAAAAAAAAAAAAAAAAAAAAAAAAAAAAACGCTGGACAGCCCTACTACGCTCTGCATGATTCTCAGAACACGCGAAATTGGTTCCGCGATAATCGCTATCACGCATGTTAAAACCAAATAACATCACTAGACACCCTTCCTCGCTGGGCATAAATTTCAGAACACACGAAACTTGGTTCCGAGGCAATCACTATCACGCATGTTAAAACCAAAAATCATCACTGAACACCCCTACTCCGCTGTGCATGAATCTGAAAACGCACGAAACTCGTTTTCGCAGCAATCACTGTCAAGCATGTTAAAACCCCTGAGCTGAAGAACAACTGGAGGAAATGCTAGACCGGTTTTTGTGCCATTTTTTGAAGGTTTGTCTTTCGAGCGTTGCACTTCAGGAAGCATTTGACATCTTTATATTTAAAAGTAAAATTGTGTAAAGGTTGTCTGATCGAACAACATATGCTAGACATGATATTACAATTTTAAATTTTAATTCTTTAAAGAGTATAATAGTAATAGACGACCCGACAAATGTTGTTTGCCGTGCAAGTTTTGACACTGTACGGCAAATGATTGCAGAAAAACTGGCAGGCACGAACACTGTGTAAAGGTATTGGAAGCATTTGCTCCAGTTGTTCTTCAACTCAGTGGTTAAAAAAAAAAAAAAAAAATCACTGGACAGCCCTACGTCAAATCAATGAAAATCAAATACACCAATCAAATCTCTCGTAATTCCTCATAACGTAGCTCTAGTACAACGTAAAATACTCTCAAATCAATAAAATTACACTCATCTCCATAAATTAAGGGTAAGGCTAGCTGAGGCAAATAAAGGTTCAGAAGCAAAACAAACATGACTTATTCATAAAGTCCATTTAATAAAGAAAAGATCAATAACAAAAAAAGGTGGTTTATGTAGGGTACCATTTACAAAAACTACGATTTTTGTTCCCTGGAAACAATTACAAAAAATATCTCCCTTACAAAAACTTATCATTACATGATTGGTATGATGGGTAATACATTGTATGTCTATCAGATGATGAAATACAGTCCTTACAACGCCTAGGAAGGTTGAGTATTAAATTATTGATCTGATCTTGGGGAAGATTACTCTACTCAGTAGACAATGCTCTCCGAAGTTCCTGTACACATGTAGGAGGTGGTTGTCGAACAACAACTCGTCGGAAAAGCATATTCTACACATGCTCTATCGGATTCTAGTCAGGTGAGAATGTTGGCGATTCCATGAGGGTGATAGCTTCAGATTGTAGTCATCCGTGTACAACGTTTGCACGGTCACACTGCAAGCTAAACACAATGCACCCGAATCACACTGCAAGCTAAACCTGGACTCGTCGGAAAGCATTACACAAGCTCACTGTGCCACTGTCCACATTGCATGTTCTCTACTCCAAGTTAACCGCTGACACAGTGCATTGCCGTGAGTGGAACACATCTAACAGGTTGCGAGCATATAGAGCAATATCTCACAAACGTCTATACACGGTCTGCCTTGAAACTGTGGCACTCGTGGCTGAACACAGCTGACGAGACAGGCCTGACGCTGTGCTTTATCTGCTTATTTTGGCAGTTACAGACAAATACCGGTGGTCATTCGGCATTGTAACTCGGGGCCGACCAGTACTGTAACGTCGACTGGCATTTCCACCATTTTGGAATCGTTGGCAAAGCCTAGAGATGACACTTTGGGCGATTCTAAGTTCCCCCGATACTTCTATCTAAGTACACCCACATTCTAGTCGGTCGATAATTCTACCACGTAAAAAAATATCTGCATGCGTCCTCTGTGTCATAATCATTCAGTTGTGGCACTGAGCGGCACACAGAACGCCTTTGAAAAATTTTCCTTCTTTGGTCCCATTCCTTATCTACCCCCTTCTTACACTTTCGTCATTGTAACATCCTATCGGCGTCATCTGATGGCTTTCTATAATTTGCATATTATTCTTAAAGATGTATATAGTATTTTTACAGGTGAAATTTTTGCATTAAAGTTCGATTTTAGTGTGAATCTGAATTATACTTAATTTATGGACATGAGTGTAAATAAACAAATCAAATCTCTCGTAATTCTTCATAACGTAGCTCTAGTTCAACGTAAAACACACCCAAATCAATGAAAATCAAATAAACCAATCAAATATTTCGTAATTCTTTATAACGTTGATCTAGTTCAACGTAAAATACAATCAAATCAATGAAAATCAAATAAACCAATCAAATCTCATGTAATTCCTCATAACGTAGCTGTAGTTCAATGTAAAATACACTCAAATCAATGAAAACCAAATAAACCAATAAAATCTGTTGTAATTCCTCAAAACTTAGCTCTAGTTCAACGTAAAATACACTCAAATCAATGAAAATAAAATAAACCAATCAAATCTCTCCAAATTCCTCAAAACGTAGCTCTAGTTCAATTAAAATACACTTAAATCAATGAAAATCAAATAAACTAATCAAATCTCTTGTAATTTCTCAAAACGTAGCTCTAGTTTCACGTAAAATACATTTAAATTAATGAAAATCAAATAAACCAATAAAATCTCTCCAAAGATTCTCCATTTTGTGTCATTATAAAAGTTTTATTTTCATATTTTTATTAATTAAAAGAAAACTAATTAAAAATTCGAAAATCTGACATCGATGTGCACAATGACCCTTCGGAGGGCATCTTTGTGTTAAATCACATGACTGTCTGAGCTACCGGTTTCTAGAACAGTGAAATATAAATATATAGATACAAATATTGCTCAGTTAATACAATAAAATTATTTTTATTTATTTATTTATTTATTTATTTTTACTTTTTTTTTTTTTTTTTTTTTTTTCAGTTTTGAATTTTTTTTATAATATAGTGTGAAAAAACATTGTGAATGTTATTCAACTTTGGCTAAATTAATGAATAAAAAAATAAAGTTTTTTTTGGTAACTTTTTCATTCGCACGTTTTAATTTTTCCGAGCTCAATCTTCTTCTGCTTAAAAAAGAAAAACAATAGATAGGTGCTATTTTATTGGATATATAAATTTAATATTTTATTATACAGATGGATACTGTTTATTAAAAACTTTCTCTGTTATATTTAGAATAAGTATCGATTCCATAGTTTGGAACATACATATGATTCGTATAACAATTAGGGATGTGATGTTACTTTTACGCTAGCACATAGTAATGATCTTTTAACTACTTTTGACTTGGTATTATTTTTATTCTTTTAAGTCAGTCCTCCCACCACTTTACATATACATACACACACACACACACACACACACACACGCATATATATATATATGTATGTATGTATGTATGTATTATTATTATTATTATTTTCTTAAATTTCAAGGAAAAGTTTATGTTCTTAGATTTTGAGTAATATTGTAAAAGAAAAATGGTACGAATTATTTGTTAGTATCGTACTTAAAATCCTGAAGACTAACAACGCAAAATCGTTTTAGACATTATTTCTAAAATCGTAAATATCTACTAGTTTTACAAAGAATTTGTCGGCATTGTTCATCTTTCAATTTTTCGAATTTTCATTCAGTAAATATGGCAGATTATAGGAATGCGCAACTAGCATGTATATTCCATTTAATTTATGTTTTTGTGTTGAGAAAACAGTGTCAAAACTTCTGATTTCGACACAGAAATCATTACTTATCTTTAATTCTGCAAATGTTTTTTAGTGAAATGATTATTTTATGTATGCATGGAAGATTGATTCGCTTAGCATATGAAACTTGATTTGCATTATTTAAGCGGCGTCTTGCTTTATGTCTTTTTTTTTTTTTTTTTTTATTATTTTTGAATTTAAATATTGGTATATACACTTTTATATTTATATGATTAGGTCGAAAGTAATATTTGAAAAAAAACAATAAATAAATAAATATCAAACATATTCTATTAGTACAGAAATTATAATGTCAAACTTATATAATAGTATAACTATCGAAGTATAACATAGCAAAAGCAAGTAAATTAGTTTTGAAATTTTAAATGAGTAGAAGTTTTGCAAAGATTTTGGCGGTATTTTACACATTTAACTTATGCAAATTTTCTTTTAATAAATAAGAAATACAGACGGTAACCAAACATTTCAATTTTAACACAGGAAGTATTGCTTGATATTAGTGCTGAGAGATGTATTTACTGATGGCCCCAAATTAATATATTCATTGGAAAGACGATAGGGAGCCATTCTAGAGTGGCAAATATATCAGAAGATCTCTATACATGGGAATAGTAGTCTAAAAGAGGGGGGATAAAAGAGGCTTCATGGATGTCAACTGATTTGCTGAGAGATTAAAGAATAGCAACTGCAGCGAGCGGTTAGTTTGCACTCTACAGACTGGTGCCTAGATGCATCGCAGGGTTTGAAAGGCTCCTTGTGCGGCTAGAACGCACACCGAGCTGTATTGCAGAATTCGGAAGTCTCCGGATGTGATTGTGTAAGGAAGATTTGGTCTGGATCGCTCGTAGTTCACTTACGACCGCAAAAGTGCGGGAGTGTTCTAATGTTGCAATCGGGGTGTATTCAGATTCGCTTTCACAAACCGAGCTTAATATTGTTGGATTATGGGTTGACATTAAACTTATAATCCGATAAAATATTCATTAGCAGAGGTCCAATAACAATGGAGCGTGGTCACTGTTTTAAGTTAAGTTTAATTTAAATCTAAAAAGAGCTTTGAGAAATAGAAATGTTTAAATCACAATTTGAATATCTTAACCTTATTCATAAACTTTAAATCCTTTCAGAAAATTTAAATTAAGTTGGATCTATAAGCAAGATAACTTACACACATATGGTAAGGGAAATAAGACAGAATCATAGTTAAAATAAATTTAGTTTATTAAAACTAAAATGAAAATTTTTGTTTGAATAAAAACAGAAAAAGAAATAGCCATTATGGCATTTTTACAAAACACATTCAGCTTTTGCACCAGCTTAGTGCTTTTAATTCCTTCTGAAAAAGCTGAAAACGAACATCAGATTCAAGGTACTCTGTATCTGCAGGCCTGGAAAAAACCAAAGAAGAAAGGAAGCAAGCGAGCAAGCAAGCGACTCTTCACAGTCTGGCTGAAGTATTTATACTCCTCCCAAGTACTTGTATTAGCATACTGACGCAATGCGCCCTCTGGGAAATTCTGTTGAAGAACCATTTAGGGATTCACTGCAGTTGCGGCTTGCGTTGGAGGAATGGCATTCAGAAGAAATGAAGCCGTCATTACGGAGTCAGGATGTAATCTCTAGTACCAAGGAGTTAGGATGAAGAAAAACTAGATTACTTTTTCCGATGGAAGTCCGATTGTCAATAGATGGAAGTCTGACTGTCTCGTATTGTGACAATGGCCCCTCACTTCCAGAAGGGAAAAATATACTACAGTGTCCATTATATATAAATAACTCAAAGTCCAAATTGTCCATTATTTTCTACTATAAATAGACTAAAAAAAACTATCTTAGCTTACAAAAATTATACTTTTCTAATTATAAAATACATATAAATATATACAAATTACACTAATAAAAATAAAGCTTTTACAAATTTAGCAAGTTCAGCTTTAGTTTGGGTTTGGTGAAAGCATCAGCGAAACTTCTGTTTTAATGTTTTTTTTTTATTACCATAGTGGTTTGGCCTAGTCATGCTTGCGTTGCACTAGTACAAGGTGGAGTGAGAGAACCACGCACTATGCCTTCAAAAGTTTCTTTTGGAGAAAAGTTAAAATAAGACTTGTCAAATTTAATGTTATTACGTTGACAATACCTTTCTACCTTTACAATCGAATTCAATTTCTCCTTCTTTCCTACTTCATAATAGTATACGTCGACCCGTGGCTCTTCCCATCGATGTTTTAACTCTCTATACCACTCAACCGTACGGGGCTCATCCTGAACTTCGTCCTCCACATCTGTTTGGGCATCCTCATATTCGTCATCAGATAAGGTTGGAGGATTTAATGAGACAAAATACTGATTGGGAGGTTCTACCGGATTGTTCCTATCACAGACATCAGGGTCCAGGATGCTTCCACTATCAGCGCTACAACTTCCGTGTTCCTGTTCATTAAACCTGACGTTTATAGACTCTATAATTTTATAGTCTTCTGGAATAAAGATCCTGTACCCCCGTGTTTTTGACGCGTATCCTATCATGATACCCTTTTTGGCACGTCTCTCAAATTTAGACCGTCTCAGCTGGCGAGGTTTGCCAACATAAGCTGTGCAACCAAAAGGTCTTAAATGCTTGATTGATGGCTCTCTACCATAATATCCTTGAAAAGGTGTGCATTTAGTCCTTTTGGGACAAGAACGATTCCAAGTATATGAATAGTACCTTAAAGCTTCAGGCCAAAATGTATCCGGAAGGTTACTATCATCCAGTATCGACCTAACGTTGTTTAGCACAGTTTGATTAAACCGTTCCGCCAAACCGTTTTGTTCCGGCGTGTAGACATTTGACCTTTCGTGCTTAATGCCCTTTTCTTTAAAGAAATCAGACAGGTCATTACTTAAGTACTCACTTCCATTGTCCGATCTCACACGTTTTAGACGGGTATTTAGGGAGTTTTCCATCCGCAATATATGCTGACGTAACCTATCAATAACTTCATGCTTCGAAACCATGGGATAAGTGGTCACATACCGGCTAAAATCGTCTATTACTGACAAAAAGTACCTCTCCCCATCACGACCAATTGTCGTGGTCGGACCCCAAACATCAGTGTGTATCATTTCTGCCGGGGCTTTAGACTTAATTTCATGTTCCCTCTTCAATGTAACACGTCTAAACTTATTCAAAATACAAGTTTCACATGAGTAATTACTGAAGTTCAGGTGAGGAAGACCTTTTACCACATTTTTCCGCTTTATACGTTCAATTGAACTCTGACTTAAATGTCCGTATCTACGATGCCATAAGTCTAATTTATCGATCCCCCTTTCAATTTTAGTGTTTGCGGCAAATTTAACTGACCGCTTTTCAGCAACTGGTTTTGCATCAGTAACATAAAGGCCGTTTTTAAGAATGGCTGTAAAAAGATATTCATTATTTTTGTCTGATACTTTCACCTTCCCATTTTTACCACGAAATGAAGCACCAAAAATATCCATACGAGGCCCACTCAATAAATTCTTCCTAAGGCTAGGTATATACATTGTGTCCTTAAAAGACAAAATTTGTTGGCCGAATCTTAACTTCATGGTGCCCTATCCCTTTATGGGATAATTAAGACCATCTACAGCGACAGACAACGTCTCATCATTTACAGGAGTGTAATCCTCTAAGATATTTCTATTGTGAGTATAATGATGAGTCGCCGCAGTATCGAACACAAAAACATCTTTTAATTCATTAGCATGTGCCAAATTGGCCTGGACAAAGAAAGATTTGGGTTTTAAATCAAAATTTGAATTACCATTTCCGTTCTTACCCTTTAAGATGCCACTTGTTTTAGGTGCTGTATGACTCCTCCTTGGACTGCTAGATGTATCCGTCGATTCTTCTTCCGAGCTCTTATCATAGGTGGTCCTCTTTCCCGCGTACTCTTCTTTCAACCTGGTACGGCAACTGCTTCTTACGTGCCCCACTTGTCCGCACCTGAAACACTTAATTTCACGTTTTCTAAATCTAAATTTAGTAGCTACCTTATTGGCTTCATAAGTCTCAACCTTGTCCTTCTCACGGACTCTTTGGCGGCTTTCTTCTGCAACTAATTCTGTAACTATTGTCTCAAATTTAAACTTAGTATCCTCCCATCTTAAAACATTTTGTACTATAGAGTCAAAGTTATTTGGGAGGTACCTGAGAAATTGGAAACTAACATATTTCTCGGGTATTTCTTCACCAATTCCCTTGAGTTGATCCCTTATGATACGTAACCTGGCAGCAAAGACGTCCACGGATTCCTTTGGTTTAATTTTGCATGAGCAAAGTTCAGAGAAGAGAGCCATATGCTGAGCTCTATTATCAGGAGTAAAGTGCTCCTTGATTTTATTCCAAGCGTCTTTGGCTGCAAGGCAACCATAAATTATCTGCTTAAATTTGTCACTCAAATTAAGAAAAATATTTGTTAAAGCTGATTGAGCTCTAGAACGGTATTCGGTTACCTCTTTTGGAACAGGATCTCCAGGCTTGTAATCAGGTTCAACGTCCTCTCCGGTGACGATACCCCAGACACCCTTTTCCATTAAGATGAATTTAATATCATGGGACCAGCTCACATAATTAGTGTGTGTGAGTTTAGCTATACTGTACTGTGTAAATGAAGCCATGACATCTCAAAAAAAAAAAAACACTAAGGCAAGAAGGGAAAAGAGGGGGGGCTACATTAAACTATAGCCCCTCATTCGAAACAGCCCGTCTTAAATTAATTTAAACTTTTTCAGCTTATATTTCCCTTTGTCCAGACCCCTTTGCATAAAGAGATAAAGTAACATTAATATGTATTATACAATACTTAAAATAACTGCAATTAAAGTAGTCCTTATGCATATATAATCACGCTATTGTCCACACAGTCTTTAAGTCCAATTAAACAAGTCTTCAGTGTATTTGACACTACCTAGAAAGAAACACTGCTTTTTCCATTACCATAATGCGTGTATTCAAGTTATTCAATAGAGAAAAGAAATCACTTTCAAGTTCAAAACTCTACTACTTAATTTATGCTTCAATATTAAAAAACTTCAGAATTTGTTTTAAACATTTAGCTCTTTAATAGATAAACAAAATGATAATTACTAATCTAACTTATCACCACTAAAACAGTAACTTATGGCCCATAACCCGTGTTGGATTATGGGTTGACATTAAACTTATAATCCGATAAAATATTCATTAGCAGAGGTCCAATAACAATGGAGCGTGGTCACTGTTTTTAGTTAAGTTTAATTTAAATCTAAAAAGAGCTTTGAGAAATAGAAATGTTTAAATCACAATTTGAATAACTTAACCTTATTCATAAACTTTAAATCCTTTCAGAAAATTTAAATTAAGTTGGATCTATAAGTAAGATAACTTACACACATATGGTAAGGGAAATAAAACAGAATCATAGTTAAAATAAATTTAGTTTATTAAAACTAAAATGAAAATTTTTGTTTGAATAAAAACAGAAAAATAAATAGCCATTATGGCATTTTTACAAAACACATTCAGCTTTTGCACCAGCTTAGTGCTTTTAATTCCTTCTGAAAAAGCTGAAAACGAACATCAGATTCAAGGTACTCTGTATCTGCAGGCCTGGAAAAAACCAAAGAAGAAAGGAAGCAAGCGAGCAAGCAAGCGACTCTTCACAGTCTGGCTGAAGTATTTATACTCCTCCCAAGTACTTGTATTAGCATACTGACGCAATGCGCCCTCTGGGAAATTCTGTTGAAGAACCATTTAGGGATTCACTGCAGTTGCGGCTTGCGTTGGAGGAATGGCATTCAGAAGAAATGAAGCCGTCATTACGGAGTCAGGATGTAATCTCTAGTACCAAGGAGTTAGGATGAAGAAAAACTAGATTACTTTTTCCGATGGAAGTCCGATTGTCAATAGATGGAAGTCTGACTGTCTCGTATTGTGACAAATATGAAGCGCCAGAGACCGCACCCATACTGATGGATCTTGAGTGATTTAACTAAATTACTCTGTGCACTAATAGTGGAATTTTATGTGCTACGCCTGGGTGTCCCTTGGTTTATGGGAATGTGGGCTGCAATCCTTGCCCTTTTCAGGCCAAGGATCCCTTCAAACAGCGACTGTCATTGGGTGTGAGGATTGTTTGTGCGAGCCTCAAATGGAAAAAAATAATTCAACAAGCAGTGCAGTCCTTTTCCCGATTCTCTGGTGACTGTGGGTTGTGGTTTTCGTCCTCAGCGTTTGTGCTTGAAAATTGTCTGTGTTCAATTGATAGGGTTTAAATATTCAGCAAACAATTCCTACTCTTATCGTTTGTATACTAAACCAACCCATTGTTCGCGTTTGAATTGTCGCGAGTCTAAGTGCCCTCAACCTTCACGAACATTTGGTACATTAAATCAAAGACTCTTCTTTATAGTTTTATTGTAACACCGGAGCAATCCGCACTTGCGGGGATCACCTAATGGGCGAAATGCTGTCACTTCTTTCAGACGTCAAATGTAGTGAAGTCAATACTACTGACCAAATGGGCCCTGTGATGCATGTATCACATGCTTTAAAGTTAGTGCTGAAAACTTTTTTTTTTTGTTGTTTAGGTATACAAAGCAATGGATTTAGTGCTCTCCTTCTTTTGTAATTTTACAGTTTATATATTGTATGCAATAATGCCAATTTTAACTTCATTTTCAACCATAGAAATTCCAAATGAATTAAACAATGTTTTTTTTTTTTTTTTTTTTTTTTTTTTTTTTTTTTTTTTTTATCTGTAGCTACGGTACAAATTAAGTTGTTCCTTTAACTATCTTGAGATTTTTAACTTTTTAACAAGTACCTACACGTTGTACACTTAAAACTGTTCTATATTGCTCGTTTGTTACATATGAATTTTTCTTTTCTTCATTATTCTTTTTCCTTTTTCATATAAAATGTAGTAACTCATTGTTAAACCGATTTGCGAAACATATTTTATTGTTTGTAACATATCAATTAGAGCAAAAATACTAATGGTTGTAGCGTGTTTAAAAAATTATATTTGCGATTTCCGTAGCGTCTTTCTTTACAACCCATTTTTGGCTTTCGCAGGATCTCCCACTTTGAAGTTATAGATGATTTTACCTAATTTTTCGTGACGTTTGCGTGAATGTATTTATGTAAATGTGAACATGTAATCCGCTTAAATTAGACGACTGGATGTTAAACGTTGGAAATTTATATACAGGTTTGCTATAACGTCTACCGGTGTGCTTTGCTTCTTGGTCTTTATGGGAGTTTTATATTTTAATAGCATTATTATTTAATTAGTTTTTTCCTGTCTTTAACCAATAGCATTTTCGTATAAAATTAATAAAAATATATACGCTAGAAACAGTAAAAATAAATGCATGATTAAAGGTTAACGCTTTAATTTGGAAGGAAAGGGACTGCTTCCAATCTGTAAACAACTGGATCCGCCTTTGCTCATCAATAATTTGGGGAAAAAAAAAAGAAAATGTTACATTTCCTGTAGATTAGAGGCTTTCATTGGCAGCATTTGTTTAGAAATTGCTTAACAAAAATTCAGTATGCGCATGCGTATTAGTATTTTTTTTTATTTTAACTATTTATTTTATGGAGTTTTTGTGCATATTTCAACTGTGCACTTTTTGTGTATCACCTAATTAGCGCAGTTTTTGTGCGCAATTCACTTTGCACTGTTAGTGCATAAGCAGTGGTGTTAAATATGCTCATGCATTTTTTTTTTTTTTTTTTTTACAATTTTTTGCTGACATTTCCAAGCTGGGCGTATGAAAATATTCAAAATTTTCATTAAAGCTCACATCACTATTCATCATAGCACCGAATTTTCCGTGCATTACTATCTATCCTAGTTATGAATATCCCATGAAAATAGCAGACAAAATCCAGATACTAAAAATACGCCTGTGCCTGAAAGAGATTTAAATTAGCCGACAGAAGGTGGTTCTCGTTAAGTAGCGCTTGTTGGCTAATTATATATATATATATATATATATATATATATATATATCATTATTATTATTATTATTATTATTGTTATTATTATGAGGTATTCAATTAGAATGTATATATATATATGTATAGAAAAAAAAATGGAATTCATAGTTTATTCGTGTTTCTTCATGAATATTAAAAACATGCATATAAATTGGTATATGTGCTTATAAAATGCTATTTATAAAAGTTTTATCTCCATGTTTATACAAGCCTTATCTCTAGAATGTTATTTTAAAATAATAATAACAATAATGACTCAACCCATACGCATAAATGTAATATAACTGAGGTATTTGACTGTAAACATTTTAACATTTATTGTTAATGATTAAGAGAATATTTTTTAATTGTAAAAGTATAAATAAATAAAAATGAAAGTAAAATGTTTTATGTATTTTCCCACTGTTGTGTCTGTTTACTGCCAGTTCTTTTAAATTCGAAATATGTGGAATTGTGTATAGCAGAAAGTCTTCATATTGTGTTTGGCAGAACGATTTTAGTAAAACAGGTAACAAATCGATTCGCTCATATGTTTTGGTTCGTTTAAATTGAAGTTGTTTTCTTGAAGATCATATTCTGAGCAGTTTTATTGAGATTCAGTTAGTATTTATTGTTCGTATTAGGTAAGTTTTAGTTTTTCATGTAGTACGTGAGATTGAATGTAAGGAATGATCCAAATTTATTTATAATTATCAGAAAAAAATTAAAAAATAAAATATCTGTTACTTGTCAATCATATATGTTTATAAAAATGCCATTTAAATTTTAACCTTTTTTTTTTTTTTTTTTTTTTTTTTTTATGTGTTTATTTGTGCTTTAATAAATATTTATACATATCACACATAAATTAATGCTTAGTTTGGCTTATATATATATATATCTTTTAAAAACATTTTTTAATAAACTATAAATATTTATTTATTTTTATATTGTAAATGTTTTCTTTAATTTTATCAATTAAAAACAATATTGCTAATTAACATGTAGGTTACATTTATTTAAAAAAAAAATATATATATTTTTTATTTTTTATTTATTTTATTTT
The DNA here is from genome assembly GCA_963930645.1 of Salticus scenicus. Taxonomy (NCBI): domain Eukaryota; kingdom Metazoa; phylum Arthropoda; class Arachnida; order Araneae; family Salticidae; genus Salticus; species Salticus scenicus. The sequence goes on along the minus strand of OZ005652.1, from coordinate 114,730,508 downwards.
ATTTTCTGTAATGTATTTAATGGGAATTAGATTTATAGATGATTCGTAAAATAAAAAGATTTTAAGGAAATAAGCACTCGATTACATACAATACGTATATATATATAATTGTTTCTAAAAAAAGAACATAATTTCAATGAAAGCACTTTTAAATTACAAAATAAAGAAAAAAAAAATTGCTCTCAAAAAACTTCTGAATATAAAGTGCAAAAATGTTATACAAAATTTAAATCTCTGGAAGCAGAAAAAAAAAGTGTAGAAAGTTTCTAAAAATTGGCTGAGAAAAAAATTTGTTTAATTTTTTCTTTCTTTCTGTTTCTTCTTCCTCATTTTTTTCCATGCATTAATGATGTAAAAAAAAAAAAAAAAAAAAAAAAAAATGAAAGGAAGAAGAAAAATTTTATTCCCCCCCCCCCCAACTTAATAGAAAAATTACATTGCGTAAAATGTTAGAAAATATAAGATAGATAGAAAGTTTAATTAGATGTCTGTTAATATTAATAAAATGTTTAGAGCTTATAATTTTATACAAGTTCTTAAAAATATTTCAATTAAGGTAACATTAACTAATTGTGCTCTTAATTGTTTTAAAAAACAGATAAAATTTGATTTCAATCATGTTAATTTGTTTGTATTAAAACATTTTAAACTATCCTCAGATAAATCACTAAAATTAATTACTCAAATGTAAAATTAATTTTGGTTCATTTTAAATAAAATAATACTTTCGTAATATTATTACTATATATTTTTTTTTAAATCTTTAAATATGTATTTTTGTTTTATTATTATTATTATTATAATGTGTATAACTTGAGTTTTAATACTTTTACCAAATATTCAGTACCTATATGAACAATGAAACATGATTATTATTATTTTGTATTATTAATTTTTCTTTCCTTCCGATTTTTTTTTTTTTTTTTTTTTTTTTTAAAGGAAGAGTTATCGTATGTGTTCAAAGACGTATAAAAAAAGAAAGAAAACTTGATCAATATTATATTTAACTTTAGCTCTCATTAAAATGAATTCAATGCTAACCGGATTACTTGGCTTCGTTACAATCTATAAGCATCATTCTAAAAAGATTTGCCATTTTAGATAAATTCAATCAATTTTATAAAAAATATGTTAACACAGATTAAAACGCCTTTAATGTTTACTATATGCATAATTGACGTATATAAATATATCGGGAATTTAAGGATTTATTTTTAAAACAATGTTTTCAACAGAATTTCTTCTTGGCTACTTTGGGATATATTTATGATTTTAATTGTTCAGTTTGTTATAGAATAGTTGTAACTTTTTTTTTTTTTTTTTCCTTTCTTTTTTTCATTTTGTACACCGAGAAAAAAAAAAAAAAAAAACATATATCGCCTTTTTCTAGAACGAATAATTAATCATTTTAATTAAACATTTTTTGTTTCCTATACTAGAAGTCTGATTTACGCGTTATGCGTATAAGACAAACCAATAATTTGAATATACAATATCATAGATAATTTCCAGCTTTAGTTCTCATTACAATGAATTCAATGTTAGCTGGATTACTTGGCTTAGTTACAATTTATGTGTATTGCTCTAAAGTGATTAGCCATTTTAGATAAATTCAATTAATTTCATAAAAATATGTAAACACAGATTAAAACAACTTTAATGTGTACTATATGCATAATTGATGTATTTAAATATATCGAGAATTTAAGGATTTATTTAAAATAACTATATTTTCAACAGAATTTCTTCTTTGCTATTTTAGGATATAATTTTGATTTTAATTTTTCAGTTTGTTAGAGTCTAGGTTAAGTGCACCAGTGATTGACAGTTTTAGAGCAATCTGTGACGTTTTTAATGTTTTAGTCATCAGAAAATATTTTTAGAAATCTTAAGTTAGTACAAATGTTAAAACCCGAATAAACTACTACATCGGAAACACCAAAGAAAAATATTTGAGATGTATACAGCTGTTTCGGTAGCCTTACGCGTACCGTCTTCAGTGCAAAAAGAATTCTGAATCTGGAGAAGTGCTCGTATATATATATGAGAGGAACCGAATTTAGATCAACCAATAGGATTACGGAAAAGGTGGGGAGTGTGGCCAATAGGAATTTAGGAATGTGTAGCTGTGTAAACAGTAGAAATATTAAGAAAATTTGGACTGAATGTAAAATTTCCAACAATCAGACAAATAGGGAACAGCGAAATCACAATTTACAAGGTTTTTAAAATTTTTATAGCTATGAAAATCTTCGAAGAAATCGAGTTCATGAATGGATTTTGGTTTGCAAATTATTTTATCTGAATTAAATTTAAAATTATGATTTTCCTCCCAGCAATGTTTAGAAATAACCGATTTATTGGTTTCTTGTTTGCGGACGTAATTCATATGTTCTTTGAGACGAAATTTAAGACTGCGTTTAGTTTGGCCAATATATGATAAACCACACTGACAGGAAATACTATAAATGCCCCAAGAATTATGCTCATCAATGGATCTTTTAACTGAGAAAAGTGAGTTTATTGGAAGGCGAAAATATTATTTTAAAACCATATTGTTTGAGAATGTCAGCTATGGTTTGACTGGTTTTAGGAAAATAGGGTAAAGCAATACTGATATTAGAGGAGACTGATTTAGTTGACGAAATACGAGGGAGTTGTAATTTTTGGATAGCTTTGTCTAACTCACTAATTACAACTCCCTCGTAGCGAAGACCGAACCACCAGGCCGACAAATAATAGTCATTGTAACGTAAAGTCGAAAGAACACAGGAAAAAAACCAATGTGGTGGTAATGAAAGTTAGCACATGTCAGTGAGAGTGAACAGTTTCATAAAATTTTTGAGAGTTCACGTATCCTTAAAACTCACGTGCTCGCTTGACGAAATGGTTGTCAAAAACAACGAGATTAAGCCCGAGGATGTCTGAATCGTCAAAATTCAGTATATTATTTCTGAGAGTGTGCGAAGGACCACCAGGTCTGCTGCCAAGGAATAAAAATATGTACTTTAAATTAAAGGTCCTTGAGCTCCGAAAATAGACTCGTTGAGCTTGAAGAACTACGACGTATTACATGGAATATTGCAGGTCTCAGTGAAATTAGAAGAAAAGGTGAAGATTTGAAGAGAACTAGAGATGAAAGGGGACACAGGCTGATTGAATTTCCAGAAAGTGAAAATTCTTATGTCAGGGATTCATTTTTTTTCAAGGAATACAAATAAACAATGGACATACAGGCCATACTGTTTTAAGAAATATTTCAACACTATTTCATGAAATTTTATGTATATGCTATTATATTAAATATACTATATTTATATTGTTTAGATCAGCTGTGGCCAAACTGCGGCGAGCGGGCCGCATGCGACCCGTCATGTATTTTTTTTTTTTTTTTTTTTTTTTTTGTGGTCTGCGAGGAGACTAACGATATTTAAATTATGTCAACTTTCGTTAAGACATTAAAAAATAATATATATGTTCTGACTATTCGAAGTGAAACTAGCTTTGAATGATTGTGGTAACTAATGAACCATACTGTTGTATTGAAATGTTATTAGATCAATTAGTCTTTCATTTCATTATAATCGTTAATGTATAGTGATGAATATTCAGTATTCTTTTGCTAATTAATGAATAAAAATATTTTAAGTTAATTATTTTTTTTTCCGAATCTTCACCTTACTCTCTTCCGAAAAATGTATATGCACGATTTAGACAATTACAAACATATATATACACAGACACAGACACTAACACATACACATTAACCATATATACACATACACATATACATTTAAAGTATTTTTACGGCGAGGTGCGTACCCGATGTAGAAGTTTTAATGGATAAAAAGATTGTTAGTAAAGAATAAAATTTTATTTACGCATTCCGCCGTAAAAACACTTTAAATATATTTTTATAATGCGGCCAAAAAACTTGCAAATATAACAAGGGATGTTGAAAGCCATAAGGATTTATTTTAAATATATATGCAAGATTACTGGCAGATTTTCATTAAGCATGCCGTTGACTTCACGGGAATTAATAGCGGCGGAGAATTCTTATATAAATCATTTTTTTTTTTTTTTCGTCTACCCAAGAAAGGACCAAGACTTTTTGATGGGCGGAGTGACTTTTATAATAGTATTGTTATTTATGTATTTAATATAGTGACCAGCAAAGCGGACAAATCTTGCTAGTATATACGTTGGGAGATATCAAATTATTAGATTTTGTATTTATTTATTTATTATTTTTCCCCAGTTTTTCGATTAAAAAAAAAAAAATACTGGACGCAATATACTGGAACTTTACACATGCAAAGAACGTTGAAAGAAAGTATTTTTCCTCTTAATCATTTTGTGGTTAGTTCCCTAAATACACTCTGGACTAAATCGATAGGGGAAAATGTTAATTTTTACTTCCATTACCATACTACCGTAGGTAATGGAAGTATTGTATTCGGTCTGAAAATTCGATATCGGGTTTTCACCTGATTTACACGTTTTAAGGTCCCCTGAGTCCAAAAAAGTGGTTTTTGGCAATTGGTCAGTGTGTATGTATGTGTGTATGTGTGTGTGTATGTATGTGAAGAATCTTCTGGCTATTATAGCTCAGAAACTAATAAAGATAGAGCTACGAAACTTTAGAATTCAAATACGTCTGGCGTACAGATGAAATTTCCAAATGTTGGCGAAAATTGAAAAACCGGAAGTGGGACATGGGAAACCGAAAGTTGGACCGTAAGTCCGTATCTCAAAAACGGCTCTAACGATTTTCTTCAAACTTGCTATATAAACACTCTATTAGATGTCCTTTCGAATGATATAGTTGGTTAGTTCAAGAAAATTGATAGGCGTCCTGTATAAATAGCTCAATTTCAGGCCTCCCAAGGGCGTTCCTTTAAAAACAGTTGTACGGATTGTTTTCAACTCGCCATTTTAACTCAATTTTAAATATGCTTTTGTATGTAATTATTGTTTTCCTGTCAATAATTGAGTTTAACCGGAAATGGGACATCGGAAACCGGAAGTGGGACCGTAAGTCCGTATCTCAAAAACGGCTCAAACGATTTTCTTCAAATTTGGTATATAAACACTCTATCAGATATCTTTTCGAATGATATAGTTGGTTAGTTCATGAAAATTGATAGGCGTCCTGTATAAATAGCTCAATTTCAGGCCTCGCAAAGGCGTTCCTTTAAAAACGGTTGTACGGATTTTTTTCAAACTCGCCATTTTAACTCACTTTTAAATATGCTTTTGTATGTAATTATTGTTTTCCGGTCAATAATTGATTTTTTGTGAAAGTTGGTATCTCAAAAACGGCTCTAACGATTTTCTTTTTTGGTCACTTTTATGTTTTCTGATCACATTATCTCACAAAAATGCATATAATACATGTAATGGCGGATAATGGAAGTCGTGTGGTTGTTTCACACCAGATTTTTATATGTTCTTTTTGCATGTGTGAAGTTCCAAGTATTTTCGTCTAGTACTTTTTTAGAAAATCAAAAAAAAAAAAAAAAAAAATCTAATAGTTTCATCACCTACTGCATATATTTGCATAAGTTTAAATTACAATTCATCTTTGCAGAAGACCGTTATTATAGTTATGTTATGCAGTTAAAAACAACAATAAAAATTTCCATTTTCAGTTAATAATCATATTATTTCTTCGTTTATTTTTTGTTCTTATTTCGAATTCTTTAATTTTCCCGTTTTTAATATCCTAAAGTATTCTATAATATAATTTTCAATGCTCAGATGAAATAAATATATATATATATATATATATATATATATATATATATATATATATATACCGGGTGTCCCATGAGTCTGCAGACATAAATTCTTTATGAATGGATAGAATTGAAATCTTGAAGGGGAATATATATCTGTATATATATATAAATTACGTGTCACGATGTTTGTCCGGGGTAAACTCCTAAACTAAGGAACCGATTTTAATGAAATTTTGCACACTGTGTGCAGATTGGTCCAACTTGAGAGATAGGATAGTTTTTATCTCAATTTATTGTCACAATATTGTTTTATTGCAATTATTTGTCAATTATAGACCTTTATTAAAGTTGCTCCGAAATGTCTGTGAGTTCCATTAATTTAATTGTTGCCAAAAAAAAAAAAAAAAAAAAAAAAAAACACGAGTTCATTTTCTTTCGACATAAAAATAAATACATTTAATCAAACGTGAACGTTAAAAAATTATAAAAAGCTAAATTATGCATCTCACGAAAACTGACGTCATAATCAATTTAAAGATTTTATACACATTGATAAAGTGTTAATGTAGTTCTATCATAGATATAGTAATATTCTATCATAGATATAGTAATATATATAGATCTTTCATCCTCATGTTATCGTACAAAGATTTTTAATGCCGAAAAAAAAAATAAATAAAAGCTTTGGAAATAGCCATTAAGTGGTATAAAAAAAAAAAAAAAAGAAATATGAATTTGGAACTGTATCTGGAGTTTTTTATTCACCTTTAGCAAATAAATTATTCATAAATTTTATTTGCTAAAATATTAGTGTGTATTCCCGTGTGTATTCACTCGGGGAAAGACGGCCATATTTTGGTAAAAACGTCGTCTTTAACCAAGTGAAAATGAATAACTTTTTTCTCCCCAATGATCGCTCTATTCTATATATGCTATACTATATCTATGAGTTCTATACGCAAGCGAAGTGTGACTCACTGACCGTCTGGGCAGCCAAGAAAAAGATTTCCTATGTTAACCGCCCATTGGATTTTTTGTAAAAAAATATTAAAAATCGAGGAAATATTTTCCCGATTTTAATCCTTATATCTGGGTATAGATACGTATTAGATATCGCGTGCGTTAGATTGAGTTATTTTGCTGTCAAATTGACAAAATTTTTATTTTAAATTTCAAAACTCTGTCACCCTTGGCTTTTTTTTTTTTTTGGCGATCAAAAGCGTAACACGAAAATATACATGCCAGATATATGTATTGTACGAAATGTAATATGTATTATTCATTGTACGTATGTATGACAGGTAATATGTATTGTACGAAATATTGTTTCATATTATTCATTACTCTTTTAATATAAGTTGTTAAAATAACCATGATTTTTGAAAGGAATTAAATATTTTCGCCTGATAATTTGGCGATATTCTTTTTTTTTCGCCAAGGATGACAGAAATGAAATCTATTCCGCTGCAACATATTAGTATCTTACATCAGATATTTTATTTAGACATTTGAAAACAAATTTGACTTCAAACTATGATAGGATATTTATCATTTTCCTTTTAATTAGTATATTAAAATTTAAAAGCATGGCACATAAAAAGTTTTTTTTTTTTTTTTTTTTAAATCTTATAATTATTCTTATCTTAATCCTCAATGTTTCCCATCTTTATTAACTTGAATTTACTATAAAAATTTTAGCATACTCAAAGCCTTCTCATCACTTCGTTAAAATACACTAAACTTTTCCAAAATCTTTTTCTACTTAAAATGATACATGTATTTACTTTAAATGTCCAATATTTCATAAGATGTCCTGTTTTAAAGTTTTAAAATATTTATCAAATTTACTTATTTTTCTGGTTTAGCCATATTGTTTTCCTTTTTATAACTACAGCTGTTGCTCTCTTTAAAACAGTTAAAATGATGAGGTCATTTTATAGTAAAGTTATCCATTATAGCATATATTGGGCGTGTTCAGTAGAGCGCCCGATCCACGACCGGTCGAAAGATTCCGAGCCAAAGCGTTCAGTGGTGTCGACCGATCCAGAGTCACGTCGTTCAGTGGAATGGACCGATCTCGACCGGTCGTGCATCAGAAAGCCCAGAAAAATTTCTTGATCCATTGGGTCACGTGATGGATCAAATGCGCAATAGGTTAAAAATCAGGCTCTGATTGACATTACGCAGTGAAAACCTGAACAATGAACATGTGTTTTTGACAATGATTGTTTATTTGTTTAATTAGCTGAGGATTAATACAGATGTACCTATTTATATGCATTGTTTGTGCTGTAGAAAATAAGGTAAGTAATTCCATAAAATGCTAAGCTATATTTTGTTTATTTATTTATTGTGTAAAGAAGATTTTTTACGTAATAACGATTTTCGATAAGTAATTTTTTTTATTGATGAACGTAACATTCAAACATAAAATTAAAACAAAAATTTACAAAATTTTAATTGAAACAGAAAAAAATATTTTTTTTTAATTCGGACGCTATCATATTTTGTTAATTTAATATATAAAAATAAGCTGGGAAAAATTATATTTCTTTTTTTTTTCAGACAAAGTTTTTCATTCATGCGATTGTTTTTTGTTTACGAATAGAAAAGTTTGTAAACGATTGTATTTTTTACCTTTAAAACAATAAGTTAACTACAAGTAAATAAATTAAAATCATTCCACATATTTTTAATTTAGGTAAAAATAAGTTTAAGATGTCAATTATTAAATTTAATAAGCAAAACAGACTGTAAAAAAAGTAGCTATAAAATTATGCAGTGTTGTTTACATTGCTAATTTATCTTAATATTCAGTCGGTAATAAGAGAAAAAGCTCTTTATATTGATTCATAAATCGAAGAAGAAAATAAGATTATTTTTTATATATAAATCCATTATATTAACTGAACAGCATATTTCATATTTTATATAATGTATTTATTTATTTATTTCAAAAACGTTTTTGTTGTACATTTCTGTTTATAATAAAATTCGAAGAGAAAGAAAGGTGTTTTAAGTGCTCATTTAAGATAAATCTACTCTGCTCCTTTAAAAATAAATGTAACGTAACATTCTTAACATTTTCATGATTAAAATTTATACGTGAATTTAGAAAAATCATAACCAAAGTAATGTATATTAGTAATTTGTCAGTACAATCAATTAATAGCTTCTTATTTTTTGTTAGCAGAGTACAGAATTCTACATTAATAAGAAAGAAGTAAAACTGTTATTACATAAAAGATCTTTTTTTTTTTTTTTTTTTTAAGAAAAAACGTAATATAGTTTAGCATTTTATGGAATTACGTATTAAAAGTCCAGACAAAATAAACAACAGAAATAAAATATATAACTTGCTAATACAGGTCAAATTAGATAGATGGCGCTGCTCCTATCACGTCAAAATTGTTCCAAAGCGTTCAGTAGATTCCTGGCCCGATCCAAGACCGGTCCAGGATCAGTGACGTCATCGCCCGGTCGTACTGATCCATCTCGGGCGCTCTACTGAACACGCTCATAATATTTCCCTCCTCCATAAAAATTGATTTTAAAATCGTCTGCTTCTTTAATACTTTTATTTTAATCCGCGTTTGTAATGATCGATAGATGGCGCTTTTTCAGCTTTTGTTGTTAGTAAATATAATAGCCATGTGTATTTATTATTGTTCTAATTGTGTTACTATTTAATGTTCGTGCTATAATTTCTCCGCCATTACATCATGGAAAATTGATTGCTTTTGGAAAAAATATTTCAGTTTATTCAAAGTTCGATCGGAAGTAGATTTTTAACTGAAGCTGAACAAATATTAGTGTCAAATCATCTGGTTAATTCTTTACTTCCATTAGCCGAAGCAACTGAAATTTTATATTTGTCATTTGGAAATAAATGGAAGCTTAATTCTGGATTTCTTGATTCTTTGGAGTGACACTGTGGCACACAACAGTATGTGTTATCTTTTTTACCGGATATATTCATTTTTATTCAATAAATATATGTGAAACTAAACATCGGCAAGCAATGGCGTCTCGATGGAAGCCGAAAGCTATGCATGTTAAATGTAATTTCACCTTAGACCACGGGAGGGCGAGCATTTCATTACAATCGCGGATAGAATTTTAATAAAAATAAAATTACATATTAGTCTTTTTAGCATTTTAATCCAAAATAGCTTTAGACATTATATTTCCCTCATCCATAAAAATTGATTTTTAAAATCGTCTGCTTCTTTTATACTTTTATTTTAATAGAATTTTAATAGAATTTATTTTACATAATAGTCATTTTAGCAATTTTATCCTAAGTAGCATTAGAAATAATATATATCACAGGGATGGAACACGGGCGCAGTATTCATACCGGAATCTGTTGAAGAAATTTATCTACCTATAATATCGTTGATTTAAGAGGTAGAAAATTTTCTTACATTGATAGTGGTATGAATTCTGCGCCCGTGTTCCATCCCTGATATCACTTCTCCATTAAAACTTATAGGACCCTACAATAAAATTAATTTGTACTTAATATCAACACTACGAAAATTTTTATCAATCGCTTCCAAATTTTGACCTAAGGTTCAAATCTCAATCCTGTGGGTTTTTACATCGGCTACAACGTTTTCGTCTTTATTCGTAAATAATAATTTGACAGTATTAAATAGTTTACTGCCATATAATTCAAAGTATAACTTAGTCACGGCAACGCGTGGCCGGGTCTGCTAGTATATATATATATATTTGTTAAATCAAGAAGTATAGTTAAATATATTATCGACGATAGTTAAACAATTAGCTAAATTTTTCGCATGGATGTGAAAGAAAAATATGCAAATGAAAGTTCTATAAATTGCACAGTTTTGCTATTAGAACTGTTTACTTCTTATTTTACCTCCTACTTGTGCATACACGATTTTTTAATTGCTATGCCTACTTGGTCGATAAAGCGATATTGGTGAATGTGTTTTCTCTCAGGTAAGAACCGCCGACTGAGGCTTCAGTTACCAATGTTACAACTCGTTTACAAACAATAATTTGTAGTAACGACGGACACATAGAATATGATTTATATTCCAGTGAACATTTGCATGCGAATAAGTACAGTTTTTTACGTGAAAATGCGTGATCTGGTGAGGCACAGCGTCCTGTAACCACAAATAGCTTAATTATTACTATTTATTTTATTATTTTATTAGTTATTATTTTTTTTATTTTTATTAAAAAAAAAAAAAAAAAAAAAAAAAAAAGTAAATCACCCTTCACGATAATATTTTTCTTCGCAAACAGCGTTCGATTCTTTCACTTGATTCAGTAGTTACGATTTTTTAAAATGTCTACAGACTTATGGGACACCCGGTATATATACTATGAATATATTTATATATAATTTAATAGTCGCAATATATTCTTACATAATGACAAATTTCATATTGCAATACTAATTTTAAAATGTTGAATGCTTTTGAATATTACGCATGGAACACTTCCAAAAATAAGGATCTTAAATTTCAAACGTACTCAATACATTTGAAATATTTTGTATGAACAAAAAAGAAATTTCATGGTATATAAACTCATATCTAAAAATCATAAATCAAAGAAATATACAGTTTATGGGGCATCTGCACGAAATAAAAGAGATACTTGATGAATTGCAAAAGTTCATGCGTGCGGCGATGAACTTAAAAATAAAGATTTGGAAACAATATAATATAACAATGCGTGTTTCATATTTTAACATGAAGTTTTTCTTTCAGTTTTCTAGACATAAAATGCAGAATAAATTGTTGTAGATTTAATTTTTCAAGTATTCATTTTTCTTATTAAGATTAATTTTTCGAAAATTCAAAATGTTTTATGTAGTATTAAAATATTTAATAAACGATGAAAACTATTTAATAATCATCTGAAAATAAAACAAAAACAGTTTTCTTAGCTTAATGACGTATATTTTCGCATAGAAAAAAAATTAGAGTTAGTGTGAACAAAAACCTGATACTGAAGTAGCTTCAACCAACCGATAGTTTGACCTTTTACCAAGATTTGTTAATTTTATGTTGAACGAGTATTGTCATTATGTTCAAAATTCAAATTGAAATCAAAATCAAAATTCGATCAAGGTAGCTATCGAACTCCCGACCTTGTTTTATCAAGGCTAACACCCTGGTATTTTGTCACGCTTTCTTGCCTGCTAGATCTGAGCGTCTGTTTTGTTGATTTTAATAAAAGGAGCTAAATTTTTCAGGTTCTTAACTTCAACAATGGGTTAGTTATTGCAAAAAAAATTGAACTTTACCCGATATTTTCGACCACGCTTTTCAATTTAAGCTTCGTTTGTTTTCAAAATGAATTTTACTGATTCATACTTCCTGGACGGTATAATAGATTTTTCTCACTTCTTAAAAGGATACACTTCTATAAACTTTCTTGTAGTAACATCTAATTAGTGATCAATTTAATAACTTTTTTTTTTTTTTTGTAATGAATGATGGTTTTAAATCACATATTCACACACTATCTCTCTTTACAGATTTCACTGAAAATATACACTCTCTTTTAGCGGGCTTGTGGCGCCATCTTCTGAATACGAAATGAATTACTATTGCATGTACGCAGAAACACTTCCTTTGTGAATGGATCTATAATAGCTCCAAGTTTTGATGCTACTTAAATTCAATCGCAAGAAGTAGAAAACTAAATGTGAGTTTGGACCATATTATGGTATTGCTTATAACTTTACTCGATACAGTGGTTCAAGTTTGAACTGAAATTTGTAACAGTGTCGTCAATTTTGAATAAGAATTCATGTAAATCGCTTTGTTGAAATGCGATCTTAAACAAATATGTGAGCTTTAATCATCCAAAATTTGCTTCGTAATTATTAATATTATTATTAAAAACAAAAACATATTTATTTACAAGACAAAATTTTAGTTAACATATACATTTAAAAGCAATTAAAATTTAGCCGTTTCGAAAGCCGTCCGAGTTTTCTTCTAAATTCTGGTTTTCAAAATTATAAGTCACGTATTTTCCTTGAGAGTTGGCACACTGTCAGCCATCTCCACGCTATCAATGAAGCATGTACATTGGCTCCTCTATACTCTGTACTTCTGGAAATTCCTTAAGCATTTATGTAGTGCTTGTAAATTATGTTTTATTGATATACATGAGGAAACTCGGACAGGTTTCGGAACGTCTTAATTTTAATTGTTTTAAATGTATATTTTAATTGTTTTCAAATGTATATTTTGGCTAAAATTTTGCCTCTTAAATAAAAAAGTTTTTGTTTTTAACGTATACATAATTGAGACAGTTTCGTGTTTCTGTACATTAATATTATATTGTATATTAATATTGTTGTTGTTCTTGTTCTTTTAACACATTCAAAGTAAATTAGTGTAAATATAAAAATATATCCAAAATGCTTTTCACACTTTTTTTTTTTAACATAAAGTATTTTAGCTGTAAAAAAATATAGAACTATGACATCTAGTAATGCGTCTCATATGCATTTAAAATTAAGAAAATATTAGAAAGTCTATTTATAAAAATTCGGTTCAAGCACAATAGATAACGAATAAAAAAGTTCTTTAGAAACAGTAGAGAATTGCGAAAAGAAAGAAAAAAAATACAAAAGATGGCTGTTTTTTTTTTTTTTTTTTTTTTTTTTTTTTTTTTTTTATTCCTTAATTACATCACAGCCTCTTTGTTTTAAAGTCGATTTATTTTATGAGAAATATATTTTTTTATACATAAAAGAACGTTTTATTTAAGTAGATAAACAATTTTTACTCTATATTTAATGGTAATCTTTCTAATAATAATAATAATAATAATAATAACAATAATCATAATAAAGCGTTCTTTAAAAATTAATATGAAAAAATATTTAATTAGGGATAATAAAAATAACTGTTAGAAAAAGAAAAAAAAAAAAAATGAAAACCACATGTATTTTATTTTGCAAAAAGAGCATAATTTATAGTAATTTAATTATTACCTATTAAATCTCATAAGAATAAAGTTTTGGATTCCTTAAAATTTGTCGAAGGTTTTTCCCGTTTTGACAGAATCTGAACTCGATTTTCAAGAGTGTCTAACTGTGTGTAGGTTTTCAAAAATTTATGAACATTGATCTTCACGAATTAATGATCGGAATTCAACTGAACTTGATATTTACATCGATTTTGAATAAAATTGTGCTGATTAATTTTGGAGACCAGTTACATAAACACAGGTGCTGTCAACCAATATATATATATAGGTATATATATATATATATATATATATATATATGAATGCATAATGACCAACTTCAGCCTTTATAAATCCACTGCAAAATGAAGGCTTCTCTTAGGTGATACCAAACTGCTTCCTTTCTACAATTCTTCTCCGTTCTTCTACAATTCTTCTCCGTTCGAATTTTATCTCTCCAACGACACAGTGGTATCTTCCTCGGAATTTTCTTATATCTTGGTATCCAAAATAAGGAATTTGGTTGTCAGTCTACCATCATTTATTCTCGCAAGATGTCCCGGCCAGCTCAATTTTAACTTCTTGACTCTAGAAATAACTTCAGTATCTTTGGTTTGCTTCCTAAACCAAGTTTTTCGTCTCCTGTCTCTTCGGGTGTATCCTTACATGCATCTCTCCATGCTTCTTTGGGTTGTTTGCAGTTTTTGTATAGCTTTGCATGTTAATGTCCAAGTTTTTGAAGCATAAGTTAAAACAAGCAAAATGACTAATTATTATTATTTTTTTTCAAACAATTTGAGAGGTCGCTTTTAAATATATAGCGCTATTTCATCCGAATGCTCTCCATACAAGTTTAACTTGGTTGTTAATTTCTTCCATTGTGTTCCTGTTCATCGTAATGACTTGTCACAAATAAGTATAGTTGCACACCGTTTCTAATTCATCCAGCTCAACCGAGATTTTCAGTGGAGAGACAAGGGAATTTGATAAAATTTTTGTCTTGGTGAGGTTCATTTTCAATCCAACGAACTTGCTTTCTTTGTTTAATTCATGAAGCATTTCTTGCAAATCCTCAAATGAGGAGGCAAGCAAAACAATATTATCCGCAAATCTGAAATGATTTATAAGGGCTCCATTGATTTTTATGCCTTTCTGTTTCCAATTTAAATATTTTAAAGCTTCTTGAAGTTCTACAATGAAGAGTTTGGGTGAAATTGTGTCCCTTGTCTTACATATTTTCTAATTTTGAATGAATTGCTTGTTTTGTGGAGTTTTAATTTTGCTGTTGCTTCTTTATAAATATTTTAAATATGGAGAATGTATCCTGAATTAATATTAGTGTTTCTTAATGCACCCATAACTGTTAATGATGATACGGAGTGAAAAGTTCCTTCATAGTCCAAAAAAAGCCACACACAGAGGGAGTCAGTATTCATTACTTCTATCAATAATATTTCTAATTGTACGTATGTGGTCGATGGTACTAAAACCACTTCCAAATCATGCTTGTTCTTTAGGTAGCGTTGCATCTAATTGTTTCTGTAAAAGCTTTGTCAGAAATTTAATCAGAATTTTACACAATATTGGCTGATCGGAAAATAGTTTCTAATATCTTCTTTTTCTCTTTTTTTAAAGAGTAATATTATAATGACATTTTTCTAGTCCATCGCATGTTATACATCCGTTGAATAGTTCAGTAAGAACTTTAATGGCTTCGTCCCCTGTTTCTTTTAAAATATCCACAGTGATTTTGCTTCCTCCTGAAGCTTTTCCATTGCTTTTATTGAGATAGCCGTTTCTTCCTTCAATATTGTTTGTACAGGGCCGTTTGTATTTGATGAGGTAGGTGAACCACTGAGTTCTTCTGGGGAGATGTACAATAACAATAATAATAATAATAATAATAATAATAATAAATGCTGCCCATTTTAGAATTTGCTCTTTATTCCGCAAAAAAATTCCACTTTTTGTCTTCAAAGCTAGAATTGTTTTCCTACCAAACATCAGATTTTTGCTTGCAGTCTTCAAACATTTACTTACTTCAATGGCTTGTTGGATCATATTTCAATTGAATTTCCTGGTGTTATTTACTATCTTTTTCCTCATAGTGTTATATAGTTCTAAAAATTCAACTTTTGCAGCAATATTTTTCTTGTTAAATTTCATTTTTTGCTCTTTTCCAAAGGCTGTCGTGTTTCTTCTGAGATTTTTTTAACAGGTTTATCTTCTTCTAAATTAGCAAAATTTTTTGCTGATTCCAGAACAATATAGACGAAATTTACAGTGAACTCATTGATCTCTTCAGTAACCTTAAGGAACTGAAATCTGTTCTTTAGTTCATGCTGAAACTTTGGTCTTTTAGCTTTTAGATTCTGTGGTTGAATTTTCTTGTTTCGAATTTACACCATTTTATTTCTCAGTGCAACCTGGAACTTTACTTTACAAAGTACCACTCTCTGATCACTACCAGAGTTAAATCTATTTATCGCAGTGCAATCCGTAAAAGTGTATTTCTTGCCAGTTAGAATGCAGTCTATTTCACTTGTTCCTCCATTGGGACTTCACTATGTCAACTTTTTCTTTTGGTTCATTTTTAAAAATGAATTAATGACATCAATTTTTTTCACACTCTACATGTTCAATCAGTCTGTGTCCTCTTTCATATCTAGTTCTCTTTCCAAATACACCAACTACACGTTCCTTTGAATGTCTGGTACCAATTACCCCCTCCCACAGGACTAACAGCCATATAATACTCTTTTGAAACTTAATTTGATTTTTTTAACATAGGATTACATAACAGTACTCTTCATCGTATCAATTAATCTCCCACCTGTATTTATAGTATTATATTTCAGGGTAGGAGAAAGTCGTGTGAATGACACACCAGATTATTTAATTTGACATCAAATTAACATTGTAAAAAGTTATTTTTATTTTTATTATTATTATTATTATAGTATTTTACCTTCTTTAATATATATAAAAGAAAGCATTGATTCGTGAAAATTTTCGAACTCAAGTTTTCGACGGATTTACCCGTTTTGAGTTTTCCTGAATATGATTTGTTTGTTTTTAGAAAATGTCTGTCTGTCAGTCTGTCTGAGAGTATCACAAATATTTTGGACGCTATATTACACGAACAATTGAAGAAAACTTAACCAAACTTAGTAGTTAGTTTGACCTGATCTAAACTGGTGCTGATTTGATATGTGAGTAAATAGCCAAGCAGTTGCCTCTGTGATAGCATGTTTTCTAAATTTTTAACATGGCATTATAGGACAAAATTTCGTATAAATGCACATAATGAAAGTTATTCTTAACGTGTGATTGTAAAATGAATATTAATTATTGGTATAAAAGTTTATGATATAAAAGTATAGCTATCGCTTATAGGAATTTCATGTCAGTGAATTTTTAGTATGGTTAAATTTGAAAAGAACTCGTGAATAACTTTGAAACGAATGTCTGAACTATATATTTGTGATAATTTAAAACAGTTATGATTTTGTTTTCTTTTTTAGCGAAAAAAGAAGAAGAATGAGAAAAAAAGAAGAAAGAAAAAAAAATCACATTTTTTTTTTCTGTTGTTGGCACAAAATTGACTTTCTTTCGGCATTTAGAGTTATAATTATTTGAGATAAAATTGTGTGCATTCATCATGGAATAAATGATAATTTTATAAATAACACAGACCTTCATCTAAAATTTTGATTTCATAATTGTGGCTGGTTATTAAGATTTTTTGGTGTGCTGAAACCGAAACTGAAATCAGTTTTACCGACACAGGGTGTCTAGCGACACAATATCTTCTGTGACTGTTCCACCAATACATTTATATGGTTATTTTTCCATGATTATTTTTAATTAATCATGAAAACGTACTAGAAACTACCGAAAATGAAGAAACTGTGTCGGTAGACACCCTGTATTGACAATATATATATATATATATATTGTCAAACCAAATTTCGGCAACATCATTTTTGTTGACCTGTGTAATTTGTACTCAATTAAATTCACCCACGTCTAAAACTATATAGCAGAAAGTCTTGTGGTGGACAAAACATGCTATTTTATTATTTATATTTTGAGGCAATAGAAAGGGGGATATTTATGTTTATTTTTTATTTTTTTAGATTATATAAAATTAAGTAAAACCATTAAGTAAACCATTAAATTTATTCTTTTTAAAATGCAAATGGTTTTAATTATCTAATTAACTGCTAATAGAAATTTTCGACAGTTTGTAATTATTATATATCTTAAATGAGATACATTAGCTAATTTAAAATCAATTAAAAAGCATTTAGAATAAATCAAAGAGATATTGATGTACAACAGTGTTAAATATTCTAAGAAAGGTAAATTAAATGAGTAAGTTAAATGTAACAGGAGTTATTACTTCACTATATTCTCGCAATTTAAGTCTAAGAAAACTGATAACTTGAAAAAAAAAGAAATAATCTTTAATACTTTTAAAGAATACAGTTCATTTGCTTATATTGAAGGGCAATAAAGTTTTTGAAAAATATTCTACAGTTTAATTTTCTACTATATAGAGATTTTACATTATATTTAGAATATATGAAAATAATATTACTAATTATAATATATAAACTTATTAATTTCTGATGTATAAAATATAAAGTATAGAATATTTATAAAAGTCATACTAATCTACAAAAATGCACTGCGACATGATGATATATACTGTATTTAATAATAATAATAATAAAATGTTTTGGAGATACATCAACATACCTTTTAAATTTGAAATTTAATAGAACTAATCGTTTTAAATTTTAAAATTTACTTTTAAAATTTAATAAAATTACCCTGCGCAGGTAAAAAAAAAAAAAAAAATCGGCCACTAATAAAATTCTTGCTGATTCTTATGTAAAGTGACTTTCTGAATTCGAATATGACTACCATTTACCCAGTCACCGACCGTTTTCTCGGGACACCATATCCTCCCCCAATTTTTATCACTGTTCGGTAACTTTATGGTCATGCATTTGAATTGGAGAATGAAAAATTATTAATTTAATACTTAAAGACCAAAAATATATATAATGTTTAATAAATAACATTAATAATATATAATAAAAAATATAAAAAATGTAAGATATAATTTCAGTGGCACCCCCCCCCCCCGTAAATTATCCCCTTACCGCAAATGTTCATGTTTTAGAATTTTCCAAATCTGGAGTCCCTCAGAAGATATTTAACAGCTAAAATAATCCCCCTGTCTTCTAAAAATCAAATTTGCAGCCATAAAATTACCGAAAAGTGACAAAAATATGGGACATTCCCTAAAAAACAGTAGATTATAGGGCAAAATCGACGTCATATTCTGATTCAAGACGTCATTTTACATAAGAATTTTTCAAAATAGTGCTGGGTTCAATTTTCATGCCGAACAGTGTTATTTTTAGCAAAAGATACTGGATAATATACCAACGTATTTTTAAAACAAATATAGACATAAAAATTCAGTCTTTCCAGTTATAGAGGTATCTACTAATATAATAATAATAATAATATTGTAATGCACGCACGCACCAAAACACATATAAAAGAGGGATACATATACGCTTTTAATGCACAATGTAAATAAATGTTTTGTGTTATTTATAAACGATTGATTCTTTCAAATTTGAGACACTTTTCTTTCTTAATATTTTCAAAACATTGTTAACTGCTATAAAAATTATTTATTATAATTTTTTTATAAATTATTTATTTTTTTATTTATACTTTGTAGCTTTTAACGGGAGTTTAGAATGAGCCATAATAAGTAATGACAGTTTATTTTGTTTTTCTCCAAGAATTTCATTCAGCGTGAACGCAACTACAACGCAGAAAACGATTTCCTAGAAAATGCATAATGTATAATGCCCGACGAAATGCATTATGTGAAAAATCTGAATTTTCACCTTCTTATTGTAAGAATTACCTATATTGATTACTGGATGAAAATCGGATTTTACAGGCAATGCATTCCCGTGAAAAAAAAAAAAAAAAAAAAGAGTAATTCTGCAGAATTAGGAAAACAATTTATGGGAGAACAACTTGTTTATAAATATCTTATATCGTATTTAAAAGTATCTGGAAAATATCTCATTTAAATTGACTATGGTGACTTCTGCCTTGTTTCCTGATAACATTCCAGCAAAAAGATAAGTTGATTTTGACAATATAATAGTCAATAGGACGCCATGGATATCTAAATATGTCTGGTAATATTCTCAAGCAGTAAATGTCAGTAATTTTAGATACTATACTTTTATTTACAACACCCCTACTCACTTGCACCCCTCAATAACCTACATTGACTTTATATAGATAGATCACGGATCACCCCTCATTATCTGTCCACGACATGAGCTAGCTTCCCCAAGTAAATTATCACGTGATGCGTACCTGGAGAGAGAGACGAGAATGAATATCACGTTATTTTTCTATAGGAAAGAAAGTAGTTTTGGGGGTTTGTTTATTTCTGAACTAACCACATACTTTTTATTTAAGCCTTTAGATTCAGACATCGTTGGAAAGCTAAAATGTCATAAATTAATTATAAAAATGTTCCTTTTGTGAGAAACCATTTTGAAGGGGAGAATTTTTTGGTTGGAATTCTTACAAAAATAAGTGCGTTCTTACGGAAGAAACTCCCTCAAGTCCCTGTCATGTGACATACGGCGCTGACCGCAAAGGATGAAGGTATCTAATTACACCCTCATGTTGAAGACATTCGCTATAATGGGAAGTCCTATTGGTGGCGCAGTCTGTCTATAGAAGGTCTATGTTAAACTAGAAAAGAGGATTCGCTACCCCGACTCGCTTCATTCATTAACACTGTTCGTATATTTGTCTTTCATTGAACAGGAATATTAACAAAGCATAGCGCAGAACAATAGCAGAACAATATTACAGAAATCACTATATTCGACATCACCTTGAAATACACAATATTTAATACTATACACACATATAAATACATTGATGAAACAATATGTCCAAAATTAGTATTTATTTAGTTATTTATTTATATTTAAGAACCGAGATAAATTCGTGGTACTTGGCAGAGACTTTTAAGTTTTGTCACTATTTGACGACTAATTCTTCGGTACACCTGTTTGTCATAAAAATAAATAAATAAATAAGAAAATAATCTAATAGGGAGTCTGGGGGAATGACGCTACATTAAGAATATATATATATATATATGTATATATATTTTCCAAATCATTTAATACTTTAAATAGGGTACTATTTCGTTTTACAGTTGCATACGCAGGTCATAAATACTTTAACAATATTTAAATAGGGTTTTAAGATACATTTTTGTGAAAATTACTGAGTGGCGTGTATACTCTGACATTGGGGCAATTCCGTTAAAACGGGGCAATTATTAAATCGTATAAATTTAGTAAAATTGTAGAGTGGGAGGAAAAAAAACATTTATTTTGTTTCCTTTTGCATATATTAAGATTTAAAATAAGTAATTCTTTTTAAAAAATAAGGCAAGTCTCTCAATTATTTTTGATTCGTCCCTGTAAAAATATTTAAGATAATAATATTTAAGAAAAAAAAAGTACAAAAAGTACAAAATAATATAATATATTTCAAAATCATGTCCAAATTTTGTTACGATTTGTATATTTTTACACAGGTTACATTGCGAAAAATTACTAACACAGGAAGTCTCCATACTCATATACTCAGAAAAAAAAGAATAAAAAATCAGCGGAATCTGAATAGTTTGCATGTAAAATAATATAAAAATAATTATGTTTCTTGGCTATTTATTGCTCGTTGGAGACATTGGAAAGTTGAAAGAAAAATCTTTTTTCCAATAAATTTTAAGGCAGACTTTTTTTTTTTCCCTTGCTGTTGTTGTTTTTAATTTCCACACTAAAACAATTTAAATAAAATTACTTCAAATTAACATTTTTATAACTACAATTGTGTCATACATTTATATATACATATATAGATATATACATATATGAGACTAAGGGAGGAGTTTGTCAAAAACAAATAAATAAATAAAATGTATTACTGGGGAGAAAAGGTTGGATAATGAATCTCACCCATCAAAATTCAACTTTTTCTCACAGAAAAATTAATATCACGGCAGGTATTTCCCATAGTAATGCATTTTTTGGTGAACTGTATTGAATTATAATAGTCATTGAACTACATTATATTTTTTTTTTCAATAAAACTCAATAACTCAGGCAACAATTCTAATAGTTTTTGATATATATATATATATATATATATATATATATATATATATATATATATATTCTAATAGTTTTTGATATATATATATATTTACAATTTCGATTTCTTTAAATTGTATTTTCACAGTTTGTATTATCTCATGTATTGATGACCTTAAAAATGCTAAAACCTGTACAAATATTTAAGATAATAAATAGTAGTTATTATTATCATTTTTTATTTAGTACGACAGGACTGCGCGTTGTCACCATTTCACATTTTTGTCAAGATGCCTTCCAACATTCAGCTTTAACATTTAATTTCTTAAACTATCTTAAATTTTTTGTCAAATCCGTAAAGACTTTTACCTTTTTTTGAAAAGCAACTGTTAAGCTACAGCTTCTTCCTTGCTTAAACGTGGAAACGAATTTCCGATCTTGCTGATGGCTTCTAACTATTTGTTGCGATACCTCTCTGAATATGTATTGTTTATGATTTCTGAATATTTGTTGGCTATAACTTCAGAATATGTATAGAAAAGAGTTTCTGATTATTTGATGGCGAGACCTTTTAAATATACATAGTTTATCGCTTCTGAATATTTATTGGGTATTTCTTCTGGATATGTATTGATAATAATTTCTAACTAGATAGTATATCTTTAATGTATGTATATCTTCAGAATAATTTTTGAAGCTTTTCTAATTGTTATTATTATTTTTATTTTTATGAAATAGTAATATATAAAATAATCCTGTCGTAATAAATTAAATTATGTCAAAGATAGGTTCTATTTTTAGGGGGGGGAGGGGTGAAAGGTGCGGGGGGATGTTTAAAAGAACCTACTCTAAAGATTTAGGGATGGATTTTGCCATATCTTAAAATTAAAATAAAAATATTAAAAATAAAATGTAACAAATGTCATGCTTTAATCAAATATTTACATAACAATGTATTTTTTTCAATAATAAATAAATAAATAAATAAATAAATAAATATTTATTTATTTATTTTTTATAATCCCTAATTCTTTTAAATACTATTAAACACCAAAAAAACATCAAGCCTTTCCTTAAATATCTGTAGACGTTTTATCATTTTCAAGACCATGTAATAGTAAAAAATGGAAACTGAGAAAATTCAGTTTTAAAGATTTAAAAACTGTAAAAAACTATCAAAACCCTAATATTTTTTGCCTGAATGTATATTTTTAAAACAAACCTAGAATAGTTCAATTTATAAATAATAATGGAAATATAAGCTTTTATGTGATATTTTGAGTGGTGTTAAGTCAAAGGCACCAAATTCTTTAAGGGGACTTGACACCTTTGCCGTCACGACTAAAGTTGGTTTCATATAAAATCTTATATTTTCATTTAATATTTATTAAGTGAATTAGAATATATTTGTTAAATAAGATATATTTCATGCACAAATTATTATGGCCTTTGATATATACATATGTATATATCTTATATGGAATCTTTAAATTGTGTTCTTTTCAGTTTGCATTTTTTCCTAAATACATGATTTTTAAAATGCTTATACTTAAACAGATATGTAAGAAAAGACTTAATATTTTTTACTTGTTTAACTTAACCTACTTAAAAGAATTAGACATAGTATAGGTGCTCCAGTGATTGGCATGCTTCAGTAATTCACATCTATCCCGAAAAAATTAATAAATAAGAAAAATAATAAAATCATATATATTTACGTATAAGAATTATAACATTTTATGTCAAACACTGGGGCATAGGGTGCTAATAACTGCTAAAATAAATAATAACAAGCAGTGTCAAACACTGGAACATAGGGGGTCAAAATGAAAAACAAATGAAAACCTGGCAGTGTCAGTTACTGGAACATTGAGTGGGTGTCAAATAAATCCATAAAAAAAATAATAATAATTGTTACCAAATGTATATATTTTAACATATACGTGGTTTTGAATGTCTTTCATAACATATGTACTAACTTAAGACTTCTAAAATTATTTTCTGATGACTAGAGCATTAAAAACATCAGAGATTGCTCTAAAAGTGTCAATCACTGGTGTACTTACCCTATCGTAACGCTTAGAAATAAGCTGTGTTAATATTAAAACATTGCAATTTATGAGACTCCGATTTGTATTACTTCTTTTTTCTAATTATTATTATTATTTTTTTTTTTTATGTATCCCTGCAGCGCCCTCTATAGACAATTGTAATAACTTTTTTTCGCAAACTACGTTTAATTCTACCAATTACTTCAACATTTATGATATTTTAAAAGGTCTATTGACTTAAAGGACAATCGGTATAATTATATAAATATATAAAGAGATAGATAGATAGATAGATAGATATAGATATATAGTTATGTAGATATATATATAAACAAATTAAGTAGAACGCAGAACACGGTCCGTAAAATGCCACTTTAATCCACAATTATCTAAATACACATATATGTATATGAAAACTTATAGAAAACTAACAAAGCATGAATAATTAAAATTTAAAACTTCTAAAAGTTTAAAATTCGTATTGAGTTCACGCGTTAACATAGTAATATATATATATATATATATATATATATATATATATATATATACTAGCTGACCCGACAAACGTTGTTTTGTCATATAAATTATTTCTAGAGAATATTTTGCTAGAAAAAAATAACTAACTTATTGTAAGTGTGTAAGGATGTGGTATATAAGTGGAAGATGTATGGAGCGCTGTGAACGGTGAAAGAATATAAAAATAACAAAACACCAATCATTTATTTTTTTAATTTATTAAAACTAATTCTTTAAAATTATATACATATCGCTACTTATAACAATATTACTAAAAAACAATATCAATCCCTTAATGCAACAGTGTGTACAATATTTTTTGTTATCCCATCTTTTGCCAATACAAACAAACTGGATGGTTTGCCCACTCGAGAGCCACGTATAATTGTCCGTGTGAAAAACATGATGTGCTCAAATCTAAGCCACAGACAGGCATCGTTTGGCCCTGAGAGTTATTGATAGATGCCAATCTAATTGGAAATTGAGGGCGTTTAAATTGAATTAGCACATCTGTGGGTATAATAGGGATTTGCAGTAGTCATATATTTTCACCTCGGAATTAGTCATTTAAAATGATGGCTTCGATAACATTTTTCATTAATTTTTTTATAACTAATCGCGTGCCGTTGCACAACCGTTGTGGGTTCAAATTACGAAGCAAAATAACCGGAGATCCAACCTCCAGTTGTAAAATATGTGGTGGCATGCCTCGTAAATCCAATGAGTTTAAAAACTTTGTTGGATAATTTACAGCTTCGGTGGCATCGCAAACTGTATCATTAGATTTGTATGACACCAAGTCTCCTGGTAACAAATGTTGTATCTTGAGATTCAATTCATTGACGTCCACATTTTTTGCTGCTAAAATTGCTCTTTCTGCCAGCCACTCATGATTTGTGTATCGTCTGTGTACATTGGGAAATATCTGGTCAATAAGAGCATCTTGAGAATCAATGATTGTGCAGAAATCGGTCGGTAATTTTATGCATCCAGTTTCATCTGTAGTAACTTTTCCATCGCCGATATCTAACAATTGTTTTGAGAATGTTTCAGCGGATGGATCTTGAAGCTTTTGAACGCACAAATTTACTTTCAGTTGTACTTTTTCAACATTACGCCACAATGACGATGATTTTAAGCACGCGTTGATCTCATCAGCCTATGTTGAACGCGGAATAACGGGAAGTGCTTGTCTGAAATCACCTGAAAAGAGTAACAGAGTGCCGCCAAATAGTTTGTCGTTGTTTTTTATATCTTTGAATGTCCTGTTCGACGCCTCAATCGAATGTTTGTGTGCCATAGTGCATTCATCCCAGATAAGAATTTTACACTATTTCAGCACTGTGGCCATGGACGATTGTTTTTTTTTATGTTGCACACTGCGTCTGGGTTATTTTGAATATTTAGTGGCAGTTTAAATAATGAATGAGCTGTTCTGCCTCCATCCAATAAAGTTGCCGCAATGCCAGATGATGCAACAGCCAATGCGATGCCATTATTTGATCGTACTTCGGCGAGAATTAGCGAAATAAGGAATGTTTTGCCAATTCCACCTGGTGCACCCCCCCCCCAAAAAAAAAAAAAAAAAAAAAAAAAAAAAGAATCCACCTTGTCCTGCCAAAACTGCGAGCATGATGCGGTCGTAAATGGTTCTTTGTTCTTCATTCATTAGTGGGACATTGCGAGCAACAATCGCTGCCATTTCTACAGTATTGTATTGTAGTTCACGATTCAATTCAGTGCTTATTAAATCAGATGCATTTCGATTTGTTGAATGCATACCGAAATGACTGAGTAGTAAGTTGGCAATGATAATGCAAAGATCTTCAATAGCAATCAATGCTTCATTGTACATAGCGTCACTGAATACTAACGTTAGATCGTTGCACCGTGAACGATGCTAATGCAATAGATCATCAGTCATTGAATCTTTGTGATTATCCTATAATGTCTCCGCTCGGGCCGGGAAACATGTAGTTAACACTATAGCGAATAGTAGACGATATTGTTTTGCTGTACAGTTCAGTCCTACTTCAGCAAGCATACACTCCCACTGGTTGTCGTCTTCCAGCAAGCCGAGTGCAAGGCATGCATCTTTTACGTTGGATACTGTTGTCCATTCACTTTACGTAAATCTTGAAATGACAAAGGGCCGATGACATTAACCAATAGCAGTCGAAGATAAAAGCACTCAGTCTGCCTTGGATTGACAGTAAATACTCGTCCCAAGGTGTTTGATTTGAATAAACCGGGACATGCATCAATCGGCGTGCCTTGCTTGCGGGGCATCCATTTTTTTGTTGGAGCCCATGTGAAATAGCGTGGTACTTCTGAATAGAGTAATGTCCGTGCAAAAGCACCAAAAGCATCCGCACGATTACACAATTCAAAAAATTCGGTGAGTGTAATTTTTGGTGGATTTATAGCACGATCAATCGCTGTCTCGCTCGTGAAATATACGCGCTGGCCATTTTCAAGATGGACGGCTAAATGAAGAACTGCTGGATCCCGTTCATGAATTGGGAAACCAAAGATACGCCAAACAGCTTCATTGGAGCTGACGTACCGGCCAATTTGGTAAAGTGTTATTTCATCGTTGTTATTCACCGGAGGAGCATTCACATTGGTATTTTCAACTCGAAATACAGCCATATCATTGCCTTTATTCACATACTTGCAAATGTATTTGATGCTCTTCACTGAACTGCAGAACTGAACATTAATATGAGCACCAAAAATAAATTAAAAAAACTGGCGTACAGACAATAGCAAGAAATTCAAACTTCTTCACACACCATAAATTTTAAATCAGCACAACCGGTTTCGAAAGGACGTAGCCTTTCTTCATCAGGTGCAAACACGTGCAACTGCCTTGGAGGCAAAAGCAAGACTGAAAGCAGGACAAAATCCAGAGGGGAAGGAGCAACACAAACAACCAATAGGAAGCAACATGCAGGACAGGACCAATCAGAGAGGAACACACGTACACACACACCACAAAATGAGGAGGGAGGAAAGGAGTAAACAATTATTATTATTGTATTTTATTAGATTTTATTTATAAATTCCAATTCCCTTCAACCAAATCCCCTGTTCCTGAGCTTCAAAAATGGGCTATCTATAATGTCCCTTGTAATAACTGTGATTTATCTTATATTGGTCAAACTAAAAGAAATCTTGAATGTCGTTTACGTGAACATTCTCGGTATGTTGTTAATCAAGAAATTTCTAAATCTTCTATTGCGAAGCACAGTTGGGAATTTGATCATAGTTTTAATTTTAAGAGTGCCAAAATTATCTTTCATGCCAAACACGTTTCCGAATTGGATTTTTTAGAAAATTTAGCTATTTACCTTAATCGTGATAAAATTGTCAATGAAAAATCTGATTCCACTTTGCTGTCTACAGCCTGGAAAAATTTGTTTAATTCAATTAAATAATTTCCTTCATTATGTTTATAACATCATATTAGTTATAATAAAATAATTCTAATTTAAATAAAAATAATAATAATTAATGGATAAATTTTATTAAATTTACTTATTAGTTTAATATTATTGAAAAAAAAATAATAATAATTGTTTACTCCTTTCCTCCCTCCTCATTTTGTGGTGTGTGTGTACGTGTGTTCCTCTCTGATTGGTCCTGTCCTGCATGTTGCTTCCTATTGGTTGTTTGTGTTGCTCCTCCCCCTCTAGATTTTGTCCTGCTTTCAGTCTTGCTTTTGCCTCCAAGGCAGTTGCACGTGTTTGCACCTGATGAAGAAAGGCCACGTCCTTTCGAAACCGGTTGTGCTGATTTAAAATTTATGGTGTGTGAAGAAGTTTGAATTTCATGCTATTAATATGAGCATTGAATGTTTTGCTCAGCAGAGGCGAATATGGGACCACCCAACGGTTATCAATGTCAATATCTATGTTGTTGACATAGATGACCGCCATAGATGATAAGATTGTTCGCCATTATCGGGCTTTCTTCGACGATATATTGGATATCCGTCAACATTTGTGATCGTGAAATTTTTCGGAAAACTTTTAGTACATTTTCCATCTGCACAAATAATAATGGCCTAAAAATTCATTTTTCATTTTAACATAAAATAACTCTGTCGGATATTGACGAATTTTTTAAAAGAATATATCATTTTAACTAATTTTAACATTTTAACAATATTAACGTTGAAAAAATATTTTAAACACTTACGGTTAAAAATTCATTTTTCATTTCAACATTAAATAAATTCTGACCTCGTGTTTACGATTCTAAAATATTAACTTTGAAAAAATATTTTAAACACTTCGTAAGATACTGTTAAAAATTCATTTTTCATTTCAACATTAAATAAATTCTGACATCGTGTTTACGACAACTCACGCCATCTAGGTGGAAAAGTTGTTGAAAGAGTTGGTTAAAAATTAATTAAGAAAGAACTAATTAAGTTACAACTTTCATTTGTAAATCTAAACCATTCTCGAATCCACCTGAAGACACACAAAAAATTTCATTAAACTCAGTCCAGCCGTTTAGGAGGAGTTCAGTGACATACACACGCACAAAAGAAATATATATATAAAGATAACCACTTTAAAACTCGTATAAAAATTTATTAAAAATTGTTCACAAATATTTTCGCTACAACGCTGTAGCATCTTCAGGTACTGTTTTACGTAAAAAAAATAAAATAATAATAATAATAATAATAACTAAATATGCTACAACGTTGCAGCAAAAAGCTTTGTAAACGATTATTAAAAAAATTTTATACGTGTTTTAAAGTGATTTTTTACATATATTTATTAAAATATGAATAGGTAGGAAAAAATCTGAATAAGGCGAAATCAATTTAATTTACATATAATGAAAGCTTAGAAATGGAGGAGTAAAAAAATTATAAGATTAAAAAAAAAAAAAAAAAAAACTTTTTATTACCATGTTTTTAAATTTTCTGATGAATCATTAATAAAATACGCGATTATGAAAAATAATATATAAGCAATATTTAAGCACGCTAACAAATTTTATTGAACTAATAATAATAATGAGGAAAAAAGTTTATTTTTTTTAAGGTTCACGTTTAATTAAATGTATTTATTTCATGTCGAAATAAAATGAACTCGTAAACTTTATGAAATTTATAATTTCTAAGTATATAATTTTATTAAAAATTGCATGCATGCGAATAAACTTATAAATAAAATTAACAGAGTAATGTTTGCAGGAAAAGTATATTATAATGAAAATAGTTGTACCAATATTAATTTTTTTTCTCACAGGCTTTTTATTTTATTATTATTATTATTATTTTTTTTTTTCAAAATAATATATCAAAAGGTTTTGTATTTTAAATGCACAAAAATCCTTGCATATATATTTTGAAAAAAGCACATTTATTTTTAATACACACAAACACACACACACACACACACACATATATATATATATATATATACATACATATAATATAGAAAATAATCTGGTGTGTCACTCACACGACTTTGTCTTACCCTGAAATTTAATACTATAAATACAGGTTGCATATTTAGAAGTAATATAACGAGTACTGTTATGTAAACCTGTGTTAAACAATTCCTATTAGGCTTCTGGAGAGTTTTATATGAAAATTAGTTCTGTGTAAGGGGGGGGCTACCGCCCCCCTCAACCCCCGTTTCATTAATGCACCTACATTTATATAGAATTTAATTCGTTTATTAAAAAATAATTCTGTTTTTAAAAAATAATTTATTAAAATCATTAATTAAAAAAAAATATCTTTGTGATAATGCAGACGATTTCCATATTAGAGAAGTAGTATAACACCAAATATAAAAAAAAAGTCCATTTTATGCTCAATATTTAAAAAAAAAAAAAAAAAAAGTTTTTTTTTTTTTTTTTTTTTTTTTGTTAAAAGTAAAAAAAAAATCGATAACTTTGTTTTAAATTATCGCAGATCGATGGTTCAACCAATCGTTTTAAAGGTACTGGCGAGCTCTTTTGAAAGATACCCATTATGAAAATTTACTCCCCTCAAGGGGGGACCTCCCCCCCAGGGGGGAGGCGAGGCTCCTACATACACATTTTTTTTTTTCCAGTTAACTATCTCTATTACAAAAATATATATTCGTTTCATTTGGTTTACTGCAGTCTATAGACGTTAAACTCTACTTACTTGCAATTTCCCCCATAGACGTAATGTATTAGAATTCTCTTGATTGTCCCTGTACACGAACCATTTGCTTGATCTTAACGAGAAGCTTACTATAGCATATACCTATATGATACACATTTAGAATACCAAGTTTGAACTTTCTGTCATAATTTGTTTTTGAGATATGCTGATAACAGACACCCACACCCACAGACACACGCACACACACACAGGCATACACACAGACCATTTGGTAAAAACATGTTTTTCGTATTCAGGGACCTCTAAACGTGTAAATATAACAAAATCTCGAGTTCGAAAATTTGACCCAAAAACAATACTTTCTCTACCTTACGGGTAAGAGAAAGTAAAAATAGAAGAAAGTTTAATTTTTTTTCAATAAAATAAATATAAGTTGTTGAGATTAATGAATTTATTTCTTTACTCGAAAAATCATATAATTTTGTTTTTGTGGGTGTCAATTAATGCCATTTAAGTTAATATTTCTCCACACTACATGGGATTTCAGGAAATTTTAATTAAATTTTATTATTATTCTTTTTATAGATTACTAGCAGGCTACGCCCGCTTCGCTGGTCACTATTTTTAAATAAATCACAATAATTAATGAATTCTCAAAATTGCATTAATTTTTATCCTGTGATATAATAGGAGAAAAAAAAATTCTGATCATAAAAAAGGTCGCACCAGGTCCCCAATGCCTTCGGCAGTGTAGACCCGTGCGCTGAGCGCACGGATTCCTTCACCGTCCTTATGACTTCTCAAAATTCCATGTTATTACTCAAAAACTTTCATTCTTAAGAAAAGGAATTAAGAAATATATCATTTATCATCGGGTAAAAACTCACACCGGGACCCCACTGCTTTCGGCAGTGCCACGTTTGAGGATATACGTGCGCTGTACACGCATATTCCTTCTCAACTCAAACTTTTATTATTAAGAAAATAAAATTAAAAAAAAAAAAAATCTTTTTTCATCGGGTAAAAACTCTCACCGGGTCCCAAACCCATGCGCGCTGCGCGCCTATTCCTTCCCCACCCATCCAGCCCCTCCTAATTAACTTATATATACCAATTTTGAACGGTCTTACTCAATTAGTTTAGATGCAAAAGAAAACCTGATCAGGACACCTCAAAATTGTTAATCAGGTGAAATCTCGAATTCCACTTTCGATAATATAAAAGAACTTTAAAATATCTTTCGAATGGTGTATTAAAAATAATTTAATCATAATTAGAAATTGAAATATTGAAATTTTAAAATATTACAGCGCCATCTGGCGGTAGAAATTTCTGTAATCTATTGTTCCACTCCAGATCGACAAAGCTTTCAAATGATTTATTACTCATGACATTATTTTAATTAGTAGATGAGATACAAAAGAAAACCTAATCAGGACACATCAAAACGTGTAAATCGGGTGAAATCTCGAATTCCATTTTCGATAATGTAAAAGTACTTTAAAATGTGTATCAACTAACGTAAGCTTTCAAATGATGTATTACTTATGATCTTTTTTTAATTAATAACTGACAAAAAAAAAAAAAAAAAAAACTGATTCAGGACACCTCAAAACGTGTAAGTATGGTGAAAACTTTCGATAATATAAAAGAACTTTAAAATATCTTTCGAATGATGCATTAAAAATAATTTAATCATAATTAGAAATTGAAATTTCGAAATTTTAAAATATTACAGCGCCATGTGGAGGTACAAATTTCTGTATTCCGCTGTTCCATTCCAAATCAAAAAAGCTTTCTAATGATGTATTACTTATGAAATTATCTTAATTAGTAGCTGAGATACAAAAGAAAACTAATTCAGGAGACCTCAAAACGTGTAAATCTGATGAAAACTTTCGATAATATAAAAGAACTTTAAAATATCTTTCGAATGATGTATTAAAAATAATTTAATCATAATTAGAAATTGAAATATTGAAATTTTAAAATATTACAGCGCCATCTGGCGGTACAAATTTCTGTATTCCACTGTTCGATTCCAAATCAAAAAAGCTTTCTAATGATGTATTACTTATGAAATTATTTTAATTAGAAGCTGAGATACAAAAGAAAACTATTAAAATAATTTAATCATAATTAGAAATTGAAATTTTGAAATATTACAGCGCCATCTGGCTGTAGAAATTTCTGTAATCCACTGTTTGATTCCAAATCAAAAAAGCTTTCTAATGATGTATTACTTCTGAAATTACTTTAATTAGTAGCTGAGATACAAAAGAAAACTGATTCAGGACACCTCAAAACGTGTAAATCTCGTGAAAACTTTCGATAATTTAAAAGAACTTTAAAATATCTTTCGAATGATGTATTAAAAATAATTAAATTAGAATTTCAAATACTGAAATTTTAAAATATTTGGCGGTAGAAATTTCTGTAATCTACTGTTCAATTCCAAATCAACAAAGCTTTCAAATAATGTGTTACTTATGAAATTATTTTAATTAGTAGCTGAGATACAAAAGAAAACCTAATCAGGACAATCCCAAAACCTATATATATCACGGTAGTCCGGTAATGGAAGTAAAAAGAAAAAGAAAAAGTATTTTTTAGTTCCTTCAAATGTATTTTGTTGCTATGGAAAATCCTATCGTCTATTGAAAGATAGATTACGTGTTGGAATAAAATTTAATTTGCAATTAAAATGTAACTGCTTTGTTTATTAATGAAAATTGATGAATTTTTAACTGCAGGTTGTTTTTGTGCTGAATATGTTGTATATTAAGTGTTGTGTACGAAAAAGAAAATTTGAAGCACTTTGAAATTTGCAATTTTTAACCCCAGTTAAAGATCATGTGACATTAATGACTTGCACATGTTT
The DNA here is from genome assembly GCA_963930645.1 of Salticus scenicus. Taxonomy (NCBI): domain Eukaryota; kingdom Metazoa; phylum Arthropoda; class Arachnida; order Araneae; family Salticidae; genus Salticus; species Salticus scenicus. Next base: position 114,696,984 of record OZ005652.1, on the reverse strand, counting down.
TGTTTTCGTTAGAGACAGCCGTTAAAATCGTCTGCTGAGTGCTGATAGAATGCCTCTTTTTAAGCAATAAGGATTTTTGGTCATTTTTGCGATCGATATGAGTAAACATTTTAATTAATATCTCCGAATCTAATTAAGATTTTTAAATTCTGTTTCGAGGAAAACATCGGAAAGGCTCTAGAGCATCCGTATGTCAATTCTTGTACTTCTGCGTTCAATAGGGGCTGAACGTATAAAAGAACAGACAGACAGACAGACAGGCAAACCTTTCCATTTATTATTATAGATTCCAAACTCTTTTTTTTTTTTTTTTTTTTTTTTTTTTTTTTTTTTTAATGAATACGTATAAAATTTATGTAATAGTTTTTACATTTTTTTAAAATAAATTAATATTCTTAATAAAAGCTTAATTTTAAATCCTTTAATATAATTGTTATAAAGTACATACTCTATTCATTTCTTACTTCTACCAAATTATTTATTAGATCATAGATTTTAATTAAACCAATTATTACTATCTATTGCATTATCTGAAATAAAAAGGTTTTTTTTTTTTTTTTTTTTTTTTTTTTTCCCTAAAGGAAAAAGTATTGATTAAATTAAAGTGCGATCTGTTGAGAATGTAAGAAATGCAACCAAAGAAAAAAAACTTACAAATTACTCTAAAAAACTTCCCAATTTAAAATGCACAAATAACTAAAGTAGCAAAAATTCTCAAGAGGAATAAAAAAAAAAAAAAAATCATAAGGTTTCTAAAAATTAGCTAACAAAAATTTGCGTAAAAAAAAAAAAAAAAAAAAAAAAAAAGACATTTTAATTTGCTTCCCATTTTCAAGCTAAAATAGCATAAAGAAAAATGAATATAATTTTTTTTTTTTTTTTTTTTTTTTTAACTAAATTACTTTCTATAAAATGTTGAGAAATAAAGACCAGAGGGTTTGTTTAAATTAGGTGCTTGGTTCTGTTTACGTAAGGTTTTCAGCTTATAATATAAATATTATATTAACGTTTGAAAATAATGCATTTTAGAAATGATAAATAATTATCTTTTTAATTTTCTTAAAAGACAATTAAAAAACGTTACTTTCAAATGAAATGCGGTTTTAATTATTCTCACAATAAATTTACACAATTATTTAAGTAATCGAAATATAAATTGAATTTCACGTTAACAAATTATTATTATTATTTTTTAAACTTGTGTTTTAGTGAAAATATGTAAGATTATATATTTTTCTTTAAGATAATAATTCCAATTTAATTATAGCGTGGATTTTGTTTCTGTAAACAATTTCTGGAAATAATATTAACGGATTTTTCTAGCTATTATTTATTTATTGGCTTTATGTAAATTTCTTGCACACGATTTTCTTTAGGATGTTTTTTGAAGATTTACTTTGGTCAAACGCTTTTGTTGGTTAGATTAAAGTATTGCGTTAATTTTGCATTCTGTGAACAAACTTATGGTTAAAGATGTAATTTTTGGGGAGTCACAAATTGTAGTCGAGTGAAGTTTTCAAGCTATAATCAGATTCAGAAACATTTTAAATGAAGTTAAGATACAATGTGGGGTATCAGGTATCCTACTTTTATCGACAAATGCCTAACGTTTTAGTCGACAAATGCCTAGCGCTTAGACTCAAAAATTTGAAAAAGTACTGCGCATGCACGGGAAGCAAAAAAAAAATGTCCTTGGGGTTTGATTGAAGATTTTGATTTCTCCCTGGTTTGTGGGGGGGGAAGAGGTTTCAATCCTTGTATTAAAAAAAGAATTGAAAGTATTTTAATTCCGAAAGCATGTGAATATACGTGCAGGACAAATAAAAATATTCTAGATTTTTCTTTCTATTTTATTTTAAATTTGATGTTTTATTTGGGGAAAAGGAATAATTCTTTAACACGATTTTATACATTTATTCTTTTCATTTTACCATAAGCAAGTCTACTCGGTATTGCCAGAGCTACAACATTGTTTAAAAATTTTATCAAGAGATCTCGCATTTCAGAAATTTAAGGCAATTGAACATTTCCATTGGGAGAACACATTTCAAAAGTTTTTATGTGCCACCTTTACACAATGCAATTTATCTAAAGAGTTTCAAATCTTGCACTGTAAATGTAAACATTGCAATGTCTGAAAACTCAGCGATCTTCCTTAAGCTTAAAAACACAGCTATTTTTAAGGTATTTTTAATAGATATACAATCAAATAATGGGGATTTGCGATTCTTTTTTCTGTTATAAATATATTTTAGAATTTTCTGGAGCATAAATAAAATATCAACAATTTTAAGAAGAAAAATTACTTTAACCCGGCTCCCTAATCAAATTCATACCTGCCGTGAAATACAGAACCTAGATTCGGAGTCAAGAATCTTATCTATCATGCCACCACGTAACTTTATGCAGATGTAAAAATAGGGTAAAGGAGTACAGGATTGAGATTCAATAACGTTTTTCACCGTTGATGGCTAATTATATTTGCAAGTTTATAAGACACAATTTTTCATCGTAGCTGAGGAAAACGGATGGGGCTCTGCTACAAAGACTGTTCATTTAACAGTTTTATTATAGGGCTACGCGGCTGACATTCTGGAATATCTTTTGAAGGACCAGCGGCATGACTTCGATGCTCTAATAAGCACACTAGATCTACGTTTCAGAGAGAAACTCTCAGATGAATACTGTAGTCTGTAGTTAATGCCCTGTTATGAAAGAAACAGGTCAAAGTTTACAAAATCTTGCATGAGATATTCCGAGACGATCACACATGTCATTCTTAGATTGCGAAGCTGCGAATCGTGATGATTTTTTCCTCCAATGATTCATCGATGTCGTGCAAGATAAAGAGACTTAACAAATCCTTAGACTAAGAAACGTGAAGAATGTTGAAACCGCTTTGGCGTATGCACTGTAGATAGAGATAGCCTAAAAAGCCTAACAAAAATGTATCTAAATTATCAGAACAGTTTTTGCGGATGGTACTTAAGCCGATCTAAAGGAAATAAAGAAAAATCCGGCAAATCTCGCCAGGGGATTTCAATTATTTAAAAGAAATAAAGTTGCCAAGAATGCGAATAATTAATGCTAGGGCTGTGGAAGAGATGGGCATGGCAAAAGATGCTGCCCAATTCGATAGATTAATGAAAATATTCAGAAGCTCTATTTTCCAGTGTTTCAAGTTTCTTGATGAATAGTGACGCTTATGGACAAAATAATAATATTTCCTGCTGCAAGATGATTGATAATGGAGCCTAAGTGCCAATCGTTAAGACCGATGTAGCTTTGACACTTTTAAAATAATATGGTGTGACACTTACATGACTTTATCTCACCCTGAAATTTAATGCTATAAATACAGATTGGATATTAAGGGTTAAGATGACGAGAACAGTTATATATACCTACGTTTAATACAATTCGAAATAGGCTTCGGATCATCTTTATTTGACAGAGAATTCTGCGTGCGGGAAGGCTTCCGCCCCCCCCCCTCTCTCAACCTAGCGTTTCATCATTGTATCTACATTTGTACTGAATTGAAATTTGTCATCAAATTTAAATGTTCATTGTAAATTATTCAGACAACTTATACCAGCACCATTCCTTGAACCTTATCAATAATGTTCAGGCTTTTGAAGTAACAAACGTATATTAATTTCAGAATACAACATTTGAAATGCCTAAAATTATTTTACTTGAACGTACTCTGATAAGGGACATGGACAAAGACAAGTGTTAAAGAGTTGACTTTGTCATTCAGAAACCTTAAAAGGTGTAAAGATGCAAAAAACAAGCGATGAGTATTTAGATTAAAAAATGCTTTATTTCTCAAATTTGTGTAAAGAACTAATTTCAATTCCTGAGCTGTTTTCCTGAACATTGTAAAATATACTACTAAAGCATTTCTACTATTTACATTCATTTAAAAAGGATGTTACCGCTTAACTGATTTTAGCCCTGTATATCTCGTAAAAACTATAAACACGCCACAATTAATACTTAAACAACATCCTATAATAATAAAAATTATTATCCCACAATATTCTGATTATTTTGTGTAGTTCTGTAAATGAACAGAGAATGATTTTCGTAAGATAATCTACATAAATAATGTTTTTATGCATATAAAAATACATATTAATTTTATTTTGTTTAAATCAGACTATAAATGCTAAACTCTACTTACTATAATTTCACCCACAGACGAAATACATTTAAGTTCTCTTAAGAATCCCTGTACCCGAACCATTTGCTTGAACGTAACAAAAGTTTAGTGTAGCACGCTGCTACTTTTGTTCTTGAGATATGTTGATAACATACACAGTCAACCGCTACAAACCTATTTTTAACATTCAGAAAGTCCTCAAAACGTGTATATATAACAAAAACTGAATTTCCCTAATTCGAACCAAAAACAATACTTTCTCTACCATATACATAGTTAAGAGAAAATAAAAACTGATCTGGACATCACTTTGCGTTAAACTTCAGATTGTGACCGGTGACAAATCGAAATTCAAGGAAATATTAATTTGACTGTCACATTGGAAATGTCAATTACAAACATGTGAACTATGTAGTGGATATAAGTGATCTTTTAATTTCTGTCTGTGGAATTGATTTCTTCAGAAAATACAATTTTTATTATATTTTAACAATAATGAACTACTTTCAAATTCAGAAGACATAGCTGTTTTTAACGTTAAAAATTCGAACACTAAATCGGTATGCCAAATAACAGTGAAATTCAGAATTTCTACCTTTCCAAGTACTAAGAAAATAGTTTCCGAGACATTTCCTAAAGAACAAAGCTTTCGTTATGGACTGGTCGAAAACCCAAATTCAGCCTGAAAGGAGTACTAGTAGCTTCATTTCTGGATAATATTTAGAAGGCCATTCTACCTGTGAGAGATGCCAGCGTAAGAAATAAAGTTAAGCTAATGAACAAGGGTGAGGTGGCTTGAACACATGCCACACTGCGTTCAAGTGGCATGCATCAACATGCGGAAATAAACAAGATAGGTTTGTTTGTTTGTTTATTGATCACATATACATCAGATTTGTATGCTTGGCTTGTAGTCCGCTTGTAAATCTTCGTCAGATAATGGGCTCTTCCCACAGTCGTCTGCTCAATCACGTGATAGAGGAAAACGAATAATCGAATTCTGAGAATAGAATTCAATTAAATGTTGTTCTTGAGAACAAAAGTTTTAATATTTAATATAAAATAAAATAAAAGTAATATTGTGCATTTATAAACAGTAGAATAATTGTATTTGTAATTTTAATAATTTTTAAAAAACATTTTATGTGTTTATTTATTTTTACCTATAAGAATCGATTTTTGTATATTGTAGTGTAACTGTAACATTAACTGATCTAGCAATAAATAATAGCTTCTTGTGGAATGTTTACGAATTATAAATTGAAATTTTAAAATGTTTTCATTTCATTTAATTGCATAAAGGTGTTAAAACAAGTTAATTAACTTAGTTACTGGTCTAAATGGATTTACGTAGTACGATATTGCAACATGGTCTTCATGAACATCAATAACAGGTACAAACTAAATGATGATTGTAAATGTATACAGCAAGCAAAAGATGATGAATAATGATATAAAATGGATTAAAAATATTGATTTATAAAAAATAGCACACATTAAATACGATTGATCAAAAATAAGAATAGAAAATATGTTATTTCAGCAATCGCTCTAGATAAACAAGACTTCATCTGCGTTTTGTTTTTCCTCTATCATGTGACATCTGACGTCAGGTGGGAAGAGTCCATTATGTAATATATAATTCACATAACAGAATTACAATACGAAGAAATAGAAAAACACCCAGGGCCCGCGCGGGAATCGAACCCACTCTCCTACGCTCGAAAGCGATTAGCAATGTGGTGACCATATAGATAGTAATAAGACATAGATTGATTATTGGGAAAAAAATGATTCATTTTTACTCGGCGAAAAGTCCACAATATGGTCGTCTTTCTCCGAGTGAATACACATAGATAATTTGGAAAATAAAATTTATGATTAATTTATATACTAAAGGTGAATGAAAAACTGCAGATACAATTTCAAATTCATTTTTCATTTTCTTTCTTTCTTTTTTCTTTTATATATTTATTAATTTAGTTAATATTTAAAGTTAAATTCTTTTTATATACTAAAACTAACGTTTTTTACCTACGCCGCTGCTAAATATATTTAAAATTATTTTGAAAATTCTATATTACTTACTAATATAAAATCTTTAGAAATATAAAACTTTAAAAAACGTATTCCTTAAAAAATCAAAACAGTTTTTATTTCATAATAATAACAAAGCAACTGATTGTAAAAATTATATTTTTCATAATTTAGTTAAATATAATTTACTTTTATGATAACTTATCCATTTCTTTTCATATATTTATCAGAAGAATGAAAATACGCAATATTTCGACATTTTGAAAATTAATCATCATTCTTTTCTATTCTATTACAATTGCCGAGTTTCAATGGTTTCAATACCACTATATGGCTGATACCAAAAAAACTTTTCGGCATCAAAAACTTTTGCATGATAACAAAACAATGGGATGATATATCTATATAAATTACTATATCTATTGTGGTGACATAACCACTTGGCCACGGAGGGCCCGACGAGACAGGTCTTACAACAACAGAAAAAAAAAAAAAATCTTATGAGCTTTTTACAACTGAATTTCTCAAGAATGCTCAGAGAATTGCTGCTGAGTAGTTATTCCATGAATTTAGAGATTTGCCTTTTGGAACATCTGAAGACGTCTGAAGGACAACATTTACGCAGCATAGATTCGGTAACAGGAAAACATCCTTTTCTCAAACAACATTCCAGAATACAAGAATTTGCTATGCAGAATGCCGAGTGAACAGGAAATACTCTACTGTAGACAGCCGATACATGAAGCGAGCTTGAAAGCGATTTCAACGTAATTTGTTTTAGTTTAATTTATAAAATGATAAGAAAAATAGTGATTTTTTTTTTTCATAAAACTGTAAGTTTGAGGTTTTGGTAGGTCACCACAGGTTTTTTGAAATTATGCTGGATCCACAAACGCGAGTGTTGGGAAAACTAAAAATACTTCGGCGACAGTACTCGGCGAAATTTAAGGGTGGTATAGTTTTGAGTCAGCCTAGCGCTGCAATCATGAAAGTAAGTTGCGGATAGAGATGTAAAAAACCCGGGAATTTTGCTTCTGGGGAATAAACATGGGAATTTTCGGGTTTAAACCGGGAATTTTGGAAACTTTGGAAATTTTGATGGGAAGAAACTAATATTCAATGTTTAGATTTAATTTCACTTCTTGTAGGTGTACCAAACAGTTTGTTTCAATATCATTTTTATTTTATTTGCCTAAATAAAAGTGATATCAACAATTATGTGATTGAAAGGCAGCATTGTTCTTTACCAGAAGAGGCAAACCAACCAGGTCCATCAAATATACGAGAAGTCACACATCTACCATGGCCTTCAAAACTGAAAGAAGTGAAAAACACTCAAATGCGTATTAAATTGTTATCTGTAGCTTCCATTGCTGACCGTATCGGAATATCAGATAGAGCTGATGCAGCAATAGCTAGTGCCGCTTTATAGGACTTGGATGTAATCACAGAAGAAGACAAAACCAATGTAATAGACAGGATGAAAATTAGACGAGCAAGATCAACAAATCGAAAAGATCTCATTAATGACAGTCATTATCGTCCGATAACCGAAAATAGAGGATTGTTTTTTGATGGAAGAAAAAACAAAACAATTGTTCGAGAAAAGAAAGGAACTAAGTTGTACACAAAAGTTGTTTCAGAAGAGCACGTTTCACTAATAGAAGAACCAAACTCAAGGTTTTTAGGCCACGTAACACATCTGGCACCGGAAAAGACATAGCAGACAGTATACTGCAGTTTCTTGAAGATAGAGAACACAACAAACAACTTTTGAACTTTACTGCTATTGGCTGTGATGGAACTGTTGTAAACACGGGACATAATAATGGTGTGATTTCTTTGATTGAAAAGGAAATAGGAAGACCTTTACAGTGGTTAATTTGTATGTTCCATGCTAATGAGCTACCATTGCGACACCTTTTTTGTCATTTAGATGGTAAAACGAAGGGACCGAATGAGTTTAAAGGCGAAATAGTTCAGCAGCTTGAAAACTGTGCTAATCTTCCTGCTGTTACTTTCATGCCAATTGAAAATAACCTTCCTCTTTTGGATAACAGAAATGATTTAAGTACAGATCAGAAGTGTTTATTGGATATGAGTATAGCTGTATCAAGTTGAAATTGCCCACTAGATTTATCTTTAAGAAACCCTGGAAAACTTTCTCACTCTAGATGGCTGACATTAGCCAACCGCGTGCTTAGATTGTATGTGGCAACTGAAAATCCAACTGAAAATCTTAAGCTTCTGACTGAGTACATTGTGAAAGTGTATGCACCTGTGTGGTTTAATATTAAGTTAAAACCTTTATGTACTTATGATTCAAAACATCTCTTTAAACTTATCTCATATTCACGCTATCTCTCAGACGACCTCAAGAACGTTATAGATCCGGTTATTCAAAGAAGTGGGTATTTTGCTGCCCCGGAAAATCTCCTTTTGTCCATGCTATGTGATGAACGCAAAATTCATAGAGAACTTGGTTTACGACGTGTTTTAAAAGCAAGAACAGAAAGTAGAGGGGGAGTCAGGAAGTTTAAAGTTCCAAAGATAAACTTCGATGCAAAGGATTACATCGACAAGATCGTATGGCCTGAAAATGACGTAACTGAACCTCCCTTATTAAAACATGTTTCAAGTGACACTCTGAATGACTTTATACGGAAGATATTTGAAGCTGAACCAAATAGTAAAGTGGACCCGGTTATCGACTTTCCCCGGCTTCCTTGCCACACGCAAGCAGTGGAAAGGGCTGTGAAACTGGTGACCGAATCGGCTCAAAATGTCTGTAGTTCAATCGCAAGAGAAGGATACATAAGAGCAAAAATTGACTCACGTGAGAAAATGCCAAAATTTAATACGAAAAAACAGTTTCATTTGTAAATGAAGTAGAAACAAACATTTTGCAGCTGTAACATTTGCAATTTTTAAGAATACAGAAGTAAGAAATTTACAAAATTTAACATTACAAAATATTTTTTTATTTTTATTATATTTTGTAAATAATATTTTTTCCCAATTCTAATGTTTATATTATATATGTATTTGAAACGATTTTTTGTAACATTATATGTAGGAGAAATTCATAAAAAATAATTTATCAAAGTTTATAATTTTTCAATTTTTGTACAAAATTTAAGCTCATTGCGGCATGTCAAGACGTTGTAATATTGCAACCAAATTTTTAAAAATTCTTTTTTTAAATTAAATGGCAACTTTTCCCCAGTATTTCCAAAATAAAATCTAAAAAAAAAAAAAAAAAAAAAATTAAAGGCCTATTTTTTATTTTTCAATTTTTTTCAATGTTTTTACAAACTTTAAGCTATTTGCGGCACCTCAAGATATTACAGTATCCCATCCAAATTTTTTTTACTTCCTTTTGAGCCTAAAAGGCAACTTTTCCCCACTATTACCAAACTGATATCTAAAAAAAAAAATTTAAAGGCCATTTTCGTTCCACCCTAGTGTGGGTATCTAAAATTTTATGAACATTGATCTTCATGAATTAATGATCGGAATTGAACTGAACATGATATTTACATCGATTTTGAATAAAATTGGTGCTGATTAAATTTGGAGACCAGTTACATAAAAACAAATGCGGTCAACCAATATATATATATATATATATATATATACAATGATCAAATCAGTCTTTATAAATCGCCTGCAGAATGAAGGCGTCCCCTAGGTGATTCAAACAGCTTCTTTTCTACAATAATTCTCCATTCTGCTCTTCCAAACTTTCGAATTTCATCTCTCCATCGACACGGTGGTCTCTTCCTCGGAATTTTCTTATCTCTTGGTACCCAAAATAAGGACTTTGGTTGTCTGTCTACCATCATTTCTTCTCGCAAGATGCCCAGCCCAGTTCCATTTTAACTTTTTGACTCTATAAATAACATCAGTATCTTTGGTTTGCTTCCTAATCCAAGTGTTTCATCTTCTCTCTCTTCGAGTGTATCCTAACATGCATCTCTCCATGCTTCTCTGGGTTGTTTGCAGTTTTTGTATAGCTTTAGAAGTTAATTTCCAAGTTTCTGAAGCATACCCAGGTAGTAAAGTATGGTATTTTAAACGTTGAACAAACGGCAATGCATTCCGTTGAATGGTCGTTTTTCTGTAACGTTAATATGTCTCGTTGAGTTTCTCATCTTTCAACGGTTGTTTTAATACATTTTAAAACCTAGAAAAAAAAAAAAAAAAAAAAAAAAAAAAAAACGTTGTAAAAGGGTTGTTTAAAATCGCAATACACTCGTGTTTTTTATATCTGTTTTCAACGGTTTTTCTTATGTCTTATAAACGTTGATATCCAAGAAGAATAGCTAGCTCTATATATCCATTGAATTTTCGTTTCTAAAATATTGCTAATAATTTAAAAAAGAAGAAATTCCCATGTTAAAATAGTTTTGGAACATTCTTTTTTACTTAATTTTTAAACTTTTTTTTATGACAAATTTTCTTACTTTTTTAATACTCAATATACGAAAATATCAGATTCGTAAAAATTTTTAACTTCTGTTTTTCGAGGAAAGCTAAATTTTATAGCACGTACAACTGCACTAAATTGCATATGTGAAACAACCAATGTAAAAAATAATGCTGAATTAGTTAAGAGTGTGTATCAGCCGACAAGCGATACTCTTATTATTCACTTTCTGAGATTTTTACATGAGTACATCTCAACATCTTTTAATTAAAATTGCTGCAAATTCTGTATATAAAACCTTTATTCTGAGAAGCTATATAAAACTTTAGTGCATGTTAAATAACTGCAAGTGGCGCTTTTAGATAGAACATACTAATTTCTTAATCAATTGTCAAATCAATGAAATTTGGTGTAATTTTAATCAACAGATGCTGAGATGTATCTATGTGGAAAAGAGTTCATAGATAAAATTCATAGATTTCAATAAAAAAAAAAACACTATACTAACTATAAATATTGTTTTAAATTTGTATTAAAATTATTTTATTTCTGTAAACTCTAGTTAGTTTTAATTCACACAATTTAATAATAATAAAGCTAAAAAATCGAATATTTAAAATTTCCATAAACCAACATTTAGATCCCTGTGATTGTCTATTTATTAGCTAAGAGTATTTATTTGAAATTAAAGGATAATCAAAATTATAATAAATTGTGATTATAATAATAAAATAAATAAATCTAAGCGGAAATTGGGAATGTTAATTAACGCAAACAAAAATTAAAATTTCCAGTTAAAAGACAATCAAAAAGGTAATAATTTTATTATTAATAATAGAATAAATGAAATCAAAGAAGAAAATAGGAATGTTAATTAATGTAAACAAAATTACAGTTTACAATTAAACGAAAATCAAAAAGGTTATAATTTTATTAATAATAAAATAAAATAAATAAATGAAAGCGGAAATTGGGAATAATAATTAATGTAAACAAAAATTAAAATCTGCAGTTAAAAGAAAATCAAAAATGTAATAATTTTATTAATAATAATAAAATAAAATAAATCTAAGCCGAAATTGTGAATGTCAGTTTTGCTCCCTTCACTAATTTTAAATTCATAGAAAACAAGCTTTTCAAAAGTATAATTTTTGTGTACATAAGACCTGTTTTTAATAATATAAAATTACTGCATATACTTCGTTCAATAAAACAATAGTAGCGTTACATTATATATAGATATATTTTTTCAGTAAATATGAAAAAAGTAAAATTTTACAAAAGTACTGTTTTAAAAATGAGTATTAAATATCTAAGTTTGACCGACCCCTGAAAATTTAAGACAATAATTCAAACATAAAATTAAAGAAGGGAAAAAGAAACACTCACTTCATTCCTTGAAAAATCTTGTTTAAATAAATATACAGCATCCACAATTAGACGTGGACTCAGTAATTTTTAATATTATGCTAGCAGGTAAACAAACCCAAAACCAAAGAATATTATAACTTTGGGCATTTAAGGGAATTACCAGCTAGAAAGTTTTTTTGGAAATTACGTAAAATGTCATTTACCTTTCACTACTCTTTCGATGAAAAAGTTTTAAATTGCGTTTAATTAATTATTGTTTCACAGAAAACTTTCATACCATTTTAACAGGAAAGCGATAACTTCATCTTCTTTCACATCACATTCACTTTCAAAATGGCACGCGTCGTATCATAAGACGCTATTAAGGTTTGCCACAATATACTTGGCGATTTCGCATGTAGAACGGGAGAAAGCGTACAATATGAACTCTTTCGTTAGTTACGGATTCCGAAAGCCAAAGAACATCTACTTTACTTGTTAATATAATTTGCCGAAAGCTTCCCTCCTTATCAAGTTAGAAATTCTTTCGCAGCACACCACCTTCTAAAACTCTAAAGAAAATTATAACACGCACATCCCGCCAATTCACAATCGTGTATCGATATCAGGTTGAAGAGATTCAACGTCATTTGACGGAAATAATGACTTATAAAAAGTACCTATTAATTCGTTGAAAAAACATATTTTTTATTAGAATCTAAAAGGAAAGCAAAAACTAATAAAATACCTATTTTAAAACGTCGAAAAAAATAACAGAAAAAGTACATAAAACACCATAAAACAACGTTTGTTGTAGGTTTTCTTTATTACTGAATAAATATTCGAAATTGTTCAGTGAGAATATTGCGAAATAAAAACTCTTTTTCAACGGACATAAAATAACGTAACCAATTTTTCACTGTTGAGACATTTTTGCAATGCTATAACAACGTTATGTGTTACCTGGGTAAGTTAAAACAGGCAAAATGACTAATCGACTTTTTTTCTTATCAATGAAATTGAGAGGTTGCTTTTAAATATTATAGCGCTGTTTCATCCGAATGCTCTCCATACAAGTTTAACTCGGTTGTTAATTTCTTTCATTGTGTTTCCGTTCATTGTAAGGAGTCGTCGCAGATAATTAAAGTTGTATACCGTTTCTAATACATCCAGCTCAACAGACATTTTCAGTGGAGAAACAAGGGAATTTGACAAAATTTTTCTCTTCGTAAGGTTCATTTTCAATCCAACGAACTTGCTTTCAATGTTTAATTCCTGAAGCATTTCTTGCAAATCCTCAAATGTGGAGACAAACAAAACAATATTATCCGCAAATCTCAAATGATTTATAAACTCTAAATTGATTTTTATGCCTTTCTGTTTCCAATTTAATTTTTTAAAGCTTCTTGAAGTACTACAATGAAGAGTTTGTGTGAAATTGTGTCCCTTTTCTTACACCCTTTCTAATTTTAAATGCATTACTCGTTTTGTGGAGTTTTAATTTTGCTGTTGCTTCTTTATAAGTATTTTCAATATGGTGAATATATCCTGAAACCATATTAGTGTTTCTTAATGCATCCATAACTGTTAATGATGATGCGAAATGAAAAGTTTCTTCATTGTCCAAAAAAGCCACACACAGAGGGAGTTTGTATTCATCACTTTTTTCAATAATATCTCTAATTGTACGTATGTGGTCGATTGTACTAAAACCACTTCCAAATCCTGCTTGTTCTTTAGGTAGCGTTGCATATAATTGTTTCTGTAACAGTTTTGTCAGAGCATTAATCAGAATTTTATACAAAATTGACTGATCGGACAATAGTTTCTAATATCTTCTTTTTTCTCCTTTTTTAAAGAGTAATATTATAATGACATTTTTCTAGTCCTTTGGAACATCGCATGTTATACATTCGTTAAATAGTTCAGTAAGAACTTTAATGGTTTCGTCCCCTGTTTCTTTTAAAATATCCACAGTGATTTTGCATCCTCCTGAAGCTTTTCCATTGCTTTTATTGAGATAGCCGTTTCTTCCTTCATTATTGTTTGTATAGCGCCGTTTGTATTTGATGCAGTAGGTGAACCACTGAGTTCTTCTGGTGAGATGTACAATAATAATAATAATAATAATAATAAATGCTGGCCATTTTAGAATTTGCTCTTTATTCCGCAAAAAAATTCCACTTTTTGTCTTCAAAGCTAGAATTGTTTTCCTACCAAGCATCAGATTTTTGCTTGCAGTCTTCAAACATTTACTTACTTCAATGGCTTGTTGGATCATATTTCAATTGAATTTCCTGGTGTCTTTTACAATCTTTTTCCTCAGAGCGTTATATAGTTCTAAAAATTCAACTTTTGCAGCAATATTTTTCTTGTTAAATTTCATTTTTTGCTCTTTTCCAAAGGCTGTCGTGTTTCTTCTGAGATTTCTTTAACAGGTTTATCTTCTTCTAAATTAGCAACATTTTTTGCTGATTCCAGAACAATATAGACGAAATTTACAGTGAACTCATTGATCTCTTCAGTAACCTTAAGGAACTGAAATCTGTTCTTTAGTTCATGCTGAAACTTTGGTCTTTTAGCTTTTAGATTCTGTGGTTGAATTTTCTTTTTTCGAATTTACACCATTTTATTTCTCAGTGCAACCTGGAACTTTACTTTACAAAGTACCACTCTCTGATCACTACCAGAGTTAAATCTATTTATCGCAGCGCAATCCGTAAAAGTGTATTTCTTGCCAGATAGAATGCAGTCTATTTCACTTGTTCCTCCATTGGGACTTCACTATGTCAACTTTTTCTTTTGGTTCATTTTTAAAAATGAATTAATGACATCAATTTTTTTCACACTCTGCAAGTTCAATCAGTCTGTGTCCTCTTTCATATCTAGTTCTCTTTCCAAATACACCAACTACACGTTCCTTTGAATGTCTGGTAACAATTCCCCCTTCCCAAAGGACTAACAACCATATAATACTCTTCTGAAACTTAATTTGATTTTTTTAACATAGGATTACATAACAGTACTCTTCATCGTACCCCTTAATCTCCCACCTGTATTTATAGTATTATATTTCTGGGTAGGAGAAAGTCGTATGAATGACACACCAGATTATTTAATTTGGCATCAAATTAACATTGTATAAAGTTATTATTATTTTTATTATTATTATTATTATAGTATTTTACCTTCTTTAATATATATAAAAGAAAGCATTGATTCGTGAAAATTTTTGAACTCAAGTTTTCGAGGGATTTACCCGTTTTGAGTTTTCCTGAATATGATTTGTTTGTTTTTAGAAAATGTCTGTCTGTCAGTCTGTCTGAGAGTATCACAAATATTTTGGACGCTATATTACACGAACAATTGAAGAAAACTTAACCAAACTTAGTATTTAGTTTGACCTGATCTAAACTGGTGCTGATTAGATATGGGAGTAAATAGCTAAGCAGTTGCCGCTGTAATAGCATGTTTTCTAAATTTTTAACATGGCATTATAGGACAAAATTTCGTATAAATGCACATAATGAAAGTTATTCTTAACGTGTGATTGTAAAATGAATATAAATTATTGGTATAAAAGTTTGTGATATAAAAGTATAGCTATCGCTTATAGGAATTTCATGTCAGTGAATTTTCAGTATGGTTAAATTTGAAAAGAACTCGTGAATAACTTTGAAACGAATGTCTGAACTATATATTTGTGATAATTTAAAACAGTTATGATTTTGTTTTCTTTTTTAGCAAAAAAAGAAGAAGAATGAGAAAGAAAGAAGAAAGAAAAAAAAATCACATTGTTTTTCCTGTTGTTGGCACAAAATTGACTTTCTTTCGGCATTTAGAGTTATAATTATTTGAGAAAAAATTGTGTGCATTCATCATGAAATAAATTTTATAAATTACACAGACCTTCATCTAAAATTTTGATTTGATAATTGAGGCTGGTTATTAAGATTTTTTGGTGTGCTGAAACCGAAACTGAAATCAGTTTTACCGACACAGGGTGTCTAGTGACACAATATCTTCTGTGATTGTTCCACCAATACATTTATATGGTTATTTTTCCATGATTATTTTTAATTAATCATGAAAACGTACTAGAAACTGCCGAAAATGAAGAAACTGTGTCGGTAGACACCCTGTATTGACCATATATATATATATATATTGTCAAACCAAATTTCGACAACATCATTTTTGTTGACCTGTGTAATTTGTACTCAATAAAATTCACCCACGTCTAAAACTATATAGCAGAAAGTCTTGTGGTGGACAAAACATGCTATTTTATTATTTATATTTTGAGGCAATAGAAAGGGGGATATTTATGCTTATTTATTTTTTTTTTTAGATTATATAAAATTAAAACTTGTGCTTAAGTAAACCATTAAATTTATTCTTTTTAAAATGCAAATGGTTTTAATTATCTAATTAACTGCTAATAGAAGTTTTCGACAGTTTGTAATTATAATATATCTTAAATGAGATACATTAGCTAATTTAAAATCAATTAAAAAGCATTTAGAATAAATCAAAGAGATATTGATGTACAACAGTGTTAAATATTCTAAGAAAGGTAATTTAAATGCGTAAGTTAAATGTAACAGGAGTTATTACTTCACTATATTCTCGCAATTTAAGTCTAAGAAAACTGATAACTTGAAAAAAAAAGAAATATTCTTTAATACTTTTAAAGAATACAGTTCATTTGCTTATATTGAAGGGCAATAAAGTTTTTGAAAAATATTCATCAGTTTAATTTTCTAATATATAGAGATTTTACATTATATTTTGAATATATGAAAATAATATTACTAATTATAATATATAAAATTATTAATTTCTGATGTATAAAATATAAAGTATAGAATATTTATAAAAGTAATACTAATCTATAAAAATGCACTACGACACGATGATATATACTGTATATAATACTAATAATAAAAAAAAGTTTTGGAGATACATCAACATACTTTTTAATTTTGAAATTTAATAGAACTAATCGTTTTAAATTTTAAAATTTACTTTTAAAATTTAATAAAATTACCCTGCGCAGGTAAAAAAAAAAATCGGCCACTAATAAAATTCTTGCTGATTCTTATGTAAAATGACTTTCTGAATTCGAATATGACTACCATTTACCCAGTCACCGACCGTTTTCTCGGGACACCACATCCTCCCCAATTTTTATCACTGTTCGGTAACTTTATGGTCATGCATTTGATTTGGAGAATGAAAAATTATTAATTTATTACTTAAAGATAATATATATATATATAATGTTTAATAAATAACATTAATAATATATTAAAAAATATAAGTAATGTAATACATAATTTCAGTGGCACCCCCCCCCCCCGTAAATTGTCCCCTTACCGCAAATGTTCATGTTTTAGAATTTTCCAAATCTGTAGTCCCTCAGAAGATATTTAACAGCTAAAATAATCCTCCTGCCTTCTAAAAATCAAATTTGCAGCTATAAAATTACCGAAAAGTGACAAAAATATGGGACATTCCCTAAAAAACAGTAGATTATAGGGCAAAATCGACGTCATATTCTGATTCACGACGGCATTTTACATAAGAATTTTTCAAAATAGTGCTGGGTTCAATTTTCATGCCGAACAGTGTCATTTTTAGCAAAATATACCGGATAATATACCAACGTATTTTTAAAACAAATATAGACATAAAAATTCAGTCTTTCCAGTTATAGAGGTATCTACTAATATAATAATAATAATAAAAATAATATTGTAATGCACGCACGCACCAAAAAAAATATAAAAGAGGGATTCATATACGCTTTTAATGCACAATGTAAATAAATGTTTTGTGTTATTTATAAACGATTGATTCTTTCAAATTTGAGACACTTTTCTTTCTTAATATTTTCAAAACATTGTTAACTGCTATAAAAAATATTTATTATTATTTTTTTTTATCATTTTTTTATAAATTATTTATTTTTTTATTTATACTTTGTTGCTTTTAACGGGAGTTTAGAATGAGCAATAATAAGTAATGACAGTTTATTTTGTTTTTCTCCAAGAATTTCATTCAGCGTGAACGCAACTACAACGCAGAAAACGATTTTCTAGAAAATGCATAATGTATAAAGCCCGACGAAATGCATTATGTAAAAAATCTGAATTTTCACCTTCTTCTTGTATAAATAACCTATATTGATTACTGGATGAAAATCGGATTTTACAGGCAATGCATTCCCGTGTAAAAAAAAAAAAAAAAAAAAAAAAAAAAAAGAGTAATTCTGCAGAATTAGGAGAACAATATATGGGAGAACAACTTGTTTATAAATACCTTATATCGTATTTAAAATTATCTGGAAAATATCTCATTTAAATTGACTATGGTGACTTCTGCCTTGTTTTCTGATAACATTCCAGCAAAAAGATAAGTTGATTTTGACAATATAATAGTCAATAGGACGCCATGGATATCTAAATATTTCTGGTAATATTCTCAAGCAGTAAATGTCAGTAATTTTAGATATTATACTTTTATTTACAACATTCCTACTCACTCGCACCTCTCAATAACCTACATTGACTTTATATAGATAGACCACGGATCACCCCTCATTATCTGTCCGCGACATGAGCTAAATTACCCAAGTAAACTATCACGTGATGCGTACCTGGAGAGAGAGACGAGAATGAATATCACGTTATTTTTCTATAGGAAAGAAAGTAGTTTTGGGGGTTTGTTTATTTCTGTACTAACCACATACTTTTTTTTTTGTAAGCCTTTAGATTCAGGCATCGTTGGAAAGCTAAAATGTCATAGATTTATTATAAAAAAAATGTTCCTTTTGTGAGAAACCATTTTGAAGGGGAGAATATTTTGGTTGGAATTCTTACAAAAATAAGTGCTTTCTTACGGAAGAATCTCCCTCAAGTCCCTGTCACTTGACATAAGGCGCTGACCGCAAAGGATGAAGGTATCAAATTACACCCTCATGTTGAAGACATTCGCTATAATGGGAAGTCCTATTGGTGGCGCAGTCTGTCTATAGAAGGTCTATGTTAAACTAGAATAGAGGATTCGCTACCCCGACTCGCTTGTCTTTCATTGAACAGGAATATTAACAAAGCATAGCGCAGAACAATAGCAGAACAATATTACAGAAATCACTATATTCGACATCACCTTTGTGAAGTCGTTCCTTCACATATATGAGTTTTAATTATAACTTTAAATAAAGGCAATGGGTAATTATTATATTTTCAATAAATTAAATGGCTAATAAAAATAGATAACGAAATTCTAAATTACTTTTATTTATTCGCTTTTGTCTATAATAGATATCGTAATTCTAATAATACTTTATCCCCTATGCTAGTAATAAATCTGTTGAGAACAAAAAACATATTCCTTTTAAATGACATTCATAAGCTCTTCTAAATCCTTTAATAAATAAAATATAAAATAATATTATTTCCAGCCATAAGCCGTTGGATACATAATTACATTTTCATTCTTTTAAATTGCGTATGTTTATTTATTCGATGCTAAATTAAGCAATACATTTCCGTTCTAATATCATTAAAGAGTAATTTATATTTTTTTTTATCACAGGATGTGCAATAAATCCTAGTCTGGGTGTCTCCCTTAAATAACGGTCTTGTGGCGATAAAACTTGGCATAAACTGCTGTGACGAACTTACTAAATTCAAAATATTTATATTAAATTATTCTAGAAACAAAGGATTAGCTTTGGCTGGAAAGTTTGGCACTGTTTTAATAGTTTTGGCGTAATTCATCAGTCTCATCTTAATTTCAATAGAGTCAACTTGAGGATTCGCTCTTCAACTGTTGATTGAATAACATGTAACCCCGTAGCTCTCTCTCTCACCCCTATCTTTTGCATTCTCGTAACTTTTGGTCATGCTGAAATTACACTATTAATGTACTGTTGATTTTCTTATGAAAACTCTACAGAATAAAAATAAATATGTTTTACGGCGAACTAATAGTTCTTTTAACTTTAACGCCATCTTTTTCAGCTATACGGACCTGGACATTAATTAGAACTTTAACAGTAGAATCCCAGGATTTCTACTTAATAACCTTGAAATACACAATATTTAATACTATACACACATATAAATACATTAATGAAACAATATGTCCAAAATTAGTATTTATTTAGTTATCTATTTATATTTAAGAACCGAGATAAATTCGTGGTACTTGGCAGAGACTTTTAAGTTTTGTCACTATTTGACGACTAATTCTTCGGTACACCTGTTTGTCATAAAAATAAATAAATAAATAAGAAAATAATCTAATAGGGAGTCTGGGGGAATGACGCTACATTAAGAATATATATATATATATATATATATATGTATATATATTTTCCAAATCATTTAATACTTTAAATAGGGTATTATTTCGTTTTACAGTTGCATACGCAGGTCATAAATACTTTAACAATATTTAAATAGGGTTTTAAGATACATTTTTGTGAAAATTACTGAGTGGCGTGTATACTCTGACATTGGGGCAATTCCGTTAAAACGGGGCAATTAATAAATCGTATAAAATTAGTAAAATTGTAGAGTGGGAAAAAAAAACATTTATTTTGTTTCCTTTTGCATATATTAAGATTAAAAATAAGTAAATCTTTTTAAAAAAAATAAGGCAAGTCTCTCAATTATTTTTGATTCGTCCCTGTAAAAATTATATAATATTTAAAAAAAAAAGTACAAATCTAATATAATATATTTCAAAATCATGTCCAAATTTTGTTACGATTTGTATATTTTTACACAGGTTACATTGCGAAAAAATACTAACACAGGAAGTCTCCATACTCATATACTCAGAAAAAAAAGAATAAAAAATCAGTGGAATCTGAATAGTTTGCATGTAAAATAATATAAAAATAATTATGTTTCTTGGCTATTTATTGCTCGTTGGAGACAGATGGAAAGTTGAAAGAAAAATCTTTTTTCCAATAAATTTTAAGGAAGACTTCTTTTTTTCCCCTGCTGTTGTTTTTAATTTCCACACTAAAACAATTTAAATAAAATTACTTCAAATTAACATTTTTATAACTACAATTGTGTCATACATTTATATATACATATATAGATATGTACATATAAGAGACTAAGGGAGGAGTTTGTCAAAAACAAATAAATAAATAAAATGTATTACTGGGGAGAAAAGGTTGGATAATGAATCTCACCCATCCAAATTCGACTTTTTCTCACAGGAAAAACTAATATCACGGCAGGTATTTCCCATAGTAATGCATTTTTTGGTGAACATTATTGAATTATAATAGTCATTGAACTACATTATATTTTTTTCAATAAAACTCAATAACTTAGGCAACAATTCTAATAGTTTTTGATATATATATATTCTCATAGTTTTTGATATATATATATATATCTATATATATATATATATATATTTATTTACAATTTAGATTTCTTTAAATTGTATTTTCTCAGTTTGCATTATCTCATGTATTCATGACCTTAAAAATGCTAAAACCTGTACAAATATTTAATAAAATAAATAGTAGTTATTATTATCATTTTTTATTTAGTACGACAGGACTGCGAGTTGTCACCATTTCACATTTTTGTCAAGATGCCTTCCAACATTCAGCTTTAAAATTTAATTTCTTAAACTATCTTAAATTTTTTGTCAAATCCGTAAAGACTTTTACCTTTTTTTGAAAAGCAACTGTTGAGCTACAGCTTCTTCCTTGCTTAAACGTGGAAACGAATTTCCGATCTTGCTGATGGCTTCTAACTATTTGTTGCGATACCTCTCTGAATATGTATTGTTTATGATTTCTGAATATTTGTTGGCTATAACTTCAGAATATGTATAGAAAATAGTTTCTGATTATTTGATGGCGAGACCTTTTAAATATACATAGTTTATCGTTTCTGAATATTTATTGGGTATTTCTTCTGGATATGTATTGATAATAATTTCTAAGTAGATAGTATATCTTTAATATGTGTATATCTTCAGAATAATTTTTGAAGCTTTTCTAAGTATTATTATTATTATTATTTTAATGAAATAGTAATATATAAAATAGTCCTGTCGTACTAAATTAAATTATGTCAAAGATATGTACTTTTTCTTTTTAGGGAGGAGGGATGGGTGAAAGGTGCGGGGGGATGTTTAAATGAACCTACTCTAAAGATTTAGGGATGGATTTTGCCATATCTTAAAAATAAAATATAACAAATGTCATGCTTTAATCAAATATTTACATAATTATGTATTTTTTTTTTCAATAATAAATAAATAATTAAATCAATATTTATTTATTTTTATAATCCCTAATTATTTTAAATACTAATAAACACCAAAAAAAAATCAAGCCTTTCCATAAATATCTGTAGACATTTTATCATTTTCAAGACCATGTAATAATAAAAAATGGAAACTGAGAAAATTCAGTTTTAATGATTCAAAAACTGTAAAAAACTATCAAAACCCTAATATTTTTTGCCTGAATGTATATTTTTAAAACAAAACTAGAATAGTTGAATTTATAAATAATAATGGAAATATAAGCTTTTATATGATATTTTGAGTGGTGCTAAGTCAAAGGCACTAAATTCTTTAAGGAAACTTAACACCTTTGACATCACGACTGAAGTAGGTTTCATATAAAAGCTTATATTTCCGTTTAATATTTATTAACTGAACTAGAATAGATTTGGTAAATAAGATATATATTCAAGCACACATTATTATGGCCTTTGATATATACATATGTATATATCTTACAGAGTTGGAATCTTTAAATTGCGTTTTTTTCAGCTTGCATTTTTTCCTAAATACATGATTTTTAAAATGCTTATTCTTCAACAGATATTGAAGAAAAGTCTTAATATTTTTTTTTTACTTGTTTAACTTTATCTACTTAAAAGAATCAGACATAGGGTAAGTGCTCCAGTGATTGGCATGCTTCAGTAATTCACATCTATCCCGAAAAAATTAATAAATAAAAAAAAATAATAAAATCATATATTTTACTTATAAAAATTTTAACATTTTATGTCAAACACTGGGGCATAGAGTGCTAATAACTGCTAAAATAAATAACAAGCAGTGTCAAACACTGGAACATAGGGGACCAGAATGAAAAACAAATGAAAACCTGGCAGTGTCAGTTACTGGAACATTGAGTGGGTGTCAAATAAATCCATCATAATAATAATAAAAATAATAATAATAATATTTTTTATCAAATGCATATATTTTAACATATATGTGGTTCTGAATGTCTTTTATAACATATGTACTAACTTAAGACTTATAAAATTATTTTCTGATGACTAGATCATTAAAAACATCAGAAATTGCTCTAAAAGTGTCAATCACTGGTGTACGTACCCTATCATAACGCTTAGAAATAAGCTGTGTTAATATTAAAACATTGCAATTTATGAGACTCCGATTTGTATTACTTTATTATTATTATTATTATTATTATTATTATTTTCAATGCATCCGTGCAGCGCTCTCTATAGACAATTGTAATAACTTTTTCCGCAAACTGCGTTTAATTCTACCAATTACTTCAACATTTATGATATTTTAAAATGTCTCTAGACTTAAGGGACAATCGGTATAAATGTATAAATATATAAAGAGATAGATAGACAGATAGATATAGATATAGATATATAGTTATATAGATACAGATATAAACATATAGATATATACATAAACAAATTAAGTAGAGCGCAAAACACGGTCCGTAAAATGCCACTTTAATCCACAATTATCGAAATACACACATATGTATATGAAAACTTATAGAAAACTAACAAAGCATGAATAATTAAAATTTAAAACTTCTAAAAGTTTAAAATTCGTATTGAGTTCACGGGTTCACGCGTTAACATAGTAATATATATATATAATCACTAATATATTATCATTATTAATATTATTATATATTATCATTATATATATCATTATGTATATCATTATATATATCATTATATATATATCATTACATATATATCATTATATATATAATCATTAATATATATATATATATATATATATAATAATGTAATATATATATATATATATATATATAATCACTTTAAAACTCTTATAAAAATTTATTAAAAATTGTTCACAAATATTTTCGCTACAACGCTGTAGCATCTTCAGGTATTGTTTTAAGTAAAAAAATAATAATAATAATAATAACTAAAGATGCTACAACGTTGCAGCAAGAAGCTTTGTAAACGATTTTTAATAATTTTTATACGTGTTTTAAAGTGGTTTTTTACATATATTTATTAAAATATGAATAGGTAGGAAAAAATCTAAATAAGGCGAAATCAATTTAATTTACATATAATAAAAGTTTACAAATAGAGGAGTAAAATAATTTCAAAAATTAAAAAAAAAAAACTTTTTATTACCATGTTTTTAAATTTTCTGATGAATCATTAATAAAATACGCGATTATGAAAAATAATATATAAGCAATATTTAAGCACGCTAACTAAGTTTATTGAACTAATAATAATAATGGGGAGAAAAGTTTATTTTTTTAAGGTTCACGTTTAATTAAATGTATTTATTTCATGTCGAAATAAAATGAACTCGTAAACTTTATGAAATTTATAATTTATAGGTTACGAAATTTTAATTAAACTTTATTATTATTCTTTTTATAGATTATTCCAAACTCTAATATCTTTTTTTTTTTTTTTTGAATACATATAAAATTTATGTAATAGTTTTTACATTTTTTTTTAAATAAATTAATATTCTTAATAAAAGCTTAATTTTAAATCCTTTAATATAATTGTTAGAAAGTACATACTCTATTTATTTCTTACTTCTACCAAATTATTTATTAGAACTTAGATTTTAATTAAACCAATTATTACTATATATTGCATTATCTGAAATAAAAGGTTTTTAGGTTGATTTCTTTAGAAATCGACCTATTGCAATCACTTCGTTTATCTATATATCTATCTATCTATCTATCTATCTATAATGAAAATTTTGTCATCACGATAACTCCCGAAATAATACTCGAAATCTAACCAAATTTGGACAGTGAACTAATCCTATAAATATCTTGGATGAGTTCGTTAACCAAGTTGCTCCGACTTTTTGTTTTCAAGTGGCAGCCACTTGAAAAATTCAAACCGACATTGTAAAAAGCATATTTAAAGCAAGATTTGCTTGAATTTTGTTGTAAATACAGGTCAATGATGTTTATTAATGAAGTTTATCCGCCATTTTCAATAAAGTGGCAGATATTTTAAGTTAAACGGGACCACTTGAAATCAGGCTACCACTTGAAAATTTAAAATCCCTATAACATCCGAAAGAATACTCCAAATCGAAACAAATTTGAATAGTGTCTTAACTTATCTTATAAATATCTTGGATGAGTTTGTTAACCAACTTGCTCCGCCATTTTGTTTTCAAGTGGAGACCAATTGAAAATTTCAAATTCAAATTGTCAAAAGCGTATTGCGAATTTCTTTTAATTTTGATGTATGCATAGATTACACAAGTGTCTCAAATAACTTTATTAATGAACTTTATCCGCCATTTTTAATAAAGTGGCGGATATATTAAGTTAAGCGGGACCACTTGAAATCAGGCCACCACTTGAAAATTTAAAACCATGATAACTTCCGAAATAATACTCCAAATGGAACCAAATTTGAACAGTGTCTTAACTTATCTTATAAATATCTTAGATGAGTTTGTTAACCAAGTTGCTCCGCCATTTTGTTTTCAAGTGGAGACAACTTGAAAATTTCAAATTTAAATTGTAAAAAGCATATTCCGAAATTGTTTGAATTGTGATGTAAATACAGACCAGATAAGGATCTCAATGAAGTTTATTAATAAACTATATCCGCCACTTTTAATAAAGTGGCAGATATCTTAAGTTAAGCGCGGTCACTTGAAATCAGGCTCATACTTGAAAATTTAAAATCACGATAACTTTTGAAATAATACTTCAAATGGAACCAAATTTTCACAGTGATATTATCATATAATTATCTTGAATGTTTTCACTAGGCAACTTGTCCCGACATCTTGTGTCTAAGTTCCAGCCACTTGAAATCACTCTGTCACTTGAAAATATGCCATCACGATAACTTTTAAAATACTAAACTGATTCAAATAAAAGCTGGTTAGTGAAATTTTGGTTCAAATATCTAGGATGAGTTCTCTTGATGACTTGATCCGCAATTTTATTTTCAAGTGGCGGCCACTTGAAAATTTGTCATTATGGTAACTTTAGTAAGACAGAATCAATTCGCTTCAAGTTTGGATAGTGGATTTATCATTCAAATATCTCAGATAAGTTCGCTAGGCATCTCACTCCACTTTTTTTTACAAGTGGTGCCACCTGAAAATTTCTTATGATTATAATTTTTGAAATTCTGATTTAATTTAAACTAGAACTGGACAATGAACTTATCGTACAAATGTACTGGATGATTTCGATGGGCAAGTTGTTTTGCTATTTTGTTTTACAAGTCGCAGCCACTTAGACTGCCACTTGAAAATTTGCCATAATAACTTTTGAAACACGGCACTGATTTAAACCACAGTTGGACAGTAACCTATGCTTCAAATATCTTCGATGTGTTTGCTGGAACTTTAGAAATACTTAATCAATTCAAATCAAAGTTGAAAAATGGATTTATCATTCAAACAACAAAAATTTAGAAAATTCACGTAACTCATGAACCAATCACGTTATTGCGTCCATCTTTGGTATATCGATAATAAGTATTTTCTCGCCAAAAGTCGCCAAAAAAGTCGCCATAGGGGAAAAGTCGCCAAATTTGGCGCCAAATCCATTACATGTGTTACTGGATCTTTTTAATCCATTTTTAAGGTAAAATTAGACTATTTTAATGCTAAAACAAACTAGAAATGCAGTAAACTAACATTTTATCAACTTACTAAGCCTCTTTGAAAGAATTTCTACAAAAAAAAAAAAAAAAATATTTTCAAATTTGCAACGATATCTTAGATGAGCAACTTTCTCTGCCATTTTTATCGAAGTGGCAGCCACTTAATTCTTCAACACAATGACTTTTGAGATTTTGAATTAATTCGAACTATGTGTGTACAGTAGACTTATCTCACAAACGCATTTCATGTATTTGTCAACTTAACCCACCATTTTTTTTCCTAGCGCCGGCCACTTGAATATTTTAAATTCACATAAAAGTGTATTTATGAACCGATTTGCTTAAAACTCCATATGTGCATAGCCTACATCAATATTTCTACCGAGTGCATTAATAATTTGTAGCCGCCATTTTGAAACAAAATGACGGCTACTTGATAAGGAAAAAGAAATCAACCTACCCTTCCGAAAAAGCCGGAAGGTCTTGTTTTTTTTTTTTTTTTTTTTTTTTTTTTTTCCTAAAGGAAAAAGTATTGATTAAATTAAAGTGCGATCTGTTGAGAATGTAAAAAATGCAACCAAAGAAAAAAAACTTACAAATTACTCTAAAAAACTTCCCAATTTAAAATGAACAAATAAGTAGCAAAAATTCTCAAGAGAAAAAAAAAAAAAAAAAAGTGCATAAGGCTTCTAAAAATTAGCTAACAAAAATTTGCGTAAAAAAAAAAAAAAAAAAAAAAAAAGACATTTTAATTTGCTTCCCATTTTTAAGCTAAAATAGCATAAAGAAAAATGAATATAATTTTTTATTTATTTATTTATTCATTTTTTTTTAAACTAAATTACTTTCTATAAAATGTTGAGAAATAAAGACCAGAGGGTTTGTTTAAATTAGGTGCTTGGCTCTATTTACATAAGGTTTTCAGCTAATAATATAAATATTATATTAACGTTTGAAAATAATGCATTTTAGAAATGTTAAATAATTATATTTAATTTTCTTAAAAGACAATTAAAAAACGTTACTTTCAAATAAAATGCGGTTTCAATTATTCTCACATTAAATTTACATAATTATTTAAGTAATCGAAATATAAATTTAATTTCACGTTAACAAATTATTTTTTTTTTTTTAAACTTGTGTTTTAGTGAAAATAGGTAAGATTATATATTTTTCTTTAAGATAATAATTCCAATTTAATTATAGCATGGATTTTGTTTCTGTAAACAATTTCTGGAAATAATAGTAACGGATTTTTCTAGCTATTATTTATTTATTGGCTTTATGGAAATTTCTGGCGATTTTTTTAAAGATGTTTTTTGAAGATTTACTTTGGTCAAACGATTTTGTTGGTTAGATTAAAGTATTACGTTAATTTTGCATTCTGTGAACAAACTTATGGTTAAAGATGTAATTTTTGGGGCGTCGCAAATTGTAGTCGAGTGAAGTTTTCAAGCTATAATCAGATTCAGAAACATTTTAAATGAAGTTAAGATACAATGTGGGGTATCAGGTATCCTACTTTTATCGACAAATGCCTAACGTTTTAATCGACAAATGCCTAGCGCTTAGACTCAAAAATTTGAAAAAGTACTGCGCATGCACGGGAAGCAAAAAAAAAAAAAAAAAAATGTCCTTGGGGTTTGATTGAAGATTTTGCTTTCTCACTGGTTTGTGGGGGGAAGAGGTTTCAATCCTTGTATTAAAAAAAAAAGAATTGAAAGTATTTTAGATCCGAAAGCATGTGAATATACGTGCAGGACAAATAAAAATATTCTAGATTTTTCTTTCTATTTTATTTTAAATTTGATGTTTTATTTGGGGAAAAGGAATAAATCTTTAACACGATTTTATACATTTATTCTTTTCATTTTACCATTAGCAAGTCTACTCGGTATTGCCAGAGCTACAATATTGTTTAAAAATTTTATGAAGAGATCTGGCATTTCAGAAATTTAAGGAAATTGAACATTTCCATTGGGAGAACACCTTTGAAAAGTTTTTATGTGCCACTTTTACACAATGCAATTTATCTAAAGAGTTTCAAATCTTGCACTGCAAATGTAAACTTCTTAAATTAACTTTAAAAAAGGTGTCTTATACGGATGGTCCCATTTTAAGCGTAAAAATAAAGGTATCTTACTTTTAAAGACACCTTTATGCACCTGAAATTAAAACATTGCAATGTCTTAAAACACAGCTATTTTTAAGGTATTTTTAATAAATATACAATCAAATAATGGGGATTTGCGATTCTTTTTTCTGTTATAAATATATTTTAGAATTTTCTGGAGCATAAATAAAATATCAACAATTTTAAGAAGAAAAATTACTTTAACCCGGCGCCCTAATTCATACCTGCCGTGAAATACAGAACCTAGATTCGGAGTCAAGAATCTTATCTATCATGCCACCACGTAACTTTATGCAGATGTAAAAATAGGGTGAAGGAGTACAGGATTGAGAGTTTTTCACCGTTGATGGCTAATTATATTTGCAAGTTTATAGGACAGAATTTTTCATCGTAGCTGAGGAAAAGGGATGGGGTTCTGTTGCAAAGACTGTTCATTTAACAGTTTTATTATAGGGCTACGCGGCTGACATTCTGGAATACATTTTGAAAGACCATCGGCATGACTTCGATGCTCTAATAAGCACACTAGATCTACGTTTCAGAGAGAAACTCTCAGATGAATATTGTAGTCTGTAGTTAATGCCCTGTTATGAAAGAAACAGGTCAAAGTTTACAAAATCTTGCATCAGATATTCAGAGACGATCACACATGTATTTCTCAAATTGCCACGCAAAGTATCGTTATGATTTTTTCCTCCAAAGATTCATCGATGTCGTGCAAGATAAATAGACTTAACAAATCCTTAGACTAAAAAACGTGAAGATTGTTGAATCAGCTTTGGCGTATGCACTGTAGATTGAGATAGCCTAAAAAGTCTAACAAAAGTGTATCTGAATTATCAGAACAGTTTCTGCGGATGGTACTTAAGATCTAAAGGAAATAAAGAAAAATCCGGCAAATCCCGCTAGAAGATTCCACTTATTTAAAATAAATAAAGTTGCTAAGAATGCGAATAATTAATGCTAAGGCTGTGGAAGAGATGGGAATGGCAAAATATGCTGCCCAATTCAATAGATTAATGAAAATATTCAGAAGCTCTAATTTCCAGTGTTTCAAGTTTCTTGATGAATAGTGACGCTTATGGACAAAGTAATAATATTTCCTGCTGCAAGATGATTGATAATGGAGCCTAAATGCCAATCGTTAAGACCGATGTAGCTTTGACACTTTTAAAATAATATGGTGTGACACTTACATGACTTTCTCTCAGCCTGAAATTTAATGCTATAAATACAGATTGGATATTAAGGGTTAAGATGACGAGAACAGTTATATATACCTACGTTTAATACAATTCAAAATAGGCTTCGGAGCAACTTTATTTGACAGAGAATTCTGCGTGAGGGAAGGCTTCCGCCCCCCCCCCTCTCTCAACCTAGCGTTTCATCATTGTATCTACATTTGTACTGAATTGAAATTTGTCATAAAATTTAAATGTTCATTGTAAATTATTCAGACAACTTTTACCAGCACCATTCCTTGAACCTTATCAATAATGTTCAAGCTTTTGAAGTAACAAACTTATATTAATTTCAGAATACAACATTTGAAATGCCTAAAATTATTTTACTTGAACGTACTCTGATAAGGGACAGAGACAAAGACAAGTGTTAAAGACTCGACTTTGTCATTCAGAAACCTTAAAAGGTGTAAAGATGCAAAAAACAAGCGATGAGTATTTAGATTAAAAAATGCTTTATTTCTCAAATTTGTGTAAAGAACTAATTTCAATTCCTGAGCTGTTTTCCTGGACATTGTAAAATATACAACTAAAGCATTTCTACTCTTTACATTCATTTAAAAAGGATGTTACCGCTTAACTGTTTTTAGCCCTGTATATCTCGTAAAAACTATAAACACGCCACAATTTATACTTAAACAACATCCTATAATAATAAAAATTATTATCCCACTATATTCTGATTATTTTGTGTAGTTCTGTAAATGAACAGAGAATGATTTTCGTAAGATTATCTACATAAATAATGCTTTTATGCATATAAAAATACATATTAATTTTATTTTATTTAAATCAGACTATAAATGCTAAACTCTACTTACTACAATTTCACCCACAGACGAAATACATTTAAATTCTCTTGAAAAATCCCTGTACCCGAACCATTTGCTTGATCGTAACAAAAGTTTAGTGTAGCACGCTGCTACTTTTGTTCTTGAGATATGTTGATAACATACACCCAGTCAACCGCTAAAAACCTATTTTTAACATTCAGAAAGTCCTCAAA
This sequence comes from Salticus scenicus, assembly GCA_963930645.1. NCBI lineage: Eukaryota > Metazoa > Arthropoda > Arachnida > Araneae > Salticidae > Salticus > Salticus scenicus. The sequence continues at coordinate 114,665,686 of OZ005652.1, read as the reverse complement.
ACGTGTATATATAACAAAAACTGAATTTCGCAAATTCGAGCCAAAAACAATACTTTCTCTACCATATACATAGTTAAGAGAAAATAAAAACTGATCTGGAAATCACTTTGCGTTAAACTTCAGATTGTGACCGGTGACAAATCGAAATTCAAGGAAAAATTAATTTGACTGTCACATTGGAAATGTCAATTACAAACATGTGAACTATGTAGTGGATATAAGTGATCTTTTAATTTCTGTCTGTGGAATTGATTTCTTCAGAAAGTACAATTTTAATTTTATTTTAACAATAATGAACTACTTTCAAATTCAGAAGACATAGCTGTTTTTAACGTTAAAAATTCGAACACTAAATCGGTATGCCAAATAACAGTGAAATTCGGAATTTCTGCCTTTCCAAGTACTAAGAAAATAGTTTCCGAGACATTTCCTAAAGAACAAAGCTTTCGTTATGGACTGGTCGAAAACCCAAATTCTGCCTGAAAGGAGTACTAGTAGCTTCATTTCTGGATAATATTTAGAAGGTCATTCTACCTGTGAGAGATGCCAGCGTAAGAAATGAAGTTAAGCTAATGAACAAGGGTGAGGTGGCTTGAACGCATGCCACACTGCGTTCAAGTGGCATGCATATACATGCGGAAATAAACAAGATAGGTTTGTTTGTTTGTTTATTGATCACATATACATCAGATTTGTATGCTTGACTTGTAGTCCGCTTGTAAATCTTCGTCAGATAATGGGCTCTTCCCACCGTCGTCTGCTCAATCACGTGATATAGGAAAACGAATAATCGAATTCTGAGAATCGAATTCAATTAAATATTGTTCTTGAGAACAAAAATTTTAATATTTAATATAAAATAAAATAAAAGTAATATTGTGCATTTATAAACAGTAGAATAATTGTATTTGTAAATTTAATAATTTTTAAAAAACATTTTATGTGTTTATTTATTTTTACCTATAAGAATCGATTTTTGTATATTGTAGTGTAACTGTAACATTAACTGATCTAGCAATAAATAATAGCTTCTTGTGGAATGTTTACGAATTATAAATTGAAATTTTAAAATGTTTTCATTTAATTTAATTGCATAAAGGTGTTAAAACAAGTTAATTAACTTAGTTACTGGTCTAAATGGATTTACGTAGTACGATATTGCAACATGGTCTTCATGAACATGAATAACAGGTATAAACTAAATGATGATTGTAAATGTATACAGCAAGGAAAAGATGATGAATAATGATATAAAATGGATTAAAAATGGTGATTTATAAAAAATAACACAGATTAAATACGATTGATCAAAAAAAAGAATAGAAAATATGTTATTTCAGCAATTGCTCTAGATAAACAAGACTTCATCTGCTATTTGTTTTTCCTCTATCATGTGACCCCTGACGTCAGGTGGGAAGAGTCCATTATATAATATATTATTCACACAACAGAATTATAATACGAAGAAATAGAAAAACACCCAGGGCCAGCGCGGGAATCGAACCCACTCTCCTACGCTCGAAAGCGATTAGCAATGTGGTGACCATATAGATAGTAATAAGACATAGATTGATCATTGGGAAAAAAATGATTCATTTTTACTCGGAGAAAAGTCCACGATATGGTCGTCTTTCTTCGAGTGAATACACATAGATAATTTGGAAAATAAAATTTATGATTAATTTATATACTAAAGGTGAATGAGAAACTGCAGATACAATTTCAAATTCATTTTTCATTTTCTTTCTTTCTTTTTTCTTTTATATATTTATTAATTTAGTTAATATTTAAAGTTAAATTCTTTTTATATACTAAAACTAACGTTTTTTACCTACGCCGCTGCTAAATATATTTAAAAGTATATTGAAAATTCTATATTACTTACTAATATAAAATCTTTAGAAATATCAAACTTTAAAAAACGTATTCCATTAAAAATCAAACCAGTTTCTATTTCATAATAATAACAAAGCAACTGATTGTAAATATTATATTTTTCATAATTTAGTTAAATATAATTTACTTTTATGATAACTTATCCATTTCTTTTCATAAATTTATTAGAAGAATGAAAATACGCAATATTTCGACATTTTGAAAATTAATCATCATTCTGTTCTATTCTATTACAATTGCCGAGTTTCAATGGTTTCAATACCACTATATGGCTGATGCCAAAAAAATTTTTCGGCATCAAAAACTTTTGCATGATAACAATGGGATGACAGATCTATATAAACTACTATATCTATGATGTTGACATAACCACTTGGCCATAGAGGGCCCCACGAGATAGGTCTTACAACAACAGCAAAAAAAAAAAAAAAAAAAAAAAAAAAAAAAAAATCTTATGAGCTTTTTACAACTGAATTTCTCAAGAATTCTCAGAGAATTGCTGCTGAGTAGTTATTCCATGAATTTAGATGTTTGCCTTCTGGAACATCTGAAGACGTCTGAAGGACAACATTTACGCAGCATAAATTCGGTAACAGGAAAACATCCATTTATCAAACAACATCCAAGAATACAAGAATTTGCTATGCAGAATGCCGAGTGGGCAGGAAATACGCTACCGTAGACAGCCGATACATGAAGCGAGCTTGAAAGCGATTTCAACGTAATTTGTTTTAGTTTAACTTATAAAATGATAAGAAAAATAGTGATTTTTTCTTTTTATAAAACTGTAAGTTTGAGGTTTTGGTAGGTCACCACAGGGTTTTTGAAATTATGCTGGATCCACAAACGCGAGTGTTGGGAAAAATAAAAATACTTCATCGACAGTACTCGGTGAAATTTAATGATGGTATTGTGTTGAGTCAGCATAGAGCTGCAATAAAGAAAGTTGCGGAGCGTGATTGAATACGAAGAGGTTTTAGAGTTTGTTAAGTGAAGTGATTAGAGTTGATGGAGGTTAATTATAAATATGAATGTATGTTTGGTGAAATATTGAGAGATATAGAGAAGTATGTAGAGTAGAATAGAATTATTCTTAGGCGATCATTTAGTGAATAAATTTTTTCGGCGAATGTTGTGGTGGTTGTGAAGAAATTATATTATAGTGGAGAGTTTGGTGGAAATATGGAATCCTACCACCTTAGTCCAGTTGGAAAAGTGTTGTGGTTCATCAAGAACAGCCTTCAGCCTATTACAATATCTACAACTGGTGAGATCTTTTCTTCATTTATCTAAGTTATTTATTTAAGCTATTATATATTTGATATTGAATTTGGCCCAAATATCACCACTGCACTTAAGCTCAAATAAAACTTTATTTGTATTTCAATTTGAGTCTCGTACTATTTCTACTTAGACACTTAAGTTAATTAAGTTAAGATTGTGGTATGGCGACCACTTACACCTCACAAAACGACCAGCAAAGCAGGTGAAGCCTTTTAATATTATTTTATAAACAGTTTTATGTTTAATTTTCGTGTTGCTTGTTCCACTTTTCACATTTTCAGGTGCCGGGGGGTCATGTCAGGATGCTATGCTGTTGAATACTATGTAATCTCAAATATTTAACTGTAAATTTTTAATTTAAAGCGTCAATTTTATCAACTTTAAAATTATTTTTTTTTAACAAATTGTTATACCCCAAAACAAATTCTTAAAAATAAATAAATAAATAAATATAATAGAGGGTTCTTCCCCTTGCTCGCTTCATTCACTAGCCCCGAGGAAATTTACCTAGCAGGATTTGCCCAGTTTGCTGGTTGCAGTATTTAAAGCAACTTTCAAAATAATTGATTAATTGAAATGTTTAAAAAATATGCTTCTATTTGCAACTATTTTCAGCCATTCAAATCCATGTCCATATTCCGCAATAAACAGCCGTTTATGAAATGTAAATAACTTTTAATAATCTGTGTGAGTATATTGTTTAGAAAAATGAATAATTTATAAAATAAATTAAATATACATTCACATTTGTTTTCATTCAATAAAATAATCATGTAATTTTATTTTATTAATTGAAATTAATGATTAAATAATAAATAAATCAAAATAGAAATCTTTAATTTATTATGACGTCAATTTTATCAAAAAGTTAATGATACAAGTTTACTTTTTATTTATTTATTTATTTATTTTAAATTCACGTGTAAGAAAATGTTTCTTTCTATGTTAAAAAAATAAATAAATAAATAAAATGCTGTGCGGATTTCTCTTTTGATGGCATCTTCTTGAAATTAAAGTTGAAAGGGAAAAAAAAATAAAAAATCGCATAAATCATAAATCCTAAAACAGTCAAAATGAATATGAATAATTGTAAAAATTAAGTAAGTGTTTCATACTGCTCACCATAATTAGCTGATGTATATCTAAGCAAAATCTGATAAGTTTTCCACGAATATATTTTATGTCTCTCTCTCTATATATATGTATTTAATTTGAAATATTTTGTCCTAATTCAAACATTAAATGCCTTTTAAAATATTTCTTTGATATATAACCGGTTTGTTTCATCATTTTATCATCATTTTCGTACAAAAGTGTCAAATTTCATGTTTTTGTGTGAATGAGCTTTTACTGTAAAAGCAAAGAAAGCGGAAAAGACTCGATCAACTGAAAAACGTCAGTGGCGGTATTTTACTTTAATTTATTTTACTTTATTTAATTTTAAATAGAAATTATCGCCTTATATATTTTAAGTTAGGATAGTTTGGTGTTTTGGACAGAGCGGTGTATTGTACCAGTTTTAATTATATCAATAATGTTTTTATTGTCATTTAAAGTTTTTATTCTATAACTGGTCCTAGTAGTCATACACATACCGTAATGGAAATATATTGTAATCTTTTTATAATTACTTTATTTCAATAATATTAACTTCAACAATATTGAAAGTTTGGTGCTTTATTTTATAAAAATGCTTTCATTAAGATTTGAATATTGACTTGAATGTATGTAATAAACTAATTTTTTGTATACGTTGCAAAATTTGCACACATACACGCACATTATATATATATATAGCTGGTGGGAACACAGCAATTGAAAGAAATTATATAATCAAATAAATTATCTACTGTCGAACTGGAATTAAATTGGACGTCCTTGGAAACGGAATAAGCATTGCAAGTTTTGATTTTTATATTTTTCAAGCCTGAACTACAAAGAAAGATGAAACTTCGATTTCAGCAGGTGGTTAAATTTTGCTATTTCTTCCGAAACAGGTACAGGTGGAGGTATGTTTTTGCTAGCAAGTCATTTTATTAATTTATAATGACTGTAAAGTTTAAAAATTAAATTTCTGTAACAATTTTCTTTCGTTTTGTCACTGAAATGAATGTTCGCTTATTTTCAAATTTGAAATATTTAATACTGTTTTGTCAAAGAAATCACTTTTTTGGTGTTTATAATTTGAAGCTTAACTATTCTACTATTAATCAAAAGTTTTTTAAATAACAATGTGGATTTTGCTAGTTTGACATATGCTCTGAAACTTTACATATCTTCTGAATAAATTGTTTGAATTACTATGTTGCCACCTGCTGAAGAGGACAGCACAGCTTGTTGATATTTTTGGTTTGAATTGTTTTAAAAGTAGCTTTTTCTTCCTGTTCATTCACATTGTTATTATTATTATTATTATTATTATTATTATTATTATTTTGGTATTTGTAAATTTCACTGTGATTTTCGTATATCATAATCTAAGTTAAAATTTATCTTTTTGTATAAAATCTACTTCACAAATTCAACTTATTGTTTACAAAATTCAACATTATATATAGATATATACAAGGTGTCTATGATTAAAGTTACAATTTCAAAAATCTATAATTTTAAAACTAATCATCAGAGCGATTTGATATTTTACCAGACCAATTGTGAGACAATGAAATTTTGTCCGAGGGTGGAAAAGTGTAGTTCCAACATATTCCTATAGATGGCGATTTCAGGGGAATGTCAGGGGAAACGCCTAAATGGAGTCATTAAACACAGGAATGTTGTTAGCAACACAATGGAATAGCATGAAACAATAGACTTCAATGGTTTACTTTTTTTTTTTTTTTTTTTTTTTTTTTTTGTAGAAAGAAAAGAATACGTGTTTACTGCTAATACAATCATATTGGACAGAAAAAAAAATAATAAAAAAGGAGCTTTAGGAAACAAATACTTTACGGATAATTAACGACACATTTTTTAACCTTTTTTTTTCTTCTTTTGCCAAACCAAATTTCATTGCCTCACGATTGCACCGGTAAAATATCAAATCGGTCTGATGGGTAGTTTTAAAATTATAGCGTTTAATTATAATAACCCTGAATATATAAATATAATAATTTGCTGAAAGAAAACTAAATATGGAAACAAAAATGAAAACACAAAGCAAAAAAAAAAAATAAAATATTGTACATGCTGTATATTATGACAAATTAATAAACATTAAAATTACTCCCATAAACACATACATATAGATATATAAACGCATATTCATTGTGCGAAATATATATTCCTTATAAAAATTGAAGCTAAAAAAGCATTCACGAAGATTAAGTATGAAAGATTAAATAAAATATATCAGAATTACTATAAAAATTTATATCGTTTCATTCATTTATTTCATTTTAATGCTGTTTAATGCAACATGACAGAAAATTGGGATTAAAGAAATTAACCATGCTTGTCTTATGAGGAAAAAAAAATGAATTGAGTGATTTGAAAAAATGATTCTTTTCATTCCTTTATTTGGGTATTAGAAGGGATTAAGGGTATTTATGAAAAAGTCTTAAAAGCAGTTTTTTACGTATTGTTTTGTAATGCTGGAAAACAGCTGATTTCTCACAGCTTAGATACTTGTGAATAAATTATGGTTGTGTTTTAATAGAATTTCTAATGTTTAATTTAAGAACATACGTATGTAAGGGAAGTATTGTAATGATGTGAAAAATCGGACTATTTAGACTTTGGTGTTTTATACGTTTTGAGGTTCCCGAGTTCATTTTTACTATTTTATGATGATATAGGTTTGAGTGTGTGTATATGTGTGAGTAACACGAGATAACTTAAACGCTTTGTTCGAATGAGCGGAAAATCTGTATGTATAATATACGTCACCATAGCACAAACCCTCTAGATTTTGGTAAATCTAGGACTTCTAGTTTTTTACTTTTTATTTTTTAGGGACACACACAAACACACACACACACACACACACACACACACACACACACACACACACACACACACACACACATATATATATATATATATATATTAACTGCGATAGCGTATAAAGACCTTATTCGACTGAGCTAAAAATTTATATACATGTTATAAATCACCATAGCACAAAGTACAGAGATTTTGATGAATCTATTCCTTTTTTACATGAAAAAAAAAATTCTGTACCATTATGGTCTATGGGCCACCACATTTCAAAATGCTATAGCATTTAAACGCCTTATTCTATTGAACTGAAACTTTATACACGTATTATAGGTCACAATAGCAAAAACTGTATACATTTTGGGGGATCTAGCACTTTTTTTTTTTTTTTTTTTTTTACAAGGATACAAAGAAATATTCTTTTTCATTACGGACTATGGCCCTAATGTCTTTAAAAAGCGATAGCGTATAAACGCCTTATTCGATTGTACTGATAATTTATACCTATGTTATACATGACAGTCGCACGAATTGTATAGATTTTGATGAATCTAGCCTTTATAGAATTTTACATAAAACCGAAAATTCTATATGATTATTATGTATGGGCTCAAATTATTTGATGTACAATAGCGTAAAATTAAACCATGGGAAAAATACACAAACACCGTATTATATTTTTCACTTTTGTTTATTTAATCACTTATCTTACTTTAATTTATTTATACAACCGTTAATTACTTAATGTTTGCAATGTCAATTGGAGTCACTCCAGATTTTTTGAAAATGAATGTGATACGTAAAACAAAGCTCGAAATACCCGCCCCATATTTCATGAATATTTTCAGGGAGGAGAATTTTACGTCTTTTTCTGCTACAACTAATTTCATGCAAAAATATTTACCTTTATTTTACAGTAACATGTTGGTATTTATTTATGTATATAGTGATAGCGGGAAAAGAGGCAAAATCCTTACGCATAAAATTGTACAGAAAAGAAGGCGGCAATTTCAAAATCTGTAAAATAATAATAATAATAATAATATATATATATATATATATTTATTTATTTATTTATTATTGATGCCATTATAATTATTCTAGATATTTTTTTAACAATTTAATGTTAAATCCTCTACTTATTAGTTATACATCCTATATAGAGTATAAATAAGCTAATGTATTTTAAAAGAAAATTCTATTGTAAATTTAGATATTAAATTTATATAATAACGATAGATAATATAAAGATGCATTAAAATAATAATAATAATATTAAGGCAAAGCTAGGAGAGTGTGCACAATTCAACAGTATAACACAACAAGTCCAACTGTTTTTTTTTTTTTTTTTTTTTTTCGGGGGTTGGGGGCTAAACAATTGCTGAGTAACAATGGATTCATTTGTTTTCTATGTATTTCCATTACTATTTTGTTGTTACGCTATGAATAAAAGCAACATCTGTAATAAAACCAAAAGTGTTTTTGCGCAATCCCTCTTTACTGAGTAGGAGTGATTGTGCATGGAGATAGGAGAGATTGCGCTTATTTATAACTATAAATAAAAACGTGAACACTAAATTGTGAAGTATAAAAAAAATTGTGTAATAACTGCACTTACATGACATTGTTTTTCTAAACAATCATTTTTGTATTGGGAGTGGATATTTTAATTTAATAATTAAAAAATCATATATATAATAAATATAAAAATAAATAAAAAAAAAAAAAGATTTAGAAATAAAAGTAATAAGATTATAAATAACATGAAGATGCTGGATGATAAATTTAACTTAAAATTGGTACATTTCTCTTTATGTTTGATTGGTTTCATGTTCGCTTGTATAATCTGACGTTCTGCACAATCATTGCACTTATTTTCGTAAATGGTGTAGTTTCCGTGTAACCATCTATCACTAGTTAGCGCATTCGAGAGGGATTTCACAAAATCGTATACATAATGCATTTCCGAGCAAGGAAAAAGGGGTAGCACACCTTGTGTTCAATAATATATATATGGTTCGGCCCACTTTTAAGCCAAAGACCTGTGCAATATTTATTATTTATTAGTTATTTTTTCAAATTTTTTCACACTAAAATGTTCAAAGCACAAAACCTAGTTTTCTCATGGATTGAAATCTTCTTATTTTAAATTTAATACCCTTAATTTATTTTACTTTATTGAAATTTGGTCGATGGCAGCTCTTTAAAAGAAATGTAAAAGTTAATACACTTTGTTTGCATTCAGTTTTATGGATTCTTTTTAAGCAGCCAACAGCCGAAAAAAAAAAAAAAAAAAAACCTTGGGCATCACGCTTGGAAATATTGCAAAACTAAACATATACTCATTAACATTAAATAGTTTGCACTAAATTTCCCATAGGCTAATATTGGTATTAAAGTAATACCAGAGGTGACAGTCGTCGATAGTTTCCACTCCGGAATAATTATGTCCAATTTCAGATTCTGGGTACGTTTTCTAAAAAGATGCGCAGTCTCTAAATGTTTATACTAATTCAATCTCTTGTCAGTGTTGTCTCCTGGTACAACTCCAAATATTCTACAAATTCATGTATCATGTATCATCTACCATCTATCATAATTCATCTTTCTTCGTCTTATCATTACCAGTAAGTTGCATAATCTTTTTGTAGTATGGAATTGAATGGAATCAGAAAGCAATATCTCCAAGTAGCAAATGCGCATTTTTCCTTTTTTTCGATAGGAGAGACAACACATCCTAGACTTGCTAACTATGCTGGTTTATCCGTAAGTGTATTAGGCTCCGCCTTTTTTTCACACCAGAATAGTTGTAGATTAATATTCAGCAATATTTTCTTATGATTAAATAAGAAGACTATTGCTCTATAACTATTCTGGTGTTAAAAGAAGGCGGGTCTTAATACCATTTCGGATAAACTAGCATAGTTAGCAGGTCTATCATATCCTTTTATTCAATAATTATTTGTCTTTATAGATAAGACTTTCTGTCCGTACCACAATTATTTGTTAGTACTTATGAGAAATCGCTTAATTTAAAACTATTTTTTTACTGCTGCTATTTTATAAAAAATCTTCTGAAGTGATATGAAAATTCATCCATTTATTTTTGGAAACGAAACGAAATAACCACATTTTATTTTAGTCGTTTGAAGCAATAAACCTTCACATGCAAATAGGGAATCCAATATCGGTGTTCTATATTACCTAGAATCTAAAAGATGATGTTGTAAAACTACCTAGAACTAACTAACTAAAAAAGGTGGTGTTCCTTCTCTTTTCTTCCGGTCTTCTATGTGTGCAATCTGAAGTACCGTGCAATCTCTCCTTGCTTTACTTAATACGTTTAAGAAACTACCTGCAAAAATATTTCTGAATAACAATAAGTACTTAGAAGAATTCGATATTATTCATTCAATTTATAATTTCTTCATTTGTAATTTACTTTTTATATATATATTTTTTTTTAATCTGTGACATTTTTCTTGTTTTTTAAGTTTTTAATATTTTTGAGCATGGACTATTTTTTATAAGATTAAAAATTTTAATTCTTATATTACATATTATAGATATTGTCTACATAATGTATTGATAGGAGTTAATCGAAAATTATAATTCACTTAGATAGAATGTTGAAAAAAAATATATTTCCGATACCTTGTTTTTATTATTGACTATAATTTATCAACAATTTATTCTTTCGGTGAAGAGCATATTAATATCAATATTGATCCCTTTGTTTTTTAAAGAGGTCATTATCGAGAATTATGCAGATTTTGAAAGCGTTTTCTTTAAGAGGCGTAATTATCCACATAATTTTATCGTCATATGTCGAGTAAACATTTTATAGATATAGCATACTTGCATTTAAAAGTAAAAAAGGCTGTGTGCTTTATTAATGTAATGTTTTATTTTCACCTTAGTGTAACATCATATAATCGGAATTTTGGATATCGGTTTACACATTAATTGGAGAACTTTTTTAGCAGCGATAAAAGAAAAGTTGATAAAAATATTTAGTGTAATAAAATTTTTCACTACATATGATGTATAGGATAAAAATTTTGTAAATATTTTTAATTAGATATTTTGTATTTACAATCTCAAATCCTTGTTTTTATTTATTTTTTTATTTATAAAAGAAATTGCAAACTCTTCGCTATTAGTTTCTATTTCATAGAGAATATACCGGGTGTGACGAAAATACGTGACTTGTGAAATATCACACGATTTAACGTAGGGTCAAATGCTACACTAATATACATATATAATACTTATTAAAAATCTGTTAATTTACACAAATTTCCGATGCTAAACTCCATTCTTATTTAGAATTCTTCTGATAAATGCACTACTTTAATACACATACATAACTGACAACTTTTACGCTCTGCAGCTACAGGGAAAGTTTTATAGGATTATTTTTCTTTTTTTTTTTTTTTTTTTTTACTACTTAAAAAGTGTTACTGTAGTATACAAAAAAAAAAAAAGAAAATAGTATTTTAGGTAGTTAAAAAGCATAAAAATTAGCAGCTGTGCAAATAATGTACTTTTTAAAAAAAAACAAATGTCGATATAATAAGTAAAAGGTAAAAACAAAAATATCAGAAAACATTTTAATATAAAAAATAAACGTTAAAAGCACATGTACATAAATGCATGAAAAGTTAAAAATATTTTATAAACACATAAATCCTAAATTGTCTTTATGTAAAAACTAAAATTTAAACATATTATATTTAGACATATGACATTTTTAAATAGCACATTTTAGAACGTCATGTTTTCAATAATATTAACAGTACCATCTTATGTTAAATCATGATATTGTAAGAGATAATCAATCAATCAATCAATATATATATATATATCCATACATAACAGTCTTAATCAATTAGACATTTGCTGAAGGTCTGAATAAATTCAAGTAGTTCATATTCAAATGAAGCTCTACAAACTCACTACACTACAAATTCCTTGTAAAATTCCCTTGCTTTATTTGAATCCAGGCTGTAAGATTTTCTTCATAGCTGCAGAACAATTCCAGTTCCACAAGACTTTTACTTATATGCATGGTTTCCACTGAAGTATGTTCTCAAACTTTTAATTACTGATATTGTACGCAGTTAATTAGTGTTTTGTGTTAGAGGTCTTTTGTAGCTTTCTGTGATACAGGGTGATAAAAAATATATGTGCTTTTCTTCAATTTGTGGTTTTTCTCCTAACTGCCCTCGTGACTAAATTGGTAGGGGAAAATGTGAGCTTGTATATATTCTATGCATGTCTGAAGGTCAAGACCATTTTGTTTGGTACTTTTATTTTTCTTTTTTAAAAGTTCGAATAAATGAGAAAAAAAAATCATAATTTGATTATCCACTTTATGTTGCTATACCTATATACTGTGTATTTTGTGTAAAACCTACTCATAATATGGATAGTTATCCCAAACTAAACAAATATGTTCTTCTTCTTCTTCTTCTTCTTTTTTTTTTTTTTTTTTTTTTTTTTTTTTGTACGGTTCTTAAAAGTATACTTAAAATGTTACTCTAGAGATTTTGCTTTAATTAAAAGTAACTGTACTGAAAACTTGTATAACACTTAGAATAGTTTTAAAAAATACTAAAATTAAAATATAAACTGTTTACATTACTATTTTGATAATATGTATCTTGTTTTTTATATATACGTATAGTTTATGTAATTTGTGTTTTCTAAATTCTTTGCTTTCCTTTTAAAGTCTATAAATTCCATACTAATAAATCTGTAACATTATTTATTTAGAATTTATAATTAAATTAGACTAGAGTGAAGAATCTGCGAAAACAAAATTCAAAGTAACTTTTGTAAATTTAATAATTCATTTGTTATATGTAATGTTAGTTTTATTATTTAATGTTTGAACTGATATTTATGTAAAAATAAATTATTATTTTTACTAATAAAGTTTATTTAATAATATTAAATTAAATATTGAAATGTAACTTATTTAATTAAATTTTTAATCATTTCAGAAATTGTTAATATTTATTAAAATAATGAAAAACTCGTTAAAAATCAATACAATATTTTAATTAAAAGTTTCAAAGTTATCTCGTATTATTTTTCAATTTCTAATTATATTTCACTAATCAAACTTTACGATGCATAAAATTCTCATAATAAGTTTGAAAGCAACAAGAATAATGTGTCTTTTTTTCCCTATTGATTTCACAAGTTTGATTAATTCTAACGTTACTTTTTTAGAGAAGTTTTCTCTTAACTTTGATAAGTAATTGTTTCTTCTAATTAGGTCTTCGAAGAAAAGTTTTGTTCTGAAATTCAATTAAGATTTGATTAAATATTCAGCATACTCTGATCGAGATATCATCCTCCCCTACCTTTCTTTAATTGATTTTTGACATTAAATTTCGTTTTTTTTATTATTATTAAATAAACACATAAATAGTGCTTATTTAAAGAAAAAAAAAAAGCATATTTCAAACAAATGAATAAATTTAAAAATTTATAATTTTAATTTAAAAAATTTCTGGAACTACATATTTTTTTATTATTAATTCATTTTAACCTGCAACTGAAAGTGCCTAGTTACTCTAGAATAAAAATTAATTTTATACCACATATAAGAAATAATAATATTGCTCTTATTTAATCTTAGAAAAAAAAAAAAAAAAAAAAAACTGCAGAATTTTCGGTGTGAAGTGAAGTGTAGATACTTATAGTGGGAATTGACACGCAACTCAATTTGTTGCCCACCGCTCCTGTTTTTATCGAACATTTTTTTTTTTTTTTTTTTGAAATTATAGATGGATGTACAGCACGGTGTATCACGAAAAACTTATTTTGAAATTCAAAATTCCATGTTGATAAAAAGTTGTCACTGTGATCACATAAATACTAAAAACATTTGTATACAAACTGTAAAATATTTGGGTCTCCCAGAATGGGCCTAAAGTTCGAAATTTTCATTCAAAAACGTAGATTTACGAATATCAAAAAATATTTTTTTCAAGCAATATTTTTTTTCAAGAACAAAAAAAATAAGTTTCGGATGTTTACTAACTGTAAAACAAATATTTTTTATTTATTGTGAGATTTAGATCTCCCTGATTATAAATTAATTTATCATTTTTTCACAAAACTAAGGTATATTAAAGACGGCTTCATTTACATCTAGTCTGTGTTTTCTTTTATATTTTTACTTCCATTATCCGACTTCAGCAGGTAATGGAAGTATTGTATTCAATCCAAAAATTCGATATCGAGTATTCACCTGTTTTAAACGTTTTAAAGTATCTTAAGACCAAAAAAGTAGTTTTTGGCAATTGGTCAGTGTATGCGTGTGTGGATGTGTGTGTGTTGTTATGTATGTAGGGGATCTTCTGCCTATCATATCTCCGAACTTAATAAATAAAGAATGACGAAACTTAAGAATTGAGATAAGACTGGGATAAGTCTGAGATAAGTCGAATTTCTAAATTTTAGTAAAAATTGGAACACCAGAAGTATAATAGATTATCGGATACCGGAAATGTGACCGTAAGTCCGTATTTCAAAAAAAAAAAAAAAAAAAAAAAAAAAAAACTGAAACGATTTTCTTCAAAGTTGTTATACAAAGACTTTATTAGATGTCCTTTCAAATGATATAGTTGGTTATCTCAGGAAAATTGATAGGCGAATTGTAAACATAGCCCAATTTCAGGTCTTGCAGGTCTCAAAAGAGCGTTACTTTAAACACGGCTGTACGAATTTTTTCAAACTCGCCATATTAACTACCTTTTAAGTATCTTTTTGTATGCTATTATTTTTTTTCGGTCAATAATTCAATAGGCCAAGTTTTGGTAAACGATTTTCTTGAAAACTGTTATATAAGTCTATTTTGGACATCCTTTCTCAAGTATTGCGACATAAGAGTCATTCTGATTAGGCAGTTCAGTTCTAGATCTCGAAAATTAATGTTTCGAAGAATGGCTAAACCGATTTTTTTCTTCTTACCATTTTTTAATTAGTTATGTAAATCTATTTTATATATATTTACATGTGTATAAACTTTTTTATTACCAGAACAATTTTATATGTCATGTTCTATTCCTTCCCACTGCTGGGATCATGGTCATCGTTTTGATTTTTTCCAAAAGTAACATAATTTCCTCTCCTGTCTGTTCTCCCTATTTGGATATCCATGAAGCATTTCACATAGTTAAAAATTCGAAAAATATTGTTAATGATATTTCTTCCACCCCATTCTTCTCTGATGCTTGGAATTTACTCACGTAACTTGGATTTCCGTTTAATTTGTATATTTTTTAGATTTTTAGATTTTGTCATTTTTTTTTAATCTTATTTATATGTTTATTTTCTTATTTAAATTTATAATTCTACTCACACCAGTATTTATATTTACGTTCGACTTTATATGGTTTTGCTTTTCATTATAAACTAATTTGTGCGCTTCCGCTTTGACTGCAGCGCTCGTGCCTATATTGTTCTCCTGAAGAAGGGTCGTGTGTTCTTTCGACCCGAAACAATTATTGCGAGATCATTGCATTATATGGTGTTTATTCAGTTTTGTAAGTAATAATTTAAAATGCCAGTTCGTTCGTGGTTTTTTTATTATTATTATTATTTTTTTTTTTTTATTAACATATTTTATGAGGTTCGTAATGTTTTATACGAAGCGTTAATGTGTGTAATTCATTACAGAATTTTTATATAAATTTTTGAATGCATATTATGTTTCTTAATTATATTTATGTATCATTTTTGTTGTGTCATTTATTTTAATAAAATTAAACATAATCTAATATATTAAAAACCTAATATTTAGTATATTAAAAAACAAGAAACATTGAAAATGAGATAAAGAATACTTAAATTTTTAAAAGAAACATTTTAACTAAAAAAAACTAATAAGACAGACGTTTCGGCTAGACACTAGTCCTCATCAGTGTCATATATTTTATCAGTTTCTCAATGAGTTATATAAAGGGTTAAAGTCTATAATTCATTAAAGATTTTTTAATAAATATTTGAATGAATATTTTGTTTCTTAATTGTATTTATGTATCATTTTTGTTGTTTCACTTATTTTAATAAAGTTAAACATAATCTATATGTCTCATTAATATATTAAAACCAAGAAACTTTCAAAATGAGATCAATAAAACTAAAATTTTTAGACACATTTTAAATAAAAAACTAAAAACAGAAGATAGACCTTTCGGCTAGACACTAGCCATCCTCAGTGTCATATACATACAAAGCACAACATTTACAATAAAGTCATAAAACACCAAAACAAGATTAGGTATTCCAGGTGATTGTGTCCGGTGGATACCGTTTTATTTATGTTACGTGTTCTCGTGGACGTGATACTTTTATACTTAAAATATTTTTCTTTTAATCTCAAGTTTCAAAAACGCAGTTGAAACACTTCATGAAATAAAACGGAAAAAAATACAAGCAAAACAAATATGTAACTCTATTTATTGCATTAGAGTCATACGTTAATAATATTAGTTGACTTTCCTTAAGTCATATAACACGCTGAACTTCCTTCACGCATTTTATTAAAAGCATTCGCTAAGCACCTGCATCTTATAACTAAGATAATTAGCTTATGCGATTTTTGGTAATGAGTTCATAAAAGCGCTAAAATGGATTTGCTTAAGCGACAGTTTGAGGTCGCTTAATAAAATAAAACATGTGTTAAAAATATTTTGTATAAAATAAATGAAAATGTATACGTGAAGCAGTCGGAAAACATAATTATAGAATATGTTTTTTTACTTAGTAGTCGAGACGAAACTATACTTGTTGAAAAAAAATTCTATATAATATTTAGCATTCTACAATATTACTTTATTAACAGAATATTGAATATATATATATATATATACGCATACATACATATATTGTAAACATTTCCCCAATCCTTTTTTTAACATCTAGCTATACTGAAAAGGAAATAGCAATTAGAATTCTGACTAATACATTAGAGAATGTCAGAAGGTATTTGATATTTATGCAAAATAATAATAATAATAATTATTATTATTATTATTATTATTAGGTAATAAAATATGTATTTGTGTATATGAATATTTACTCTAGTTTATGTAGTGTTTATTATAGAAAAAAAATAATAATTCATCTCCTTTTTTTTTTAAACATTTTTTGTATATAAAAGCGAATTTGTATGCAGAAAATGTACTAAATTTCTAATGTTCTACTTTTTATCTTTATTTTATTTTTTGGGCATCAAAAAGAAATACCGAGTAATAATAATAATAACAATAAATATATATATGTGTTCGAAGAAGTTGTTAATTACTATTTTTATATTTATTATTCAACAGTCTGAATTTATAAAAATCTTAATTCTGATAGAAATTTGTCTGCTTTTACAAATAAAATTATGCCTTTAATTTTAACAACAATTTTACAACATTGTAATTTTCTATGTACAATGAAAACAAAAAGAAAAAATATAATAATATTCTTATGAAAATATACATTACTATTATTTCGTAGAAAATATTAAATAAATCTTGAAATATACACATGTTCCATATTTTCTGAGTTTAATAAACTATGTCTTTCAAAAATATGCACAGCGGAAAATGAAGAACACCTTAATTCGCTTATCGAAGATATTTTGAAAAATGGATCCAATAGTTTCAAAACTACTTTAGGATATTAATATCTTAATGCTACCTGGGTTGCAGCTTTCACCTTTCTTTATAGAGATGATGCATGGGCTTTATAGCATATCGATTTCCATTATGAATGATTTCTCCTTAGCTAGATTTTTAAAGCAAATGATTCAAAAATGTATGAATTTTGATTCTGAATAGAGGTTAAAGAGTTTAAAATATAAATTAGATTTAGCATATATTACTTTTAATATTATATTTAATGTTTTAAAAATTTGCATATATATATATATATATATATATATATATATATATATATATATATATATATATACACATATATAAATCGAAAATATTCTAATAAAAAATCCGTTATCACAATATGTAGAAGAAAAAAAAATAAAAGAACAATTCTTCGTCGTTTTTTTTTTTTTTTTTTTTTTTTTTTTTCGTTATGTGTCTATATCTTTAAAAATGTACAAAACCTAAAGTGATAAACACCTTAATTCTCTTATGGAAGTTATTTTGAAAAATGGAGTCAATAGTTTCAAAAGTTCTTTAACCTATTAATATCTTAATGCTACCAGAGATGCATCTTTTACCTTTCTTTAAAGGGAAGATGCATGAGTTTTAGTAGCATATCGATTTTCTTTATGAATGATTGTTCCTATGTGTGATTTTAAATGAAATAACTCAGATGATGCATGAACTTTGGTTTTGAGTGAAGTTCAGTGAGTTTAAAATAGGATTTATTATTATTATATTTTATATTTTTAATGTAACTATTTTTGTTTAATGGTTGCTTAACGGCTGTGTTTTTATTTATTTATTTTTTTTTCAGTAAATTGACATCAGAATAAAAATTAATAATGCATGTCAGTCAACCATGTTATTCATTTTACAAGTTGTATAAAATCTTCCATAATGATTTTTTTTATTAATGTGTAAGTGAAACAGAGTTAAGTATACGTAATATAAGCACTTTTTAAGTAAATTAACTTATTGTCAATACTTGAAATCTACTCTCGAAATTTTATAATACTTTTCACTTTTTCGTTTCGAAAAGAAAAATAAACCTGAAATATATCTTCTTACAGATTTTATATGCAGTAATTATATCTATGATATTTAATCTATGTTAAAATAATTCATATTAAGCTTCAGAATAGCTTTATTTTACAAATAGATCTGTGTGATGGGGGCTAACTCCCGTTTCACTGTTGTACCTACATTTACATAGAATTCAAATATATTATAAAAAATTTAAAGTTCATTTAAAATTATTCAGATAACTTTTACACGAGGCATTCCTTCAGACTTATTAATCTTGATAAAACTTTCGTAGTAACAAACGTACTAGCTTCGAAATACAACATTTTTATCCCCTGGAATGATTTGTTTTTAATTTATTCTAAGAGACTAAGACAAAGATAAAACGTTAAAAACTTGACTTGAGGATTCCGGAAGCCTCACAACGTATAAATCTACAAAAATCAAGTGATGGACATTTAGCTTTAAAAAATAGAATATTTACCATATGACTATGAGGAATTAATTTCAATTATTAAGTAGTTTTCCTGGACATGGTAAAATATTATTTTAAAGCACTTCCACTAACAATAAAAAAAGAATGTTTTCTCTTAAATATTGGTACCCTGTATACATTTTAAAGGTTATGTACACACAACACGGTGCACATAAATAAAATCTTATAATAATAACAAATGTCATAACCTGAAATACTCATTCATCAACTTTCAAGTATTGTCGCACAATAATGCAGTTTTTGCGTAGCCCTGTTAACAAGAAATGAATGGTTCCCATGACCTATTCTACATTAAACATATTTTTACGCGTACAAATATATATATATATATATATATATATATATATATATATATATATATATATATATATATATATATATATATATATATATATATATTTGTTTCATTTGGTTGCGTGCAATCTATAGATGTCAAACTCTACTTATGCCTACAATTTCCCCCATAGACGATATGCATTTCAATTCTCTTGTGTGTACCCGTACACGATTCATTTGCTTGGTCTCAACGAAACGTTTAGCATTCCTATGTGATACACATTTAGAATACCCAGTACGGACTTTGTTCTATTATTTTTTCTAGAAATATGCTGATAAAAGCCAGACACACCGACACACATAGACAGATACACACACAGAACAACAGCCTAAAACATGATTTTTGGATTCAGGGTACCTCAAACGTGTAAATATAACAAAACTCAATATAAAAAAAACTGACCCAAAAGCAATACTTTCTATACCGGGTAAGAGAGAGTAAAAATTGACAATGTAATTTGTGTTATGGTAAAAAAACTGATAATTTGCTTGTAACAAAACTTTAGTTCGAAACAAAAAATAACCCGAATAAAACATATTTGTAGTTTTAATAACCGTTTGTTGGGTGTAGGTACGACATTGAATCGCATTCTTATTTATACACAGTGTGTCATAAATTTGGTAGAAATAACAAAATTCATAAATCTGTAAAGAATTAGTATAATGCAATGTTTTAATGTGTATAATGTATTATATAAGCCCATTTTTTTTTTTTTTTTTTTTTTTTTTTTTTTTTTAATTCACGAAAATGATTTTTTTCATTAAAATTCATATTAGACCGTTTCATTGTAATAGGTATCTAAATCATTTGATTATCTAAATTGATCATGTATTATTAGAATATTATTTAAGACAGTGAATAAACGGGAGGCGTCTTCCTAAGGACAAATTTTTCCAAAAATTTGTCTGCATGAAAATAATTGCAGTTCATAATTATGTAGTTTATTCCATATGTATTGATAAAATATTTACCCATTTCAATATTTAAAATTTGTTATTTTTTAAGTTTATCTCGTGTTTTTAATAATAATAATAATATTAATCAAGTTAAAATATAGTTTAATGAAATAGCCAATATTTCTGAAGTCCTTTGAAAAATGACTCTTTAATTACCAGAAAAGTATGCAATTATTAAAACATATATTAGTAATAGAAATGGGTTATATATATTTCTAAAATTTATATTAAAAAAAATCAACTTTATATATATGTGTATATATATATATATATATATATATATATATATATATATGAGTAAAATTTTTAAACTGAAACTTAAAGTAAATAAATTGGAAATTTATTACCTTATTAAAAATTCGTTTGTTAAAAAAAGTGCTATCCATGCAACCTATTTTTATAAGCAAAGACAATATTTTAAATTTATTAGTTGAAAAGTAGATAAAATGAGGAAAAAGAATATGACAAAGAACTATTATAAATATTACATATTTCTCTAAGAAGAAGGTATTATCACTCTTCAACATTCATAAAATTTTGTACTTATATTCATTAAATATAATGTGATTATGAAATGGTTACATTAAAAATCATTATTTCAAATTATTTATAGGATTTAAAACACAACCTCATTTTTAAAATTTTAATTTCCTTTTGTTAGAATTATTAATTAGGTAGTTTTCCATTTGCTTGTTATTATGTTATGCAGATAACAGCAAAATACATTGAGTATAAGTTAGAAACATGTATTTTTAGTTCAAGGAGCTACATAATATGTAATTATAGCAAGCACATTTTAAATTATGCATTAAAACATGTTAATTTTAACCCTTTCTAACAAAGTTGAAAAGTGTTAATGACTTCGGTTTGTACATTATAACATAATTTCTTGAAAATGATATATGTTATTTAACATCACTATCGAATGTTCTCTATACAATGGAGTAAATGTCACTACTGGTTTGTGTACACTTATACCCGAACCCATAACAGAGCGTTGTTTTCTATGAAATATATTTCTATAATTCACATTTTAATAATTTTACTTAGCACAAATCCTAATAAAATTGAAATACGTTAATCAATTTCAATATTTAATGTTTCATATTAAAAAAGAGTGTAAATACCAGCAATAGTTTCTGAAGGAGTCACCCAAATACATTTTGAAGCATTGTGGTCTATGAGTTGTATTTCTAGAAAAAAGATATATTGATAACTTTACTTTGCACAGATTTTACTGAAATTGAAACATTACAGTTAACAGGGCCACATAAGCATATTCAGTTAAATGAAAGACTATTATTTTAAATTTACTTGAATTGAATTTTCGTTTTCATTAAGCATTTTTAATACTTTTTAGATTTTTTTAAAGTGAATATGATTTGAATTCGTTTATCTTTCTAAATCTCCATCTGTCTATCTGTGTCTCTGTCTGTCTGTCCCACTCAGCATTCGTAAATGTTTTCTGAATTACTCAAAAATATATATTATCAAGTTCACTATGGTGTATTTTCTATTTAAAGTTGTATTAATATGCTCTGAAAACAACTGGTTTGTGTACAAGAACTCTCAAAATATGCCAACGCGTTATGGTTTAAAAGAGACATTTACACTGGTCACATATCAACAACTTTTTACTGCAAAAAATATCATGAAATTGACATTTATTATTATTATGCAAAAATAATGTTGTTGTTTTTTTTATAAAATAATATGCCCAGCGTTTGCATTTACAGTGATACGTGAAAATAATTTGATGCACTAAAAACTACAATTGAAAATTGCTGCAATTACATTTCAGTTTGTGTTAAACATTTTCAAAACTTTCCAGAATTGTTGAATAGCGGTTATGAATTCCTTTAGTCTATAAATCTGCCTTTAAGTCATACTGTCAATCCGTTATGTGAAAACTTAGGTAAAAATATTGAGGTTTAAATGAAGCAACGAATAAATACATTTGGTAAGTGTCAAAAATCAGTGCGAAGAGCCTCATTTTTAGTTTGCGTTAAACCCTTAGAAAAAAAATACACGATTAGTTTCTGATATTTTAATCGTGCAAAGATTAGTTTTTATTTTTAAGTAGTTTATTAAATATGAATGTTTAAATTTTATTAAGTTTCTTTTTAAATTGTGTGTGTATATATATATTTATATATATAATTTACGAAAAATCACATTTTGTCATTCATTGACTGCGATGTTGTGATTAAAACTTAAACTAGCTGAAACCCGTCGAATTCGACGATCATTTCATTGACTGTAATGTTTCAAAAATCATCGCATCATTATAAATGTATTTCAAGTTAAAATATGTAATATAATTTACGACATTTCACTTAAAAAAAAGAAATTTGGAAAAATACTTATAAATAGAAATACTATATACGACATCACTTTCTACAAAGTACTGTCAATGTGAAGTCAAACTGACTCCAAATAAACAGTTGCTATCTTTTATTTTCTATTCCGTTAAATACTACATGTTAGCTGACCCGACCGGCGTTGTTCGGGCCTATGGTAACAACCTTAAATGAACCTTAAATTTGTATGGTTTTACATCTTTAACTCGATTTTGCTTGCATTTATATTTTTCAATAAAAGCATCGCAAAAAAATAATCAATTGTAACAAAAAAAAAAAAAAAAAAAAAAAAATAACTCGAACCGAACGAAACTCTGCCTTGTGACCCCGGTGCCTTCGGCAGCGCGTCGCTAATAACTTAAAAATATTCCCAAAAATTAATCTGGATCCAAACGAACACGCTCGTTGTTTCCCGGGCCCATGATACCTTAAATTAATCTTAAATTTGTATGATTTTATACCTTTAACTCGATTTAGTTTGAATTTCTGTTTTTAAATAATAGCATCACGAAAAAAATGATTATTGTAACAAAAAAAAAAAAAAAAAAAAAAAAAAAAAACTCGAAACGAACGAAACTCTGCCTTGTGACCCCGGTGCCGGTGCCTGCATACGCGGGCCGCTAATAACATAAAAAAAAAAAAAAAAAATCCAAAAAATTAACCTGGAACCGAACGAACCTGCCCGGCAATGCCCGGACACATGATAATAACCTTAAATGAATCCTAAATGTGTATGGTTTTATATATTTAACTCGATTTTGTTTGAATTTCCATTTTTAAATGAAAGCATCATAAATAAAATCTGTAACAAAAAAATATCATCTGTAACAAAAAAAAATTACATTAAAGAGAACGGAAGTCGGGCTCGTGACCCGATACCTACGGCAACGTATATGCAGCCCGCTAATAACATGAAAAAATTCTCAAAAATTAATCTTGAACCAAACGAACCTCTGACTCGCGTTACCGCTGCATATGGCTGCGGCACCGTATAGCAGGCATGCTACGCACGCGCTGCAAAATCCACTTTCCTCCACCAGGGGGTGCAGTATGTTGTATATGTACATCACCAATTGTCTTGAATTTCCAAGACCTTTCATATAAGGTGCCACATGGTGGTGTCAACTGCAAAATCCTTTAGTTGCACTTTCCTCCGCCAGGGGACACAGCGTGTTCTATATGAACAACACCAACGGTCAGGAAATACCAAGACCTTTAAAAAAAGGCGTAACATGATTGGGTCTACTGTAAAATCACCTAATTCCATTTTTAACCACCAGGGGTCGCACTATATTGTATACAAACGTTCCCAATCAACATGAAATTTTAAGAACTTTATCACCAATCGTCTTGAATTTCCAAGACCTTTCAAATTAGGTGTCACATGGTGGTGTCAACTGCAAAATCCTTTAGTTGCACTTTCCACCACCAGGGGGCACAGTGTGTTTTGTACGAAAATCACCAACGGTCAGGAAATACCAAGACCTTTAAAATAAGGTGTAACATGATAGGGCCTATTGCAAAATCACCTAGTTCCATTTTTCACTACCAGGGGGCGCCCTATATTGTATACAAACATCTTCAATCAACATGAATTTTCAAGACCTTTAAAATGAGGTGCTACATGTGTGGGTCTAAAACGGATTTCCCTCTCAAACTATTTTCCCCCCTTTCCCCCCCCCCTCCAAATCTACTTTCCCCCTTTAAAATCGAAAATTTCAAATTCGCAGATAGTGATTTTTTAGTATTCGACTCTAGTCCCCATATGTACAATTTCTTCACCGTGAAGTAATTTGAAGCTTAGTTAAGCTCGTAAACGTGTTTTTAACCCAAAAGGGTGGGAAACGGTTTCCCACCCGTTTCCCCCGGGGGGGGGGACCGTTCGACTTTTTTTTATTTTTCTCTTCTCATAGCACATCTACAGACCAAGACCTATTTTTAGACACCTCAACCAAATTTTTGCACCAAGTAGTTCTCTCAATATAGTGGAGACAGACAAAAACATGTTTCAAATTAATATATAGATTCTTTCCTGTTGCCACACTGTAAAAAAGGCAAAAAATAAAATGATAACACGTGAACTTTGTTTTTATAAGGCAATAAAAATTCTAAAAATTCAGATTAACTCGCTGTATTTTTGCATTTCCGAAAATGAAATAAAGAAATAAGAGAAAAAACGGCAAAATAAATAAATATTTTTTCCTGCTGCCACACTGTAAAAAAAGGAACAATAATTTAAAAATAAAATGATAACACGTGAACAGTGTTTTTTATAAGGCAATAAAAATTCAGTTTAGCTCACTGTATTTTTGCATTTCCGAAAATGACGTCATTCTAAAAAAGAAATGTGCATTTTCGTATATTAATTGGAACCGTTCGACTTTTTTTTATTTTTCTCTTTTCATAGCACATCTACAGACCAAGACCTTTTTTTAGACGCCTCAACCAATTTTTTACACCTAGCCGTTCTTTCAATATAGTGGAGACCGACAAAAACATGTTTCAAATTAATATATAGATACAATTATCTGGCCCCAAAGACTTAAAAAAAAAAAAAAAAAAAGTAAAATTTATATTTTTAAGCTCATATCTAAAATATGTCATTCAAAAGAAAAGTATATTCAAGTTTATTGTATTTACTGATAATAAATTCAATATGAAGTATAAATTATCCTTGCGACAACGATTTGCGAGAATGGTGTCGTGTAATGTTTATGATTTCTTAATAACTGATTTGCCTAGCAACGATGTTCGAATTAGCAAATATCCATTATAATTTTGAGATCAATAAAAGATAAAGATATGCATCATAAACGAGTGTTTATTACGTACTTGAGATATTTTAAGGTGCATTACTGGAATAATAAAACCTGAAATTTAATGGTTTTCTGATAATAAAACTAATATGAACATGAAATTAACATTCCAAAACTTTCTGACAAATAGCATTCAACCTTGATGATGCGATAAATTTGTGTACCCGATATACATAAAAATATTTCTTTAACGATACTATTACACATATATTTGTGTTAAAGCATGGATGGCTTTTCATTGTTAAATGCATATACATATATAGTATAATTATTATTTATATGATGTACTTTTAATCTTTTACATTCAATCACATTAAATTATAACAATTAAAAATAATTACACATTTTTTAGAATAACTTTTTCATAGCATTCTTTAAAACATTACGGATTTTGTTTTTCTTTTTTTAAGAAAGAAAAATGCATAGAGGGGGAATACACACACACACACACACACACACACACACACACACACACACACACACACACACACACACACACACACACACACACACACACATATATATATATATATATATATATATGTATATACGTATATTTAGTTACATGCAAAATTTCATATAAGATTGAGAGTTTAATACATATTTAAAGCAAAAATGTATATAATAATATTATTAGTAATATCAATTATAAACTTTTAATTTTATTGTAAATCTGATTCTTAGGACCAACTAAATTAGAATGCATATTCATATATAGGTATCATATCAGTTGATAATATATATATATATATATATATATATATATATATATATATATATATATGTTTTAGAATTTTAAACAAGCTTATATACCAAAAAAAAAAAAAAAAAAAAAAAAAAAGAGAGAGAGAGAGAGAGAGAGAGAGAGAGGGAGAGAGAGAGAGAATGAACGCATGCTACGTTCATTTTAAATTATATCAAAAAATCCATATGCAAGCAAAACTTTTTAATATGTTTGTTCACGGATCTTCAGTAAATTTTCTCATAACATGCAATCCTAACAACACACTTCTGCCTAATACATCCTGAGTATTTATGTGGGATGTGCTTTCATTCTCATTTTACCCTATGTATATCTTGCGCAGAAGATGTGCTGTTGGTGTTTTGTTGGGTTGGGGAGGTTTCTGGGGATTAAGACTGATTAACTGCACTAGGATCCTTGGCCAGAAGGAGGGTGCCCTCCGTGGGGGTCTTACAAACGGTCCCCTGCCCGTATTTACGTATGATTCGGAGAAAAAAATGAAACAGTCCGAAGGCTTGGCCGACGAGGCCAACATGTGATCGAACCCTGCACCACACGTATACCAGCTTTAAGCGTGGAGCCGCTCGGCATCTGGTGGGTCGATGGGCAATTAGGCAAACGAATTTCAAAGTACATTTCAATCAAAATTTTACATATTTCATAATTATTTTTTTTTTAGTGTGTGTGTGTGGGGGGGGGGATGATGAACTCTACCAAAACCCCATATGTTTTTATTTAATGTAAACTTTACCAAAGACTTTCAATAAATATAGAAATATGTTTTTCAGATATTTATAATTCTTTATTAACGCTCGTAAGTTTTAACCGCATTATACTGTAGCCACGTTTCCTAAGACTAGCAGTGAGGACGAGTCCAAAGGCTTGGGAGTGTGCCCAATCGACCGACTGATTGGGATTCTGAAAACATCTAATCACTCGCGCTCTCTTATCACTTATTTTCTCTCAGTCAGATGACTATTATCTCTATTTTAACACTGGACTCATTGAGTCAGCACTTGCTCATATGCTTGCATGGCTTCAAGAAATGAGGTGTAAGAATACATTACCCGTACAATACAGTAAATTGAGGCCATTTTTTTACACCTAATGTAAGAGTTAGAACCTTTGAGTCAAAATGTTTAAGTGCAGTAATCAGATTAGTATTTAATAGGAAAAGAAAATATGTATGCATTAGGATAGCGTAAATTCTAAACAAAAAAAGTTTTGCAATCTCACATATCTAGTGCATTAAAAACGTGAAAAAAATAAACATTAATTTCCAGAAGAAGAACGTAACAGACTCTGTAACTCTGATTGTCGATGACGCTTCATTCGAAAAATCTTTCAAATAAATTTGTTTTTTTATGATTTTAAGTTTCTATAAATTTAATTCCTTAAAGAAAACCACATAAATTTAATTCCAATTTAATTAATATTTTTAATGGTGATAGATAAACTATTAGGTAAGAATTTAAGTAAATCAGAATAAAAAAGATCAAAAAGGAAAAGTACATAAAGCCGTTTCTAATCTGTGATTTCTTCCTAATTTTACATTTTAAACTACACAAGGTTTTAAGTTATATATTTATTTATTTAATTTTTTTTAATTATTTAAAAACAAAGTTTCCAAAAATTTCACAATCAAAATCGCTTTTTAAAGTATACATTTTTCAGTTCATTAAAGTTACACATAAAAGAAGCTTTCAATAGGTTTTTGATACAATAAGTTTAACAAAAGATAAGTTTGATATTGAAAAGAATTACATATGATTTTCAATGATAATAATAATAAATTTAATTTATATTAAAAAAAAAAAAAGCTCAAATAATTGTTGAAATAATTGCACACTTTATCATAAAAAAAAAAAAAAAGAAAAAGGGAAAGAAAGAAAGAAAGAAAAGCAATCTCTTTAATGTTTATATTCGTTTTCAAAAAAGTCTTGTGAAACAAATAACAAACTAACAACCTTAATTTAAAAAAGAAAAAAAATGCATTTTAATGTATTTCTTAGGGGGAAAAAAAGTAAAAAGAATATAAATATGAAATTATTATTATGGGAGTAAATTTTAATTTGAAGCTAGGGATTTCATAAAGAAATGGGGGTAATTTTTGATAATGAATTAAATAAATTAATCATAATTTGCTAGAAATGATGATTATCGTGGAAATAAACTAAATTTATGTTGCAATGCATATTAATTTACACTTAGCAGGATTTTTTTAATGCGTATATAATGCTACAAGGAAATAAATATTTGCAAGTAAAATAAGAATATTTTTTAATCACAGAGATTTACCAAATTAAATCTCGGGCTTAACAATAAACAATACGATTTTAAGATTAATTTTCCACAAAAAAAAGTTTTCTTTATCAAATAAAAATATTTTAGGAAAAGAAATAACAACAACATTTTCATTTTTTACATTTAACAATAAAAGTTTGTGTTTTGCTGTAGTTGTCATATTTCTGCTTGTTTATATGATTAACACAATATATACACTGAGAAAATTTACTGTAACTGACATCTAGAATCTAAAGTGTCACTCTAGAAAATATAGTTCCTTGCCATCATTATAAAATCTAGCCCCCTTTGAAAGCAAGTTCTAGAAATCGCTATTAGGATTCTGAAGCGTTTGTCTATATTATCAAGGACAAAGTTATAAAACAAAATATATATATATATCTGCAAATAAAAGAGAATACAAGAGGTGGGTTTGAACAACTATAATCTTGGCTTATTACCCAGTTCTAGAAAATCAAGCGATAATTTCTCGCAGTACGAAAAATTCAGAATACTCAAAACGTTCATAACATTGTTTGACCATCTACACTCCTTCTCATATTTTTAAGGACACTTTATGCTTTGAAATAACTAAAGTAAAAATAATTGTGAACAAGATTACATTAAATGCGCTTAATATGTCTAGTATTCTAAAAACCAAAACTGTTATGTGTATATATATTTATATTTTGTATGAAAAAAAAAAAAAAAAAAAAAAAAAAAAAAGTGCAATTTTTTTTTCCACGTTTTTAGATGTTCATAATTATAGGGACAATCAAGATTTTTTTCATTTTATTTAACTTGATAGCGGAGAAATTACAGTTGACATGCGAATTTGTTAACTACTGGGCTAGATTAATTCATATATGAGCCTTCAATTTTTCTTGGACGGACATTACTGATAATTCCTCGAAAAAAAAAAGAACGTTCATGTGGTGAAGTATGATAAATGTGTTTTTTAAGTGGAAGGATAAATTCAATCCGCCTAATTTCTAATGAAATTCGAAGGTCTAAAATTGCTGAAGAAAAAGGGGTCAAACATTGAACTGCTGGTTCGATAGGAGAGAGATCTTACTAGAAATTCTAAATCATTTCGTCTATTCAGCTTATTTGCGTGCCTCATGCGCAGAGCTCGGAAATCAATATTTCTAGCTTAGGGATTTAGAAAATGACCATTTATTCATTCAACATGAAGGCGGTATATTTACTTTTTCTGTGTGCAATAAATTAACATGGGTTATTTTAATTTAATATATTGACATTAAACTATTTATGCATGCATTTTCATTACACCAGCATCCATCGACATTTTTTATAAACCAAATGTATCAAAACTTTACATGCCTAAATATTTCATTAAAACATCCTTGTAAATATGCACCTATTTTAACTACTTTTATATGAATATAAGAAAAAATATAAATATCCTTTAACTCAATAGAAGGCACAAATCTGCTGATAACTATTGCACTCAGTTTTAAATTTATTTATGAATTAAATTAAATATATATGTATCTCTTTAAATATTATGCAGTTTTGCATCAGTTATAAAATAATTTATAAAATGAGGAAGGTATTATATATTACAAACGATTGATTACGGATTAGTTTAAAACTTCTTGCAGCCAGAGGTGTATGAAATATAATTTATTGAATTATGTATATAATGAGAAACATACAAAATCTCAATTTACGTGTTAGGATGGTAAGAATAAATTTTTAATTTATTTGGTATGTTGTATATGTAATTTATTCATTTCTAAATACACATGTTAGAATAAAATGTTAAAAATTTTAATTTATGCTGGCTACAAATAATATATAAATATTCAATTTATATACAATCGCACTTTTCACAAGGATATAAATAAATACTTTTAATTCACAGAATTTCCTTAATCACAATTTTAAATTCTAAATTGAAATATTGGATAAAACATAAAGGCGTAATAATCAGTACAGGAATAATGTGGAGCAATATATTTCGTAACGTTCCTATTAAAATAATGATGAATAAGTTTCATATAATGATGCACAGTGAAAGAGAAATATACAGCCTTCATCTAACATAAATAAGTAGTTATTTTCTAAATCCCTTATTTAGAAATATAGATTTCCGAGCTATGCGCATAAGACACGTCAATAAACCGAAAAGACGAAATGATCGAAAATTTTTAGTCTAGACATTTTTAGATGGTGAAACAATATTCTGAACATTCTGAATCTTTTGTATTGTAAGAAATTCTCGCTTGATTTTATAGAACTGGGTAATAAAAAAATATTATAATACCAGGAGACTTGGCGTTAGAATATTAAAACAGGAATAAACTACTACGTCAGAAACGCCAAAGAAAAATTATTGAGGTGCATACAGCTGTTTCGGTAGCCTAAAGCGTACCGTCTTCAGTGCAAAAAGAATTCTGAATCTGGAGAAGTGCTCGTATATATAGGAGAGGGACCGGATTTAGTTCAACCAATAGGATTACGGAAGAGGTGGGGAGTGTGGCCAATAGGAATTAAGGAATGTGTGGCTGTGTAAACAGTAGAAAAATTAAGGAAATGTGGACTGAATGTAAAATTTCCAACAATCAGACAAATAGGGAACAGCGAAATCACAATTTACAAGGATTTTTAAATTTTTATAAATATGAAAAGCTTCAAAGAAATCGAGTTAATGAATGGATTTTGGTCTGCAAATTATTTTAGCTGAATTAAATTTAAAATTATGATTTTCCTCCCAGCAATGTTTAGAAATAGCCGATTTATTGGTTTCTTGTTTGCGGACGTAATTCATATGTTCTTTTAGACGAAATTTAAGACTGCGTTTAGTTTGGCCAATATATGATAAACCACACTGACAGGAAATACTATAAATGCCCCAAGAATTATGCATATCAATAGGATCTTTTAACTGAGAAAAGGTGAGTTTATTGGAAGGCGAAACATTAAAAGTCTGTACATTAAAAGTCTTGTTCCAAATGATTATTCGCTCATTAATAAAGCACAATTTAATGAGACATGCACTTTCTCAAAAAAAAAAAAATAAATAAATAAATAAAATAAAATAAATAAAATAAAATAAAATCTTAAACGCACTGTAAATCCCGTTTTTCAAAAAGTTACAGCATTAAAATAATAAAATGCACTTTTAATGTCATTCTACATAAGAAAATTAATATCAACATGACATTATCGTTTCAAGTATATCCCCAAAAGAAATGCATTTCAGCTGGCGAATGAATAAGTAAATGAAAATCAAAGCATATAATGAATGTTTATGTAATGGGCTATTCATAAATAAAAGAAGATTATTATCTAGAAATAATAACTATTAAATAAACGAGGTAGTATTTTATCGGCATATATCGGTACTTATTTAAACAATGTTATTTATTATTATTATTTTTATTATTCATTTAGTGATGTTTAATGTGTACATATAGTAATAAGATTATTAATAAAATATGTTATGTGTAGTATTAATATTTATGACATACTTTTAAATAAAAATAAAAAAAAAAATCTAATTTTCTTTAAGTAAAGTAATTGTCAAAAAGGTATTAAATTAACAACATTAATGAGATAATAGCATTAAGAAATTCATATTAATGGGATTTAAGGGCATCAAAGCGTTTTGGCGATTCTTAGAGGCCACTGCGCCTGATGATGCAGCAGCGTTTCTTTGTTTCTTCAAAGACTTTGACGATTTATTTTTTCAGAAAACATTAATTAAGCATGGTTATTTACGGTATGTAAATTAGCACAGTTGATTTTTATATTACATATACATTCATACTATAAAGTACAGCGCATTTTTATTCACATGTAAAATCTAAAATTATTTTTAAAATTAGTAAAATATATGTTGCGATAGAAGATATGTCATATTAACTTTGCAATTAGAAAATTCGGTAGCTACCAATTTATCTTTAAGAAAGCACCCAAACGAAAACGCAAACGAACAACTTCAAACTTTCTGACTAATATTTTACAAAAATAAATACATAAGAGATACATAAATAGCATTTTTTTTTTCAAATGGCAAATATCATCTACCTAACTTATCTATTATACTCTCCACACAAGATCTTAATTTATGAATATTACAAGATGAATTGTTTTATTTATTATTTCTTTTGGTCATATCAATGATAAAATTGTGCATGCGTACGAATACGGAAAATTAACCAACGCTGTTAATTAATTAACCTATGCTTCCCGCAAGCGCACATTGTTTGGCTTTATGATTCATAATCTAATCTGTAGGCAAAGCTAGTTGTCCAGCATTCTCAAAAGTCTGTTTTAATCATAAAGATGGCTGCTTTCTATACTTTTGTATACCGTGCCCTTAATATTTGTTCAAATCCTATTTTATTGAAATCTGAAATTAAATACCTGAAAGCCATCGCAATTGACAGAGGTTATGACCCTTCCATTATATACAAAGCTATCCAAAAATTACAACTCCCTCGTATTTCGTCTATTAAATCACTCACATCTAATATCAGTATTGTTTTACCCTATTTTTCTAAAACCAGTCAAACCATAGCTAAAATTGTCAAACAATATGATTTTAAAATAATATTTTCGCCTTCCAATAAACTCACCTTTTCTCAGTTAAAAGATCCTATTGATATGCATAATTCTTGGGGCATTTATAGTATTTCCTATCAGTGTGGTTTATCATATATTGGCCAAACTAAACCCAGTCTTAAATTTCGTCTAAAAGAACATATGAATTACGTCCGCAAACAGGAAACCAATAAATCGGCTATTTCTAAACATTGCTGGGAGGAAAATCATAATTTTAAATTTAATTCAGCTAAAATAATTTGCAGACCTAAATCCATTCATGAACTCGATTTCTTTGAAGCTTTTCATATTTATAAAAATTTTAAAATCCTTGTAAATTGTGATTTCGCTGTTCCCTATTTGTCTGATTGTTGGAAATTTTACATTCAGTCCACATTTCCTTAATTTTTCTACTGTTTACACAGCTACACATTCCTTAATTCCTATTGGCCACACTCCCCACCTCTTCCGTAATCCTATTGGTTGGACTAAATCCGGTCCCTCTCCTACATATACGAGCACTTCTCCAGATTCAGAATTCTTTTTGCACTGAAGACGATACGCTTTAGGCTACCGAAACAGCTGTATGCACCTCAATAATTTTTCTTTGGCGTTTCTGACGTAGTAGTTTATTCCTGTTTTAAAAAAAAATATTATATTTGCTTAAACCCACCTCTTGTATTCGCATTTATTTGCAGAGATTTTTAAATAGCTTTACCCTCGAGAATATAGTCAAGCGCTCTAGAATTCTAATAGAGGTTTCTACAACTCGCTTTCAAAGGTAACTAGCATTTGTAAAAATGACATGGAACTATTTTTTATAGAGCCAAAATTTACATTCTAGATGCCAGTTACAGAATGTTTTTTTCAGTGTATGATATGCTAAATCGCCTTCACGCATTTCTAAAATAACTTCTATATATATTTTTTTTTAAACCTTTGATTAAGAAGAATTGGTTAATATAATTTATGATAATGGATACATAGTACCGTTCATCAGCATTACCCAAGAGTCACTTATAGGTTAACACATGTGATATAGTTTATATATTAATAGTAATAATAATAATAAAATGTTCAATTATAGTTGTTTATTATATATCCATATGTGTATAATTATATGGAAAATACATTTCCCTATTTTCCTTCAAGCAGAGTTTCACACTGTAGTAATCAGTTAAAGGAAATTACTGCACGAAATAGTAATGAAATAAACGAGTACAATCAACTTAAGACGCTTTAAAAATTTTAAGAAGTTATCCCTTATGTATAATCTATCGGATAATATACGAAAAGTGGTAGAGTTAATATATTTAGTACTTGTAGTTTTTTTTAATGCATTATAATGCTATTATGAACATCCTAATTTATGTAGAAACTGTGTATTTTTACTGCAAAGCAAATAATTTATCTACTATAAAATGCACTTAACGATTTATTTTTTAGAAAAGATATAAATATCCAGATATGCATACGTAAATTAATAACATACACATTTTTTTATTTATCATATTGTTAATCCAACGCACAATTACTATATACCCAAATTACACGTGAAACACGGAATTAAATAAAAGCCAGATTGTTTATCCCATGTTTCTCGTGTAATAAATAAAAATTTAAAAAACTAACTAAATAAATAAGTTTTGTAATATTTAACTTCATGTGCAATATGTGATCAAATTATTACAATTTTAACAATACTTCTTTTTCTACTCTCTAACAAAAAAATAAATAAATAAATAAATAAAATATACTTTACGAATTGGCCTTGAACTTCAGACAAATAGAAAGGATATTTATAAACTCTCATTTCACGCTACTGATTTTCAGAAGTGCAATTAAGGCACAAACCACAGCTTTTTGAAGAAGCGCACAAATACTTTAAATCACCCTGTCGGTAAAATCTACAAATGTCTTCTAACTTCAAAATATGATTTAATTTACTGTGTACAATGTTTGTATATATAGACTTATACAGATTTTTTTCCAAAAATTATTATATATATATATATCCATTTGAAGTGTATTTGTTTTAACCAAAAAGAAAAAAAAAAAAAATAATAAAGCAGAAATATATACAAAGCATTAGGGAAATTTTATTCTAAAATATAAAACACGCTCGTTGAAATTTCGCTGATATATAAGTATTTGCAGAAAATACCTTATTTTACTTATTTATTTATTTATTTATTATTATTATTATTATTATTATTATTATTAATTTACAGCCTATGTGCGAATCTTCGAAACTTTTTTTTTTTTTTTTTTTTTTATTGACAAAATGATATATCGTAGAACTTATGTAAGAAATTCATTTGAATAGAGACAATCTTAATTTGACAATCTAATTATAAGAGATACATAAATAGCATTTTTTTTTTCAAATGGCAAATATCATCTACCTAACTTATCTATTATACTCTCCACACAAGATCTTAATTTATGAATATTACAAGATGAATTGTTTTATTTATTATTTGTTTTGGTCATATCAATGATAAAATTGTGCATGCGTACGAATACGGAAAATTAACCA
Organism: Salticus scenicus; assembly: GCA_963930645.1. Lineage (NCBI taxonomy): Eukaryota > Metazoa > Arthropoda > Arachnida > Araneae > Salticidae > Salticus > Salticus scenicus. The sequence goes on along the minus strand of OZ005652.1, from coordinate 114,629,770 downwards.
ACGCTGCTAATTAATTAACCTATGCTTCCCGCAAGCGCACATTGTTTGGCTTTATGATTCATAATCTAATCTGTAGGCAAAGCTAGTTGTCCAGCATTCTCAAAAGTCTGTTTTAATCATAATATAATTTTGAAAATACGTTAAGACTTGAAGATAAGTGGACGTGGTTAACAAGAAGAAAAAAAATAATGAACTTAAAACAACGTCTTAAAATTGTGAGGTTTACGCCGACGCAGACCCCATCATAACTTAGTTAACTTAGCTATTAAGTATAAGAAGCACAGAGACTCATATATATAAAATAAAACTAAGAGTTTATTCAACCAGAATAATGGGAAAATCGGTCTGGAATGTGTTGCTCAGTCAGCAGAATTAAATATTTAGCAAATAAATATAATAAATAATTTAGCTAATTTGAAATATCCCACCCGAGAAACAGTAGAAGTTGTAGAGACGGATGCACTCCCTTACTCCAATACAGTGACTCCAATTAGGTCAACGGATTCCCGGCTGATTCAATTTTCCATTCACGAATACTACCACCGAAGCACAGCAGCACTCATCAAAATACTTAATTTAAGTACAACTCGATCTTCTTTATCGAAATATAGCTTTCCCCAGGTTCTAAGCCTTAACTTTTTCGTAGACAGACGTCGGACAAGACTACACTGCAACACACATTTTACGAAAATCATCTCCATCTTACACCACTTTCCACCAACTTCCCTTCTCTTCATTTCAACAAAACTTTTAATATCGCTTACCTTTCATCTACCTCTCGCAACTTAAGTCCTTCGTTGCAGCACCATATCGACACAAAACTAATTCGACCCAAAATTTCGCCGAGTTACGGGCGCCGAAGCGATTTAACTGTCCCAACTGAATACTTTGCTGGATCCAGCTTCATTTCAAGCAAACTGTGGTGACCTTCTACAGTCTCGAGCTCACAAAGTATGCAAAAACATTTGTAAAAATTAACATTAATTGTGAAAACACATCCTACCGCTTCCTCTTCTGTGGGTGGGAGCAGCAGGACAGACAATTAAGTGAAAAGGCTTAACAGGTTTCGGAAACATGCCGAAACTAGCATACTAAAAACAACGAAATACGAAATCAAGATTAAAATAATGGTAAATTATATATAACAATAGTAATGCTTTAATGGTAAATTAGATATAACAATATCAATTCTTGATTAAAGCAACATAAACAAAGTAATTTAATAGTCCAATATATATATCTTAGTTTATTGTGGAAATGTGCTTTTAAAAATAATTTAACACTAAACGCAATGTATTTAAAATATGATTTTCAATTTCTAGATATCGATATATTTTTATAAAATCGGAAAATTTACTTTAATAATCGATACATTTAGAAATTGTGAAAATATGTTTTCAAACTTTACGGACGTTTTTTCAGAAAACTGCATCGCAATAAACAAGATGTAAGTGTTGATCTTATATTTTCAATTTTATATAACGCTTCATGTATTTTTCAGGCTACTTTACTTTATACGAAGTTTGATTTGCCTCATTGTTTACAGATATTTTGCTATAAATTCTTCTTTTTCATTTTTGTACTATTTCATTCTATTTTTATTCAGTTAATTTTAAATTCTTAGCAGATTTCTGAGGATGAACGCCAAATATTTTAAATCAAATCTGATATTTATTATATACTAGCAGGCAACGCCCGCTTCGCTGGTCCCTATTTTTAAATGAATCGCTATAATTACTGAATTCTCAAAATTGCATTAATTTTTATCACGTGAAAAAAAAAAAAAAAAAAACAGAAAAAAAATCTTATTAGGAAAAATGTCACACCGGGTTCTCACTGCCTTCGGAAAAAATTCCCAAAATGCCCCAACTCTTTTTTTCTATTATTTCCCCCCTTCGCCCCCCCACCCGTCTATCCTAATAATTTTAAAAAATCGAAAATACCCGCAATCGATTAGTAGGTATCGAAAACCTCTATATACCAATTTTGAATGCTCTAACTCTATTCTATTTTTTTGCCCCTCCGCCCCTCCCTTCCCGGCCCTCCTAGTAACTTTACACTTTCGAAAATATCCCCATTCGACTTGCTGGCCTCTAAAACCTATACGTACCAATTTTGAACGGCCTAACTGTATTTGTATTTGTTTTTGCCCACCCACCCCCCTGCCCGCTCCTCCTAGAAATTTTACAAATTCGAAAATATCAGCAATCGATTTGTAAGTATCGAAAACCTCTATATACCAATTTTGAACGATCTAACTCAATTTTTATTTTTTTGCCCCCCCTCTCTCCCCTCCCCCTTCTCGCCCCTCCTAATAACTTTACACTTTCGAAAATATCCCCATTCGACTTGCAGGCCTTTAAAACCTAACTGTACCAATTTTGAACGGCCTAACTGTATTTCTATTTGTTTTTGCCCATAGCCCCTCCCTTACTGCCCCCCCTTCCCACCCCTTCTAATAATTTTACAAATTCGAAAATATCCGCAATCGATTTGGAAGTATCGAAAATCTCTATGTACCAATTTTGAACGATCTGACAATATTCTTATATTTTTGCACCCCCCCCCCCACCTCCCCCCCCCCCAAAAAAAAAAAAAAAAATCGGAAAAAATCAAAAAATGCGTTTTTAGAAATATTTTCAAGAAGTCGCTTGGCGTTTTTTTTTTTTTTTTTTTTTTTTTTTTTTAACGTCTTTGAGCTATTACTTTTACTCGAAAATCTGTATTTTTCTAAATTTGCCTCCGAAAATCATTTATACCCCTTCACTCCTTAAAAATCCAAAATTCCAAAATAGCAGAAAATGATTTTTTTGTTTTCAAGTTTTGTTTGCAATTTCTTCACCGTGAAGCAATTTGGAGCCGAGTTGTGCTTATAAAGGTGGTTTTTGCCTTCTGCACCTTCGAAAATCATTTTCAGCTCCTCTCCCCCTTTAAAATTCCAAAATTCCAAAATCGCAAAAAATGATTTTTTTGTACTTAAGTCTAGTCTCCCCATCTGCAATTTTTTCATCGTGAAGCAATTTGGAGCCGAGTTATGCTTATAAAGGTGTTTTTGTCTTCAGCAACTCCGAAAATCATTTTCACCCCCTTCCCCCCTTAAAAATCCAAAATTCCAAAATCGCAGAAAATATTTTTTTCGTATTCAAGCCTAGTCTCCCCATCTGCAATTTATTCCCTTTGAAGTAATTTTGTGCCGAGTTGTACTTATAAATGTGTTTTTGCCTTATGCGCCCCCGAAAATCTCATTTTTATCCCCTACCCCCTTAAAAATCCAAAATTCCAAAATCGCAGAAAATTATTTTTTTGTATTCAAGTCTAGTCTCCCCATCTGCAATTCCTTCACCGTGAAGCAATTTGGAGCCGAGATATGCTTATAAAGGTGGTTTTTGACTTCTGCTCCCCGCGTTGGGGAACGAGGGGGTATTTCGCGAAATCCCGTCTTAGCGAGCGTCAGGGTCCTAAAATCAACCTGTTCACCAAAAATTGCGACTCTATCTCCCATAGGATCGCCACAACCGTGTTAAGTCAGTGAATCAGTGAATCAGTGAGTTTACTCTTATATATATATATATATATATATATATTTCTATGTATATATATATATATATATATATATATATATATATATATTCATTTACTTAAGGAAAAAAAAATCTTTTTTTCAGAACGTTACATGAATTATTGCGTTCAAATACAAAAAAAATCGTGTATTTTCATTTATATGTTTTTATATTCATTTTTTCTTGGTTTTGTACAGTTTCAGTTAGATTATTTTCCCTTTTATATTTAAATCGTAAACTGTTTATGTATTTTTTTTCTTTAATATTTTTCCAATTTATTCCTAACATGTATTCAAATTATCATAAAGAGTCTGCCATTTTCATATATATGCAAAGAGAGAGAGAAGAATATTTCCTCCAGAATGTTACAGATCTTGAAATATAGGCACACACACACACACATATATATATATAATTTATATAATTTAATATATATATATATATAAATTTTGCAAGTAAAATCTTAAAAGTGTAAGCAAATTTAAGTAAACAAGTTCTTTAATTGAGTCAAACAAGGTCTTTCATTGAGTCAAATATGTTCTTTGTATTTAATTTTATTTGAGTTATATGTATTTTATCAAAGCTTGAGTTATTTCTGTTTATTCATATTTAACAGTTTATAAAACGCTTGGTTGTAATTTGATATTTATTGTACTTATCATTGACCGTATATTTAATATCAGCCATTTAATATGAGGAATTTTCATGTTACTATGTGCATATTTATAATTTAAATATGTGTTTAAAATATATGCTAACAAAAATTTAAAAAAAAAAAAAAAAAAAAAAAAAAAAAAACATGAACACCTTCGAAGAAATTGCATTTTTGATGAATATAAAAAAATAAACTCCGGTGTTAAAAATATATAACATAACTTTGTATTTCACTTAAACACTGATATTAAATGCGCATTTTTAGCTACAATGTTGGTTGCACTTTACACCAAAATATTGGTCTCAACTCATTGGAACCAGTTTTTTGGAGAAGAGTGTGATTTTATTTTTAATAGTATGGAACAATGAAAACAATTTTGTGGCTGACTTACTGTAACTAAATTGGGGCTCTAGTAAAAATACTTCCACGTCATCCTTATAAATTCTAATTCCGTTTGCTAGAGAGATATAAATAGCCCTCTTAGAAATATAGAGCACCTTCCTGTATTATCTGGGTCAAACCTATTTAAAAATCTCCTCAAATAAATGCGAACACAAGAGGCGAGTTTTAGTACACTGTAAAAAATATGTCCTATTTGCTGCCAGAAATTTTCTGTAATTTGAGAAAATACGTTCTGACAACGTATTTGTTTCGTAAATTACGTGTATTTTCTCAAATTACACAGAATTTCTGGCAGCATAAAGGACACTTACAAGGACAAAGGACACTTACACTGGCAGCAAAAAGGTATTTTTTTTTTACAGTGTAACTATAAATTTTGTTTGTGACCCAATTATTTTAAATAAATCGTAGATTTCTCGCAATGCAAATGATTCATAATGTTCATATCGTTAACAATATTGTTAATATTGTTTCGACATCTGTAAAAGTGTAATCTAGAAATTCTCGATCATTTCTTCTATCCTGTTTATTTGTTTTACCTATACGCATAACTCCAAAATCTACATTTATTGTTTAGGATTTAGAAAAGGAATGATTATTCATTCTATATAAAAGATATATATATATATATATATATATTCTCTGTGAAAGAAAAAAAAATAATAATAAGCATTTCCAATAAAAAGATCAGAACAATACATCCTTATAATACTGAAATTCCTTTTAATATTTAAATTCATCTGTTTGTTGCATCATTTCATTAGTCTGTATGTATTATATATTTCATATCATTCATTAAAATATGATATATAAAAAAGTTTCAAAAACTTAGTCTAAAATAAATTTAAGAACTGTCGTTAGATTCCAATAACTTTATTTCCCCCATAAAACAGGTATAAAATGGTATAAGATGATTCCTAACCCATAAAATGTTTGAGAACTCCAGCTGTATTAATGAGAAGAACTAACTAATTGTTGTTATTGTTGTCGTATGCCACTCAGAAATTCCGAGCCCCGGTAGTAGAAGTATCCGGATTTAAGGCAAGAGGGGTGCGTCTTCTGTTATTAGGAGCGCCGCACAGTGAGGAAGAACGACTTTAGCTCCAGAAGCTGGTGAATCATGGCTGCACCAGCCAAACAAACTGAAGTCGAATTTTGATCCACATCAGGGCCGAGATAAACCCATATTCCGGTACCTTAGAGGTATAATTTTTGATGGGAACTTGGAGGACTTTGCGACCACGACGGAATTTAACGTGCACCAGTCGAACTAACTAATTGTAATTGATATGACTGGTAGCGTCAAGGTAGCCTGTTCGTTATACCACTCACATGATTCAAGTTTAATTGAGACCGATAAAAAAAATAATGATATTGTCATTATTATTCCATTCTCATGTTAACAACGTAGTCGTAATAACATAAATTACTCAATTAAAATCCTCCTTTTTAATGTTTCTATTCATTGGTTTCAACTCAACTGAATCGAGTATTTTTTTTTTAAGGAAAAATACTGGTATATTTTATTTATTTTTTCTTTAAGGAAAGTATTTTTTAGAAAGTTTTTAGGTATTTTTATTTAAGAAAAAATATATTATCTTAAATAAATATCTCCTTCTTTTTAAGCGTGTTGCGATAGACAAATTTCATGATAAAATTTCATTTATTTGCGTTAAAAAAAAAAAAAAAAAAAAAAAAAAAAAATGCGCAAGTGTATAATTTTTATGAAAATAAACATTATTGTATATTTTTTATGTTAAAGATTTTCTTTTCAGCTCTATAAAATAACTATTGTAGTAACCAATAGTTTTATTACATTTGCTCATTTTCATTCACATTTGTTTAAAATCGGAATTATGAAAACAATTATTATTAAATGTATGAAGTGTATTAGAAAAAAAAAAGTGCGGAATGCAGGTATTTATCAAAATTAGTAGAATTTGTCAAAAAGTAGAATTTTTTTAAAATGTTTTCACAACATGCAAAATTACATTTTATCCCGTAAAAATATTTTTTTTAAGTTATCATATTTATGAAGCAGAAATTACTTGCATCATACAGTAGCATTATAGTGGAAGTATACTCGATTGCCTTCATTTTATAATTCAATTCATTTTATAATTCAATTAACACATTAATTAGAAATAAATTTATTACTGCTCAATTAAAAAAAAAAAAAAAAGAAAAAGAAAAAAAAAAAAAAAAGTCATTAACCATTTCGGGTTAGTTTTTAAGTTAATATTTTACATTAATGAGGAAATCTTAAGTCTGTCATAAGAACGTTCGCTTAAAAAAATTTTCTAATGTAAAATGAAAGCGTACTTTTAAAGTTTTTTCTCTCACTCTGTCTCTTTAAATATAACTTAAGTTTGTAGCATGATGTTTTTAACTCGTTTTGTGCGCATATGGAATCTACAAAACATGTGGATGCACAAATATTATTATTTTGCTGCTTCGCTTTCTGGTATGGTTAATCTATGATTCGATCAAATAATTTATCTCCTTTTAAATGTTGTACATTGTCGCAATATAAGGGCATGCACTGCATTTTTTGGCTTAATATAGACATACAATTTCTGAAATCTTGCAATATTTCTGCTCTTGCGGGGAATTGTATGTGTCATATGATCAATTCCAACTCAAATTGTTTTGCTGTACTTACTTTTTAGACTTGCTGAGTTCTTCTTAAAAGTTATTTGTTTATGGAGGATAATTTGTTTGTTATTAGTATTATTTCACTGGAAAAATTCATTATTTGTTGGCATGCGTGTGTATGTTAAATAACTAATAAAATAGGTAATAATAGCGTGGGTATTCATATTTTATTACCAATTAAAGCTTTATTTATTTTTTAATATAATTAGCCTTAATAGAGTATACCTGGTGTGCATAAATGTACCTGATTTACAAATTTAAAATTATTATTTGAATAACATTGACATTTATATTGTATCTCTTGTAGGGTAAATTTTATAATGATTTACAATTCTCAACATTATATATATATGTATATATATATATATATATATATATGTTTTTATATAATATTATACATATATGTAAACTATACTTTTAAAATTATTATTATTATTATTATTTTTTTTTTTTTTTTTTTTTTTTTTTTTTTTTTATGAAATTGGGTTTTATATTGCATCTATTGTATGATAAATTATGTATTGATCTACAGTTATCCAACATGTATATCGAGAAGGCTTTTTCTTTCGTCGTTATTAACACATTAAAGAGAAGCTTTGTTTATTTATGTTGTCATTATAAAATGCAATAAATGTATCTCATACCATATTATAATATTTTTCTATAAAGGAATTTTTGCCACTTAAAGATTTACTTTTGTAATCTCTCATAAAACCATTAAAATTTTGCTATTTAATGTGGCTTGCTTGCTCTCGCACTGAAAAACACCCAGGTATAACTATTAAATTATTTTTTAAATAAAGAATTCTAAATACTTTAAATATGTAATAAGCATAATAGTAAATGAAAATCTTATTAAAATACCGAGAAATATATCCAAAATACTTAATTTTTCATTCAAAAGGATATTATTTTTTAATAAGAAGTTTCCTTTTTTCATTAAGTAACTATAAAATAATAATTTAATTAAAAAAACATTGTGACTGTATATTCAATAAAAATTTTTAATATTCAAAAAATGCAAATATATTGTGTTAAAATAAAATAAAATTCCAATATATTTTATATACCTTTGTTTTCATATTTTTTTAATAAATTTTAATATCTACTGAGTGTTATAAAAGCTACTTAATATCGAATTAATTAATTTTAAATGTCATAGTATCAAAGAATGTCAATCACAAAATACAATTAAACATTACGATAAAAAAATATCGTATATAGTCTAATTGTTTACTGCATTAAATTAATTAAAAATATTAAAAAGTAAATACATGTTAATGTAATATTGGGTATTTAATAAAATTTAGAAATTTGAATTCACTTCTAAACGCAATTTATTCTAATTAATAATAATTAATCAATCTTTATTATTTCTAATATATTTATATGGCAACAAATTATTTTTATTTTTGTAATTAATAGGAATAAAATGGATTAATTGAATTAGATATTCTAAAATAATATTTAGAAAGGCATATGAGGTACCTTACGATTTTTTTATATTATAAATTATTCAGCTTCCAATATGTTAATTGTTCCATTTTTAAGTTTATAAAAACAAAGGAAGACATTCAGTGAAATACAAGACAAGAAATGACCAGAATACTTATGTATGTTCAATAAAACGCAATTATTTATTTTTTTCCCCATAATGAAGATAAAGAAATTTTCTTAAATGATTTGAAGTGCAAAGAAGTTTCATCGTATTTCATTAAAAGCTTTTGCTTCAGTGTCAGAAACCTTTAATTAATAAGACTTTACTAATGCGATTTGTGGTAATAAATGCAACGAAACGTTAAGAGAGATTTGCTTAAAAAGACATTTTTCAGATATTAATATCCATGTGTCATATTAATTATATTTCTCTCTCTCTCTCTCTATCTGTATATATATATATATATATATATATATATATATATATATATATATATATATATATATATAAGAAAGAAAGAAAAATAAAACTAAATTAAAACTCACAAGATATGTAGATAAAGAAATTTGTGGTAAGAAGTTCTATCTAAAGAATATTAATTGCCTAAAAAATAAATAAATTTTCTTATATTAAAACATTTTTAAATGTATGTGTAAATTAATTTATATTACTCACTAAAATATCTAATATAGTTTCTTTTACATATTTTAAAACATATTTTGCAAATGTAATTATTTGTTTCTATTAATTAATAAAATATCATGTTAAACGATGCCATTTAAAAATGTGTACTCTAGAAAGAAAATTTAAGCGGATAAAGATATAAAAATGTTTATGTTTAACATAATTTACAAATGTATCTAATAAGCGACTTTTAATATTTTTAACACTTTACGCAACTTTGTATACTTTTAACATTACGCAATTCTATTGTTAAAAATTAATTAATAATTATTAATACATATTTATTTAACTTGTAGACAGACTTAACTCCCACTTAACCTCACACACACACACCAAATCATACATATATTTAAAAATTCTATTGAAAAATAAAATTAACTCCAAACTAATATTTAAACATAAAATTCAAGAATAAAACAAAACAACAAAAACGTAACAAAATTAATAAGCAAATTAAAACCAAATAGTGTACGAAGAATAACTGACATAAATATACGAAACTGAAATAAATATGGAGACAGGCGTCATGGCTTACAACATGCACTGAAGGGTTAAACTAGTTCTACGTATGCAACGTTCCCCTCACCTGTCAAGACCAAATGAAAAAAAAACTCATGAAAACAATTCGCTAAACCATCCTTTCTTTCCAACAACATTTTCAACTCAGTACTAATTTTAAACTGATTCACGAATTGGTACGTCATAACTTTGACTAAACATCTATGAAAACCATGCTCTATCATCTGACGACACCATTCTACCATATCTTCAAACATCTCTTCCAAGTCTGAATTTAATCTAGCTATACGTACTAAACAATTTCTAAACACGTTCTTTTTAACTGAAATATGTACGTTAGATGAAAAATGCATTACCTTTATTGTTTTAAAATAAAAGTCGTTTCTTTTGTCATATATTCTAGTTACCAGATTTTCATTCTCTAATTTTATATTTACGTCTAAATAATTTATATTTTTACAATTCATGGAAGAGGGTTCCTGCTTTAAATTCTTAGGGTAGTAATGAAAATCAATATCTGTATTTTCACCATTCAACCTTATCAATACTTTGTCATCGATATATCTACAACATAAAGTTTCTCTGTTTAAACTATTGTGCTTTTCATAAATATGTAAGTAGATATCAGCTAGTATAGAGCTGCAACTCCCCCCCCATTGGGATTCCGAAAACTTTTTTGAACACTTTATTTCCCTCATACAGGTAGTTCTCTTGAACGACGAGCTTAAACAAATTAACGAAGAAATCTTTATCACTTTCTTTATTACTATATTTATTATAAAATTCTATAACTTTGTCCTTTAAAACTGTTAAATCAATAGTATTATAAAGGTCTGGAAAATCGTAAGCATATAGGCTGGTAATTTTATTTGACTTAGTTATTCTAGTTAAGTAACCCAATAATTCACAAATATTTTTTATTATAAAAGATTGTTCTCCCAATAGCATTTTTTCAAACATTTCACTCAAAACCTTCAACAACTTTTTATTAGGTAATTCAAGATAAGTTCCATAACCACAAGTCACCACACTAAATTTCACACAGTTTTTATGAAACGTTGGCACTAATATTAAATATGGGAAATTTTGGTTTTCTGTTTTAATTTTTAACTTTCTATAAAATGCTTTAACCCTGTTCTCTATAACTGTAACTTTCGAATTAATAAATTCATATATTTTTGTATTATTAAAACTTGCGCTTAAATTCTCACCATACAGTTTTTCACAAATTATTGCATAGCTTGTATTATCTTTATCCACATAAGCTAAAATAAACCTCTTCCGAAATTATATATATATATATATATGTCCATTTACAATTAAATATTTGTTACTTTTATGTAACTGCGTAAATTGTAAAAAAAAAAAAAAAAAAACATATTTACATGACATATTTTACAACTTGTCGTATAATCAGTTATTCAGTTACTTTTAATATTTTCATTGTCCCATATAATAGGTTTCTGAAACAACATAAAGACATTTAATGAAATACAAGAGAGAAAACACTAGTAAATCATAATCTAATACAATATGTCTCATAAGACTTAGATGATATGAAGTGCACAAGTGCATTCTCGTATTTCAATAAAATGTTTTGCAAAGTCTCGGAATACATATATATTAAGGAGAAGTTGCTATTGCGATTTGTGATAACATGGGCAACGAACTGTTAAAAAGGATTTCATGAAAAAAAAATTTTCCGATATTAATATCCACATGCTAAAAATATTATATATATATATATATATATATATACATATATCTATATATATATTTAAATAAAAAGATTATGAGACACACAAAATATGAACATAGAGTAAATTTACAATAAGTAGTTTTCTTTACAGAAAGTCCGTTGTATATTAAATAAAACAAGTATTCTTATGCTGAAATTTATAAAAGATGTGTTCTTAAATAAAAGTGAATCACTCACTGAAATATATAATACATATATACAAATCAACTGTATTTTTTTTTTTTTTTTAAATTAAGAAATTGTTGATGGCAAATTATGCATAAAAAATACGTTTTTATTTTTAAATTTTACTTCATAATGCAAATTACGAAAATGATTTATTCAATATATACAAAGGGTGGTACAAAATATAATGCTTAAACGATGTGAAAGTGCAATTGCACCGTAACCGTCACGAATAACAATTAAAAAAAAAAAATAATAATAATAATAAAAAAAGAAGACGAAGAAGAAAGAAAGGAAAAAGAAAGGACAAACTGTGAAAAAATAAACATATCAATAAAAACACGTATTTAAAGTACAAAATATAGATGAAGAATTAGAAACCACAAGAAGTGCTCAAAATACGCCTTATTAGCCGCGATGCACGTTTCACATCGTTATTTTATTTTATTTTATTTTATTTTATTTTGCGTACGAACAATTTCGCTAGATTTTATCGCCCTCCAGCGATATGAAGATAACGTTTCCAACCACCAATACCTATCCAATTCTTGCTCTTCATGAACTTACATATGCACACGTTCCGAATAGGCTCGACTTTTTCAAACACTCTGTGTATTAAGTTATACATATAAGCTTATTTAATGAATGTTTATTTCTAAAAACGTTGTATAATACTTTGCATGCATAGTGGAATTTTATTATTATTTTTTTTCTTTACAGGTATTGTTTATTTATTAACATCTGATGCAGGGTATAGACATTCTACAAAATAGAAAAACATTTTGCAGTTTCATAATAAACAGTCGGTTTATGGCAAACACACATTTTTTATGCTTTAAATATTAAAACACACAATCAGATAGAAAATACGCAATTTTTATTATTATTATTATTATTTTAATAATGTTGTAAAAAAATTAGTTCATAGATATGCTGTAAGAATTAAATCATGATTTTTATATTTCTTCCCCACTGGAAAAAAATGAAAGTGTTTTTTTTTTTTTTAATTATATATTTTTATCTTTTTTTTTTTTTTCAAAATGTTAATGCTTTCACTTAAAATGTGATTATTATTATTATTATTTTAAGTGCACTTAAGCACAAAAATTTATACATTTATTTTTTCTTTTTTATCTCTTTTACTTTCTTTTACATTTCATAACTTAAAGATAATCACTGTTATTCTCAGTAATTTACATAAATGATTATACTAATAATAAAACAATTTAAAATAATAAAAATAAATCGCTCATTCTTTCTTTATTTATCTTTTAAACTTAAAGAATAAAAATAAGTAAATGTTTTCACTAAGTACATAATGAAGATATTACTTCGTGACTTGTAGCTGTAAAGGATTTTTAATTGTAGTGAGAAAATGATGTGTCCTAATATTCTCTCTCTCTCTCTCTGTATATATACATATATATGGCATATATCTATGTATGTATATATATATATATATAAATATATATATATATATATATATATATATATATATATATATATATATATATACAGGTGTGTGTGTGTCTTTTTGTATGTGTAAGAAAGATACCGGTGTGTGCGTGTATATCATCAAAGAAATTCATTTAAAAATATGACTCTCTTTTTTTTTTATTAGTTCGTTTATTAATTTTCATAATTCAGAAATAAAATATCAACATGTTTTAGTTATTATTTTATTACTTTCTTTTACCAATATACATGGTAGAGAAAGTATTGTTTTCGGATCAAATTTTCGAAATTGAGTTTTCGTTATATTTTTACACCTTTCAAGATCCCAAGAATACACAAATCATGTTTTAAGCGGTTTGTCTGTGAGTGCCTGCCTTTTATCAGCATATTTCAACAAAAAAGTAATAGCAGACGACTTTCAAGGGACCGTAAATAATCGTCGTTAAGTAGAGAACGTCGTTAAACAGAATATGTGAAAAAATTATGTGCATAACATTTTCCTTCACACTTTACAGGCTTAGGACTGTTAATATATTTCTCTATATATTGGCGTGTTTAAAAATGTTATGCTTTTTTTAACAATTACTGTACTTTATTTTCAAAAATTACATTAAAAATGGGTACAAAAAATAAAATAAATTAACTTTTAAAAAAATCAAAAAGTGTTGATTGCTTCAAGTCTGGCCTGGTTGATTGTCTAAAATATTAAATGTGTCGTCTTCCACATTCGATGAGACAATATAACGTCGGAGAACATCTAGAGCCGAAGTTGCCTCTTTGTAAGATGGTGGCGGTATCTCATTTTCCGTTTCTTCAACTTCACTTTCTTCGTCTGACACTATAGTTTTGTTTACTAAATCCTCATAAATTTGTTCTACATTTCTATAGTCTGTTGTTAAAACTGATTCATCACACTGGAAGAAATCTTCAATTGAAATATCCTCACCTTGAACAACACTTCTCAATTCTTCATGATCATGGGTAATGTCATCTTCATTGATTTCTACATCCGTACATTGCAGCTCTACGTCAAGTTCTTTGTGAATGCCGGCATTGCGAAAGCAATTTTTTATTGTGGATGAAGAAACTTCTTTCCAAGCTGATGTTATCATGTGCTTTGCTTCCAAGATTGTAAATTTTCTAATTTTCATGCTGCGAATGATACCAAAGTCTAATGGCTGGGTTCTTTCTTACGTTTGGATGTGTATTCGAAACAGAATTTGTGTGCTGATTCAACAATTTTTTCTCTGCTTGCTAAAATGCCTTTGAGAGTAGACTCATGTAATTCAAATTTTTTTTACAAATTGCACTTTCGTCATTCCAATGCTTTTTCCCCATTCTTCAATAATTTTCACCTTTTCGTGTAGACTGAGATGCTTTCGCTTTGATGCCATAATGTTCGGATCACTTCGTTCGTACTGCAACACAACACACTCGCTAAGTCTCTAAACATAAACACACACATAAGCAAAGACCGCTTTATCTGAAGGAATGGGAGGCAACTGCTACAGAAAGTCACATGATGGGTTAGGGACAATAGAGTGATTACACTCCCGCACAGCTCCATTATTCGATTTTCCAAGAAACAGTAACCACCACCCTTTTTTCTTGTAAACCCTGCAACACTTTTATGATTGCAACATTGCATGTATGAAATGTGTTTAGTGTGAATGAAATGTGTTCTGTGTTCGTTGAAAGTTATTTTTTTTTTCTCCTACAGGAAATTTCTCTATTACAGATAAGAGTTTCAAGGAGAAAAAAAAAGAAAAAAATCGTCGTTAAATAGAAACATCATCGTCTTTAAATAGAAAATTTTTGCTGCAAAGGGGGTAGGGACTGTGAAATATCGTCTTTAAATAGAAATCGTCGTTAAGTAGAGCGTCGTTAAACAGAGAACCAACTGTACTTTGCATGCATAGTGGAGTTTTATTATTATTTTTTTTCTTTACAGGTATTGTTTATTTATTAACATCTGATGCAGGGTATAGACATTCTACAAAATAGAAAAACATTTTGCAGTTTCATAATAAACAGTCGGTTTATGGCAAACACACATTTTTTATGCTTTAAATATTAAAACACACAATCAGATAGAAAATACGCAATTTTTATTATTATTATTATTATTTTAATAATGTTGTAAAAAAATTAGTTCATAGATATGCTGTAAGAATTAAATCATGATTTTTATATTTTTTCCCCACTGGAAAAAAATGAAAGTGTTTTTTTTTTTTTTTTTTTTTTTTTTTTTTAATTATATATTTTTATCTTTTTTTTTTTTTTTTCAAAATGTTAATGCTTTCACTTAAAATGTGATTATTATTATTATTATTTTAAGTGCACTTAAGCACAAAAATTTATACATTTATTTTTTCTTTTTTATCTCTTTTACTTTCTTTTACATTTCATAACTTAAAGATAATCACTGTTATTCTCAGTAATTTACATAAATGATTATACTAATAATTAAACAATTTAAAATAATAAAAATAAATCGCTCATTCTTTCTTTATTTATCTTTTAAACTTAAAGAATAAAAGTAAGTAAATGTTTTCACTAAGTACATAATGAAGATATTACTTCGTGACTTGTAGCTGTAAAGGATTTTTAATTGTAGTGAGAAAATGATGTGTCCTAATATTCTCTCTCTCTCTCTCTGTATATATACATATATATGGCATATATCTATGTATATATATATATATATATATATATATATATATATATATACAGGTGTGTGTGTGTCTTTTTGTATGTGTAAGAAAGATACCGGTGTGTGCGTGTATATCATCAAAGAAATTCATTTAAAAATATGACTCTCTTTTTTTTTATTAGTTCGTTTATTAATTTTCATGATTCAGAAATAAAATATCAACATGTTTTAGTTATTATTTTATTACTTTCTTTTACCAATATACATGGTAGAGAAAGTATTGTTTTCGGATCAAATTTTCGAAATTGAGTTTTCGTTATATTTTTACACCTTTCAAGATCCCAAGAATACACAAATCATGTTTTAAGCGGTTTGTCTGTGAGTGCCTGCCTTTTATCAGCATATTTCAACAAAAAAGTAATAGCAGAAAGTAAAGCCATGGTATTCTAAATGCGTATCATATAGGGAAGCTACACTAAACTTTTCGCTGAGATCAAGCAAATAGTTCGTGTACAGGGACAACCAAGATAATTCAAATACATTACGTGTACGTGGGAAATTTCAGGTAAGTAGAGTTTAACATCTATAGACTGCGTAAAACCAAATGAAACGAATATCTATTTTGTATATACATAAAAACATGTGTTATGTAAAATAAGGTATAGAAATATATCACCGTTCTTTTGCAGAGCTACACAAAAGACTAGATTACAGTGTGACAGTGCTTGAAAATTGATGAAAAAGCGAATTCCAGGTTGTGATGTGTGTTATTAATATAGGATTATATTTATGTGTACCACATGGAGTGTACATAACCTTTAAAAGTTAAACAGGGCTGCCAATATTTAAGCCATAACATGATTTTTTATTCTTAGTGAAAATGCGTAACTATAACATTTTACCATGTCCAAGAAAGCTGCTCAGGAATTGAAATTAATTCCCAATCGCCATATGGTTAGTAATGTATTTTTTTAAGCTAAACATTCAACGTTTCAATTTTTTTGCATATTTACACGTTTTCAGGTTTCCTGAATACCGAAGTCACTTTTTTAAGATTTGTTCTTCGTCTCTCTGTCTTAAAGTAAATTAAAAACAGCGATCTGGAGATTTTCAGGCGATCGATATGTTGTATTTTGAATTTAATACGTTTGTTACTAGGAAAGCTTGATCAAGATTGATAAGTTTCAAGGAATGTTGTGTGTGGAAGTTGTCTGCATAATTTTAAATGAACTTTTGAATTTAATAACATATTTGAATTCTATATAAATGTAGGTACAATAATGAAACAGGGGATTAAGGGGGCAACGGGCCACTCACACAGACTTATTTGTGAAATTTTAGAGTAAGAGAAAGTGAGTGACACACCAAACTGTTATGTTTCTGTACCGCACAAAAATATTTATCGTATGTTCACAGGTGACATTAATATATATATATACATGTAACATGATAAACGTAGAAGTCATTTTTGTTTTCAAAATATTTATATATAAGTTGCATTAAACTAATATTGTCCTTTGTATTGCTTATTAAATTTTTATGAAATATAAATATATTATAAATGGTACATAATAATTTTTAATTTTAAATGGCACATTATTATTATTATTATCATTATTTGTACTGCAATACTTTATGGAACTCATAATCAATGTTGGTGAACATTCTTAAATTTATCAAACTAAAATTCCAGGTGTTCAGAAAAATTAACAAAAAGTTTTATACCCAAAATGTAAATTTTTAACTGCTTCATTAAACTGAACACTTTTTTTCTAATAAGTTAAATTAGTTTCTTCATTTTGTGACGTATTTGCTTAAAAAAATAATTTATTTTTCCAATAAAGATTTAAAAACAAAAGTTGTGCCTTAAAACTCAATTAAGAAATAATTAAAAATTTAACATTCATTGATTTTGTTGTCTTCTAGAAAATTTCCTTAAATTATCTGTTGAAATTATCGTAAATTACTGATGTTTCAAATGTTAATTGTTTTATGACGATATTTGATTACTTCAGTTTTAAAATTTGCAACATTATCATTGTTGTTATTTAATTTGTGCATTGTTCAATTACTTTATAATTGCACAGAATGGAATTTTTCTAAATATGTATAGTTGTGACGTCATATTTTATATACTTAGAGCTCGCAATTGTTTTATATCAATTAATATGACCCATACATCACATCTAAATGATATACTAAATGATATCATATTTCTCAAATATCAAATGGTAATAATTATGAAATAATGCTTGAAGAAATACACTTCAAAATACATGTACTATAAAGAAATAAAAATGTTTCGAGCTGTTTTAAATAATAAAATGGTTCTCAAAAATACATGTCATGGATTTTAATTTAAAGGTTCAAACCATTTATTTAAATTTAATTATCGTCTAAAATGTATATTCAATTCACAGAGTAAGAGCATTAAATGCGACATTTTTTTTTTCTTTTTCTGTAAAGCTATTTATTTTCGAACAGTAAAAGAACAAAATTTTAATGGATGCAGATATTTCCTTACAACTATATTTATGCAAAATAAAATTTCAAAAAAAAAAAAAAAAAAAAAAAAAGGTACAAATCGACAGTGAAGTAAAACAGAAATGGTTTATTCCATTTCTTTCAAAATATTTGTGTCTTATTTAAATAATCATTTTTGTCAAAAACTTCCCCCTACTCTCCGTAAATAATTGATTATTCAAATTATAAGTCATTAATGTAAAAAAGTTGCTGTAAAATGCAATTAAGGTATAAATTAAACATTTAACATTTTCTGATTGCGAAAGTTTCTCAGATAAATTCTTTTAACATTTTGGCTAAGTTCTTTCTTTAAATACTTTAGTTTTCAAAATTAAAGAGACGATGTTTTTTATCAGAGATTAAGAGATTTCCAGCGAAGTGAGATATGCCTGATAGTTACTTATACATTTCAGGTTTCCCTTAATTTCAACTCCAAATACATTTTTTTACCATTGAAGTGTCATGTTCGTTTCATTGCACTGCCGGTCACCATGTAGATCAACACAGCTTGCTGTAGGTTATTATTATTATTATTATTATTATTATTATTATTATTATTATTATTATTTTCTTTTTTTAGCTTATTGCCGATATGGTGAACCCCTGAAGAAATATTTCTACAGTCTGAAAGTATTTTTTTTTTCTTTTTCCTGTTCCCTACGGTTAAATATTCCAATTGTTTTTTATGTTCAGTTTTTTTAAGGTTTG
The DNA here is from genome assembly GCA_963930645.1 of Salticus scenicus. NCBI lineage: Eukaryota > Metazoa > Arthropoda > Arachnida > Araneae > Salticidae > Salticus > Salticus scenicus. The sequence continues at coordinate 114,610,594 of OZ005652.1, read as the reverse complement.
ATCATTAAGAACTCTGTTCATTTTATTCTTTATAAGCTCTTTCCTCTAAGTATTCAGTTTCTTTATTAATGAAGTTATATTAAAGTAAGTAATATTCACGTTTTTATATCTATATCAATTTTATACTGATGAAACTTTTCATATTCTTTTAAATTATTTAGTCTTTAAATGTTAATTTATTATTAATCTGTTTAGTCTTTAAATATTAATTTATTATTAATCTATTTAGTCTATTTAGCCTTTAAATATATTATTATTTTCTTTTCTTTTTTTAACTTATTGCCGATATGGTGAACCCCTGAAGAAATATTTCTACAGTCTGAAAGTATTTTTTTTTCTTTTTCCTGTTCCCTACGGTTAAATATTCTAATTGTTCTTTATGTTCAGTTTTTTTAATATTTGATCATTAAGAACGCTGTTCATTTTATTCTTCATAAGCACTTTCCTGTATATATTCAGTTTCTTTTTCAATGAAGTTATATTAAAGTAAGTAATATTCACGTTTTTATATCTATATCAATTTCATACTGATGAAACTTTTCATATTCTTTTAAATTATTTAGTCTTTAATCTATTTAGTCTTTAAATATTAATTTATTATTAATCTATTTAGTCTATTTAGTCTTTAAATATTAATATTTATTTATCCATGCTGTTGCGATTATTGTTCTTGTGAATTGTCGTTGCAATGTAATTAACTGCTCTTTTTTTTTTTTTTTATTTCTTTTGATAGTATATATATATATATATATATATACATTATTATTATTATTATTAAAACTTTCTAGGATTGCAACATTATTTCTTTTGTCTGAGAAAGAAAAATAAATTTAATGTCTTACATTTTTTTAAGCATAATATTATTATTTAAAAGCATATTAATAAAGTAAAAAATGTTCTTAGTTAATCAAAGTTTAATTTTTGTCAAAACATCATTTTACTGTCGATATTTCCAATCACACATTTATGAGTTGCAAAAAATAAAGCGCTCATTAATTTTATAACTTTATGTAATATTTTTCGTAACTTCATTTGGTGTCTCAAATGATTACTTGTTTTACAATCTAGTGTAATTTAATAAATGAGACATGCTCTTTCTGAAAGCCTTAAAAATCAGTTTAGTACTTTTATACACTGTTAATATTATTTTTAAAAATAAACCGCTATTAAATAATAAAATTCATTTTAATGGTTTTACATATAATAAAACTCATGCAATCACAGCAGTATCGTTTTAACAGTATTTTTAATAGAAATGTCTGAAGGCTGGAGATATTATAGTCAACTAAAATTCCTGTCTCATTTAGAATATGTATGAATTATTCTACTCATAAATGGAAGAAGATCTTATATAAAAATAATGACTATTTACTAAACGAGCTATGACTATGTTCTTATGCATATTCATAAAAACAAATTTATTTTTTTTATTGATATTAATATCCCTTTAATAATATTTATATTAATCATTCGCGTTGTATTATATATATATATATATATATATAATGGTGTTTCATAAGTCTGTATACATTTTAAAAAGTCACTAGTATTGAATGAATTCACTTGCATAATTTTCTTTCGCATCCATGCAAATAATTTAACTATTTGCTTAACTATCGTCAACAAAAAATTTAACTATATTTTCTTTTTCTTTACTAATAAAAATTCCTCTTCACAAAAATGATTTTTTCGCAAACCATATTCAATTATACTAATTCATTCAATAGTTATTCACTTTTAAACTGTTTACAGACTTATGGGACACTCTGTATATATATATATATATATATATATATATATATACATATAAAGTCAAAATCCATGGTGTGAAAATTGGCTGTTCTGAATATGTAAAGAAGGTCAATTCAAACTCTTAAAATATATGCATTGTTAAAAAAAAAAAAAAAAAAAAAAAAAAAAAAAAGTGCATTTGGAGAAAGCAGTTGCATACTTATAATACTCATTTAATTAGAGTTTAAATGATGAAAATTATTATTAGTATAAAAATATGTGTACAGTAAACAAGTGACATTATTAGAGATAATAAAAATGTTTTTGACGTCTGAGAAATTTATTTTTACGTTTATATCACTAAAAGAAACTAAACACCTAAATATAAATAGGTAATATATATGAAGCAGAAATTACTTGTTTCACATAATAAGGGTATGTCGACCGTGTAATCGATTGCTTTCATTTTATGGTTCAATTAGCATATTAATTAGAATCTTCTTGTTAAACAAAAAGTTTATTAATGTTCAATCAAAAATGACAGTACCGTTAACCACTTATGTTAGTTCATTCAATTAATAATTCACATCAACACAAAATATATATATATATATATATATATATATATATATATATATATATAAATTTTTATTCAGTTAAAAAGTTTAATAAAAAAAAGTGCATGCTTGTGTTTAATAGTAACACTCCTATAAATATTTGTGTCTATATATATATATATATATATTCTTTAAAGAACTGTAAACTGTGTGAAACAAAAGCAAAACTCCAAACAATTAAAACAGGAATGTATGAGAACAATAAATAAAACATAATCAAGTACTAAAGTACTAGAGGCCACCACGGCATAAAATTTATTGAGCAGATTAAAACCCATAAGTCCATATCTATCGACACAACACAGAAAGTTTCAGTTATGTTGCAAAATGATTACAAACTTTCAAAAACGTAACACATTTTAATATTCTAACTGATACCTTTCTGAAACATTCGCCCTTTTCTATGTGCTCTTTGTTACGTGATTGAAAGGTTTTTGTTACGTGTCTGATTTTTTTGTTACGATCGTGGACATTTCTACGTTTATGAAAGTAATCGGAAGGCTAACTGAACGTTTCTGTAATATTTACAATGGTTCCACGTTATATGACTGTTACGTTTCTGAAACATTTTGTGCTGTTAGGGTATCTTTCTCTCTCTCTTTCTCTCTTTATGTATATATATATATATATATATATATATATATGTATGTATGTATATATATATATATACATGTATATACAGTGAATTCTTAATAATGCATTTTTAAACTTATTAAAAGCCAAGCAGCACAAACAAGATCAATGAAACCACATGGACCAAATAGAACGAATATTTTTCAAAAAGGAGAAGCTCAGAAAGGTGCAAAATATTAATCAGTTGAAAATTTTCTCACTAGTGGACTCCCTATCGTACATGAAAATAATAGAAGTGAAATTTAAAGTGTAATAAACTTCAAAATAGCAGAGAATGAAGTTCAAGATAACAGAGAATCTAATAGAAAACAACCATAATAAACAGACAAGACTCACAGGACGATACGTTTGGAGTCACATAGATTAAAACAAGTAAAAATATTCAAAGGTTTACTTGTTCATGGAGTAAAAGAAGAAAATTTCAAGGTTTCGTGGTTCATAGCTGATAAAGAATATTTAAACTATACATGGATATATATTAATTGAATATAATTTTTAAGAGTATGATTACTAATTTTAAGAATAGTTGACAACTCAACAATAAAGAAATTGAACATTTATAGAAAAATGAATGAAAGGATAAGAAGGTAAAAAAAACATGCCTTATATATATATATTGTTAAAAAAATTAAACTGTGTTTAATATTTTTTTATTTAAATAAAAGTGTTTAATTTTTGCACTCAATTTGCTTTAACAAGGTTCTACAAAATTTACTTTAATCGAATTTTTATCGACGATGTGAAAATTTGGGACTTAAGTAATCTATGTTCAAAATGATTTTTAATTTTTTTTTTAATTAATTAATTATTATTTTTAATATTTTACGTAGTATCGTCAATTTCATATTACCGCGTTAATATTAACTATTAATTTGATAGTTATGTGTAAGCAATTCACATTTCGAATTTCTTAAAAGAAAAGTTCTGCAATGTATATATCATGAAAAACGGCAGTTTTTCGAGTGACGCAAGCGGAAGGACAAACGGACGGAAAGCTGCGAACTCATATATACGCCTAGTCTGACATCAAAGAGATTTGTAAAAGCCGACACTTAATATCTCAGCAAATATGCCTTATTTTGTTCTGATATTTTCAAAATAATCTTTTATCGTCGGTCTTAATCTATCCTGAAAATTTTACGTTCCTACATGCAGTATGTTTTAAGATCTGAATCTCAATTTAAAGCCAAAAAGGAAAAACGTGAGGTGTAAGGATGTAATGAACTAAATTCATGAAAAAATATCTCTAAAACCGCACGAACGATTTTAATTTAATTAATATATGTTGTTAATGGGATCTTTCTGAATCGAGTAACGTTTTTGTTTTTTTCAGGAAAACTCTTGTTTTTTGTAAAAGTTGCTTTGAAAATAGAACTATATTACTCCGCCAAAATGCATGCTTTTATTCGGCAAAAATGTCGTAATTCGGTTCTTACTTTCAAGACACGTTGGTTGGCTGACCAACGTGAATGCAGTCAATAAATTTTTGTTATGAAGAATATAATTTTAATTTTAAGATTTCCCATTTCGTCAAAAAAGTAGTTAGATAATATTTAAAATAAATGAAGAATTTTTTAATTATAGATATTCTATGTCATCATTATTCATAATGAATTAAAAATATTTTTAAAGCGAAAACGTTTAATAAATCCCTCATGCACACAAATTTATACCATGGTCCATGGTCTTTGGAGCGCATGCGTACATCATACGGATGCGTACATCCTGTAGACGCTAAGCTAATTGCTTTCCCTGTATTCGTCCGCGCCGCGGTGTTTTTGTTTAATTTGTTGATTGGAAATTGGAATTAATACGAAATTTTGCATGATTTAGACAAATATTGGTAGTGCTCGGATACTTTTGCTGTGACCCACCGGTGTACCACGCCGGCGTGAACGTGTTAATCATAATTTTTATTAAATTAAAATAACACTGAGATATGAGAGCGAGAGTGTGAGCAGTGATTTTTACATTATTATTTTCAATGGGGAATTAAAATATTTATTCAAAAATTCCACCTACTTGCATGATTTAGTGGTAAGTGTTTTATAATTTTATATTCTTAAAACTTGCTTATAATTTTACGTATATGTAATTATAGGCTTCGTCTGATTGCACGGAAGTATTGTTATTTGTAAACAAACCATTGTTTACATTTTTTATAGTCGCTTTTTTCGCAAAATGTTACTCAGTTTTCTGTAATATGATAATTAAACAAGTTTTCGAATTCTTTATTATGTTTATTATTACTTTAATTATGTTGTTATTATTCGTAATATGTCACCTTTTAGCTTAGCAATTTTTGGAAAAATAAATTTAAATGTTTTGATTAGAGATCCTAACTAATCGAGATACTAAGAGATACTTCGATTACAGTCCAAATTTTATTTATTGGAATAAAATAGCTGTATTATTCTTTTCAAAAAACAGATTACGAAAAACTTTATTTTTGAATGATACAGCCTTGTAAAACGAAACAACAAAAATCCTATATATATATGATAACATGGGAAGGGAGAAAGGGAGCTATCTGACTGATTTACAGCCTTAATTAGATACATCACAAGTCTAGTGTAATGGGTAATTGGGAAATGTTGTATGTACTGTATTAATACATTATTGTATTAATACTGTATTGATACAATATATACTGTATTAATACAATATTGTTAAATTTTAAATGAATTTGAATGTCTTAGTTGTGTATCATAATAATCATTTATAATGCTTTTGACGGATATAGCTAAGGTAGTATGAAAACTACTTTATATCAACAGGGTTGCCACGCTACCTGGAGAACCTGGAATAGTCAGGGAATTTGAAAATTGACTATAAAAGTCAGTGAAAAGAAAAATCTGCCAATGCACGGTCATTTCCCCTCCCCCCCCCCTTTTTTTTTTCTCCATTAGCTTCTGCTATTTTTTTTAAACACCCCCACCCTTCTCTTTTGCTCATGTAAGGAATTTCTTATCTCGCTTATAAGCGACAAATGCTATCATTATATGCAACTTTTGTCATATGTAAATTTTGTGTTTACAAGTGGGACGTTAATTATTTTGCCCTCAACACAGTCAATGCTCAATATACGGTTAGACTGAAATTTTTTTAGAATATACCTGGAAAACCTTTTAAAAGTCAGGGAATTTCATTCTCCTGTTTGAGTGGCAACCCTGTATCAAGCTTATACTGTACTCTACTCTAAATATAATAATGCAGCACAAGCAGTATAAAGAAAATAAGGCTAAGCTTTACTATAGGGTACCTGTTGGCGATTCATGATGCTGTGATGAGATTCAGTGTATCGACACTTTTTAATAGTAACTTTTTTGTATCGGTACTTCATTTAACTGTCTTGGAACTTTGTTTTTCTTTTTGTGCCAGCCGCGCGCGTGTGTTTATTGTAATGCGGCCCAGCTGAATGATTTTTCTTTTTAATGCGTTTTTGAGGTATAAAAATTAATTTTTTGAGTGTATTTTATTATTTTATTTTACTTTTTAATAAATGGAATTATTTAGGGGAAAAAAGTGTATTCTAGTAATTGATGCAGTATAGATTTTCATGCATTTTCTTATTCATGTGCCATGAATTAGGAGTATCCAGTGATGTTTTTTTTTGTTTTAATATCGGGATAGTGACCACTGTAGTACAGATTTTTTATGCATTTTCTGATTCATGTGCTATGACTTAGGGGTATCCAGTGATATTGTTTTAGTCTTAATATTGGGATACTGACCGCTGTAGCATGAATTTTCAGATTCGTGCATGACAAATTAGCTGCATCCAGTGATTTTATTTATTTTTTGTTTGTTTTGTGATTGCTTCTGTACAGATTTTCATGCATTTTCAGATTCATGCAAGGCTGTAATTTTGAAATTTTGGGGCAAATCTTCAAGTTATTTTAGATTATACATCATTTATAATGCTGAATTTTATGTGTTAAAGCTTGAAAGCTCTCTGAATTTTTTTTTTTTTTTTTTGTGGTGAAATAGCTCAAATTTCTATTACTGTTTTAAATATTTTATTAATCTTTAAAATATGCTTAATTTATTTCAGTGAATTTCAAAACAAGCACCAGAGTGAAACAGTAATTTATTTTCTTGAAATGTATTTTTGATGTTTTGTAATGATTCAGAATATCGATTTGCAGTAATCGACTCATTCAGTGAGATGTACATCAGCAACAGCGATGGGCGCCTTATAGTAAAGCTATTCCAAAAATAAGCTAAATAAAACTTATCAAAAGCTTTCTTACTTAGTTTTCTTTTTCTTCTTCTTTTTTTCCCCCATAGCAGTTAATTGTACAAATGCATCTTAAAAATTAAACCCACTTTCAAGGCCTGCATTATTTATCATTAATAGATTGCTCACACTGTTTAGTGACAGTTTGTTTATAATTTCATTTCTTACCAAATTTATGCAACTGAAAACTATTTTCACAATTTGTCCGAAATCACAATGAAAAAAGTTCAACCTGAATGAGGAATTTGCACACATGGGGGATTTGAACAAAATCCTATTCTTATGGTAGTTTTAGGCCCATAAATTTCAAAAAGTTTATTAAAAATGCAAAAAAAGTTCTCATTAATTTAAAAAATAATTTTAAAATTAACCAAAAATCACGTGACTTCAAAAGGCTGCCTGACGTCACAGTTTATGATGCTTCAATGTTTACATTCTGTTAGCCTGGTTAGTAAGCAGCAATTTGTTTTAACTTTCGTGATTATTAATCGTTTATGTGATTTCTGAGCATTTCTTTTTCATCTTAGAATCATTCAATATCATTATCATCATTTTCAAATGTTTTCTTTTCATGGCGGTTGTCCAATGTTTTCGTTTCATAGGATCCTGTGGAACGCTAAAAAATAACTTTTGAGAAGCGTTAGCTGTTGTGTGTTGTATTAGTGCAAAATGGTACAATACAAATAATACAATATTTATACTACAATTTTTTAATATCAGTCATTATTATATCATAGAAAACCTATTTCACTGATTCAAGAAGCAAAACAAAGCATGAAATCAAATGTAAACAACGATTACTTTAGTTTGTTGTCATAAAGAGTGACGTCACGATATATTATACTGCGTTTTCTCTGTACAGTAAATAGTGCGATGTTAAAATTGTTATAAATCAGACATTAGATTTCAAATAAAGAAAATGTATGTATTTATTGTGTATTTATTATTATTCATGTAATGAATATGTATGTATTTATTTTCTTACCTTTTCATTTTCTATTAGAATAAAATCCGAAAACGTGCAAATTGTCTATTGTGACTTTTTTGTGAAAGATTTTTTTTATTATTATTATTATAGAATTTAATGTAATTTTTTAGTATAAATGTGTGATCATATTTTGGATAACTGTATAGCATTTTGCATAAAAAGCGACTGTAGTGGAAACAATGGTTTGTTTATATTTGACAACATTTTTGTTCTTCATAACAGACGAAACATGTAATTACATTTTATGAAAAACTAATTGTAAGTTTTAAGAAAATAAAACTATATAGATATACCTTACCGCTAAGTCATGGAAGGAGGTGGAATATCCGTAGACATTAAATATAAACAACTCCTGCTACCAGGGATCACTCTAGAGCGTTTTAGCGGTACAAGTTGCCACAGGGTTGGCATAATACTTACTGTGCAATGGTGTAACGGGTTTTATCAGTTTTTACCGCCTTCATTTATCTCAAACACTTTAAGGATATATTTTAAAGTTTTTAGTTCTCAATTTCCCAATGTATTATTTAATATTTACTATGAAATTCCTACTTCTGCAATTTCTAAAAACATTTAAAAAAGAAAATATTTCCTTATTTATTTAGCTCTTATACCAGTTTATGTCATTTAGCATTGGCTCATATGATATTTAAAAAATAATAGCATTGTTTACATTGTACTGTTTAAAAAGCCCTGCAGGCTCCAAAAAGTTTTTAAAAAATAATAACATTTTAATTTAACTACATATAATCAATTAAATACAATTCGAGGCTGCTGTCACTGCTTGTTTTAATGAATTGTACCCACTAAATGTAAAAAAAAAGATTAAAAAAAAAAAGTGAAAGTATTAAAATGGTAATGAAAATATGAATATTGTTAATGGGTAAAGTGTGAAAAAATTTTCTTGATTCAAATGATATTTGTTAAACCTAAGTAAAAATTTTTTAGGATATCTTTTTTTTTTTTTTTTTATCTTCCCTAATTCCTTATTTTTTTTAAAATTTTGATTAGAAACTATGAGTAAAGATTTTTTTCTCTTAATACATTGCTTCAGTTATATGTCATATTTCCTACTAAATTATCCTTTTCCAAAATTATTTTATGTGTTCAATAGTGTGAGTAAAATTTTGCTTTATTTCAATACATTATTGTAGCTACAAAGTCAAAGTCTGAAGTTGAGTGGCTCATACCACCGCATTTATGATTGTTATACAATTACTTCTTATTATGAAGATATTATGTTTAATAAAAATGTTGGTAATAAATGCCTACATGGATTTTTTCTATAGAAATAGAATATTATTTATATTTTTATAATTTAAGTAAAATGATTGATAGTGTGGATATTGTGCATATATATACACATAATAAAAAACAAATGTTGTACAATAATGTATGAATACATAATAAAAATCAATTAAATCTTGATTTAAATAAAAAAAATCGATTTTTTTGAAAAAAATAAAAAAAATCAACAACCCTGTTTGGAAGTCAGATTTTCGAATAGTGTGCAACGATGTTAAAATTTATATTTCCAACGAATACACAATTTTGACTTTTAGATCCTGGAGAAAATTTTACAACTGGATACTAAATTTGAAGTAATTTAGTCAATATGCTTAGCAATTATACTTATTGGGACTTTTGAGTTTTTTAATGTTTTTTTTTTTTTTTCAATCTTAAATCTCTTGGTGATATTAGTTTTTTAGTGTAGCTCAAAATCTACTGACCAAAAGAACTGAAATTTCATAAAAGTATAATTAAAATAATTAGGAGCCAGTGAAATATTTGTTGCAAAATACTTCTAATTTGCAATTTAAGAATTTTTACTTAAATAATTTCTAAATATTTATTTTTTAGATAATTTTATTTAAAAATTTTTAAATTGTAATCTACAATAATATTTTTAAGTTGTTGCAGGCTTTAAATATGTAGATTCCCTAAGAATTTTCCCCCATAAATAATTAAATTACACATTCTATAAGGAATGGTAGGTATCTATTTTTCTCTCTCGATATTTGTTCAATCTGGTACATATAGGTATCATCTTTTTTTTTTTTTTTTTTTTTTTTTTTTTTTTAAAGGTCTATACATTATTATTAAAAAAAAAAAAAAAAACTGCACAGCATGTGCAAAAATAAATGTGAAATTAACAATATTTATACATATAGTCACAACCACTTGTTAAAATATGCTATAATTTCACCAGTTATCGATAAAATTCACATATTTCAAGACTGATTTCCAAAATTCGCGATAATTTTACAATTGATTGCTAAAATGCATAATTTTTTTCATCGCTAATTAATAAAGTTTCTGCGTTTTTTAAGTTAAATGTCCCAAATACTCAATTATTTCGTCGATAATAGACGTAATTTGCACTTTGTTCTCAAAGCTGAATGCTGAAATACACAATAATTTTGCAGCTGATTTCGAAAATACAGGATTATTTTCACCGCTAACTATGGTGTCAATTTTTATAGTTAAAATTTACATTTAATTCCCAAATACCGCTATTATATCTCTGCTAACTAATAAAATTCACTGTATTATTTTGCGCCTAATCGATGAAATTCGTATTCTTTATAAAGTTTAATCTCCAAATACTCAATTATTTCGCCGCTAATCTATGAAATTTATGCTTTTCTCAAAGCTGAATCCCGAAATATGCAATAATTTTGCAGCCTAATTCGGAAATACAGGATCATTTTACTATTAACTGTCAAAAATTTATGCTTAAGTGCAACTAATTGCTAAAATACGATATTAATTCGGCGTTAATCGATAAAATTTGAAATCTTTTCAAAGGTGATTTCTGAAATTCACGATGTTTTGTGGCTGATTATTGAAACACGCAATCATTTCGCCGTTGCTTAATAAGGTTATTTTAATCCTAATTGTTTGCTGAAATAGGCTTTATCTCTATGTTAATCAATGAAATTCGCCCTTTTTTGCAAAGACAATATCCGATGTATGCAATAAATTTGCTGAAATATGGAATCAATCATTTTACCGCTTATTTTTTAAAATTATGCAAGAGCAACTAATTGCTAATATAGACTATTATTTCACCCCAGTGGCAGAAACACCGTGACACGGTGACATAGTCGCGGACACAGAATAAATGCTTGCAGACAGTTTTTGTCTGCACTAATAAAACAATTAGTCCGTAACTTTCGAACACTCTTTGTCTGTCTCTGTACTAATAAAAAAAATTGCCCACAACTTTCAGACAGTCTTTGTCTGCAATTTACGGACATTTTTCGCCTGCGACAATGCGCTACCCATGTATGACGTCTTAGATGCTCTTTGGTAGGAACTCTAGAGCCCCCATATAGGTGCCTTGGTAGGAACACACAAAACAGTACTTAACAACGGCGACCTAAGCAGCCTATATCTCCCTTGATAGACAGCATATGCGTATTCTTTTCCCCTGTTACTAAGATTCTACGGGGACATAGAAAAGTGCTAATTTCTTTTAAAACTGCTCCAAAACTTCTCCTCCACTTCATAATTCACTTATAAAAATTTCTGTATCAAAACTAATACTTTTGTTATTTATACTGTGTTGTGTCAAACATTGCTATAAATATTTAATTGAATGAGTTCAACTTATTATTTTATAATTGTTTATTACTATAGTTCTGTAGTAAAATTGTATTTGTGTATTGTTGCACGAGATCACCACTATTGTTAAGCTCTCTCCCCCAAAGATTGCTGCTATCAGCTTCAGGCTTTTTGAGTGTAAGCCGTTCTCATCCCTGATTACAGGCAAATTTCGCAGACAGATTTTGAAATTTTAAAAGCCTGTCGCACACAGCTACAAAACTTTCTGCCACTGGAATTTCACTGCTAATTATTAAATTTTGTATGTTTTTAAAAAATGATTGCTGAGATATGAGATTATTTCACAAAACAATAATGAAATTACTTTTTTTATTATTTATACATTGCAGAAATACGCAACACAAAAGTCTATCTACAATACGGGATCGTTTAACCGATAACATTTACTTTTAATCTTTCAAAGTACGAAATAAGCTGTTAATTCATTACAAAACAACATAATATTTTTGCAGTGAATTATCGAAATCCCCAGTGGCAGAAAGTTTCGTAGCTGTCTGTGACAGGCTTTTAAAATTTCATAATCTGTCTGCAAAATTTGTGTTAATCAGTGGTGAAAATGGCTTACACTCAAAAAGCCTGAAAGGTGATTGGGGGGGGGGGGGGGTAACATCAGGTGATATCGTGCAACAATACACGAATACAATTTTACTGCAGGACAATATAGTATAAACAATTGTGTGTACTCATTCAATTCATCTCATTCAATTAAATATTTTATAGCAATGTTTGACACAACACAATATAGATAATTATAAATAATAAAAGTATTAGTTTTAGTTTTTATACAGAAGTTTTTTTAAGTGAATTGTTATTCGAAAGTTGCAGACAAAAACTGTCTGCAAGCCGCTTTTCTGTGTCCGTAACCAGGGTTGGCAAAAACCCGGGTTTTTCTAGAAAAACCCAACCCACTTGGGTTTTTCTGGGTTTTTGTGGGTTTTTCTGGGCATTTGTGGGTTTTTCTGGGCTTTTGTGGGTTTTTGTATGAATACATTTGCATTGCAATGTTAGATGTATGTTATTTAGCATATTAGTTAAAATAACCTAATTATATTAAACTACTAATTAATAATTAATCTAATATTTATCTTATAAATAAAAATTGGTTTGATTCTAATATTAAAATAGTGTTAATTAGTAAGATTAAGTTATATTTTATTTTAATGTATGCTTATTCAAAATAAATATTCTTAATGACAATAACTGACAAAATAAAAGAATTTAAATTCTTAAGTACAATACATATCATTTAAATTTTTTAGTTCCCCATCATGCTATAGATGGAGAACTTAGGTAATCGTGAAAATTTTCGACCTCTTTTTTTTTTTTTACTTTTTTACACGTTTTCACGTGTGAGGAATCCGAAAAATGACAAAATTTGTATGGTGTGTGTTAGTTTGTTAGTCCATTAGTCTGTGTACACGATATCTCAAGAACAAATTGTCACAGAGAAGTCAGGTAAGTTTTAAAATATTACTTTCGACACTGGCAAGAACCCTACTCATTTGCAACATTTGAATTAAAAAACTTCGTAAGTTATTAAAAATTTATGCTTTTCTTAACATGGGAGAATAGGGCAAAGTTTACTTAAATGTGCATTAAATGGAAAATTTTTACTGAAAAAATGTGAGACCAGTTTTAAAATATGAGTTTTGATGTCGGAATGAACATCAGTAACTAGAAACATGCTACTTTGAAAATTTCGCAAGTTATTGGAAATTTACGAATTCTTAGCATGGCAGTATAGGGCAAAATTTCACACAAACGTCAATTTTTAGGGATATTTTCATCGTAAAGATGTCAGACCACTTTTGAAATATTATTCAGGGTACTGGCATGAATATTATAGAGTATAAATTTTCCAATTTAAAAAATTCGCAATTTATTTGTAATTTACGATTTAGTTAAAATGATAGATAGGGCAAAATTGAGTATAAATGTCCATTTTGAGGATCATAAATATATCAGACAACTTCAAAATAACATTTATGATACTTGTTTGAACATAATTGACTACAAATATTCTAACAGGAAAATTTTGCAAGTTACTCGTAATTTAAGATTTTATCAACATAGCAAAATGGGTCGATATCCCATATAAATATGCATTTTGAGGAACTTTGCATTAGAAATAGTAGCATGAAAACATAACTACGAAATTGAGCCTAATAAAATAAATTAATAGATTAGAATAAGATAAATATATCAAAGTGAACGGTGGATAGCCTATTAGGTGGGGATTTCACTCTGTCATTGTGTCAAGTGTTTGGTCAGATTCATTTCTCTTAGCATGATAATCATGTTAAGAGAATGTCCTGTACTAGAAATTTATGAGAACATATATATGATAGGGGAACTGAGCAGATCCACTTATGCCAACTAGTTTAATTATAAAATAAGTTGCACTGCTTTATCCCTTTTTTTTGTAAGTTTTGTAATAGTTGAAACGGTTATAGAAGAAAATTTTATTTCATTAGATTCATAATTATGTTGGTACTAAAATTAAAATAAAATTATTATAAAGTTTTAAAACTAAACAATTTAATTAGTTAAATATTGATTTTGGACAACATTTATGTCCGCTGTTAAAGAAAAATATCATTCGGTTTTACAGGAAAAGGAAAACTGAACCAATTATAGAAAATAAACTTGCTTTTATTATATTTATAACTGTAGTTACGTTTTATGTTTAAGTTTAATTAATACTATTTTCTAGAAAACAAAAATAAGAGTGTTTTCTTTAAAGGTAAGGTGTTTTCTATACTTTATAGATGGGATTTGTAAATTATAAATAATATTTAACAAAAACCCGCTTATTTGCAAAAACCCAGTGGGTTTTTGTTGGTGGGCCCGCCCAGAAAAACCCGGGCGGGTTTTTCTGGGCTGGGCCCAGTTTGCCAACCCTGTCCGTAACTATGTCGCGGTGTTTCTGCCACTGGGTCGAAATCCATCGTTTCATGTCTTATTAACAAAATTTACCTTTATCATGGCTAATTGCTCAAATAGCGATTGTTTCTCTTTTTCACTAAATAAAGATAGGCAAATATTTTCGCTGCTATAATGGACGAAATTCGTGCTATTTCTGAAGAGTGATATCACAGATGTTAAATACATATATTGAGTCAAAAATCAGCGAGATTTATGCCTTTTTTTGGCGTATGTTTTCTGATTACATAATTTTTGCATCTGATTACCGAAATATATGCAATTTTCTCATCTTTTGAAATACTGAATCAATTTAAGTTGGACATTGAACTTATCACACAAATATCTTGGATGAATTTTGTTCCAACATTTATCTAGTTTCCAAGTTGCAGCCACTTGAAATCAGGCTGCTACTTGAAAATATGCCACAACGATAACTTTTAGAATACTAAACAGGTTCAGACAGCAGCGCCGACTTTGAAAAATTTCTGGGGGGGGCTCGAACCAAGGCCGTAGCCAAGATTATTTTTTGAGGGTGGGGGGCATCACATTTCTAATACAAGGTCATCAAATATGGTGTAATAATGTACACACGCTTACCCAAGGAAAAGAACATATGCACACACAAACAACGGCCTGATTAACACAGGGGCACGTGCCAGGGGCTCTGAGTAGCAAAGGGCCCCAAAACTGGACCTGAAAATGCCATCATAATCTTTGCCATTTAGTTTATGTAAATCGAATTTATATGGCAGTAACTTTTGTAAAAATAGTTATATTACTTTGCATCGATGTTTCTGAAAACTTTTGCTCCTCATGCACAAACTATAAGTGTAGCACAGTAAAGGGAATCATCTTCCTCTGAACTCACCCCGCGCCCCATACAGAGACTTTCAGCCTCTCTTGTTTTTCTTTCTTTTTTTCTTAGTCGATTTATGTCCATTTTCAATTGCAACAACCTTATTTTACAGCTATGATTTTGGTAAGAAACTAAATAAGAAATAGAGGAAAGAATTTCTTGTTTAATAGAGAATCAGTATTCAAAATTTCTGGGGGGCTGATCCCTTACAGAAAATTTTCTGGGGGGGCTCAAGCACCCACATAATCGGCGCCACTGGGTTCAGATCAAAGTTGGGGAGTGAATTTAATACAGTTTAAATATCTTGGAAAAGTTTGCTAGGCAACTTGCTCCACCATTTTGTTTCCAAGTGGCGGCCACTTAAAAATTTTTTATTACAATAACTTTTGTAATATGGAATCAGTTTGAATCGCATTTGCACAGTTGACATATTCAAATATCTTTGATAAGTTCACTGGGCATCTCAGTCACTCTGTCCTTTGTTTCTAAATGGTGGCCACTTGAAAATTATCACAATAACTTTTGAACCGATTTGCTTAAAACTCCATATGTAAATAGACCTCTTTAATAAATCTACCAAGTTCATTAATAAATTGTAGCTGTCATTTTGAAAAAAGATGGTGGCATCTTCATAAGAAAAGATAAATCAACCTAACCTTCCTATGAGCCGGAACGACTCGTTTTAATTTTTTGATCAATAACCTCTAAAAAGTAATGATATCAGTACAAAAACCCTTAACGGGTTATAAGTTTGTGACGCAGCTACTTTATCACTATAAGAATTTGAAATATGGGTCTTAAAAATAATGATATCAAGTTTTAAGTGACGCTCTTCTATTAGTTAAAATATACATAGATTTTCTTATTTGATCATTCGCTTTTTTCTTTTATTTATATTTACAATGCAAACATAATATTTTTAACTTCAAGATAAGACAAATATATAAAATATACTCACTGATGCTTTTTCATTTTCATTTCAATTTCAAAATAACAGTTTTAAAAGGAATGATATAAAAATTCCAGTCACGCCTCGGTGTCATTTTAAAAGATTTGTTTTTAGATTCCATTAAAATTACCTTTGTTTTGTCTGATAAAGTATATTTACACATTCAAACAGTGCTTTTAATTTTTAAATATGCTGTCAAATAATCACACTTTCACTGAGTTTGCATTATAAATAAAAATTATTTATTTCAATAAATCGATTTGTCTTTTGCGTCACGCTATCCAAAACTGCAAGTAAAATTTGTGCAAATGTTTTCTTTGCATCACACTGTCTCTTTGCAGAAATTCTCACTTAGTTGGATACTATGATACAAAATAACATTTACATATATTTTACTCACAGTTTTGGATAGCGTGACGCAAAAGACAAATCGATTTATTGAAATAAATAATTTTTATTTATAATGCAAACTCAGTGAAAGTGTGATTATTTGACAGCATATTTAAAAATTAAAAGCACTGTTTGAATGTGTAAATATACTTTATCAGACAAAACAAAGGTAATTTTAATGGAATCTAAAAACAAATCTTTTAAAATGACACCGAGGCGTGACTGGAATTTTTATATCATTCCTTTTAAAACTGTTATTTTGAAATTGAAATGAAAATGAAAAAGCATCAGTGAGTATATTTTATATATTTGTCTTATCTTGAAGTTAAAAATATTATGTTTGCATTGTAAATATAAATAAAAGAAAAAAGCGAATGATCAAATAAGAAAATCTATGTATATTTTAACTAATAGAAGAGCGTCACTTAAAACTTGATATCATTATTTTTAAGACCCATATTTCAAATTCTTATAGTGATAAAGTAGCTGCGTCACAAACTTATAACCCGTTAAGGGTTTTTGTACTGATACATATATACATACATATATATATATATGTATATATACAAAGGTTATGTTTTTTTTTTTTCAATTGGCATTTTTTAGTATTTAACCATATCATAAATATTTCGGCGATAAATTTTAATACTTAAAATCTTTTTTTATTGATGAGGAGTTGAGCATAGAACAACAATAGATTGATAGAACATACGATAAAAGAAAGCACCATAGATTTTAAAATTATTACATATTACCTATTATAATTTTTTTTTAAATTATAATAGGTAATCATATTATTATTTTAAAGATTTTCTACTAATTTAGGTAAATATTTTTAATATAACTTCACAGATAACTAGAAAATCGCTAATTCCCATCTTTAGATAGCATTGCTGATCCTCTTTGAATAACTTTACATAAAAGTGAGTACTATTATTTAAAAAAATCGTAACATTATATATATGCTCTGTTTTGTAAATGAATAGGTAACGAAAAAAAAAATTACACTATATATCATAAACTTTTTTTTTAAATCAATTATTTTGCTATTTTCCAGAAACTAAATAAAGGCATTTAATGAAATACAAGAGAGTAATGTAACCTAGTGCATTAAAATATAAAGCGATATATGACATCGGCCTTTTATTTTAATGAAGATTGAGAAGTTTTCTTAAATGTTATGTAGTGCTAAATTGATTTCTCGTATTTCATTGAAAGATTTTGCTAAGTCGCTGAAACCTTGATACCTTGATTAAGTAGAATCCGCTAATGCGATTTGTGATAATATGTGCAACGAAGTGTTAAAATAGATTTAGCTAAGAGATATTTTTCAGATATTAATATCCACATGGTATATTAATTAAATTTCTTTAAGTAAAAAGAACATATCATTCGCAAAATATGTGCATATGAATAATTTACGGTAAATAGTTCTATGACTAGGAATTCCATTGAATAAGTAATAATAATTATTATTATTATAAGTACTTATATGCTGAAGTTTTATAAGCAGATGCATACTTTCGGAGAGAACTCGCTAAAATAACTGATATATATATATATATATATATATATATATATATACAATATGTTGAAACATATTGTGTATATTTTTTGGTGGTATACTGTTCCAAAGTAATTTTAGAAAATGGATGATTTAATATTTATATAATATTTAATACTTACAAACTGTTCAAATGGATATTTTTCGAATGGATATTTTTCTTTAGAAATATTTTGGAATTACTTGCATATTTTCAATTTTTTAAAACACATTTACAGATATTTTTTCATTATTAATTACCGATTGAAAAAAAATTAGTATAATGAAATAGCAGTATTAATTAACATATCTTGAAATTTAATAAATAACAAATCAGACTTTTCCAGACACAAATTCTTTAAACACAATCATGATTAAAAAATGCACTAAATTCCATACAAAATACCATATGTATATGTATATATATATATATATATATATATATATATATATGTATGGTATAACCATCAATTTCCTCTACGAATCACTGATAAATAATGAAATTCGAAGGAAAACTATTTATAATTCAATTTTTCTTATAGCTATATATATATATATATATAATATAACCATCAATTTTATCTACGAATCACTGATAAATATGGAAATCCGAAGGGAAACAATTTGTTATTCATTTTTCTTTTAGCTATTATGTATATATATATATATATATGTATATGTGTGTGTGTGTGTGTGTGTGTGTGTGTGTGTGTACACATATGTATAAAAAAACTCAAATATTTAAAATACACTGATGGAAAAAAAATCCCAACACCAAGAAAAAATTATTGTACAGTAATGAAATTTCAGCAATACTTTTGTCTAGGTAACATATTTAATTGATTAAAGTTTCAAGATCACAGGTAAAGCCATTGGCGAGTAGAGCCATTTCAAATGTGAAATGTTGATACATTAGTAACCGGTGTAACCGCCAGAATTTTGAATGCAAGCATGCAAACGTGCATGCATTGTGTCGTACAGGTGTCGGATATCAGTTTGTGGGATGGAGTTAAATGCCTGTTGCACTTGGGCGGTCAATGCAGGGACGGTTAATGCTGGTTGTGGATGACGCTGGAGTTGTCGTCCAATGATGTCCCATACGTTCTCGATTGGAGAAAGATCTGGTGATCTAGCAGGCCAAGGCAACATGTCGACACTCTGTAGAGCATGTTGGGTTACAACAGCCGTATGAGGGCGAGCGTTATCCTGTTGGAAAACACCCCCTTGAATTCTGTTCATGAATGGCAGCAGAACAGGTTGTATCACTAGACGGACGTACAAATTTGCAGTCAGGGTGCGTGGGATTACCACGAGAGTGCTCCTGCTGTCATACGAAATAGCTCCCAAAACCATAACTCCATTAGTAGGCCCTGTGTGTCTAGGCCGCAGACAGGTGGCTAGCAGGCGTTCACCTGGCCTCCTTCTAACCAACACACGGCTATCACTGCGACCAAGGCAGAACCGGCTTTCCTCAGAAAACACAACATATCTCCACTCCGTCCTCCAATGAGCTCTAGCTTGACACCACTCACGTCGCAAACGGCAGTGGTTTGGAGTCTGTGGAATGCACGCTACAGGGCGTCTCGCTCGGAGCTGTCCTTGAAGTAACCGATTTGTAACAGTTCGTTGTGTCACTGTGGTGCGAACTGCAGCTCGAATTTCAGCTGCAGACGCAGTACGATTAGCCACAGCCATACGCCGAACACGGCGGTCTTCCCTCTCAGTAGTGCCACGTGGCCGCCCGAAACCCGGTCTTCTTGAGGCTGTACCTTCCCTTGACCACTGCTGCCAACACTCATGCACAGTGGATACATTCCTGCCAAGTCTTTCTGCAATATCGCGGAAAGAAAATCCACCTTCTCGTAGCCCTACTACACGACCTCGTTCAAACTCAGTGAGCTGTTGATAATGGCTTCTTCGTCTTCTTAGAGGCATCCTTGACTAACATTAACCCACTACGTCAGATCTCAACTGTAAATAACCACGAACCTTACAGCGCTTATTTAAAGCAAACCTCATTTGCATGTTAATAGTGTCGGTACTAGCGCCACACTTATGCGCGTAGCTCGAAATTTGAATCGACGTCATCTTTCAGATGTATAAACACGCCTACCAAATTTCGTTTATCTAGCACAGCTCCTTCCTGGTGTTGGGATTTTTTTTTTCCATCAGTGTATGAAATTATCATTGAAATTGCAAGACTAACTTTTACGAGACTTTTACACAAGACTTTTTTATACATAATTATTAAATCTTGTTTTTCTAACCTATAGCATATATATTACATTATTTGTCTTTGCTATCCATTGCATAATTCTGTCCGTACAATTATTTATATGCGACAGGAAAATAAAGTAGTAATACTAATAAGTAAAAGGATGAAAACAGCTTTTCTTTAAGTGTTTAATTACAAATTACTTAGAAATTCCAAAGTTTAATAACAATATATATATATATATATATATATATATATATATATATATATATATATATATATATATATATATAATAGAAAAACTTATTAAACAGTGAAATGACATTTTAAGGGAGAAACACTGGCCAATGAACACACACTGATGAAAATACCGGTTCTCTTCCGATTTCTGATGTCAAGCAGCATCAGGCATGGTTAGTGTTTGAGAGGGTAAATACTTTGCAAAAACCAATTGTCAGTACTTTTTATTTTATTTATTGGTACAAATCCGATATATATCCTATGTGCATTAAAATTAATGGTCGAAATAGCAACATTTAAAAAAAAATAATAATATAGAGTCATTTTTTTTCCGTATCGTAGCTATCAGTAACATTCGTATTTGAACCGTATACTTGATGCCGGACAGACAACGTATTCTCGTATCGGTACGGACTTCGATGTTGCGGATATTTCTGACACAGAAATGTTACGATTCACTGGATTCGGAATTACGACGCGTATCTGGCGAAATGTATCACTTCTGTTTCAGTCTGTCAGTTCTGCGTTTGCTGGGGATGACACAGCATTATTAAAATACAATTATTTTTCTACGTACATATAACATACTAATGAAAGAAGAAGTTACTAATTACAGTGGTGGACATAATTATAAGACACCTACCTAATTTGACAAAAAGTGAATTAAATGATTCAGAGCTTAAAAATGTTTTATCAAATACATCAAAAATATAAGTTTATTCTGTTATCACACGTAATTGTTTTACAGAAATGATATTTTTATAGAGTACAATAATAAAAAAAATTAAAAATAGCATGGACAAAATTATAAGACATCCTAACATTTTAATTAAATCACCTGCTTTTTTCTCGAAAATAATGTGCAATATGGATATTTTCTGCAAGCTATTATGACGTCAGCAGTTAACCAAAACAGACGATAACTGACTTCAAGCATTTACAAACCTGCCACGAGGTACAGAATTAAAAGAACGTGAAATTCGCGAAATTTGGAAATTAAATGGAACTGGTGCTTCAATTAATAATATTTCAAAAGTTATTAAACGCTCTAGATGTGCAATTAGAAATGTTTTGAAAATAGGGATTAATGGATCGGCTATTAAAAGATCTGGACGTACTGCTTGCTTGTCCTCGACAGACAGACGCCATGTGCTTTCGCTCGCTACACAGAATAAGATGACAACTACAGGCATTAAAAATGCTTTGAATCTGAATTGTTCAAGAAGAACCATTCGCAGGGTGTTGCATAATGCCTCCTATGTGAAATATAAAATATTAAAGAAAAAACCACCACTTCTAAGCCGACACAAAATGAAGTGTATAAACTTCTCTAAACAAGCTGTGGCCTGGACCTCCAAATGGTACTCTGTGTTATTTTCTGATGAAAAAAAAATTAACCTGGATGGTCCTGACGGGTTTCAATATTATTGGCATGATTTACGAAAGTCTCCTCATGTACTAATGAGCCGCCAAATAGGTGGAGGCTCAGTAATGGTTTGGGCTGTTTTTTTTAGCTCAAGGGAAAAATGTTATTGTTTTTGTGCATTCAAGAATGAATTCCGAAAAGTATAAGAATATTCTTAAAGATCAACTAGCCATATACAGTGAACTTCTCTGTGGCGAAAACTACACTTTCCAGCACGATAACGTGCCGATTCATGCATCACACGAAACAAAAAAGTGGCTTTCAGAGCACAACTTCAATGTTTTCCCGTGACCTTCTCACTCCCCAGACTTAAATCCCATCGAAAACTTGAGGGGGATCGTGCTCGTGCGGTTTACCGAAATGGGAGGCAGTTTAAATGTGTCGAAGAACTAAAGAATACTATAAAATGTGCTTGGGAAGATCTGCCGTGCGATATATTGTTAAAATTGATAGATTCAATGCCGAATCCCATCTTTCATGTTATAAAAAACAATGGCGGCTCCACCAAATATTGAATAACCATGTTAGAGGATTTTCTTTTAAACCATTAGTGTCTGGTAATTATGTTGACCACTAATTTTGGAAAAAACGGTTGGTGTCTTATAATTTTGTCCATTATGTTTTTAAGTTTTTCATCAAATTGTATGAAAATATCATTATTATAAAATAATTATGTATAACAGAACAGATTTATGTTTTTGACGTATTTGATAAAACATTTTTAAGCTCTGAATCTTTTCTTTCACAATTTGTCAAATTAGATAGGTGTCTTATAATTATGTCCACCACTGTATTTTCAAAATTTCAATTTTTTGCATTAAACAGCATTTTTGCTTCTCTCTGTCTGGTAAATAATACTATTTTAAAATAAATGAACTAATTCACCATGTCAAAGAGGAGTTATAATAATTTTAATTATTATTATTATTACTAGCCGCCATCAGCGACCAACTGGTTCGCGATCCTTGAAATATCCGACTTTACGAAACACCCGCTCGGTGGATCCTGCGGCGCTTTTTCCCCATTTCAGGTCTTACAACAGCTTACTAACATATAGTGAAAATAGCTTTATTGAAAAATTTCATCGCAGGAAATTCCCGCTCGGTAGCGCCTGCGGCGCTCTCTTCCAGTTTCAATATCTGAAGTAGTCTGTTCGCTCACTATGTTATAATCTTCCGAATTTCTGACTTTAGCAAAGTCCCGCTAGGTGGCTCCCCGTTTTAGAACTTACAACACCTTCCTCGCTCATTAAAATTTAAAATATTGAAATTTTAAATTATTACAGAGACATCTGGCGGTAGACATTTCTGCAATCTAGTGTTCAATTCGAAATCAACAAAGCTTTCTAATGATGCATTACTTATGAAATTATTTTAAATAGTAGCTGAGATACATAAGAAAACCTAATCAGGACACCTTAAAACTCATAATTAGAATTTAAAATAATGAAATTTTAAAATATTACAGCGCCATCTGGAGGTAGAAATTTCCGTAATCTACTGTTCGATTCCAAATCAACAAAGATTTTAAATGATGTATCACTTATGAAGCAGCTGAGATACAAAAGTAAACCTAATCAGGACTCCTTAAAATATGTAAATCAGGTGGAATCTCGAATCCGACTTTTGATAATATAAAACTACTTAAATCAGTAAAACAGGAAGTAAAATCTCTTTTGCCCCGCTTTCGATATATTGGAAGTTGCCACGGTAATCCAACCACTGGCAAACGCAGATTACTTTCATTAAGAATTTCATTGAAGTCTATGGCCTAACGCGTAAAATTAAATATATATATATATATATATATAACTATTTATCTCTAAAAGATTTTGAATTATAAAATGTTTTGTGAAAAAATCGATGTTTCGTAAAATCTAAAATTATGGATCGTTAATCCGTATTTTTTTAATATGTTTATATGGTTCGAAAGAAGATTAAATAGACTTTCAAAATATGCCGGTTGTTAAGAAATGGGACTGTTACTCTTTCATACAGGGTGTTTCAAAAAAGACGATCGAGAAAAAGAGAAATTTTGGACCATTTTTAAAACATTTTTTTTTTTTTTTTTTTTTTTTTTTTTTTTATATAAAAAATCCTTGTTTAAATATATATATACATAAATATATTGTAAGAATCGGTAACAAATGCTCTTTCTTGTGGTACAGTCGTATTTCCAATATCTTGAACCGTTGAGCAGTGATCGCTTTACAAAACCCTGCGAAATTTCCCTCTCTGCTTTTTCCCTTGAGGAAAGCGGTGCAGGGTGAAAAAATTATCCGCTCGTTTTTCGACTGGATTTTGATTAGACACAGGTTGACGTTTTAATTAATATCTCCCGAACTAATTAAAATGTTTAAATTCTCTTTTCAGGATCCCCTCTGGAAGGCTTATGAGCACTCGTATGTCAAATTTTAAACTTCTATGTTCAGTAGGGGCTGAACTTATAGATGCTCAGACAAACAGAGAGACAGACAACTTTCTTTATTATTATACATAATTATTTTGCTTGAGTTAAAAAGGCATTTTTCAGCTAATTAGTATCATTTTATTTAAGTGAACTTGACTTATCAAAATTTATGGATGCTTGAGGTACATCTGCTCTTTTAATTACTTGTAAATGGCAACGTCGCTCTCGATGCAACGCATTTTTTCAGTAGTACGCAAGTGCAACTTACAAATGATTGTAAATTGATCCAGTTTATTAAAATCGTTCGCATTCAAATCATTATTAAAATAAATAAATTACTCAAATACCATAAATAACTGAAGTTTGAGTGCATTATGGTAACTCATTCAATTTAATAAATTTAAGTCAGGATGAGAAGGCACGTTTGATCTGGCCAAATTAGTGATTCTTTTCGCTTTAAGAGAGTGTGAAATAAAAAATGTCATAAACTGTGTCTGAAACTTTTCATCTGATTACGTATATATATATATATATATATATATATATGTGTGTGTGTGTGTGTGTGTGTGTGTGTGTGTGTGTGTGTGTGTGTGTGTGTGTATATTTGTCAATGGAAGTTCCTAAAGTTAGGAAATTAAATAAAAAGAAATATGCATAAAATGTAGATTTAAAACTGTTTCATCGAACCACACATTTATTTTCAATCTTTCTAAAAAGTTAAATTAGTTCCGACGTAAAACTTTTTGTGATGTATTTGCTTAAAGAAATAATTTATTTTTCCAATTAGTACTTAGAAAGAAAAACAAAGTCAGCTAAAACTCAATTAAGATTTAATTAAAAATTTAGCGTTCAGTGATTTTGTCTTTGTCCTAGAAACTTTGTTATTTCTTTTCTTTTGACACTATCGTAAAATTAATAAATTTTTAAAGTTAACATTTATTATGACAAAGATATTTTTTTTTAATTAAAATAAGCACCGAATTAAAAAATATGTATATATTAGTCAATTTGTACAATGTTTATGTGTTTTATACTACATTTATAAATATATATATATATATATATATATATTTTATGAATATTTTTAATAGATTATATAAAAAAAAAAAAAAAAAAAAAAAAAAAAAGAAAAGTTTCTACATACAACACTTTTTGTTCAATATTTGATATTTTAACCATGGATGCTTGTTGATCACCCTGTATCTTGTAAAGTGTGTACTGTAAGACCAACATTTGTCATTTCCGAAGGCGTGAGTATATTAAAAAAAATTTTTTTGCATTGCGTATAATTCATCTTGTTGATTTTGCCATTTTCAAACAAAACACATAGCATTTCACAAAATGTAAAGTAATAACATCAATAAACGAATGTATAATAATTTTTTGAGTATTTTCAGAAAAGAACGAAAGGACAAACTACATATGTCAGCTACACATATTTAACAAGAATTACATATTTCTTTTGAAAAGCAGACAATTTCTATTGTTAACAAAATGTAATAATTTATCATAGAAGAAATTTTGACAAATGATCCCAATCGCATTAAAAATCTGTAACATATGATCAGCTCTCTGATACAAAAGCTGTATCGTTCTCTTTTTTTCAAAAGATATGATAGATGGTGTTCTCCAGCATATCATTTTCTATTTGAATTAATGTTCTTTTGTAATGCACAAAATAAAATAATTTAGGTAATGCATTGTCTTCTTTTAGTCTATTAAAGATTGTGAAAAAGAGTTGAAATATATATATATATATATTTCTTCCTTTACAGTAATTCGTGATAAACTTATATAAATTGTCATATTATTCTGCAGTTTGTATTTAATTAAAACAATTGAGACTGCGTATCTAAATTTTATTTTTTTAAATGTAAAAAAGTAAAAATAAATAAAAAATAAATAAAATAAATAAATCTATTTTTAAGGAGTCAAGGGATGATGTATATTGTAGAAATTCATAGAATTAAAAATATCTAGATATTTTATACAAAATATATTAAGCTACTCTTCTAATATTATCCTTCAAACATTATTAAAAAGCCTTTTACTAAATTTCGAATTCTAAACTTATTTTTGTTGTGTTCAAAATTTCAGGAATATACAGCTCAGGAATTAATAAAAAAATGAATTAATCATATCTATTACATATTTATGCTTCATTATCTTTTTTTAATATATATATATATATATATATATATATATATATATATATATATATATATATATATATATATATATATATATTATAAAATATTGCAGCAAGTAACAAAAAAGGAAGAAATGTTGTGTGCCATACCCCCGACTTTCTCTTACCCTACATTTCAATATTAGAAGGATGTATTTCATATTAGAGGATAATATGACAAGTCCTGTATATGTTACGGGCAATGTAAATAATTGGGCATTGTTTATAATGCCCGGGCAATTTAAAAAGTGCCCAAAAGGATATGACAAAATGATAAATTATGTTGCAAATATTACATTGCCCGGTCATTATGTATAATGTTAAAAGTCAAGTGGGCAATTTAAAAATCATTTTTATTCATATTTCTTATAAAAAAAATAAAAAAAAAAATTACATACCTAACTGACAAAGTAACAAACAAAAAATAACAAATAAAATTTCACATGCTGACAAACAAACCGGTGGCGATGAAATAACTACAAACAAAACTTAAGTCCAAATAAAAATAATGTATTAGATATGTACGTACTTACAAATTTATATGTACACAAAATGTCAATATGTAGCAATACATAGAGGGTCTATTTATTAGAGTAGCTTCCACTTTGGTGACATTTCGAGTTAAATAGCTTTTTTTCTTTACGACACTTGCACTTGTCGGATTTACAGCCACCTTTACAGCCACATCGACTATAGCCTTGGCCCCCTGTCTTGGATGACAATCTTGCACATTCTGTTAGTGAAATCTCTGTCTGTGGAATATCTTCGCCATATATAAACTTCTCATTACATATTGTAAATTGGTTCCTGGCATAAAGTTGATTTAGAATTCCGTGTTTCGTGCCTAATTTATACAGATTAGCATCTGTTACTTCAAGAACGAATGCCAAAATATTTCTTCCATCGGTGCGACCTCTGTCGACGTCTGGGACTCGAACTATAACTGTGTCACCTTTTTTAGCATCAGGGTATTTTGAGTTAGAAGTTTGAACCATTTTTTCAGCTTGTTTTTTTAGATTGCTTGCTGAAATCTACCTAATTTTTAATATGTCGGCTTTCCCTTTTTTCACATAGGGTTTTTCCGTGGAATATTCATGCCCGAAACATTCTTGAAATTCTTTATTGTGTAAATCAGGGCTTGGTTTAGCTAGCAAAGTTGAAGTTTGAACATAACTATCAAGAGAAAGTAGTTCCTCCTCATCATGTTGACTTGGACCTGGTAGCTCCGCTAACACATGTGACTCAAGTTTATTTTGCAGTGGACCTTCTTCTACAGACTGTAAATTGTTCTGATCTTTTACTAGAACTTCTAAGTCCTCTTCACAATTTATATTATGCAGAACGTCTGTGGGTAAAAAACTTTTTAGACCAACTTTTAACTTTGTCCCAAACATGGCCTCATACGGAGTACAGTTGATGCCAGTATGATGAGCTCTGTTCTTTATTAGCTGTACAAAACGTAAGCCATCTGATCATTTCCTGGTGCTATTGTCTTCTAGCCACGAACAAAGCATATTTTCCACGTCCTGATTCTTACGTTCTACGGAACCCTGACTTTGAGAGTGTCTGGGCTTCTCATGCACCATCTTCAACTCGGGCCACATGCTACATAGTTCGCTAATAGTACTGTTAGCAAATTCTCTCCCATTATCACTTTGCAAAATACTGGGCGCACCAAAAATTACAAAAATATCCAAAAGCACATAAGCTACTTCTTCTGCTCTTTTGCTTTTAAGAGGTCGAAGTTGAATAAATTTAGTAAGATGGTCTTGGTATACAAGTATGAATTTATATTGATCATCAGCTTGTGACTGCATGTCAATTAAATCGACTTGACATCTTGAATTCATATTCTTACTTCGGTCTAACAACTAAACCTTTTTTTGGCACACTGTGTTTTTTTTCGCAGGTCATACATAAATTTAGATATGTAACAATCATTTCCCTTGTAATGTTTTTATACTTTGAATTTAGCTCTTTTTCCATACGGTTTCGACCACCGTGCCCAATTGCTATATGTGCATCATGTAAGAGTTGAAATATATCTTCCCGATGTACGTAAAATCTTATCTGCTCTTTACCTTCCTCTACAGAAACTATCAACTTTTTCTTCTCTCCAATAGTCATTACGTCAAACCTACGTAAACGCTGATAATCCTCGGGGTTTTTATTTACCACTTTGCTTCTAGATGTTTTAACCTTTTCTATTAACTCCAAGTATTGTGGATTTGTGAGAATTTGTGTATTCTGAGCTTTTGATGAACATAATTCATCCAGACGTTCATTAAAACGATGCTTCATGTCACTGACATCAGTTACTAACTGTTCCTGCATTTTATTTTATAGAATAATCACTAATACTAAATAAACAGAACCCAATGTCAATTTAAGACATACATCAATAAGCATTTGTCGCACATAAGCTAAATAACATCCAAAGACAACCGGAAAACGTAAATAACGCGACGCAAGCCACAGGTACCGGCACAGGCGACAAGCGACTGAAAATGAATGCTGATTGGCCAGCCAGAATCACACCACACGCACGTGGTTGTCCCATTGCTGTCAATTAATCAAAGTGCCCAAAGAAATAATAGCGGTACTTATAATGACCGGGGAATGTAAGAAATTATCGTAAAGTAATTCAAATTTGTCAAATTGCACAATTTTAATGGTCATTATTCATAATAACCAAGCATTATGAATACTGACCTAAATAATTACATTGCCCGCGGATACCATGAGCCTCGAAATTCAATTCCAAAGAAATGCAATTATCAGTGAGAAAACAGAGAGAGAATTTAAGTATACAGTTATGAGATTCTCGGGAGTAAATCATTACCCCTGTAATATTTCGGTTACCCTGTAATATTTCATTCACGATATTAAAAAGCTTAAGAAAAAGGAAACTCCAGTGATACCATAGTGATATATGATACCACTCCATCAGTGGTATTACTAACGATGCTCTGAATAACATAACTACCAAAAAAATTTCAAAAAATATTTTGCTTTTCAACAATTTTAAAATTAATTATTTCTCCTTTTATTGGGAAACTGTTATTATTCCTTCTTTTACCAAAAATTCTAACCCTCCCGAACAGGCTTTCAGCTCTGAGCCCTTTTAAATTATGTTAGTGCAATTCTTTATTGCTCAACAAATATCCATTGCAGTTAAATGATCCAAGTGACTTTTTGTTTTTACAAAGACCTTTCATCCCCATACGAGGTCTACAGACTTGTCGAGAACTTCACCACAGAAATGTTTCAAGAGTAATTCCATGCAGCAGTTTTCCTTGATTCTGAAAAAGCATTTGACAAAGTCTGGAGCTCATGTTCAATTTATAAACTTATTAATTATAATATTTCCCCGTCTCTCAATAAATGAATTTATAGCAATCTACAAGGGGGAAACTTCCACGATAATGGGGAAAATTCCCTTTCTCAAAAATATGTTGCCTTATTTGGGGTCCCTTACGGTAGTAAAGTTAACCCCAAGTTATTTAATCTATATATTAACGGTATGTCCCATTATCCTAACACCTCATTGGTTATTTATATGGAAGATACCTGCATTTTTGCTTCTCATAGCAACAGGCGTTACGATATTTTGGCAATTATCCATCTCCTAAAAATTCTTGCACGCCAATTTTCCGAATGGAGAATAGCACTTAACATTAGCAAAACTGAAGCAATTATTTTCGCGAGCAAGTCCATGATAAAGGGTACTAGGGAAACTTACAAAATCAAATTCGACCGCAGCACTTTTGCATTATCTAATCAATGTAAATATATTGTGGTTATTTTAGATCAATGCTTCACTTTTAAACAACATATCAGCACTACACGAAATAATTTTTGAGTTGCTAAGAGTAAATTAATGCCCTTTCTTGCGCGAAACATCACTTTAATATATAAAAATAAAATGCTTCTGTATACTTTTTACCTTTGTCCCATCAAGACCTATAATTGTATAGTAAGGTCTTGTGCAGCAAAAATCCATATCCATTGGGCAAAGATTTGATGTAAATTGGTATATTTGAAAATTTCACATTTATAAAGAAATGATCACTCCGAGGCTAAATGATTATATACAACGCCGTTATATTAATTTTAGTTTGGCTTCCATTATCAATTACCATTCCAGCTTTCAACACACTAGCTACTACAGGTGACTATAATGATCCTATTAATGTATTAACACAAAACGGATTTACGATTTAACTCCCTTCTTTAAACTTTAATTTAATTTAATTTTTTATTTTACATTTTTCCTTGGTTTGTTTCATTATATTTAATTTTAACTAATAAACATTCTAAATGTATGAAAGAAAAAAAAATAATAAATTAAAAATGAATAAATAAAAGAATAATAAATAAAAGATTTAAAAAAAAAAAAAAAAAAAAAAAAGATCCATTCTTTCCATGAATATATTGATGCAAACATTAACTGTTTTCATTGTCAGTCAACTGTGTTTCCATCTTTTATGAACTTATATATATATATATATTTACTATTTTTATTGTTATTTAACTTCATTATTTTAGTTAATTCCCTTTTGGAAGACAAGGCAATTCCTGATTTTCTCACCACGTTGTTTCCTCTTGTTATTATGCAGAGAAAGATGTGTACAATTGGCCATAAATGCTCCCAATCTCGAAATTGTTTGTAAAAGAAGAAGAATATTTCAGTTCTTAAACAGTTTTATTGAGTCAATTTTTAAAACTAATGAAAAATCAATAAAATTGTACACTTATACTCAATGGCAATATCAAGAATATCCATATGTGTAAAATATTAAATTTAAATATAGATTCAAAGTAACTTTAAATGCTTGTTGTAATTGAAACTACCGGGTATTAGAGAATTTTGAAAGAAAACATCAATTAAGAATATTTCAAAAATAAATATTAGATAAAAATCCGAGGTGAGTTATTCTTTCACCATTCATCGTGCTCCTTTAAAACAGATGGGGCTTGCCTTCCGCCTTAAATCCGAGTAGTTTCACTACCGGTTACGAATTTCCGATTCGCATAGGTACACTGTAAAAAATATGTCCTATTTGTTGCCAGAAATTCTCTGTAATTTGAAAAAATACGTTCTAAAATTACAGACAATTTCTGGCAGCAAATAGGACATATTTTTTACAGTGAGAAAAAAAAAATAGATAAAAATTATTTCCAAGCCTCATAATCGAAATTTAAATGCGGTTGTTTGAAAATAAAATTCAGCTAGAAATGTTTTGAAATGCGTTGAATAATGTTGGCCCGGCGGAGGGGGCGGGAAATAAAAGGCCAAATTCATACATGAAATAATATTTTCCATCCACGAATTGTTTATTTTAAATTTCTGTAAGAATTGTTTCTAAAAATTTAAGATTGAAGCTACAGAAAATCCATGAAATGATGACTAAAATAACATAAATCAATATTTATCAATATTTAGAGCACAGCTGATGGGTTTTAAAAGTGATGAGTGAAACAAAGTGAACTTTAAAAGAATTTAACTTTAAGAAATTAATAATTGAAATATATATATATATATATATATATATATATATATATATATATATATATATATATATATATATATATATATATATATATATATATACTATTGAAGAATAAAATTAACTATAAACTTATATTTAAACATAAAATTCAAGAACAAAACAAATCAGCAGAAAATTAACAAAATTAATAAACAAACTAAAACCAAATAGTATACGAAGAATAACTTTAACATAAACCAAAACTAAAAATGGAACAGAGCGAAATTGAAATTAGTATGGAAACAGGCGACATGGCTTACAATATGCACTGCAGGCATTTATTACTGCAAGCATTTATTAAACACTTTTGATTTTGCATGGATCAACTGCAAACTATTAAAGATAACTGTGTACACCATAACCTTTAGTTTGTCCATTCGTAGTGAAAGTGTACCTACGTTGCAAACGCCTTATGTATTTTCCATTGTACGCTGTAACTTTTTCTACTGCTAATGTAACAACCTCCTTGATTTCTGCATTCAGAAGAAATTTTTTACTCAACTTAAAGGAAAGGGATAACAAACCCGTGGATTAAAATCTGTTTTCATTTTACAGAAAACCCTATGGTGACATTCGCTCTTGCCGTATTGGTCATAAGGTAAAATAAATTTGCAAAGCACACGGTTCATTACTTGCGCATTCATAAAAACATGCTTGCAACAGTTGTTAATCCGGAATAATGACAGAGGCGTTTAATTTTAGTTGAAAAATCGAATAACATACTAATCGCAGTTATCCCGTTATCGCACAGCAATTTAAGCAATTTTTCTTTTGCGTAAACTCCAGAACAATTTCGTTTTATAAAGGATTGAAAACGTTGTAAGTAATACTTATGTGTTTAAGGATTGTATTCATGCTTAAATCAGAAATTACGAAACAGTAAAAAAATAAAAAATAAAAAATAAAAAAATAAAAAAGATTGAGAGAGAGAGAATTCAGACTTTTGTAAGATATTTATGTCTCGATTTTCTAACTCTGAAACGGAATTCCTTTGGTCTCTTTTAAAGAAAAGAAAATGTAAAAACGATTTTTAAAAAGAATGCTTTCTTATCGGCGTCCTAAAAAGTAGTATATAAGGCAAAATTTTCTTCACTCAAACAAATTAAAAGATCGAAAGCATTCACTGATGACAAAATATGTTATCAGATATTATGTTATTATATATGTTATTATATATATATATGTTTTGAAATATATGTAGTCATCGATGAATGCTTTTAATATTTTAATTGTTTTGAGTATAGAAAATCTTGCCTTAGTTACTAATTTTAGGACGCCGATAAAAAAATCATTCTTCATTTTTTTATTTTTTATTTTTTATTTTTTTTTATTAAAACTAAAAAACAGAAATTAAAATTAAAAACCGAAATGAATCAGGACGCGAAGGTTTTGAACTCCCTCAAATGGTCTAAAATTTTCTGATATTCTGAGTTACTTATGGGTCACTCACTTATCTCTCAGGGGTCACTCACTGGTTACTCACATGTCACACACTGGTCACTCATGGGTCACACAAGAGTTATTCATGGTCACCCATGGTCATTTATAGGGACGACCCTTGAGCCAAAATATAGCAGAAAGTGGCTCGATGACGCTCAATGAAAGACAACCTGTTGATTAAAAAAAATTCTAAAAATATATAATTTAGAAAAGTATATGGCATAATTTTTAATTGTTGATGTTAGAAATGATAATGTTAATTTGAATTAATTAAAATGCACGTCGAAGCCGTATATTTAAAATATCTAATATTGTTTCTTTCTGAATAATATAAGAAATACATCTTAATAAATGTAGGTGTTTCCATACAATTATATTTATGAGAAAGAACATTTAAAAAAGAAAGTTCAAAATCTTAGTGGAAAAAAAAAAGAAAAGACATCTCCCACTTCTTTCAAAATATTTATGATTTACTTACGCCATTCTTTGCCAAAGTTACTTTTCATAAATAATGGATTCTTCCAACTAGAAATTACTAATGAAAAAAGTTGCTTTAGAATTCAATTAAGGTTTTTATTAAAAATTCAGAGTTTTCTGATTGTGAAATTTTCTCAGATAATTTCGCTTTCTTTCTCTTATGTTCTTTCTTTGAATATTTTAGTTTAGAAACTAAAGAGACGGTGTTTTTTTTTCATGTTGTTTTAGAGTCTTCGGCTAACAATTAAACAAGAATTTAATAAGTCAATTTATGAAATAAATATGTTTCTACTTTTTTTTTTCGTTGACATCTACAAAATTAACTTCAGAATAGGCAAACATTAACCGTCTTACATACTCATTTTTGTGCATATTAATTTTTATTAGATAATTTTAACAGACAACTAAACAAAAGAAAATAATATTTTTAAAATTAAACGGTTATACAACCAGATTAATATTACAGTTTATTTGTCTCTATAACTTTCATAATTAAGATATATAGTATCGTACATAAATGGTAAAAAATCATATGTTCGAAATGTTTTTCTTTATAATTCTGATAACATTTATTTTTACTTCTAAATAATTTTTCATATATATATATATATATATATATATATATATATATATATATTTATATATATATATTTCTTATATATATATTTCTTATATATATATATATATATTTCTTGTACAAATCTTGGAAACAATTTTTAACTAACTTCCCAACTAGCTAGAATTTTGAAACTTTCAGGATTGCTCAGAACATGGTGACAACACAATAATTCAAAGTCCGACTTTCGAATTTTTTATTAGTTTTCTTATAAATAATTAAAATATGAAAATAATAACATCCTAATAGCGTTAAAATAGCAGCAATTAAAATATTAGCTGAATTCATTTCCTTTTGACATAAAATAAAATAAAATAAAATAAAATAAAAATAAAAAATAAAAAATAATTAAACGTGAACATTAAAAAATTATAAAAAGTTAAATTATGCATCTCACAAAAATTGACGGCATTATCAGTTTAAAAATTTTATGCACTTTGATATGAGCTGTATGATTCATCAGGATATTTAAAACATGGTATATAAACACTTTTTTTTTATCTTATAATTATTTTTATTTAATTTTCCACGCGCGCTTCTTATTTCCTAATTCAAAATTATTAAATAAATAAATAAATAAATATATAAATAAAAATCGATAGTAAGTAGGAATTGATTTTATTTATTTTTTATTTATTTATTTATTTATTTATGTTACTTGTTTATATACATATATATATATAGTTAACATTTTGTGTTTATTTTAATATAATGCAAAACACCAGGAACAAAGCACAACAGGAAATTTATTTATTATTATTATTATATTCTTTTTCTTCTTCTTCTTATTATTATTATTATTTACACTAATCCTCTTATCGTATTAGGTTACTCAAATGGAGCCATTCATTTTTAATTATATCTTATTCTTACCAGAAATGCAGTTCTTTCTCTTTACTATAAAAGATTAATACAGGTTTTTTAGTATTACATCGATTTTACTTTTGAATGATTAAACTTTTGTGAGGCTTTAATTACTGAAATTTATTTTACACATGATTTATTTTTAATTTGAAATTTTATAAGCAAGCACAAAATAGTTGTCATTTATTATATTTTACAATATTTATAAGTTATTACCTTTTATTACATATTTACTGGATCTAAAAGAAATAATTTATAATATTTAAATAAATTCTATTAATCAAAAGCACAAGGGAAATATACAATAAAGAACGTCTGAATATAAAATATTAATTTAATATTTTATTCGGAAATTATTCCTTCAAGACACAAATCATAAGATTTACTTAAATTCATTTAAATGTATATTTCTTTTGTTCAAAAGCATGAAAGTATGATCTAAACTTGTTTTTTAGAAACATGTATTTATATAGAGGATCTATACTTTTTGTAAACAGCAATATAATTTTAATTACGTTAAATTTAAAATAATTTAATCTCATGCAAAAATAATTCATTAAATGATATGCATATTTTATGAATGGAAAAATATAAAAAAAAGAAAAAAGAAATCTTGCCTGAAGGGAGAAAAAAAAAAAAAAAAAAAAAAAAAACATAAAATTGGGGAAAAGTGACTTTATTCATTAACCTTAAATCTTTGAAGTTATTGTCAGGGGAAACACCTAAATGCTTCGTAGAAACAGTAAGATGTGTTAAGAACTACAGCAAAAGTACTGAAGCACTAGAGATAATACGTATTTGAAAAATGTGCACCTAATACTGTTTTGTTGAGTAAATATTTGTCGCGTCATGATGTTAGCCTTTATTCTGTTATAAAAAAGTAAGTTGATGATAAAAATTAGCGTTCAAGCAAGGGGAAAAAATGTGTACGTGTGCTTCAATAATTTTCCGCCGACTGCTCTCTTAATATTAAAATGTAGCTCAGTTCTATACATATTACAAAAAAAAAAAAAAAAAAAAAAAAAAAAACATGCACTGAAGTTCTGAATATAAATAGGAAAAATATATACATAAGGTAAAGCTAGGGGAGATTGCGCACGTAGGGGATCGGCAGAAAAGAGTGCAATAGGCGCTCTGAAACTCCAGGTAGTTCTACAATATCGATAGCGGAGTGCGCAGTTAAATGTGCATGCTCATTTCTTGAACAGTCTAAGATTAAACGTGGTTATTTTGTCTCGTTTTTATAAATGTTTGCTTGAATTTTCAAAACCCTTTCTAGGAAATTAAAAAAACAAAATGGTAGTATTACTTTTTTTTTTTTTTTTTTGATTAATTAAACTATTTAATATGGACTCGTTTATAAATTTTACTTGTGGCAGGTGGTTGCATGAAAATTGCATCATTTATAACAACGAGTGCAACGATTATAGACAACGACGTATTAGTTCAACAAACAAGAAACCATTCAAACTGAAAAGGAACTTCATTAATTTTAAGTGATACATATTATCTAGTAATAAAATGTTACTTTTTATTATCTAGTCTTGTTTTTAATATGCCTCTTTAAGTTATTTTCTTATATATATATATATATATATATATATATATATATATATATATATATATATATATATATATATATATATATTATTATTATTATTATTATTATTATTATTATTATTATTATCTTTATTATTAAATTGAAATACTTACAGTCGGTAACAAAAGTGTCCGAACACTAGCAAAAATTCCTATGTAAAAAAAGTACACTTCATACGGTTTTGTTAAATAAATCCTTATCGAATCATGTTCTGACACTGACTAAGAATAGGATTCGGCAAGGATTTATTTAACAAAATCGTATGAAGTGTACTTTTTTTACATAGGAATTTTTGCTAGTGTTCGGACACTTCTGTTACCGACTGTACATGTAATACAAAAATATTTGTGTACAAAAAACTTGCACCAATGCCATTTAAGTGCAGTTATCATTGTTAACAATTAAATTGTAGTTAAATTTAAGTGCAAACTCTCCTACCCAGTTGAGCAATATCTCCTACCATTTAAGAAGAGAATGCGAAAAATAACTCTCTTGGTTTTATTACAGCTATTGCCTTAAATCAAATTATAGCACCAAACTAGTAATGGGAATGAGTAGAAGGAGGATCACTTGAAAGCTATGCAGCAACAGTTTAGCAAAAAATTAAAATTTAGTTTTTTTATAACGTTATGTTGAAATATGCGCTAACTCTCCTAGCTTTACCTTACAAATAAATACGATTAAAGATAAAAATGCTTTAAAAATACATCATAATGTGTGTTATTAATTTGTGTTACAAATTTATAAAAAAATTGCAAACATACCTACTAAAATAAGAAGTAAACAATATCCCGAATATAAATCGTGTTTTCTAGAAATGTGCTTTTCCAACAATTTTATAAGTTTTTGTATTTATATATGTAATATTGTATATATATATATATATATATATATATATATATATATATTCAATATATACTTTATTTTTTTTTCCTTGCATCTAAATAATTTTTCGTTTTTGTATTAATAACTGTACTGTAAAAAATAACGGCAGTTTTTACAGCAGTATATGTGTGCGCCCATAATGCCAGCACATTCTGCTGTCAAATATGGCAATTTACAGCGAAAACATCTGTAAAGAGAGCTCCATTTACAGTTCTTTCTGCTGTAAGTTACATCTTTCTAACAGTAGAATGTGCTAGCAGCCATATTACCAGCATATTTTGCTGTTCAAACTACCATTCTTTTTTACAGTGGGGAGTGGGGAATTTGTTTACCTGGTAAAATGGAGGAATATAAGCTGATTTGTGTTTTTCTTTTAGCTCTTGAAATATTTTACTGTTTAAATTCTTCATTAATGGGCTACCCTGACGGTGCACAGTGGATCGAAGTATAGGCAGAGGCGAACATAGGAACGTTATGGTATTATTATTATCTATGTATGATGTTTTTTGTCACATTTCGATTTAAATATGTATATATGTATGATAGTTAAAGCGATTCCATGCTTTTTTTTAACCCTTTATAAGGCCGAGGGAATATTTTCCCCACCAAATTCGTTATCGTTTTATTCACCTGGCACCAATTTTTTAAAATAATGATTCCTGTGTATCATTTTTCTGGAAAAACATCACTATGAGAATTATTTTGATAATTCTAGTGGGAAAAAAATTAAAAAGTAGTTGTTTGTGACAATCCTGCTTATGCTAATACGATGGGTTGTGAGAAGTATGCGATTGATTAAGAGAATAAGATGCCAAAAGTAAAATTAATTATTTCTAATAGGCTAAATGAATTTTTTACTTTACATCAAATTTTATTCGTGAAAATAGTTTAATGTGCCATTTGAGGAAAAAATGGGTTAATAAAGGGGTCAAGCGGTATCATATTTTTCTGCTGCAAATAGGTATTTAGAAACATACCTGGTAAAGAAACAAATGTTGTATAAAAGAAGAGAATAAAAGAAAATAAATAAAAATTTCGGGAAGAAAATCTATATTTGTAACACAATTAATTTAGCACACAATGATAAATATATCATTAGATTACTGCTTCTTTTTTCTTTTCTTTTTTTTTTATGTAGTTTTTCAATAGAAAACTCATGCAAGCATTTACTGACAAACTCTATTAAAAAAATTACTTTTGTCTTTATTTTACTATTTTACTATTTTAGATTTATGGAAGGCAGGCGATCAATAATTAATGAATTTTTTTGATTGAACTGGATTTTTTATTTGTTTTATTTTGCTGTCAGAAATAATTTTTAAACAAATAAGCAAATAAAGTGAATACTTATCAAAGAAATTTTAAAAAACGTTGTTTCTAGGTTCTGTTATTTTTAGGAGGACAATTTTGGAAGGCAAATTTAGGAGACAAATTTGGAAAATTTGCACTGGAAACAGCGAAACAATGTGTCTCAAAATATGTGTGGTACTATATGCCAGCTTCAGTTCACAAACTATTGATTCATGGAAAAGACATAATAGAAAATTTTTCTATTCAAATTGGACAATTGTCAGAAGAAGCTATCGAAGCCCGAAATAAAGAGTTTCGTAAATACAGAGAATACCACACGAGAAAAATAAATCGAAGAGCTTGTAACGAAGATTTGCTACATCA
The DNA here is from genome assembly GCA_963930645.1 of Salticus scenicus. Taxonomy (NCBI): domain Eukaryota; kingdom Metazoa; phylum Arthropoda; class Arachnida; order Araneae; family Salticidae; genus Salticus; species Salticus scenicus. The sequence continues at coordinate 114,570,509 of OZ005652.1, read as the reverse complement.
CTTGTTATTAACATCTGACCCCCTGATTTCAAGCATGAGAACGAATAAAAGAAATGTGCAAAGGAAGGAACTTTTTCATGAAACACAGGAACTTTTACTTTAAATCGTAATATGTTATTACATTATTTAGTTTTAACATTTGATTATTTAACGTTAAACATTTACTTATTTTTAACATTTTATGACATATCACGGCAACTATTTACATTTCCCTCCTTTTTTGGGTCCAACGGTACTTTTCAGTACCATTAAAGTAAAATTAATTATTTGATTAAATATTTAAAAAAAATAAAATTAATTTCTGATTTATTAAATTTATTTTAATCATCTAAATTCTATAATATTTTCACGATAAAAATTTTAATATATTTTCTGTCATTAATGAATACAGTTATTCAGATAAATTTCTCGATTGATAATTTGAGGGTAAACAGAATAAAAATTTATTTTACTCTAAAAGTGGCGATTCATGGCGCAAATCCGTTTCACAGATTAAAATGCATACTTTTGGGAGTAGTAAAATGTGTTTGAAATTTTGGACAATTTTGGACAAAAAAAGTTACGCAACTTATAAATTTAATTTTGTTGTTCATTTTATATTCACATTTCATGCGTGAATCACAACATAAAAAAACCAACAAAATGTTGGCAGAAGTACCTTAAACTTTTATTAGGACATTATTAAAAGTATTTTTATTTCGTATTTTTTCATAGTTATCGTAAGTGCCACTTGATGGCTATTCAAATAAAGTCACTGAAATTCATCGAAAAATCTTATTTCTGAAAGTTTTCGTTTTGAACTTATTTATATACAACAAAACGTCGTGTAATTGAAGAAATAACCATATATTTGTATTTTTTAGACATTCTTTTAAATTATTTCACTGCAAAATATCAGTTATTTAGAGGTTGATTTTTCGGCCTATGTTCGTATTTTAACATTGTTCGATCCACTGTGCGGTGGTGTCTTTTTTTTTCCCGGGGGGGGGGGGGTTAATTAATATTTTCAGTATGCTTTTTATATTTTTTAATGTCTTGTACGTTTTTTTGCTATGTTCATTTTTAGTTTTTACATTATAGTTATATTTACTTAACTGGTGTTTGCTCTCCTTCCTGGCGCATGGAGTATATGAAATTGTTTTCTTTATGATAATTTGTTATCAATTTTTGATTTATTTTAAAACCTTCAAGTTTTTTAGTTCCAAATAAATATATACATACATGCACACACGCACACACACACGCGCACGCACACACATATACACACACAGACACACACGCACGCACGCACACACACACACACACACACACACACACACACACACACACACACACACACACACACACACACACACACACACACACATATATATATATCAAAGCAATTTTAAAAAGGATTAGAATGATTTTTTTTTTCTTTTTAATAAAAAATAAAATAAAACTGGTAATAAATTAAAGTTTTGTTATAGTTATTTATTGTTAAATCTTATATATATTATAAATGTGAATGTCCGTGAATTTATTTGACTGAGTTTCACGCCAAAACTGCTCGACGGATTTCGATGAAATTTGTAATGGAGATAGCTTATACCCTAACTTACAAAGTTGACTGCCTTTTATTACTAAAAAAAAGTTTTTTTAATGCAAAAATAGCAATTTTGTAAGCTATTAATAGCAAAAAATTAGCCATTTAAATTGTATCCATAATTTAATTGTTGCCAAAAAAAAAAAAAAAAAAAAAAAAAAAAAAAATACCAGTTTATTTTTGTTTTCCAACAGGAAAATAAATACATTTATCTAAACGTGAACAATCTTATATATATTATAAATGTGAATGTCCGTGAATTTATTTGACTGAGTTTCACGCCAAAACTGCTCGACGGATTTCGATGAAATTTGTAATGGAGATAGCTTATACCCTAACTTACAAAGTTGACTGCCTTTTATTACGAAAAAAAGTTTTTTTTTTTTTTTTTTTTTTGTTATTTTTATGCATAAAATAGCAATTTTGTAAGCTATTAATAGCAAAAAATTAGCCATTTAAATTGTATCCATAATTTAATTGTTGCCAAAAAAAATACGAGTTTATTTTTTTTTTCCAACAGGAAAATAAATCCATTTATCTAAACGTGAACAATAAAAAAAAATAATAATAATAAATTATGCATCTCACAAAAGTTGACGTCATTTTTAATTTAAAATTTCTTTTACACATGGATAAAGTGCTAATATAGTTTACGATGCTAATATATGTTGTACTAAAATCAGTTTTATTTATAGGTCCTCCTGGGCGATTTTTTAAATTGCTGCGTTGAAGTACACCGAACATTTTTCGCTAAGAGGTTTAATTTAGCAACAGCGATTTTAATCTAGGTAGTTCAAGAAAAATGTAAAATTTATAAAATATTACAAAACAAAAAAAAAAAAAAATGAACTGAAATAGTAGTCACATAAATGATCTATTTTTACCTGAGTAGATACTTTTATAGAAAAAAAAAGTGCAGTTTTAAAAATAGAAAATTTATTTAATCAAGCTCTATTTTAAATCTAAAAACCATTAATAAAATAAACGGAATATGAAGGGCATTTCTTATATGTTAACGAAAAGGTGTCCGATAAAACGCTTTCTATTTTTATGCAAGAAATTATACAAAAAAAAAAAAAAAAAAAAAAAAAAAAAAAAAAAAATCGCTAATATTAATATTAATAATAATATAAATCGCAACAAAAATTCAAAAGCCGCCAAGGGAGAGATATAATAAAGTTGTGTAGCACGATAATAATTAGTTGTTTATTTATTTTTTTATATGCCAATCACTACGCTAATTTAACATACAAATAAATGAGCTGCTGTGTGTGACTGCGCTTGCACGCTGTCGGGCAGAAATATTTGATTAATTCAAATTAATATTTAAATAACTAAATAAAGATATGTTAATTAGAAACAGTAGTCTTCGAGACAAACTTGGCAAGTGGGCGACCAAATTTGGTGAAAAATGATAGTTTAGGGTTTCCGATGTTTCGAAGCTCTCCGACACACGGGAACATAGACCTTGAGCTTACCAAGGGCTTCTCGATGGAGTCGTCTCCAAGCCTCATCGCCAAAAGTTATAAGTAGGTGTGAGTTGAATTTTGCGAAAGAGTATGTAGTCACTGCGATCCAGAGTTATTCAGAGACGTATTCTGAGTCATTGCACTTTAGGGATTGAGCTCTAAGCTACTGGATATTTTTCGTGAGTGAGCGAAAATTTTTGCTCTGCTGTAGTTTATGTCATTTGCTTTACTCCTGTAGAACAAGTGACTATTTTTTGGACTGTCCCAGAACATTCATCGAATAATGACTTATACTGGACGAGTAACAGCTTCAACTGTTTCCAGAATATTCGAAGAATTAACACCAGCTATTGGACTGTTTTCGAAAATATTTGTTTTAATAATGGTTTTGTTGTACAGATTCGAGAAGTTCAAAAAATGTTTGATATTGCCAAGGAGGTCCCATACTAAAGCTGTGACGAAAATAGTCGCCAATCGAAATATATTCAGTTACAAAGAAATCATTTAAATATAGTGTCCAGCGAAGCGGGCAAAGCCTGCTAGTATGATAATATGATTAAAAATAAATACTTAATAACTTAACATAAGTAGCACTAGAATAAGATTTATTCTTATCAAATTATGTTTAAAATTAAAATTCAATGGACAAATATATGGAATTTAATAACTGATAAATAATAATTTAAAATATATTTACTATTTTTTTCACCTTTTGTATATCAATGATATCTAATTCAGCTTTGAACATGAAAAATCAAATTTAATTTGCTAACCAATTTCAGCAAATTAAGGTATTTTTACATGGTCATACACCTGATCAGTTATAAAGTATTATAAATGCTCATGTTTTATGTGATATTTTTGTATTGTATTCTGATTACAATAGTTTATTGTTATGGTGATTTTTTAGTTTATATAAAATTGTAATAATTTCTATTAAAAGTACTATATAATGTAATAAAGAATTACAGTATTTAATTTCGATAGCTATTTTTCAGTTTATCTGAATATGATAAATAAATTCGTTAAAAAATCTCCATATTATAATAAATAAAAAAATCTTTTACTACAGTTATCGATAAATATATATATATTGTGTGTGTGTGTGTGCTGCGATCCAAACAAAAAAAAAGTATTTTTTACTTCATTTCTCATTAGTAGTAACACCGGGGTTAATTGCCACAATAGGTTGGTTTCTGTCTCTTGTCACAGAGGAGGTAAAGCTCTGTCATTTTACTAGTGCAGTATGTATGCATAGGAGCACCATCCACTTAAAATTCAATCTGCTTGAAAGTATCATGATGGAACAATACGTGTTTCGTAATTTTTATATCTGATATATATATATATATATATATATATATATCATCTGCGTATCCATACTAAGGAAAAGCCATATGTAATTTAGGTGTGTTCTAAAAGATTCTCTGTAAACAGTACTCTGAACAAACATCTTCGCACCCATACAAAGAAAAAGCCTTTCGTGTGTGAAATACGTTATAAAAGATTTTCTGAAAAAACATCTACGCATTCATAAAAAAGATAAGCCATATGTGTGTGAGGTGTGTTCTAAATGATTTTCTGTTAGCAGTAGTCTAAAAAACATATATGCACTCATACAAAAGAAAAGCAGTACGTGTGGAAGTATATTCTAAAAGATTTTCCCTAAATGGAAGTCTAAAAACACATCTACGCATCCATATGCAAGAAAAGCCATACGTGTGTGAAGTATGTTATAAAGGATTTTCTCAAAAGAGATATTTAAATATTCCCCAACGTAACCATGCAGGAGAAAAGCTCTACTTGTGCAAAGTATGTTCTAAAGAATTTACCCAAAAGGAAAATCTGAAAACACATCTGCGCATCCATACAGAGGAATAACCACACGTGTGTGAAGTTTGTTCTAAAGGATTTTCTCAAAAGGGACATTTGAATGACCACCAACACACCCATACAAAAGAAAAGCCGTACGTGTGTGAAGTATGTTCTAGAAGATATAACCGCCAGGAAAATATGAAAACACATTTATGCATCCATACCGAGGAAAAGCCGTACGTGTGTCAAATATCTTTTTAAGGATTTTCTCAAAAGGTAAATCTCAAAACACTTCTACGCAAGCATACAGAGGAAAAGCCCTGCGTGTGTCAAATATGCTTCAAAAGATTTTCTGTAAAAAGTTGCCCAAGGAGTCATCTACTCGGTCAAACAGAAAAAAAGTCATACGTGTGCTAAATATGTTCTAAAATACTTTCCGAAAATAGCGGGTGCGAAGTAGATATACCTCCCTGTGGTGCACCCTGATAACGCTTTGAGGCAAAGAGATCTACATTTTTGGCTTACAACCTCCCTACCTTAAGTCATGAAACTCGAGGTCCTACAGTGGAATTCGGGTGGTTTTTCCCAGTCCAAGAAAATCCAATTACAACAATCTCTTCAAAAGTATAATATTGACCTTTTTGCAATTATGGAAGCTAATTTGACTGAGGACTCTTTGAAGTTCTATCCTTTTCCAGGATATACTTTGTACCTGCTCCCAAAATATAGACAAGTTGCTAGTGGTATTTTGATCGGTGTCAGAAAAGATCTTTTTTCTAATTTTAAAGTTATTAAATATATGGGAGAGAACAATGATAAAAGTGAAATTGTAAAGATCCAAGTATGGAAGAATGAGATCCTTTTCAAGATTTATGCTCTCTATGTCCCTCCAAATAGTAAACTAGATTTGTCTAATCTTGAGATATCATCTAAAACAATTATTATTGGTGATATGAATGCACATTCAAGAAGATGGGGATATAGTCAACCAAACGCTGCTGGAAAAAGAATTTGAAAACCTCTTGAATTCCAGTCCCATTGAGCTTATTTTGAAATCAGATGACCCTCCTACTTATATCCATTACAATGGTTCTGGCACTTCGCCAGACCTGTTATGTGTTTCAGCTGATATCTGTGCCTTCACAGAAAGGAAGGTTGTAGAGGATCCTGGTTCAGGACATAGGCAAGTCGTGGCCTCTATTAATATTAGAGTCCCAGTAGGCTGATTTAAATCGAGCTTAAAGAAGTCCTGGAATTTTAAAAAAGCAAACTGGGATTATTTTGAGAAATTGTCCGATAGAGAACTTAAGGAAGATAATTTTGACCTTTCACTTCCCACGGAAAAACTGGTTTACAATTTAACAAGGACAATCCTGTTTTGTGCAAAAAAGTGCGTACCTCGGGGAAAAGTCAGACGCTATAAATGCTTCTGGTCTCCTGAATTGGAAGAACTTAAAAAGAAACGATATCGTTTCAGAAGAAAGGCTGAGCTCACTAAAAGGCAATCTGATATTGTCGCATGGCGGAAACAGGCTAGTGTGGTTAAAAAAGCTGTTTTGCTGGCCAAATGCAAATCCTTTGACGATTTTATTACCCATATAGATTATAAAAAAGATAGAAGATAGCTTAAAAGTTTTTAAATTTATCTCTAATATCCAGAATCGTAGACCCTCGTGTAAGAAGAATCCGATTGCTGTTGGAAATAAACTATTATCTTCTGATAAAGCCATCGCAAATGCCTTTGGGCAATCCTACTCCCAGTCCCAGCGAAAGTGAGGTTATGCAAGAAAAATGTCACGAAAAATTAATGCTGAATGAAAGAAGCTACTCAAAATGCAGAAGACTGATGAGGAACCCGGATGGAGAGCTGTTTTCGATGCTCCCTTTGGTGCACAAGAACTGGAACTTGCACTAAGACGTCTCAAAATGAAAAAATCTCCTGGTGTGGATTATATCCATGCAGAATTTCTTTTACATATGGGCAGTGTGGGAAGAAAAACAGTACCGAATGTTCTAAATCGTGTATGGGAGTCGAGTCAGATTCCGGCGCATTGGAGAAGTGCTATCATAATTCCTGTTCTAAAGAAAAACAAGGATTCTGGACAGTTGAAATGTTATAGGCCCATTTCACTTACGAGTATCCTTGTAAAAGTCATGGAAAGACTTGTGGTTAACCGTTTGAACTGGTATATCGAGGAATATAATATATTAGATACAGAACAGGCTGGCTTCCGAAGAAATAGGTCAACGAGTGACCAAGTGACAAAATTTAGCCAATTCGTTAAAGATTTATTAGATAACAGAGACATTTTAACAGCTATCTACGTTGACTTTAAAGGGGCACATGATTCTGTCTGGAGGGAAAGGCTTTACCAGAAGCTTTTGAATATTGGAATTTCTTCCATATTATTTCACTGGATTAGATTTTTCACAAACCAGAGAACATGCAGGGTTAAATTCGGTGAATCTTTCTCCAAAAGCTTTAATCTTTAAACTGGGCTCCCTCAGGGAGCAGTTAGTAGCTGCACCTTGTTCAATATAAATGTCAATGATCTAATTTCTTCACTTAAATCAATAACTGATGTCAAATGTTTACTATTTGCTGATGATTTGGTAATCTGGACCCAAGCACCAAAAAATGTTGCTAAAAATGTTATTGAAAGTCGCTTAAATAAAGCCCTGCACGTGCTCTCGAAATGGTGTGAAGAAAATAATATGGCTGTAAATTTAGGAAAGACAGCTTCACAGTCTTTCTCCTTAACCCATGAGGCTTTCCGGCCAGAGTTAAAGTACCAAGGCTCTTAGATCGCCAACACAGACAGCTTTACCTACCTGGAAATGACCTTTGATAATAAATTAAGATGGAAGCTCCATGTTGAAAAGCTTACCGAGCGTACTTCAAATAGAATGAGTATTCTTAAGCGCTTAGCAGGATGCACTTGGGGATGCGCTCGGTCCACTCTTAACACTACTTTTAAAACTTTTATACAGCCTTTAATGTTGTATTGCTGTGAAGCTCTGATCACAGCCCCACAAATTGTGATCAATAAGCTGGAAGTGTTGCAAAACCAGTCTTTACGTTTGATCACAGGAGGTGTGAAGTCCACTCCTATCGATGCGATGTTATTATTGACCGGGAATATACACTTCAGAGATATTATGAAATTAAAGGCCTTATGTCTCTATGATAAGCTACTGCGTATAGAGGATCCCTACTGGAGGGACTATGTGACCAAGCCAAGGAATTTAAAAACCCAAAATGGATTTATTCAAATAGTCCTGGATATTAAGAAAGATCTTGTAATTCCAGGTGATATACAACCACTTTTGACACCCAGAAATCCCTTGGAAGTGATTAATGTCGATATGAGGCTGGATCTAATTGAAACTATCCATAGAAAGGGAGATGTTGCACCAAGTGTTTTGAAATGTCTTGCCTTAGAGACCACTGCGGCCAGATATCCACCATCTCAGTGGCTGCACATTTTTACAGATGGTTCCCAGTTTGATTGTCATATCAATGTAGGGGCTGGCGTGTTCTCAGATCTTTTTTCTTTCTATAACCCTGCGGGCTATATTGGTACCTCCTTTGATGGTGAAGTTGTGGCGATACGTTTAGCCTTAAAGAAACTATTAGCTGTCCATTGCAAGTTTAATAGGGCGGTCATTCTTTCTGACTCTCAGGCAGCCATCCAATCAATAAGCGCTGTTGATCATCCATTAACACCGGAAGTATCCCAATGTCAAAAATCATTAAGAACTCTCACAAACAAATTGTTCTCCAGTGGGTGCCCGGCCATTGTGGCCTTTGGGGCAATGAACAAGCGGACTTTCTTGCAAAAAGAGGTGCCACCTTATTACAACATCCCAATACAGCCATTTCTTACTGGAGGATTAAATTGTTTTTAAAGAATTTATCTGCATCTACTGCTTTACGAGATCTTGAGAATCGTACAGCTCTAAAGAAATGGAAGAATTTAAGTCCTACTCTAATTCCGGATAAACCAAGACGTAAGGCAGTTGCGACTTTCTGCAGTTGCAATCTACAGGATATGACTGCCTTGCCGCTCATTTGAAGCGCATAGGTATCTTAAACGACCCTACTTGTCCACTTTGTGATTCTAGAGAAGTAATGGACCGGGACCATCTGTCCCGTTGTAGGGCTCTTCGATGTTCTACAGAAGAGTCGAGATATTGGGAGGCAAGATCGCTTCTTAGGCAATGACTTCGGTCTTCTATGTCATATTGTCTATAATTTGATTTGTATCTTTATAGTCCTCTGTAACTTTTGCCTAGCCATTGGAAATAATATATATACATATATTTCATCGTGATTTTCTTCGACTGGTGAAACTATAAAACAAAGTGAGGCGCTGCTTTTGTCAGTTTTTAAAACAGATGATAATTGTTATTGTATGTATATATTATAGTCTGTTATTAATACTTTTTTGGATTCTCTGGTATCCATCTTTATTTGGATATCCTTTTGCCGTTAGTTGGTTTACTTAAGTATGTGGCCAGTGAGAATACCTACATCATAGCTAACACTTAGTTTGGATTTCCTTACTGGTACTTCAAAGACAGAAGAACCTCAGCAGGATGAAGATGTTTCAACCCAAGTCTCCTACCAAGATGATTGTGAGGAGCCTACTATAAGAGAACACTTATGAGCTTCAGAGAAAGTAAAAAAAAAAAATTACTGAAACGTCACATAAAACAGGACCAACAAAGCATTTAATGGAAAATCGAAGGCCTCCTGATCTCCCTGATTACTTAATAAATGAATTTGTTTAGGTCAAATACAAATCCCGTAATGTTACAGGAAAATTGACGAAATAAATGCCTATGAGATTCGCAGATAAACGTTAGTGAAAAACATGGCTATGATGATTATCTTTGCATATATAACAATACAGAGCATTTAATTAAATAAGTAAGAATCATTATATCTTATACAAACGTTAATAATTTTCAATACATCGTTATTACATTCATGTTTTGTTTCAGTAACACAACAAGCCTTTTCTAAAATAATATAGATTAGTTGCTTCACATTAAAAGAACTACAGCTAAGTTTTCCTCTGGTACAAAATTCTATTCATTTTGCGAAACATATCATATTCCACTGCTTAATGGAGACACGACATTTAGACACGTTTTTCGACACTTATTTAATAAATTTATTAGAAAAAGTTATAGGTGAATAAGTATGTATTTTCAATAGTTTTTCCCGAAATTAGAATGCAGATTCATGTATGATAAATTGATGATTCTTGGAAATTATTTCAATTCTTTCTGTTTTTAAGGATAAATCTTTCGATTGTCAACTCATTTCTATTTAATTTTAATTTTGATAGTATTTTGCGGATATCAATTATATATGTTCACGAATATATATATATATACTGGTATATAATATGAATATATCGGATAACAATTAAAATTAATTATAGGATATTTGGTAAATTAAATCAAAATTTCCACATCCTAATATGAATAGGATTTTAATTCTTTAAGGTAATTTAAATTGAATAATGAAAAACTTAAAATTAAAAGGTATTTCAGATTTAAATTACAATAAAATAAAATAGATTTTCTGACCTGATTCTCAGAATCTGCTAAAGAACAAGGCGTCTGCTACACTTAAAGGTACTGGAATGTGATTTCTATACATTTATGTTTATTTTGGTGAATTACAGTATTATCTTTAAGATTAAGATTTGGTTCTGTGCAGTGCTAAACATTGCTTTAATGAATTAATATAATGTATCCAGAATGGATTAAAACTTCCATTTTTCAATTCGAATATGAAGGTTGCCTAAAGCGCATGACCTTCTTCATAAATGAACATTCATCCTTAATTTGAGTTCAATTGCCAGAAAGGGGTGCATTAGCAGCCACAGATAGATATAATTCTTGCAGCATGGATATCGGGATAAAAGTCACTATAGAGTGCTGCGCTCTCATTTGAATCTTTAAACGTGCAAACGATTTTGTTCCCGATATGAATTATTTTAGTTTTTATTTATTTATTTATTTATTTTCAAATTTAAATAAAGACTTAACATAACATAGCAGGAGGAAAATAAGATTTACTTCCTTTTGATTGCTATATGTGTATATATATATATTAATTTCGTTTCAAAATTGTTTTTATGCATTCAAGTATCTCTTAATAAATTCATTAAAAAATTACTGATACTTGCGAAGGAATGTAAAAGTGTTTTTATTATTATTATTATTATTTCAACCTTAAATGGCGAGTGTTGCCTTTCGGCAGTATATTCAATTATGTCTGTCGGGAATTCCCGTTCATTCTTCTGCTTTCAGAACAAATGACTTTCCAGACAGATTGGCACGCGCCTCTGTTTCATGATTGCTACACTGTTTCGATTTGAAATGAGAAGTATTCGAAAAGAGATACTTTTTAGAATCAGAACAGAAAGGGACCTGGAATAGAGATGGGGCTACGTTAAGATCGTTGTGTTTTCAGACGCCCCGGTCCTAGAAAAGAACTATTAAAACTTTCAGAACTTAAACTAAGAATGTACATTTATCAAAGTTAATCAGAATTTAAGAAGATTAAGATTTAGTTTAATTACCTATCTGTAAATAGTTTTTCTTTCTGTTTCCGTTTTCGTTTTACATGTATGCTAACAAAGCATTAAATTATGTCTTCCCATCTAAGTAGTGCTGTAGTTTCATAGACTTTGTGTTAATGAATCATAGCTGCCACCTTCCACATCCCGACCTTTCGTGATAGAAACTTTCAGGTGAGACCCATCCATATTTTATTATTTAAGAAGTGAATATATTTTAGAAGAATAAATATTTATTAGAAAATTTAAGTAGTAACTGTAAGAAAAATTATGTATCGGGTCTGTATCGGGTCTGTAAGAAGACTAATTAAGTTTTAGATCAGAAGTCTTGGTGCAGCAATACTGTCTTTTAATGTATTATTAGAAAAATATTGAAGCTCTAATGCCTGATGTTTGCCGATTGGCAACAAATTGCTTTTTAACAGTAAACTAAAGTATGTAACAGTTAAAATAAAGTATGATTTTTAAAAATATTTTCCTGTGATTTATTTAACATAAATAAGAAATTTTTTTTTAATTGATTGAAAAAATAATCGGGTATTTAAGGGTTAGGATACACTTTTTTCTTTTTTGCTTTATTTATATTTATTTAATAAATGCCTAATTTATATTTTATATATATGTTAATATGCAAGCATTATATTAACATACAAATAATAAATTATCTTATCAGCATTAAATAAATCTTTACGTGCCATAAAGTATAGAGCGATTTATTATTTAAATGTAATATGAACACTTCACTTTTATGGAAACAGACAAATATTAATGTGGATTTTATAAGAAACTTTTTTTTTTTTTTGCTTTATTTATATTTATTTCTTAAATGTCTAATTTATATTTCATATATATGTTAATATGCAAGCATCAATATTAACATACAAATAATAAATTATCCTATCAGCATTAAATAAATCTTTATGTGCCATAAAGTATAGAGCGATTTGTTATTTAAATGTAATATGAACACTTCACTTTTATGGAAACAGACAAATATTAATGTGAATTTTATAAAAAATTCTAAATAAAGAGACTAAGATTTAATTTTTAATTTGCGTACCAAATGGTTCATTTCATTTATTTTTTCTTAACTAATCTCTGAACTTCACTAAATCGAATTAACACAGATAAAATGGAGGGAATTAAAAATTAACATGCTTAAATTTAATTAAGTAGATTTCAAAGGTTATTTAAATGGATTTCTTATTGATTCAAGAGTTAATGATCTTGTTTAATGAGCCATGAATTGATAATGAAAAATTACAAAGATTAGAGTATAACTCTTAAGAAATGTTTTTTTAAGAAGCTTTGATTTTTGTTAATGTAAAAGAAAAGACTAATTTAATTTATTAATTACATTTCATGTTATTAAACATTTTCAATTTTAGAAAAATATTAAAAATGCTCTCGTGAACATTTCTCAAATATGTATAATTCCCATACTTGAATATTATAAAATCATTTTATTAAATTAGCATATACACTTTTTTTTTTTTTTTTTTTCTGCAGGGCATTTATTTCGATTTTACTAGAAAATGTAAATTATACCTTTTTGTATATATTAATAAATAATATCGTATTTAAAAAATATTAAAGTTAGTTTATAATAAATCATGAATTTCACTGTATACAAAAAAAAAAAAAAAAAAAAAAAAAAAAAAAAAGACACACACACACACACACACACACACACACATGTAAAAGATAAAAAACTTTCAAAGTAAATTTAACTTGAAAACAACAATTAAACCAGCGATATTATTATAATCAACTTCCCCCTGAAAAAAAAAAAAAAAAAAAAAAAAAAAAAAACTGACGCTTTCATCGACGATGTCCCTCAATGCAGTGCGCAAAAATTGTAGGATGTTTCAAGAGTTAGAACGAAAAACAATTTCCCCCTTTCCCCCCTTGCCTTTCTCCGTGTGGTTCGGGTAGTCACCTTGTCTTGGATTTCCTACTGGCGTTGGTCGAATTCACCTCATTTTGGTGGCCCCTGGTTTGGTGCTCTATATAGGAAGCCGAGCTAACGAGGCAGCTCGGACGCTATCGGTTGTCTAGTGTTCCAGTACCACCCTCCCAGTCAATTAGAGTCTACATTCACCGGCTACATGAGAAACTAACCTACTCTGAACGCTAGTCTGGGGCGGTGCTCTCAGGGCTTATAGAAAGAGAAGGGCTGGCTCATTCCTTTGAGATAACGCTCGCCGCTCTGAATCCACCCTCTCTCTAAAACAGGAAGTCTCATGACGTCACTTGGTCCACGCTGTGGTGTGGTTCACGTTCACACGCCAAGAAAGATAGAGATAAGTTGGGGATAGACGGTTATTTTCATTATTAGAATATATAGATAAATGATTCTGAAAAGCATTTTTTCTTCTGAATTTTGCTTTAATTTTATTTAAAGAATAAGTTATATTTTACGTAAAAGCGCGTAAATAATGTAAAAATGCCTTCTTGCGCTATTGCTACTTGCAGTAATACGCATAGAAATAAGGAGAAGAATGTTTTATTTCATAGATTTCCTCAAGATTTAGAACTGCAAAAAGAATGGATTCGCAGATGCCGAAGAAAAGATTTGGTTAATCCGAAAAACGCACGAATTTGCAGTGATCATTTTCTTGAAAATGATTATGTTGACGATATCCAAAATAGATTATTAGGTTTACCGCTTAAAAGAAAATTGAAGAATTCTTCGGTTCCAAATGCAAAATTACCTTTTAAAAAATCCGAAGAAGAAATAACCCCTCGATCTGAAAGACAGAAAAAAAGAAAAATTTTGAAAAATGCACAGGCTAGACTGGATGATTTGGACAATATAGAAATATGCAGCAAAGAAATAATTAATGTTGAAGATATTAATACAAATGTGGATGAAGTCGAAAACTCAGCGAGAGAAAATTGCCAAAAATGTGAGGTGTTATTAAAAAATCAAGAGAGTTTAAATCTTCAGTTAAGATGCGTAAAAAGTGATTTGTCTATATTAAAGAGAGAAAAACGTAATGCATTTAGAATTATTGCACAAAAATTAAGAAGAACTCAACGTAATAAGAGAGAGACTATAGCTGAAGTAAAAAAATTGAAGAAAAAAATTCAACTTCTGGAACAAGAAAACGCAAACTTAAAAAAATTTAAAGAAAATATTAAAGGTGTATTGAGTGAAACTCAAGTAGCTGCAATTGCAGGCAGTAAAAAAGTAAACTGGACTGCTGATGATATTTCAAAATCCATTGTCTTAAAATCCTTATCGTCTAGATCTTATGATTATTGCAGGAATGTAATGAAAATACCACTTCCATGTAACAGCACAATTAAAAGGTGGTGTGCTAAATTTGATTGTACGCCAGGTATTTTGAAAGACGTTCTCCTTTTAATGAAAAAAAATGCTGAAAATTTAACTCAAGCTGAGAAATTAAGTGTATTAAGTTTCGACGAGATACACATTGACTCGAAATTATGCTATGATATAAAACTGGATGAAATACTTGGTCCTTTTAAAAAAGTCCAGTTTATTCTTCTTAGGGGCCTTACATCTCCATGGAAGCAGCCAGTTTATTTTCAGTTTGAAAAACAAATGAATAAAAATCTTTTATTTCATATCATAGAATGCGTTGAACAAACTGGTGTTCAAGTTACAGCTATTGTTTCGGATTTAGGCGGATGTCAGACACTATGGAAAGAACTGAAAATTTCCGAAACAAATTCATTTTTCTCTAATCCATCAAATCCTCTATTAAAAATATGGGTTTTTGCAGATATGCCGCACTATTTAAAATTATTACGTAATCATTTTCTTGATAAAGGACTGCTATTAGGAGATGGAACAAATATTGATTCTGGAATTGTGAAAGACGTTTTAGAGAAAGATAAAGGGGAGATAAAGCTGTGCCATAAATTAAAATTTCAAATGCTGAATGTAAAAGGTAACGAAAGGCAGAAAGTTGCCCCAGCTAAAACGTTGTTTTCAGCCACTACAGCAAATGCAATCAAGCATTTAACGGGTAATGATAAAGCCTTTAATTTTTTTTTAATGATCGATAATTTTTTTGACATAATGAATAGCAAATTTCCCGAACCCCCCAAAAGTAAACCAATGAAAGCTGCTTTTGGTTTGGAGAAGTATTACAAAGATCAAATATCAGTTTTAAATTCAATGAAAAAAGAAATTTCAGAGCTGCGAGTGACTGGAAAGAAAAGTATGATGCCTTTTCAGAAGGCAATTCTTGTATCAATAAATTCTCTTGTTGGTCTTAGTGAAACTTTAAAACAACACAATATAAAATATATCTTAACAACAAGATTGACGCAAGATGCGCTTGAAAGTCTTTTCAGCCAGATTAGAGGACTTGGGAGATTCAATGACCATCCTTCACCCTCAGAAGTAATAATTAGGTTAAAAAAATTACTTCTAGCGAATAAACTTCCAACTTTATCATCAAAGATAAATCATATAGATTATACAGAAGAGGCGAATTCATATTTAACTAGTAAAATGATCCAAAATGCTTTTGATTCAAATGAATTATTTGAGGATAACGAAGCTCCCGACGAACACGAAGATTTGATAAATTTTGAAAATATTTTTGATGAACCAATATCTGAAAATACAGACGTAACTTTATCAGAAAATGAAGAAGAAGCACTTGCTTTTATTGCTGGCTACATAGCATGCCGTGAGCGTCAGAAAAACAATGACTTTTCTTTAGGTGTTTTAACAAAAAACTTACCTGATGCCCCTCTGTATGCTAAGTGGATACTAAAATTATCAGCCGGTGGACTTACAAAACAATGACTTTTCTTTAGGTGTTTTAACAAAAAACTTACCTGATGCCCCTCTGTATGCTAAGTGGATACTAAAATTATCAGCCGGTGGACTTACAATTCCTACTCCTTCGTGGATGGAAACTGTAAAAAAAATGGATGCTGTATTTCGAGTTACTCATGGAGAAAATTTCAAAAAAGGAAGAGGAGTTATAAAAAATATGATAATAGAACTCCAAACTCGCTTTCCACTTGTACAGAAAAGTGCTATTCAATTATTTGCGAGAATTCGAACTTTTATTAGAATTAGACATTTAAATCGAACAGCATATCTTGTGTCAGCCCGAAAGGCTCAACAGAAAAATAAAAAATGGATTCAATAATTTGATATGTAAATAATGGATTAAATAAAACTAAAACTTGAGGTAAGGCGCTTAATTTTTATAATAAATTCGTATTTTTATGCATTTATAACTTTCCTTTTAGAATTTTGGTTATTACTCTGTATACTGCCCATTTATAATGTAATTAAAAATATTTAATTAGTTTAATAATTACTAATTTATTTATAACTATTTCAATTACTTAATTATTTGGATATGCATTACCTTGTTAAATCAGTTACTGAATATCTATATTCAATAAAAATGGCTAGATTTTTATAACATAAATACTAACACGATTTATTTGACAATATAAGAGAATGAAATTCGCTTTCGTGCAAATTCTTAGAATAGTAAATGTATTGTATTGTAGGATTTGAAAGCCAAATGTCTATACTTGGGGTCTAGGCCTGTGTGAGATGCCCTTCATGGTGGGTCTTTCTAAAGATCTCTATCTTGTATTCACGCGAGTTTCGCAGAAAACCATGGAAAACTCTGATCGGTCAGACCATTAAGCCTTACATTACTTCGAACCAGGCACCTTCTTTGAACTAGCTTTCAGAGCAGAGCTGCTCAGAAACAAAAAAGATAGATTTAAAAAAAAATCCAGAATGTTAAATAAAATAAAATATTCATAAATTACGCTATATTTTTTCCCTTTTCTTTCTTTCTTTTCTTTTCTTTATTTGTTTAGTATTATTATTTATTTATTTATCTATATTTATTTTTATTCAAAAACAATATTTAAAAATAAATTATTTTATGATAAATTATCTATTGCAACAGTTATTTTAAAATGTTTACTTATTCCTAATGAAGTTTAAGTTTTCTTCCTAGATTTATATATATATATATATATATAATATTTAAATATTTCCGCGTAAGAGAGAAGCATTAACTTTGAAATTTTAATATTAGAACAAATAACGAAATTTCTGTTAAAATCATTATACCGTGCAATTGCGGTTTTTTTTTTTTTTTTTTTTTTTGAAACATTATAGTAATAACAAATTAAATTATTTCGGATGTCTTTCTATAGTTAGAAATATTACCAATTTATTTATTCATTTATAAAAAAAATATATTTTATTATATTAAATTTCAAATTCTACAGATGTTATCAAGTACAAATAATTTTGAATGAGAAATTGTGAAAAAAAAAAAAAAATTAGGGAAACGGTGTTTCTCCTATGTTTTATCTTATCCTTTCGAAGCGTGAACCATACTACGTCATCAGTGACCATTTCCTGTCTTCACTTTTCGGAGACGATTGAGCTAGCCCTTTAGCCCTGCGGTGCTCTGCCGTCGCTTGGCAGTTGGTGCGTTATTTCTTCTTATGGTAGCATCCATCTCTTCACCCCTGGCCTTGTTCCTCATAGATTCAACTGTGCTCCCATAACCCGGCTTAGACTGTGAGAAGCTACGTCGCGTGGTTTTCGAGGTAATCTCCCTCCGCTGAACTCTTCGGGGCCGCGCACATGCCCGCGGATCCGCTGGGAAGTATTAAGGTCTTGCCGAATTAGCCCGACTAGTCAGGCCCTTACTATAAATTGAAAGATTGTTGGTATTCCATTGGTGTTGCCCTGTGTTCTTCCCCTCCTCCATCGTGCAATAAGAAAAGAAAATAGTTAACCTCTAAAACTCAAAATTTCAAATAAAAAGTAATTACGTATAAAGGAAACATTATAAAATTACATAAATGCAAATAATTTACATGACATGCAAACAAACTTATAAAATAGTTGTAAAAAAACCTTACCAACAATGACAAAAATACACGCAAAAAAAAAAAAAAAAAAAAAAAATAGTTGTTATGGATCAAAGTGATAATATAAGAAGGATAAACATTTGATTACAAAAAAACACTTACCAACAACGACAAAATACACGAGAAAAAAATATCAAGACTTTTGAAAGAAAAATATTTACAATATTTAAATTATTATGGATCGAACTGATAATTTAAGAATGATAGACATTTGATTGTTTAAAAAAGAAAAAAAAAAAATACAAACACAAACACAAACAACAACAAAAATACACGAAAAAAAAAAAATCAAGACACTTCACAGGAAACATATTTACGATTTAATTGTTATAGACCAAACTGATAATATAACAAGAACGAAAACTCATACAGTACACATTGATTATTAACAATTTCCAACTGTAGTCTAAGAACATGATTTATCAAGGTTTTATTTAACAAAACGGTATTAACTCTACTTTTTTTATATTGGAATTTTTGCTAGTGATTTGATACTTCTGTTACCGACTGTATATACTTCTTGTATCATATACCTTCCAACATCCCTTGCATACGTTATCACGCAACAAACAGACAGAAGCAGCGAAAAGTATACAGATAGACAAATTGCATTTAAAATCCCTCTTATACTTTGCTGGAAACTGTTAAAAGGCTTAACACAAAATACAATGCAGCTGTTGGTTATAATTGTAGCCCTTAACGTATCTGAATATCTTAATGTAGCCTTGTAAATCTGACAGTTAGTGACACCATCATCTATAAAAACATTATGTTAGAATATTATCAATGCCTGAAACTTTCTTTATGATTTTTTCAGTAGAAAGTTATTTAAATGTAATTTTAAAAATTGTCTTTTCTAAAACGCATTTTTGGTATTTTTTTGGCATTTTTTGAGCATTTTTCTATTTGTTTGGCATTTACTATTTGGCTCTTTTATTACTTACTCTTTCTATTTGGCATTTACTATTGGCATTTTTTTGGTTGTCCCTGAACTCAAACTAGTTGTACAGGACTTATTAATATCATTTTAATTTTTTAAATAGGGAAAATTTCATAGTGAACTTGACTAATATATAATTTTTTTTTTTCTATTTTTATTCTAAAAATATTTACTGGCGCAGGGAGCGGGATACAAATAGTAAGATAGATAAGCGGAAAGACAAATACACAAATTAAAATTATATTCACACTTAAAAATTGTTGGAACGGGTTAAAAACGGTTGATATAAACGAAAGTATATTTCCAGCAAATTTTTATTAATATATTTTGATGTAATTAATATTTTGGGGTACCCCTGTAAATCGACTGCTAAATATACTATTTTGCTTAAAAAGCATTATTTTGGGCATACGAATAATATGTTAGAATTTCTTAAGGTTTTGTGCAAAGTAAAGTTTTTAAAATTTGGTTTTTAGAAATCTCTCTCATACAACGCAATGATTTGAAATACTTTCGAGTGTTCCTGTTCACAAACGAGTAGTGTTATTTAAACATTTTACATAGTAATCATTCTATAGTGAACATGGATAACTTATCTCAATTTCATTTAGATTTGTGTAGAGTAAAGGTATTAAAATATGGTTTATATAAATACCTCCCTTAGAACACAATGATTTGGTATACTTTTGGGTGTCCTTGTACACAAACTGGCAGATGTATTCGCTTCATTTTCAATACGGAACATTCAGTAGTAAACTTAAAGTACATAGATCAGTTTCAAGAAATTCCATAAAATCTTATGAGAGATAGAGGGCAGACAGGTAGACAGACGAACAGACAGACATATATACAACTGACGTTATATTCACAGTTAAAAAAAAATGTTAGAAAATTCTAAAAACACTTAATATTAACGACAATGCAATTCCAGCAATTTTTTATTGATATGTCTTAACGTAACTGAAAATTTTTGTGACCCTGTAAATCTAATGGTAATCATACTATAATCTATAGATAGCCTTTTTTTGTGAATATAAATAACATATTTAAATTTCTTGAAGCTTTGTGCAAAGTAAAGTTATTTATAGAAATACCTCTTATAGAACGCAATGCTTTGAAATACTTTGGAGTGTCCCTGCTTAAACAAACCAGAGCTGATATTTACTTCATTTTACCTAAGAAACATCGATAGAAAACTTGAATTGCATACTTCAATTTTATAAAGATTTGTGCACACGTAAAAGTATTAAATTATGCTTTATAGAAATACCTCCGATAAAAATCAATGCTTTAAATAAATACACAAACCATTAGATGTACTTACCCCATTTTCAATAGGGAACATCCGATAGTGAACTTCAATAACATATATTAGTTTCAGAAAATTATGGAGCAGAAGGCTGATTTTTTTACAAACTATTTGAAAAATACCAGAACCGGGAATCGAACCCGGGCCTACCGCTTTACGTGCGGATGCTCAACATAGTTAGTATAAAAAATCGGCCTTCCACTCTATAATTTTCTCAAATGAAATTTCAGGCTTGATGAATAAATTTCTAAATTAAATTGAAACTTTCATGGTCTATTGGAGATGTGCCATGATTAATAATGTCCCTTGATACAGCTGTGTTTGTAGACTCGGTGACTTTGCCAACGAATGTCATGTGAGAAATGACTAGCTCGTAATCAGCAACGGCAGCTCGATGATTTGAGCATCCGCTCGCAAAGCGGAAGGCCCGGGTTCGATGCCCGGCTCTGTTATTTTTAGCATAGTTGGTATAAAAAATCAGCCTTCCACTTCATAATTTTCTGAAATGAAATTTCAGACTTGATGAATAGATTTCTAAAATAAAAACATATATTACTATCAAGAAATCATCCCATAAATATTTATGGGAGTTAGAGCGCGGACAGAGGGATAGACAGAGAGACGTACAGATGAATAGACATACAGACAAACCAAAGTCATTAACACTTTTCAACCTTGTTGGAAAGTGTTAAACAGGATAACCATTTGATTCTGCGGTGTAGGGCGAAGTGCAAAACGAAACTTCGAGACTAACACAGTATTGCATGTTCTTTTTATCCAAGCAATTTCTGAAAATAAATTATTTTTGAACTTTAATACTTATGATAGCCAATGTTATCATAATGTGATAATATATACTTATACATACTTATATATGACAATGTCATAAGCAGATTATTTAATTCTGTGGTGTAGGACGAATTGCAAAACGCAAATTCAAGACTAACGCAGTTATTGCATATTATTTCAGTCCTAGATATTTTTAAACATAATATATATCTATACTAATATATAAATGCGAAAGTTTGGATGGATGGATGTTTGTTACTCAATCACGCCACAACGGCTAAACGGTTCTGGATGAAATTTGGTACAGAGATGTAGAATAGTCTGGAATAGAACATAGGCTACTATTTATACCGAAAATTTGATTAGATTAAAAAAAAAAAACGGTAATTTTGAAAATAATAAACCGGTAATTGACTTAATAAAAGCCATTTAAATTTTTAATTGTTGCCAAAAAAGTTTACGAGGTATTTTTATTTATTTATTTTTCAACATAAAATGAAATATGCTTTCACGCGAAAAATAAAAAAATACTAAATGTTAAATTGGTCGATGAGAAAATGACACTTTATAATTTTAAAATAAAATAGTAATATTACAAATCTAAGATCTTTCTTCTGAATTTTATTTCATAGCATTTTTTTATATACCTCAACTTCAGATTTTTTTTTTTTTTTTTTTTTTTTTTTTTTGAGTACGGCGGATGAACACGCTTGGCATAAAAGCTAATTCATCATTATATTAAAGGTATTTTGTTATTGATAATTCTGGACAATTTTTTTAATTTTGATACTGAAGTAGATCGGACATTTTTCGCCAAGGAAAAGATAGAAAGAAATACGCAAGCGAAGTAATGACGTCACTGGCCGTTCGTGGATGCAAGAAAAATATTTCCTATGTTAAACGCCCATTGGATTTTTTGTAAAAAATTATTAAAAATCGAGGAAAATTATTTCTCGATTTTAATCCCCACATTTAGGTATAGATATGTATTAGTTATCATGGCTATGCGTTAGATTAAGTTATTTTTGTTGTAAAATTGACAAAATTTGAATTTTTAATTTCAAAACTCTAGAAAAAAATGGCAAACTTCCATATTCGATTGAAAATACAAACATTTCATTTCAAAGGATGATATTTGCACAATAAATATCCAACTAATATACTAATTAAAAGGAAAGTGATAAATATTCTATCATAATTTGATGTCAAATTTGTTTTCAAATGTCTAAATAAAGTGTCTGATAAAGATACTAATATGTTGCAGCGGAATAGATTTGATATCGGTCATCCTTTGCAGAAAAAAAAAAAATATCGCCAAATTATCTGGCAAACATATTTTAATTCCTTTCAAAAATCATAGTTATTTTAACAACTTATATTAAGATAGTAATGAATAATATGAAACAATATTTCGTACTATGCATATTACGAAAATACGCATCTGGCGTGTATATTTTCGTATTACGTGTTTGATCACCAAATACAATAAGCGCCAAGAACGACAGAGTTTTGAAATTTAAAATTAAAATGTTGTCAATTTGACAGCAAAATAACTCAATCTAACACATGCACATGATAACTAATTGCATATATATATATATATATATATATACCCAAATATGGGGATTAAAATCGGGAAATAATTTTCCTCGATTTTTAATCATTTTTTACAAAAAAAAACCAATGGGCGATTAACATAGGAAATCAAATTTCTTGCATCCACGGACGGTCAGTGACGTCACACTTCTCTTGCGTATAGGAACAATAATCGCATAAATTCTATTTTGGTCTAAAACGGCAACAAAAATTCAAAAGTCGCCAAGGGCATTAAGGCTGTACCATGATCAAGTTTACACATTAATTAATTTATTTATTTTTCTATATACCAACTACTATTAACTAAGCATGAAGTATATAAAATACTCTTACCAGACAAATGTCGTCAGTTTTTCATATTAAATTATTGAGCTTATTCCACGTGTGTAAATATTGTCCATTTATAAATATTATTTTTTATCCCTATGTATATCGTAATAGAGCATTTCCTCGTGACTTCTGGTGGTTGGCAAAAAAGCGCGCTCGACTTTCCCGCGCAATTTACTATATTGGTGATCCTCCATCGCTATGCTTTTCCCAAGCCTTTTTGCCAACCACTCATAAAAGTTGAGATGTTTGTTTACAAACAAGGAACTGCCCTATTGGACCACGTTAAAGAAATGTTATATAGATAAGTAGAAAGCATCACACGTTCAATATTTTTGATTAATTACTATTCTCATTTTTAACTTTTTATTTCACTTTGTCATTTAACGTGCGTTTTCTTACTTTTTTGAATTATAATTTACTTTTTATTTGTTAGTAGTTTTGATTCTTTTGATTTGTTATTATTTCATAGTAGTACTTTGTTTTTAGTTCCCTTTTAAGGGTTTTATTATTATTATTATTATTTGATAGTTTTTCGAAATGCCTGGGAAACGCAAATCTAATCTTTCCAACAGAAATAATAAAGCTCGGGCTATGAAAGTAGCTAGAAGTCAAGAGACGAGTTGTATCACAGAGCTGGGTATTAATATTATAAAATGTACCATTATTACAGGAACTGCTAAAGGAGACAGCGTTTTGATTCCCCGCATACCTATTATTCCCAACAACTTGCCATTTCATTTCAAGAGATTGCAATTTCCATTGAAATTGGCTTTTACAATGACGATCAACAAATCCCAGGGGCAAACCTTAAAAGTGGCAGGCATTCATTTAGGAACTCCATGCTTCTCACACGGTCAATTATATGTTGGTTGTTCACGTGTTTCAAGTGCCCAGAACTTGCATGTGTTGACGGAAAATAATAAGTCATTTAATGTTGTATACAGATCGGTATTAAAATAAAAATAAATTGTATATTTTTCCCGTAGATCTTTCAATGAGTTACAAATTTTTTTTAGTATACTTTATCAGACTCTATTTTGCACAGCACCACAATGATAAGGTTTCATTACATTACATATTATGATCAAACCGTCAGTTCCCACACATGCACATCAAAATTTCTACGTGAACAAAGTCGCGGGTAACAGCTAGTATATATATATATATATTTATTTATTTAAATACTTATATATGATAAACAATTATATATAATTATAGCCATAAAATCGGAATCTCATTTTTTATAATAAAGAGTAATAATTCAATAATTTATAACTAACTTAATTTGTAAATCTCAAAAAAGAAAATGTACTTTCATTGCTCATGCGCTTTAAAACCAAAATCTTGGAATAAATATCAGTAGAAACCACTAAGAATTACTTCACGTAAACACTATAAGATGATCATATGTCTAAGGAATTTTATATAAGGACAAAGTAAATTGTTTCTCATGAAAATATAAAAATAAATTGGCACAATCACTCGAAAAATATTCTGTATTAATGATTTCTTTACTTTGTATATATATATATATATTCACTAATAACTGAATCGTTCTAGACGTCATAGATTTAGAGAGATTCTTCAGAGTGTCTTTTGGTATGCTTTTCAAAGCTTTTTTCGATGGCCTTTTTCAGATCACCTTCAGAGTTGTACGTTTTCCCATTTCCATGAATCTCACCAACTAGAATGCCCCATAAATTTTCTATTGGGTTCAGGTCAGAGATTGTAAAATGAATTGTAAAATAAAAATAAATTTTAATTTTTGAAATATTTTTTTTACAGATTTATTTAAAACGGTCCTTCATTACATTGTTTTAAAATGCATAAAATTTCAATATGTGTTTGTAAATATTTTGAAGCATTATCCCGAATTTTGCCATTTTTTAAATTTCATAATCTCAAACAGGATTAAGTTAACTGAAAATAAGGCGAAGTTTTTAGATTAATAGCTGTTTTTTAAATAATATTTTATGTGACCTTAATATTTTTTTTCCAACATTTTAAATACAGGAAAAAAGAAAATAAATTTAAAAATATTAAATAATTTACTTGTTTTCAAAAATTTTATAGATGTAATTGAAATAGCTTTTTCTTGTGTTATATTTAAATTTACATAAAACTAATGTCAGTGGTTGTGAAATGAATTAAGTTTATTGCTTCGCCTTAACAGTATTTCCATAGCTATATATATATATTTGTGCGTATGTCTGTGTGTATATGTGTGTGGATTTTAAATAAAGGGTGCGTCGAGTACGCAGAACTTTGAGAAAAGTTGGTTCTGACTGTGTAATGTTTAGTATTTATTTTTTTTTTTCTAAACTGTTTGCAGTAAGAAAATAACAACGAATTGAATTTCTACCAACGAATTGATTTTTTTTTTCTTTAAAGATAGGATGGATTTACTCAACCTGCTGCAAGTAATAAAAATACAAAACAAAAAAATAATGCGGAATTGATTATTAACGTTTTCAAACTGTACATATTCGTTGCATCGCTTAGCCTTTAATTTTCTTTGACTATGTTGTCACGCAACGGACAAACAGGACAGATAAGCAAGCGGATACACTAACTGAATATATAATATTACTTAAAAAAAACTTGAAAAAATATTAACACGAACGGAAATGCAATTTCAGTTTCATCAATTTCCAATTGTAGCCCCAGTAGCACAATTTTCTCTGTCTATCTGCAGCGAACCAAAATCTATCTGTAATTCAGGCAACCGAACTAAACCTATTATAACAAGAAATATTTGCAATTTATTATGTATGTAAAATTTGAAATTAAAAATTAAATAAATTGAGAATATACAACAAAATACTGTAATCAGAAGTATGATACAAATTATATTTGCATATTTAGGTCTGGCATTTTTTTTTTTTACCGGTTAAATTAATCTGCAGAGTTTTAAGCAATCTGAACGCTGATTGATACACTGATTCTGCTATTCGAATAGCAGACCATAATGCATCTAAATACTTTTGTTTAGCCTATAAATCCTTATGATAAACATATCCTATTCTATACAAAATTTTATTTTAGCATACTATTAATTAATGTCAATTTGATTGTAATTTTTGCAATAGAAAGATAATTAAATGTTATTTATAAATATGTCTCTTTAATTATACAATTCATTGGCATTCCTTCTGTCGTTTCTATGAACAAACCAGTTGTTCAGTGCCAAATCCCATACAGCCATTGATATCCATTAGACGTCTAAATTGCATCCAAATTGCATAAAAGGTATAAAATATCTAAAAAATGTCCATTAAAAAGGATATTCTGTACTAATTATATACATAGTTATAATTATATACATACTATGTAAAATTCAATACATAGTTACGCAAAATATTTCATTGAATTTTCTTATTTACAGAGCGAAGCCTATTAGATGTTTAAATACAGATGAAATGCAGACGAGTCTTTTTCGGTGTCTAATAGACGTAATATGTTAGATCAAAACGAGATTTAGATATTTTCAAAATCTATTAGGTCTATCAAGTCCAATTGTTAGCTATTTGGAGAGTTCTCGGATATGTAACAGAAACCTATTGGATGTTAAAAAGAGTGACATTTCTTGTGATAATAGATATCTGTGGGATATTTATAGACGCTTAATGGATCATTTTTTAACTTTTATACGTGTTTACAGATGTCTTATGGTTGTAAGTGGCTGTGCAGGATAATACCATTTTAGTAATAATTAAGACTTTTTTTATTAGCTCGATTCGCACTAAAAGGTATGAAATGAAGTTTTGCCACCTAAAGGGACTAGCAGGATAATGTAGGGTCAGCTGCCCCAAAAAGGTATTTTAATAATGACTCGTGTGGTAACATCTGCGAGATACAAAACTACCATTGACACAAATTCAGCCTATCATCTCGCTGAAGGGTAATTTTTAAAATTGATTTTTATGAAAACTATTACAGCTACACTAATGAAACAAAAACTGTTCGTTAGACAAAATAATAGTCTACATTATATATATTTTTGTAGAGTTTTTCTATCGTATTTTCTATTATAAAAAATGTTTTTTTTTCAAGATTTTATTTCTAGTTTAGACAGAGGTACAATCACAGAAAACATATATAATGTAGTTTATTACGTCTAGTAATACTACCAAAAAGTGCATAAATATAAAATGGGTGCAAGTTGCACCCATGTGGCGTATCCAGGATTTTTCCAAGGGGAGGGGAGGGGAGGGGTTCGTCCTTCCGAATTTTTAATTAAGTTTATTTAAGTTTAATTAAGTTTAATTAAGTTTATTTTTAATTAAGTTTAACAATCTTTTAAAATATCATCATTACTTGTCGAAAATAAGAGTAAGAAAATGAAAAATAGTAAAACAAACTCACCAATTAGAAGATCAAACTAAAAAATCTTTAATTAGCGACGAATAACGTAGAGCCTGTACAAGCTGCTACACAAAACATAAATTCAATACATAGTTACGCAAAATATTTCATTGAATTTTCTTATTTACAGAGCGAAGTCTAATCGACGAGAAGTTTTCGCTAGTTCATTTAAAATGTCTTCTACTGTTGGGGTATTGTTTAGGTTTTTACTTCAATGCTCACCCCTTCCCCATATGGTCGACCCCTCTTGTCCTTGAGTATGAATTCGTAAAAGTGAAATCCTTTCAGAGAATTGTTTTCAGGGGAAACGTGTTTCGCGCCGCGCAAATGAAGTGGTTTAGTTATTTTCAGGAGTGTTTATCGCAGAGTAATGAAAAAAAAAGTTTGTCATAATTTTAAACCACTTAGTAGAAAAAAATATTCTACGCTTGCCATACATTTTTTCCGCCTGAAATGTGAAAAAAAAATGTAAGGAACAGCCTAATTTTTCTTATCATACATTTTGTCAATGGGGGGGGGGGGTTAACCCCCCCCCCTTGCATAAGCCACTGCGTGAAACACTTAAAAAAAAAAAAAAACCTTTTTATGACCGTCTTAGGTACTAATGGCTTTACATTTGTCTTTTGATTGAACTTTTATTGCTGTATTAAAAAATAGTAACATGTTTATTACTAAACATATATTAGTTAGTAGTTAAAAATATACGTATGATGTCGATTTTGACATAAAGAGTTGAAAATAGTTTGAGGATCTACGTTTATAAAGAACAAGACGCAACTTGTCGCTTTCCAGCTAGTTGCGTGTGTGTATTGTGTAGTGTTTTGTTTATTCTTCGTACGGTATTTATACCTACTTTAAATGGAAAGAGTGCGCAACTAGGAAGAGGCTAACGGAAGAGGCTAATCAATCAAGAGTTACAAAATTGAGATGGGCTGTAAAAGCAGTTTATGGCGCAAGAGCCAAAAATAATTGCCTTCTACGCAATTCTTTGGATAACAAGTTTATAGAGAAGTTTAAAGTGCTTTGTAAAATTGTTGGATTTCTACAAAACAAGTATGGTGAAAGTTTGAAATGTGATTGCGATAGAAATGATGAGCTGCTTGAGTACATGGAGAAAAGAAAGAGTGTTGAAAATACTCTTACAAGGAATAATTCAAAATATGTCGTTTTTAAAAAAAATATTGAAAAAAATATATGTGATTCCACTCTTCATAAAACATCAGAAAGGGAAAATATTATCGACTGAAATGAATTACAGCGACCACAAAAAAATATAAATTTAAGCCTATTCGGCGATTTCACACAGTTAGCCGATTGATTTTGAGTACTTGACGGAGAAGCAAAACACGGTTAAGTTTGTACACGGCAGTCTCAGTACTAGTGAACTTATCGCCTAACGACGCTCAATATCTAAAAATGCTTAATTTCGATAATTTTTTTCTGGTCGCTGTAAATCATTTCAGCCGATATTTTATTTATTTTATTTATTTTTTTTTTTTAACTTTCTGGTGTTTTATGAAGAGTAGAATCATATATATTTATAAATAATTTTTTTTTCAATATGTTTTGAAGACGACACCTTCTGAATGTTTCCTTGTTAGTGAAGAAGTCATTAAAAAAAATAGGAATCGTCGAAAGTCGGCTTTTCAGCATCGTAAATCGTCTGAACTTATAGATTTTCCTCAGTTAAATAAAGAAAAGCTCGCTATGTTTTTCACTTGCTCCTACCAACTCTCACAGACTGTGTCTTATTTAGCGGAGATAATGCACGAAGAATGCGACCTCACAGTACAGTTTTTTTTAAACCCCACCCAACATATTAGAACTGGAAGTAAGATCAAGACATGCGAGCCGTAAAACTTATGTTTTTGTTTAATATGTACCAAATGGGAAGATAACCGAAAGCATACGCAAATGTTGCTGCAACTCTCCTAATGGTCTAAGAACAGTAGGATGTTGTTCTCACATAGCTGCAGTTGCTTACTACTTGTCTTATGCCCGATATCTTTCCCGTATCTTACATCCAGCGCAAGGTTTAGCTGATATATTTACATCAGAAGAGATTCACGCAGTTATTAATGTGGACAGCGGATGAGATTAGTTACAATTTAATAATATATTTTGTAATACAAGAAATAATATTTCCTTTGACTTAATTTTTAAATATTCAGCATATTTCTTTTTAACGTGAATAATAACTGTAATTTAGAGCTTTTACAAACTTGTACGTTATTAATAATGTAGTAATAAAATGTTCAATAAAAAGGCAAATGTAAAGTCATTAATACCTAAGACGGTCATAAGAAGTTTTAATTTTTTTGGGGGGACGTGTTGCACCCATTTAATATTTATGCACTTTTTGGTAGTATTTCTGGACATTGTAAGCTACATTATATATTTTTTCTGTGATTTTACCTCTGCGTGAACTAGGAATAAAATCTTGGAAAAAAATAATTTTCCTTTTTTATCAATAGTAAATACGGTCAAAAAACTCTACAAAAAATATATAATGTGGACTAATATTTTGTCTAACAAACAGTTTTTGTTTCATTAGTGTAGCTGTAATAGTTTTCATAAAAATCAATTTTATAAATTACCCCCTCTAGGGTCTATTTGATCCATTATCTCCAGAACGCAGCGAGATGAGAGGCTGAATTTGTGTCAGTGGTAGTTTTATATCTCGCAGATGTTTCCACACGAGTCATTTTCAAAGTACCTTTGTGGGGCCGCTGACCCTACTTTATGCTGCTAGACCCTTTCATACTTTAGTTAATTTAAAAAAAGTCTCATTGTAGTTTCAAAAATCTATCTGCACCCCTGAATTCATTGGTACAAAACTTTATTTGGTACAAAATTTGTAATGGTAGTACTGATATTTCTAATTTATTTTCCCCTTTTCCACTTTTAACCTAGATTCGGTAGAAGATTTATGACAGAGAATGTAAGCTAAAAAAAAAAAAAAAAAAAAAGTATTCAATAAAAAGGAAACATTCCATAGGGAATTTAATAACATATATCCATTTCAAGAAATTCTGAAAATGTTTACGAAACCTGGAGACGTACAGATGGACAAAAGTGTGCTCCAAATTATCTCAATAGAACAATTTTTTGCTGCATCGATGGGTTATGCGTACTCGTAAATAAAAAACAAAATAATAATAATAATAAAAATCTGTAATTTCCGACTGTTTTTCTTTTCAGACGGACGAGTAAAAAACCCGTTTTCAGGCCTAACTTTGCTTCATTTTATATTAGAATGCTGAGCTTCTTGTACGTCGGGTTTGGTTAAATAGATGCAATATGCTTTACGTAGAGGGGATTTTGTAAAATTTCTATCTTCAGCAGCGGAGAAAATACCGATAAGAAGTGAATAAGGTGATGCGGACAGTAGTGGGGACAAGGACATGTTATCTGATTGGCGAGAAATTTACTGCAAAGGGCATCCTGTTATTTTAATTAATGTTTTAAATGTTTTGAATGTTTTTTTTTTTCTTTCTTCTTGACTTTTCTATAAAAAATGGTATGTAATTTTTAGGACTCTTTTAAATAAAGAGGTTACCAATGCGGGCAAATCCTATTAATTTGTATATTGTATGGGGACTTCTTGAAATGAGTCGCAAATAATGTAACAAATAAAACGATTCAGTTTCAAGTTAAATGCACATCCATAAACTCAGTTTTTATTAATTTATTAAAAAATATATTCATCTTTACAAAAATAATCTTTTTTGTTTAAATAAAGTTTTTTTTTTTTTTTTAATTCATTTTTTTTATTAAATATTATAAAAGTGCGTAAGTTTAACTATAAAATAATTAAAAAAACAAAAGTCCATTAAAAAAATTGTTAATGAACACATTCTTTAACAAGCATTTTTTAAATATTTAAAAATATTTACATCTAAGGATGAAATCATTTCTGAAATTAAAGTATGCATGCAATATTATTTTTTTTTTACATGCAATATTACATAGTTTTTTATATATATATATATATAAATAAGAAAAGAGTAAACATTTCGGAACATACTTTACATTCCTTAAAAAAATAAGTTTATCGATAATAAGAAATCCGCCTTTTTTTTTTTTTTTTTTGATATGATAATTTTCAAGTTGTCTTCGTTTTTCTTTTCTTTCTTTCTTTTTTTTTCATTCTTTTTTTATACATAAATGTATTTTGAAATAATTGGTAAACAAATTATCAAAATATTTTTTTCCTAAATATAAACATTATTATTATTATTTTTTTTTCGAAGTTGTAATTATTTAGTGGAAGAAGCATTGAGAGGCATGTAAATGGAAACAAAATATTTATTAAACAAGGTAATTTACTTTTAAAATAAAAATACAAATTGCGAAATTCTTTAATGTGTTTATATAGTTAGAAGAATATTGAAAATGATATAAATGAGGAGCAAACATTCAAATCATGTTTTCTCCAAAAAATAGGAAAAATGAATAAAATAATATTTATCTAGTGATATTTCTTTCAACATAATAACATAGTACGTCTGCATATATTCCTAGATATGTCTTCATGTCTTCCCAGTACTAATAATACATCTAAACAAACTATAAATTGGGTTTAAGTTTAGTCATTTTTAAATTTATTAGGTTTTTTGTTTTGTGTGCGTATGTTTTCTGAAAAATTGAATCCGAAGAAGAAAACAGGATATGAATGTTTCTTCTAAAATATAATTCAATAAACAAGATTTTTTTTTTCTTTTTTTGTGTGCGTACTTAAAATTATTATATGGCAATGTTATGGTTAATTTTATTTGTTAGAGGTTAGACAAGAGATACATTTATTTCCACTTTCAAATACTAAATACTAATTATTTTAATGATTTATATTGCTCATAAATAATACAAAACATTTAGTTTAAGAAAACCGAATTTCACTTAATATGGTAAATATGTAGTGTGACTGAACTAACAAGAAACACATATGATTTCAATGACTAATTTTTATCATTCAATTGCTCTAAATTAAGACACATTTTATCTTAATTTACACAAACATGATTTTCATCTAATATTAATATTTTTAAATTCTAAAATTTAAATAAATATAAAACGATATTTAATAGCATTTCAGACATGAGAAGTGTAAAAATTCAGATTTATCTTTTATTTTATTATTTTTAAATTTAAGTATTCCATTTAAATAACACTTTAAAAAGAATTGATACATACATATATATATATATATATATATATATATATATATACTGAATATGTCTTCTACAAAGAAAAAATATAAATAATTAAGTTAGTTTAAAAATAAGAAAAAAACAGGTCTTTTTGTCCATTTTTGCATGAAAATAATAATAAGGTGCAAAAGTAAGCAGGGTGATTCGGAACCGATATGGATTTAGTGTAGGTGTGGAAGATTAAACCAAAGGCATCGGGGGCCACAAAGCCTTGTTTAAACTTTTAAAATTATTATTATTATTATTATTATTATTGTTTTAGTTTAAATTTTTTTATATATAAAATGATTTAAAATATTGTGATTAATATTTTTGAAAATGCCTTTGAAAAATGTGACTGCTAAAGAAGCAAAGCGTGCTAGTATTAAATGTAATTTTATGTGTGTCTATTATGCTGTCCATGTCCCTAAAATAATTACTAGCACTTAGCTAATTTGCTATTTGTATCGTCATTTGGTCGTCAACACCTTTGAGACTTTTGGTATTGCAAAATTCATTTCTTTCTCATCCACATAAAACCTATATCAAGTGTTTCAATAGAAAGATACATACATGCAGGATTTACAAATGTCAAAATATTATATGTTATTGTATCATCACCTTGTGTTCCTATTGAATCATGTTGACATTGCTATTTGCACAACAGGTCAAAATGCCTAAATACTTTCCATATTTACGTATTATCTGAACGATAAAGAGCCAGTGGTGAAAAAGTGAAAATTGATATTGAAAATTTTTAAGTGCATTTCTCCAGGCTTTCTTACTTTGAGTGTCTTTGAAAGTTATTTTTAATGTATAAAATACCTGTTATAAAAATCAAATGTTTACATTGTAAATATATCGGTTCTCAGGTATTTTGGAATTCGTAGACTGATATGTTGGTTAATTTTCTTTCAAGGATTCGACCAACTCTTATACTTGTGTATATAGGTTTCCTGCGCACACTTACCCATACATATTTTATAGTTTTTAATATATTTGGTTAAAACACATTACCACCATAAATAAATTATATTATACTTAAATTTTGTCGTTCGTATAAAAATACCACAAACTTTATTTATTTCTTAAGAAATATTTATTATATTATTTTAAATATACATTTCTTTTTTTTTATTTATTACTTTTTAGTGTTTATTTATTTATTTATTTAATTATTTTCACTAATGTCATTATTTAGACATCTCCGTATATACGTAAATCAGCCTTAAACCTTTATTTTACGGATTTATACGAAGATGTTATATAAAATAATTAGAAATTTTTATTCTATATATATATAATAAATGCATATTAATAAAAATTAATTATTCTCTATATTATAAATATACATAATAAATATTCAAAAATATTTATTCTCTACTACACCCCCCACTATACTAAATATTCTATATACTTTTTTATCCATTGTTAAAATGGCTATTTTATTTTGAATAGGTTAATAAAATTATATATTTTAATCCGTTTTTTGTTTCTTAAGTCTAGCTGATCATACCTAAGATATTTTAAATAAAGAATAAAAAATATATAAATAAAATGAAAGAAATCGTGTTGCATATTAAAAGGGATTTTTACTAAGTTAAATAAATACACGACATTATTTAAAAATATCCATAAACATCATATAAATTATCTAGTTTTTTTTTTTTTTTTTTTTTTTTTTTTTTTTTTTTATAATTGTAGAGTCTTTTTTTTATAACATTTATGAATATTTGAACATTATTCCATTATATATATTAAAAAAATAGGTTATCTGTGTCATTCAGCATGAATATGCACATTATTTTGTGAATTCATATAAATGAAACTTTCAGCTTAGACATAATAATTTTCTTAATATCTTAATAGTTTGCCTTACGTATTAAATAAAATTTACAATAATGGATATTTTAAATTTTAATTTGAATAAACTAATTTATTTATTTATGTTTATTATTATTATTATTATTATTATTGGGATAGTTGAAATTTTTTTAAAAATCAACAGTCTCACAATTTTCCGGGTAAAATAATACAAGTATTTCTTACTTGTATGAGGTTTCTTACTTATATGTATTTCTTTCTTCTATTATTTAATCTTAGAAAATAAACATGAAAGCTTTCTTTTTACAGTCAGAGAAGATAAATCAGATTTATATGTAAATTTTAAATCAGGATCAAATAGAAAATTGTTAATAAAAATGACGTTTTATAAATTTGTATTAAAACAATGAAACTATTTTTGTGAGTAGATTAAAATACACACTATATGCAATTTTGAAACTTTCATTTCTAAATATTGATTTGACATAATATATTTTCCCTTTACTTTGTTTTACATTCAACAAATGCAATTTTCATAAAATGTGAACTTTCAGTTTTAAAATTAAAAGCGTTCTGTTGACATTTGCTTAAAATTACTTACCTGTGCATTTTGTAATAATTTACATTTTTACTTACGATTTAAAGTAAAAATTTTATATTAATTGAAGTATAAAATTTCGGTTAGTTTCTCATGAATGTTTCTGATGATAACAAAGGAAATTTATGCTTGAATACATGATAATTTATTCTTCGGGTGAATTTCTATATTAAATGTTATTCCTGATTTGAATATTAAAATTATTTGTCCATCACTTTAATTTTTTTTTTTTTTTTTTTACTTTCTTCTATATGTAATATAGAGAAAGTATTGGATTCGCAAAAATTTTCGACCTCCGTTTTTTGACGGATCTACACGTTTTGGGATGTCCTGAACACGAATTGATAGTTTTTAGAAAATGTCTGTCTGTCTGTCTGTGGTTTATTGTTTTCACCGTATCTCACGAACCAATGAATGAAATTCAACCAAACTTGGTATATAGTTGGACCCTGGCAGGGCATTGTGCTGATTAGATTTGGGGATCAATAGCCCAGCAGGTGGCGCTGTGATCGCATTTTATGTAAATTTTTAACATGGCAGTATAGGACAAATTTTCGTATTTTTCACCGTATCTCACGAACCAATGAATGAAATTAAACCAAACTTGGTGTATAGTTGGACCCTGAAATGGAAAGTGTCTGATTAGATTTTGGGATTAATCGCCCAGCAGATGGCGCTGTGATCGCATTTTATGTAAACTTTTAACATGGCAGCATAGCACAAAATTTCGTATAAATGTACATAATCAGCGTTATTTTAAACTTGTGATTGTAAAATTAGTATGAATTATTGATAATAGTAGTATGTAACTAGGAAAAAAAAATTGTTCATGGGGGGGCATCGCTTCCCTCCCGTAGGGGGGAAATACCCCCCAGGGGGGGTAAATTTTCACAATGGGTATCTTTCGAAAGATCTCGTTGATAATAGTAGTAGTTAACTAGGAAAAAATTTTTTGTGCATGTGGGGCATCGGTTCCCCCCCACCGGGGGGGGGAAGTACCCCCCGGGATGGGGCAAAGTTTCAAGATGGGTATCTTTCGAAAGGTCTCGTCAATACCTTTAAAACGAATGGTTGAACCATAAATCTGTAATAATTTAAAACAAAGTTATCGATTTTTTTTACTTTTAACGAAAAAAAAACTTTGAAAAAAAATCGTATTTTTTTTTTTTTAAACGAAATTTTACCAAACTTGGTATTTCGTTGGTCCCCGACATAAACTGGTGCTGATTACATTTGGGGATCAAAAGCTCAACAGGTGGCGCTGTGATCTCATGTTTTCTAAATTTTTAACATGGCAGTATAGGACAAAATTTCGTTTAAATGTACATAATGAGAGTTATTTTTAACTTGTGACTCTAAAATTAATATGAGTTATTGATAATAGTAATAGTTAACTAGGAAAAAATTTCTGTGCATGTGGGGGCATCGCTTCCCCCCTGGGGGGTAAATTTTGAAGATGGGTATAATTCGAAAGATCTCGTCAATACCTTTAAAACGAATGGTTGAACTATAAATCTGTGATAATTTAAAACAAAGTTATCGATTTTTATACTTTTAACCAAAAAAAAAACTTAGAAAAAATTCATAATTTTTTTTTTTTTTTTTTTTTTTAATATTGTTACTGATTGAATATGTATAGGAAAATATAGAAGAAAGTCTTGTGGTGGCCACAACATACTAGTTTTTTTTTTTTTTTTTTTGAAAAAAATAAGCTAAATTTTAGAAAATTAGTTTGACTTTACAATGAATAAAAAAAAAGTAGAAGATCACACAATTATACATATCATTGCTAATTAATATCCCAAATTAGGTATTATATCAATTAGATATTAGTATTAATTAGAAATTAGTATACCAAAACCTTCAGAAAATGTTCATACGTTTTCAGATATCTCGAAAGGATGATGATTTTCATTTAAAGCAACAACCATTTTTCAGTTTTTAATATTTAATTAAAGTGCTCTAAAATATGAATAAAAATATATTTTCGAAAATTTATTTAATTGATGTAGAATGTGCGATATAAGGAAAAAAACAAGATAAAAAATATACAAATAACAGTAGGTAACACATATTTGTAATTGTTTTAATTATTTTATATTTTATTTGATTAAAAGAATAAAATCACACACACACACACACACACAAAAAAAAAAAAAAAAAAAAAAGAAGAAGAAGAAGAAGAAGTTTTAATCGTTGGATTTTATTCATATTATTAATATGCATTAAATGTTACTTTTTGTATAATGTTTTGTAAAATATGCTTTTGCTGATATATTACTTAAAACTGTGTGTATGTTGTTCCTTTTGTTATCTTTAAATTGTTACTTTTTTCATTAACATAAAAGTTATTTTGTATCTATTGCTGCAAACAATCATATATTGTGTATTTCTTTACTTTGCAACTTTAGCATACTATGTATATTCAGAATAAATTGCCATTTTGTTTAAAACGCTTTTTAACAAACAAAAGCATTGTATACGTTATTACAGTTGAAATAAAGCAGCTGAAGAAATTATATAGATAGGAAAATACTAGTAATAACAATAGCTAAATTTCCAATACTTTATTTATTTTTTAACATATAGATTTGTATATACATACATTAAAAAAAAGGAATTTATTATACTTTATTCTAAATTAACTCACACAAGACTGTTACTACACCTTATGTTTAAAGAATATATAAATGAAAGGAAAAACTATTTTTCGGTTTTAATATATAATTTAAACACCTTAAAATAACAAAAAAAAAATTTCCTTCTAAAATGTTTTTTATTTGTATAGTGTATGAAATACATGAAACATTTGTGCGGTCTGCGTCCTAGCTTCATTAACAGCAGACTCCATTAGAGTTAATAACTTAGATAACTGAACAAGACGTGTCTCAAATGCAAAATGTAAATAAACTTTATATTTAAACTTTAAAGTATAGGTGGGAATGCTTTTTCACCCGGATTCTCATTCGATAGTTAAATAGATAAATAACATGAAAAAATATAAAAGTTTCATTTCACCACGGAGGGGTAACTACAGAGGCGGTTCGCACATTTTTTAGACGATTTTGATGGAGTGTACTGAAGCAATTTCACTCCTATTTAGTGTTTTAGTTGTTCAGTTTGATAGCCCTTGTTCTTAACTAACATTCTACATCATAATTTCTATGATAATAATGCTTTTTATAATATCGGAAGAGGTATATTTTTCTACTCCTCTTGAACGGATTTCCTGAGTTCACAAAGCGTTGTCGGTCGGTGTTTGGATAATGTTGATTTTAAGAGTCGAAAAACACAAAAATCCAACAGTGAGACATCTGAAGATTTAGCAGGAATGTCAGTGAAGGGTACGGTTTGAATTCCCGTTTTTTGTTCCATTTTTTCTAGAAAAGCAATTGCGGATTGCGATGTGTGGCTTCTTGTTTTGTCTTGATGCAGTTCAACGGATTGATAGGATTGTGGATAATGATCTGGATTTTCATTTTTAAAAATTACTATTAAAATATGTTCTTGAGAGTATTTAGAGTTGATTTTGACATTTTTGTCACATTTTTTTGCTTTTATCTTGCGCGTGTATGAAAAAACCAGTGGCAATAATAAATCCTTTAGAAAAACTCTTATTTGATGCTTTGAGTCATGTAGCAATTTTTTTTCTCCACTTTTGTGATAATAAATTGATCTTTTTTTTTATTTCAACCACTTAAATAGACCCAAGATTCATCTGTTGTTGCAACAATTTTCCATTTTTCTCCTGATAAATTCTTTTCATAAAGATTTAACTAAAAATTTTCTTTGGAAAGAGTGGAAACCTATACTTTAATCCACTGCCATTTTAAAAGCGTATTTTTGCATCTAAACAAAAATTATAAATATCAGAAGATAAATAAAACTTCCAAAAATATAACTTTTGTGAAAATAAAATTCTCCATGCAAACAATTTTTTCTTACTGCGAAATAAAATCGTCTAAAAAATGTGCGAACAGCCTGTAGTTGAGTTGAAAACTGATAAACGCTGCTTTCCGTAGATCCAATACATTACACCACCTAGTTATATGAAGAGAATATTTCTATCCCTTCACTAACATCAAACTCCAACAACACACTGTCCTATTATCTAGACCTCTGGCACTATATCGCAGTCTACCGATATTAGTCTATCAGTTATATCAAACCATCAGTTGCTTCATCCACTGCTAACAACACCACACGTACCTACTCCACCATGATGTTTATCGACACCGAAGTCCACTTACCCTATGCAAATTAATTTCTCTTTAGTGGCTACTTGTTGGCCTAAAACCATTCTAGCCCCCTCTATTGCGTTACCGACCATTAGCTTCAATTCATCCTTACTTCTATCTATTACGTCAATGGGTGCTGGTACAGACTTTAAATTGACAAACTTCGGAGTTACGTTACGATCCACTATCCCACTGCTTAGCTAAGGTGACCTACAATTAACTCAGCTTCATTTCCTCACACATTGCTTTCGGTATTATAGAGCTACGAGTATTTCCAAATATCTATTTATGAGACCATTTTTTCGAATTGTATTTATGTTACGATATGATTCTAGTATATCAACACGTTGAGCGCAGCGCAAAATCTTAAAATACATTAAAATTCCATAATGAATTCTCCTGTAATAAATGAAATTTAATAAAATTTAATACATTTTCAATCATTTAATGTAACATTTTTAGTTTTATATCCTATTTTATATCCGCCACCGATGGTTGACGCGCCTTTATATCATATGTCAGCCACCGATGGCTGACAAGACACTCAACGTTTTAAGTTTTTATTGGTACTGCTTTTACTTTCGGGGTAAAACTTTCACTGAAAGGTTTGAAGAATAACATATTCTGCACACTCCTAAGGTTTTAAGATGATTCCTTCAGTACTTAGAGGTATATGAGACAATGTCTAGAATGTAGAATGACTGACATGCCGCTGAACGTGTTCACCGAATGTATTTATGTTATGTTTACATTATGTTAAATAAATAAATATACAGGGTGACTTTGCCATAGTCTGTAAAATGAAAGGACGCGATAGAACAGCCCATGGGGAGCATAAAACATCGTAGAAACCCTGTCCTATCTCTAACCGTTTCCGAGTTATGGTAGATAGAAAAAAAATCTGTTTTTTTTTTTTTTTTTTTTTTTTTTTTTTCATCCCGTCTGAAGAAACCGAAATTTATTGGCATTCTGGAATACTTACACGCAAAATAAGCACATATTTGGAAAATAATAATAATAATAATAATAATAATAATAATAATAATAATAATAATAATAAAAACAATCATATCGAGTGACACCATTTACATCAGGATACCTTAATCTGAAAGAGAGCTACAAGCTCTAAAACATTGGCGAAGTTTAAAATCGAGTTGTCTCCAAATTCTTTAACCGGTAATTCTGCAAACACCGTTCAAGCTACAATCGGTCAAATTTTCCAAATACTTCTGAATTCCACAAGCTATTAATAAAAAAAACTGCTGGAATTGCAATTTCGTTTACATCAGCAGTTTTTAACACATATTGCAACAATTTTTACGTGTGATTATGATTTAATTTATGCATCTGCCTGTCTATCTGTCCGTCTGTCTGTCTCTCTGTCTGTCTCTCCGTTCTCTAATACCCGTAAATATTTATGGAATTTCTTGAAACTGATATATACTATTCAAACTTACTGGTGTTCCCTATTGAAAATGCAGTGAATACCTTTACGGTTTGTGTACAAGGATACACGAAAATTTTATATATATATATATATATAAAAGGAATATATATATATATATATATATATATATTAACTATATCCTCAAAATTGATATATTGCATTATAATTTTTTTTTTGTTTCTTTTCCTTAAATTATGATAAAGACGTAAATCTAATTGCAATCGTAAATTATCTTTAGAATAAAATTTAATTTATAACCTAGAAAATACTTTAACTACTTATGCAAGTTTTAAATTGATTAAAGTTCTCATTTAAAGCATCACGTAGAAATTTCGCCCTGAATTATTTGCTTAATCATTATTTATTTAAACCTATCAGCGGATGTATTTTTCCCTTTGGGGGAACATTATTTAATATCAGTTAAAGTTTAAATATTCAGTTAAAAAAGAGATTAATTAATGAGAAACGCTTTGGAATTCAAATATTGAAATATTTTTAATGGATCATCTAATGATAATTTAAATATAATTTGGCTGTTAATTATCGTAGAAAGAAACATGTTTAAAAAATTTAATCATAATTAAATTTCTAAATCATAAAATATATTTATATTACCTTTTAAGAATTAATATGGGTCTTTTTCGCAGCAATAAAATTTTATTCATTTTTATCTAAACCAATGTAACTTTAATATGATAAATTTACAATTTTTATACATTATTTGGTTTCATTATTACTGCTAAGCAATGAAATGGTTTGTGTTTGATAATAAAACTATGATACTGTTAGTGTTAGGATTTGTGAAATATGTAAATTGAGAATAATTACTGTAAATTATTGATAATTACTTTATTAAAAAGAAAGGAAAAAAGAAATGTTTTATTTATTAAGAACTAGCCTGGAATACCCCTGTTTATTTCATATTTAAAGAATAAAATACATGTTATAAAATAACATTATTTGAGTAAGGGACTAAGGAAAAAACACCAGATCAGTACTTTGTAGAAATAATTCCTCTTATATATGGCAATTGAGATTTCTTTACCGGTTTAAAACAGACGCAAATACAACTGTGCGATAATTTCAGAGATAACAAAAAGTAAGGAAATTAAGAAACAATGGGTTTCGCACAAATGCCATTCAAGTAATATGAAGAACACTTAAGATTATTAAATTTATTTAATATTTTATGGAAGGCAGTGATAAATAGAGCCCACGGATAAGCATGAGATTCGAAGTAATTAGGCTCGTGAAAGAAAAAAAGAATCTGGTGTAATTTACAAGCATGATAAAAGTATGAATTAATGATATTAATTTTTTTGTTTAGAAGAATACGAATACAGAGAAATATTTTCTGAAGGCAGTGTGAAAGGTAGGAGTGGCGTCGAGTTGAGAAAGTAAAGGTCGCCAAGGTAATTCTGTATTGAAAGTAGTGTAAAGTGGTAGCGTCGAGTTGGAGTAGAATGTTTGGTTGAGAGAGTTGAGGTAGCCAGTTGAACTTAGTATTGAACATATTATAAGGAGCTAATGTCGAGTCAAGGTAGGATGTTTGGTTGAGAGAGGAAAAATATGTAGCTGGATACAGCATATTTTGGCGATGTTCTGGGTGATAGAGTTAGTTGAAGGTGCCGAGCAGAGGTGAATTTGGGTTAGCGTGGAGTGTCTAATTACTGGATAGTTAGGTGAATAAGATGAAAACGGGATCTACGTACAATCGGTAACAAAAGTATCCGAACACTAGCAAAAATTCCTAAAAAAAAAAAAAAAAAAATCAAATCATTAAATTCATATTTTTATTTATTTTTATTTCATATTATTGCACGCGCACTATTTATTTCCTAAGTCAAAATTATTCAAAAAAACTTTTTCGATATCGCTTGTAACGATACTGATTATTATTAATTTTCTTTTCTTTTTCTTAAAAAAAAAAAAAAAAAAAAAAAAAAAAAAAAAAAAAGGTTTTGATGAAATTCTGGCAAAAGCAGAATTTAGTTTAGGAAGGAGGACTATTAGTTTTTTTTTTCCTTCTCAATTATAATATCGCATTTAAATTATATTTTCGATAAATTTTAGATTTCGATAAATGTCCAACTATCGAAAAATTATTTCGACAAATGTCCAACTATCAAAAACGACAACGCAAAAATCCCTGTCTGAGACTAATAGGCCTTCAGTCCTAAAAAAAAAAAAAAAAACAAGAGTTAATACTGCATTGCAGTCTAACAGCATGATTCAACAAGGATTTATTTATCAAAACATTTTTAAGTGTACTTTTTTTTATAGAGGAACTTTTGCTAGTGTTCGGATAATTTTGTTACCGACTGTAGATTATGAAAGGTGTTCAGAAATTGAATGCGGATAGTCTTTAAAAAAGTAGTCCGGTAAAATGAAGTGAATCGGATTTTCTATTTTTGAGGACTAAAATATAAATAAATAGTCTTATTATAAATATTCTCATTTTCCTCTATAATAAATATTTTTATAATAATTTAAATTATCATCACACAAATAAAATAAAAAAAAATGGTATCCGATGTAATTTGTTTTTACTTTATAAACATGTATTAACTATGCAGATTATGTAATATTATTTAATAAATAAAAGCCGGGAGAAATAAACTGAAACTTACACAAAATTTTCCTTTACTTAGATTATAACTTCTTGGACGGTACTTTTATTAAAAATAATTTTGAGCTTTAAAATATTTTTAAATTTTCAATAAAAATTCCGCATACATTAATTTGCATTTTACATAGAAACAAATTTACATACCTGTACTTTCTATCTTGATGAACATTCACTCTTCTTCTATTTAAAATGCATTGCAGAGAGACGTTTATTTAAACAATTTTTTTTTTCTATTTCACCGTTTCATAATCATTTGTAATTAAACACCGTAGTGTGCAGAAATCATCAATGCATTATAATACATTGAATTTAAATCCCTTTATAGTTTCACGTGTAAGTGAATTATTAATTAAAGGCTTTCAGTACCATAATCAGGTAAATACGTTTAATTAATTCAAACAAGTGTATCCTTTAAACATCAATTACTTACTGATGAAATAGTTTTAACTTATAAGACCCAGGCGTACTTATACTTAGTTGATTAGTATAAATACAAGTATGTTATTTATGCATAAGTAACTTAGAGATTCATACATAAACATTTTGAAAAAAAAAGAAGTTATTAATATTATTATTTCAGTAAGTTTATTCCTAAAGTTACTTTCCTACTGTAATACGGATTTTCTTATTATCATTTTATTTATTGCTTTTCTATGTATGCACATGTGTAATAAAATATGTTCGAACGCATAACTTGTCATCTTAACATAGTAAATATTTCAGGTATAAAAGTTATATTTGAAGATTTTTTACGAATGAAAACGAATACAGTAAGGAATTTATCTCTATCTCTATCTCTCTATGTATCAATGTATACATAATTTATACAAGTCACATTATTGTTAAAAGAATTACTTACCTATTTTTTTAGAATATGTTAAAGAACTAATAATAAATAAATCGAAAACATATACATGTTTAGAGATAATCGATTATTTTTTTTTTCCAAAAATTTTTCATGTGAAAAGTACTTTCCATATATATATTTTTTCTTGAGAGTTACTATAAAATGTAAATATGTATGTCCCATAACATCATCCCATATTTTCCACATATCATTACTATAATGCCTACATAAAGCGAAAGTATAAAACATATATATATATATATATATATAATAATAATAAGTCTTTCGCTTTATTTACGTATATAGGATAATAATCTACAATTATTTCAATGCAA
Organism: Salticus scenicus; assembly: GCA_963930645.1. Classification (NCBI taxonomy): domain Eukaryota; kingdom Metazoa; phylum Arthropoda; class Arachnida; order Araneae; family Salticidae; genus Salticus; species Salticus scenicus. The sequence continues at coordinate 114,525,696 of OZ005652.1, read as the reverse complement.
AATTTATGAAACTTTATAAATGGATAATAATAATAATAATTATTATTATTATTATTATTATTATTTTAATCTATGTCCTGTAACATGTTTAATGTAGAACTAGAAAATTACCTATTTATTTATTACTGTAATTGCTGGAATAGATTATGTAACTTATTGACATCAGAAACCGTTATTTTGCTAAGTGATACATAATAATGTACTTTTGTTTTTTCGAACTATGTAGAAGAACTAACTGTATGTAAAAAGAACAATGGTACTTTCTGTGTTAAAATACAAGTATCAGGAAAGCAATTTTATCTTCCCTGTGTTATAATAATTTTGTGTTTAAAATAGAGAATTTTCTTTCTGTATTGCTGCTTAAATTCAAAGTCTCGGTTTAAAAAAAAAAAAAAAAAGGTTTTTTTTTTTTTTTTTTTTTTTTTCATATAGATTTCATAAAATCAAAAATGCGTGGGTAATTCTTAATTTAATTTTATATTCTATAAATACAATCAATTGTGACACCACATTGTTGATAACACAAGAAATAGTGAAGAATTATGAGAGACTGTGCTGAAACCTCTTGTAATAATGGCATTGCTTTTAACATTACCTTTTTATATTTTAGCTCAAATGTTTTAACAGCTGCTGAGAAATAGTGACGGTATAGAGAAATAAGAAATTAAATGAAGATAACGAAGACAAAGATAATAAAACGACGCATTATATATCATTAAAAAAAAAAAAAAAAAAAAAAAAAAAAAAAACGACTGAAGTGTGATATGTCTGAATAGAAAATTTGACAAAATAAAAAAAATTGTCGTAGAAATAATGCAAGCTCAGGAAAGGAAACAGAATAACAATTAATTGCTGTGAAGGGGTTCACACATATTGTTAACTTTTAATTTAAATAAAAAAAAAAAAAAAAAAAAACTGAATAATAAATTAATGCATTACACAGTTTAATGATACACACGATGTACACCATATTAACATAAAACGGTAACAGGCATCATTCATAAACCTAAATTTTATATGTTTTATAACTGAAAATCTAAAATCATAAATAAAAATGTTCATATATATATATGTACTTCCTTTATTAAGATAAAAAAAGAAATAAAATTAACGAAAACTCTGACATTAAGTATAATTATATAAAAAAAAAGTGTTCTCAAATATTTCTCAACAAGAAAACTCATTGTCAGAATTAATGTTGTTTAATAGCGGAAGTAATAATTTATTTGGAATTACGCAATAATAACAATATTTCAGATTTCCACCTGCCTCCAAGTCGACAGTTAGGCGCTTGGCAAAAGCCAGCCAAATGCACGGTTAAGGATTTTATAAACTGTCTTTAATAATTCAAAAAATTAACATTAATTTATACTTGGAAACAGATAAATGGAATTGGCATGCATTTGGCATAAAACACTGATAACGGTGACCGATGGCTCCCCTACTTGACAGACCTCTCCCTGAGATTAAAACGAAATTCCCCACATTTGCTCTCCTGTCAGTGCTCTAAAAGGATACGTATTTTTGGTTATCGCCTCTCTCTCTCTCTCTCTCTCTTGCTCCTCGAAAAAATTTGGAATTTATTCAAGAACATTATTTTTTAATTTGAACCTGAAATATCTACAATGTGACTGTTTCTGGAGATATAAATAAAAACTGTATTTGTATTTCAAGACTTGTGATTCATTTTTCGTTGCGGCACAATGCTTCCAAGAAAAATAGTAATATAACATGACTTGATCGAAAAATTATTATATGATGGATTTTAACTCTACAATTGCTATCTTAAAATAGTTTTAAAATATTGCATCTCGTTAATTTAATATAAAAATTGTTATTTTACAATTATTATTATTATTTTATAATCATAGATATAATGAAAGACATAAATGAATTAAAAGAGTAGTACTACTACAAATTAAAATCACAGAAATAATTCGTGCTATTATACTGTTACCTCATCAGTATATAACAAAGTAAAATTCACAACTGTAAAAAAAGAAAATAAAACAAGGTGGAAAGGAGGAGGACGGAATCAATATAGGATTGATTATTCAGACGAAACTTCTGAAGCCTCGTTTAATAGAGTGGGTTAAATTTTTCCAAGAAAATACAAGAATGGTAACTGTCACAGCCGGAAATTTAAATTCGTATATTTTCAAAATTATCAACATGATATGCTGAGATAAAGATAAGTTTCGATAAGGCGCTGAGATCCCAAGTTATAGGCTCCCACGTACTAAAACTAAAAGACACTGAATATTATATGAATTTCATGCCTACATTTCAGAAATGAATTTCAAATTTTTCTATAAACACACCTCTAAGTTTTTCCCATTCTTGATACTAGACATACGTCTGCTTTCTTATTTTTGTGTCTGTTTTGCTATCGTATGTCCACTATGTTACTAGAATGATTTTTTTCTCTTTTTTAATCGTAACAAAAAAAAAAAAAAAAAAAAAAAAAAAAAAAAAATCCTTGAAATTTAGTTATTTTACTAAAATGTGGTTAGAATATGTAAATAAGCATTTCTATAATTTTATTATATTGCTATACTTATTTGAAATTACATGAAGTTCTAGATTGTGATAGTAGCAAAAGGAAACACAGAAAACATTATATGTATAATTTTTGTGTAATAAAATGCATAGTACCATTTTTGCATGCTACTAAAAATCATGCGACAAAAATTGGACATACATATAAAAGCAATAAAACTGGAAATGTAAATCTCTAATTTTGAAAGAAAAAATTCTTTAATTTTATAAGAAAAAGTTCTCTTATTTTCTAGGAAAATTTAATTTGTATGTAATATTTCCACTCAATTGGATGAGGCGTTTAGACGATATCGCATTTCAAATAACTTGAGCCCATGCGACACAATCATAAAGAATTTTTCTTTGTGTTCCTCTAAAAAAATTTAAGTGCTAATGGTTCTTTTAAAAGTAATTCTTTTATTCATCTTCCACATTAAATGTTTTAAAAGTGAGTTAAGCTTAGATATACAATAATAAAAAAACAAAAAACTCATTGAAGAAATAAGGTTAATGTACACTTTCTTTAAAAAGCAATTTTTTAACCTTTAAAAATATTTACTTCTAGCGATGAAATCTTTGCTGATATTAAAATGTGCATGCAATATCATACTTTACACCATACTATTTTATTATTAGTATAATTACTATTATTATTTTTATAGGAGAAGGGTAAATAATTTGAAGCATACTTTACATTCCTTAAAGTAATAGTAATAATAATTTATTGAGAATAAGAAATCCGTCTCTCTCTCTTTCTCTCTCTGTATATATATATATATATATATATATATATATATATATTACTATGATAATTTTAATTTTAAAGTTGTCTTCGTTTTTCATTCTTTTTTTTTTTTTTTTTTTTTTTTTTTTTTTTTAATAGATAAATATATATCTAAATAATTGGTAAACAACTTAACAAAATATATTTCCCCCTTAAGGTAAACATTATTTTTAAAGTATTTGTAATTACTTTGTATGAAAGTATTGAGAGGCATGTTAATGAAAACAAACATTTATTAAATAAGATAAGTTATAAAAAATAATAATGCAAATTTCTAAATTCTTTCAAGTGTTTAGTTAGTTAAAAATATACAGAGTACGATATTTTAGCCAACAAAATCTTTTTGTGTTCGGTAAAATAATTATATGTGTATGCTATGGTTAATTTAATTTGTTAAGATTTAGACATCAGATACATTTTTATCCAAATTTAAATACTAAATAATAGCTTATTTTAATGAATTTTGGTGCGTTAGTATACATGTGTATATATATGTATATATATATATGTGTGTGTGTGTGTATGTTATTTTATATACCGTATATGTCTTCTATAAAGAAAAAATAAAAAACAATAAATACGTTAGTTTGAAAAAAAAAAAAAAAAAACTGTCTATTTTTGTATGAAAATAATAATAAGGTGGAAAAGCAAGCAGTGGGGACCCGGAACCGATATATCATTGTAGGCATGGAAGACGATGGCAAAGTGCTGCTGGAACCACCAAGCCTCAATTTTATCGATTTTAGTGGTTTTATATATTTATATAATTATTTTTTTTCGTTTTTATTTATAGAGTAATTTAAAATATTGTGTTTAATTATTTAGGCATTTAAAGATAGTGACTAGTGAAGCTGACAAAGACTGCTTGTATTATGTCAAATGTTATGTGGGTCCGCTATGCACTGCATGTAACCAACAAATAATTACTAGCACTTGGCTAATTTGTTATCTGTATCATCATTCGATTGTTAATAACTTTGTTACTTTTTTATTGGAAAAGTAATTCTCTTCTGATCCGCATAAAACATATATGAAGTGTTTCAACAGAAACATATATGTAAACAGAATAAACGGATATTATCACAGATTTAAGGTTCGATCTTTTCGTTCTTTTAAAGGTATTGATCAGATCTTCCGAAAGTTACCCATATTGAAAATTTACCCGGAGGGAAAAGTACCCCCAGAGGGAGGGAAGCGATGCTCGTAGATGCACAAACTTTTTTTGCCTAATTTACTATTATTATTATAAATTTCATATCATTTTTTTACAATCACATGTTAATAATAATAATAAATCTCATTACGCACATTTATACGAAATTTTGTCCTACACTGCCATATTAAAAATTTAGGAAAAATGAGTTCATAGCGCCACCTGTTGAGCAATTGGTCGCCAAATGTAATCAGCACCACTCCGTGTCAGGGTCCAACTAAATATCAAGTTCGATTAAATTTCTTTCATTAGTTTCGGAAATACAGCGTGTGAAATATATACATGCGCACACAGATAGAGACTTATAAAAAAAGAAAAAAAAAAGTCAAATCTTATTCATGATATCCCAAAATGTGTAATTCTATTAAAAACTGGATTTCGAAAATCCATTGTTTACTCAATACATGTAAATAAATAAAGTAAAAAGGAAATTGCTATAATACATACATACATACATACGTATATATATATATATATATATATCACAATATATATATATATATATTGTGAGTACATTCAAAATACATTTTAAAGTTTTAATGATTTAATTATAAGACTAAAATACACACACTGTTTAATTTTCAAATTTTATTTCTAAATATTAATTTGACATGATATATTCTCACTTGACTTTGTATAATATTCAACAAATGCTATTTTTATGAAATGCGAATTTTCTTTCAATTTTAAAATTAAGAACATTTTGTTAACATTTGCTTAAAGTTATTTAGCTGTGCCTCGTAGAATATTCTACATTTTTAATTACGATTTAAAATGAAAACTGACATTAATTCAAGCATAAAATTTTCGTTAATTTCTCATGAATGTTTCTGACAGCAACAAAGGAAATTCATGCTTAAATGCTTGATAATTTGTTCTTCGGGTGAATTTCTATATTTAAGGTTATTCCATATTAGAATATCAAAATTACCTTTACATCTTTTTTTTTTTTTTTTTTTTTTTTTGAAACATTAAGCATAATTTCGGAAAACTAGTTACATTTTAGAATTAATCTCAGAAAAAAAAAATCTTAGAATGACAATGCTTACATACAATTGCTAATTTTCTTATACCATTGCAAATTTTCCTTGTTAAAATCATACATTTTTAGGTATCTCAAGAATGATGATTTCCATTTAAAGAAATAACAATTTTTTGTTTTTTAATATTTAATTAAAGTGCTTTAAAATATAAAGAAAAAATGTATTTTCTAAAATGTATTTTATTGGAGAAGAATATGCAATACATGAAAAGTCTACGACCGAATATGTACATATATATATATATATATATATATATATAAAACAATCGATAACACATACATGAAGTTATTTAAATTAATTTATAACTTATCTCCATGGGAATATAATAATTAAGAAAATAAAATCACTACTAAAAAAAAATATTTTTTGCATGTGGTTAAATCTTCAGATATTAATCTTCTTTGATATAAAATAGACATTATTATTATTATTATTATTGTTATGTTTTGTCAAATATGTTTTTGCTAAAATATAAATGAAATATTTAAACTGTGCGTATGAAATTCTATTTTGTTTTGCTTAAAATGTCTTTTTTTACAATAACACAAAAGTTATTTTTTATCTAGCGTTACAAGCAGCCATGCATTTTAGAATACTTTAAATTGTAACGTTTGTATACTACGTACTTGAGGTATTTATTATTTTGTATAAAACGCTTTTTGTTAAAAAAAGAAAAAAAAAATATTCTGTACAAAATTTGTGAGGTTAGAGGCAGCTTCGTGGAAAGTTCGCAAAGTAAGAGTTGAGAGGTTGTCGAGTCGAATCATTGGATTTTATTCTGCTTACTAAAGCACTCTACGAAAAATATACTACTGACCATTAAAATTGCTACATCAAGATGGATTAATCATAACGAAATGAAATTTGTTGGACACATCAATTATAGTAGGAAGAACAATTGATTAAAATTTTAGGAAATTTGGAGTAATATGTACTGAGAAAACAGTACATAAAGCAGCGCCCTCTGTGAGCAATAACAGCACTTATCTGCCTAAGCATTGAATCGAACAGCATTGGATGACATGTATGGGTAGAGCACTCCATGAAGTTTTAACACGATGCCACAATTCATCGATTGAAGTTACTGGTGAGTGGTGGGGGACAAGTCGCTTTTCAACGATTAAACAGTCATTTTCATTGGTGCGAAATCAGGAGAACGCGCTGGCCAGAGCAACATTCGAACACATTCTGTATCAAAGAAGGTCCGGACAATACAAACAACTTGCGGTCGTGCATTACCTTGCTTAAAATTTTGCGCTACGGAGGCCTCGAATACAGGACAGAGAGGCGGGACTTAACTCATCAGAAATTTAATGTCCGCTGTTCTGAGCGCAAGGAATTCGAACATGCAGTAATCGAGACGTGTATCCAATGGGAACCCATAACATCATTGCGAATGATGGTCAGTATGATAATGTCGAATCCCAGCTAGGAAAGTGCTTAATTCATAATGCCGTTAAATGCGGATAAGGCAATCTTGATGCTGTAAACAGGATTGTGATTTGTCTGAAAAGTGACTTCACGCCATTCCTGCGTCCAGGTTCATCGTTGATCACACATTAATGGCGCCCATATCAGTTATGCAGTTTTGAGGGTAATCAGAATTTTGGTAGCCGCATACTGAGTCACCACCTGGATTGATGATATGTGGTACCATTGGATACACGTCCCGGTCCATATTGTCTGGACCTAGCGGCTAGCCCCCCACCACTCACCAGTAATTTCGATCGATGAATTGTGGCATCGTGTTAAAACTTCATGAAGTGCTCTACTCGTTCATGTCATCCAATCGCTGTTTGATTCAATGCCTAGGCAGATAAGTGCTGTTATTGCTCGCAGAGGTCGCTGTTTTATGTACTGTTTTCTCAGTACAAATTACTCAAATTTTCTGAAATTTTAATCAATTGTTCTTCCTACTATAATGTATGTGTCCAACAAATTTCATTTCGTTATAATTATGCCTTCTTGGTGTAGCAATTTTAATGGCCAGTAGTGTAGATAGGAGTTGCAAATTTAAAAGGGAAGCTCCGTATTTTGCAAGGAATAACAAATAAATCAGTTTCAGAGTAAGGCGGCTGAAAACGGGTTTGAATAAAAATGTAAATTAGTTAACATATAAATAAAATGTTAAAATCGTGCTTGGTATGGTTTATATAGTTCTGGTAGGATAGATGACTAAGGAGGATCTGCCTTAGTGCTGATTGAGTCCAGCTCTAGGAGAATGATAAAATGGTCGAAGTTTAAATGGTATTTTCAGCAACGAATGTTTTGGAATTGAAGGCATCTGCGAATACGTTTGTCGCCACTTACGTCATACGGGTGATATAGTTTATTGTATTATAGTGAGATAACCTTATTTTATTAAGCTATTGAAAGTATCTAGAAATTATATTTACATGTTGAAGGCAGAATAGTTGTGTTTCAAAAGGCCTTATTAAAAGTAGACCAATGCCTCCACTAAACTGCGAATACGTTTGTCGCCACTTACGACATACGGGTGATATATTTTATTGTTTTATAGTGAGATAACCTTATTTTATTAAGCTATTGAAAGTATCTAGAAATGTTTATTAGTTATGCTGCCTTATATTTACATGTTGAAGGCAGAATAGTTGTGTTTCAAAAGGCCTTATTAAAAGTAAACCAATGCCTCCACTAAACTGAGTTTCATTTAAAATATATTATTAAGGTTTATAATTGTTTTGAAATTTATTTACACTCATTACACATTAAAAGTGGAGAGTTCAGGGCAGCCGCCTATACAAGGGCAACCTTCTTTACAAATACACTGTAAAAATATGTCCTATTTGTTCCCAAAAATTCTCTGTAATTTGAGAAAATACGCGTAATTTAAGAAACACTTACGTTGTCTGAATGTATTTTCTCAAATTACAGAGAATTTCTGGCAGCAAATAGAACATATTTTTTACAGTGTAGTTATGAATGTTGAAATAAAGCAACTAAAGGAGTTTTATAAATATGTAAATGCTGATTATTACAATAGCTAGATTTTCAATTGCTTATTTATTTTGGTAAATATAGATTCATATATATATATATGTGTGTGTGTGTGTGTGTATGTATGTATGTAATATGCATTTAACACTCTACACACACATATATGTACATATACATGTGTAGATTATTAAATACATGAAGATTGGCTATCGGTATTGCAGAACTATTTCGAAATATCTATTTTATGAGACATCTTTTTTTCAATTGCATTTTGATTGTGTTTCTAGTAAATTAACGTAATGATGGTTTTCCAATGTATTTATTTTATGATTACATTATTTAATATATATATATAATATATATATATATATATATATAGAGAGAGAGAGAGAGAGAGATATATTGTATATATATATATATATATATATATATATAATTTATATTGGAAATGAAAATTTCGAACCGTATGTTACACTTAAAGAATATTTGTGCTTATAACAAAAATTTGTTAAATTTCCATAGTTATATTAACAATTTTTTCATTATATATTTGCTCGAAATTGGCATATAAAGTTATATAATTCTTTTTTTTCCATATATTATGACAATGATTTATACTTTAAAAAGTATTTCAAAATATTGGATCATAAAATAGATCTAATAATTTAGAAAATATTTTAATTATGTATACATGTTGTAATAAAAGCGATTTAAAAATATGGAATATATTTTCTTTTTTTCTAAGCTAACCTACACCAGAATGTTACAGTATTTTAAGTTATCTTTAAGCAATTGCATTCACTCTATTTTTTTTACATTATTTTAAGTGCTTATTCATTATTTATTCTTTAGATGTGAGTTCTGAACACTATTTTATATTCAATGCATACTAATACGTCCTCTTTTGTAAGTATGATGCTATATAAAAAAGGCAAAAAAAAAAAAATAATAATAATTCTATTTGCTCAAAATTGACACATGGCATTAAATATATTTATGCAATTTACGATAAAGACTTAAACCTAATAGTACTATAAACCTTTTTCAGAATAAAATTTTATCAATAACCTAGAAAATATCTTAACTCTTATGCAAGTTTCAAATTGATGAAAGTTGCCATTTAAACATCACGTAGAAATTTTATTCCGGAAAATTTGCTTAATCTTTATTTATTTAAATCTATTAGAGGATGTACTTTTCCCTTTAAGGACACATTTTTAATATGCGCTTAAGTTTAAATTTTCAATTAGAAAGAAATCACTAAATGAGAGACGCTTGGGAATTTCATTATTGAAATATTTTTAACGGATCATCTAATGATAGTTTAAGTATAATTTGACTGTAAAATATCGTAGAAAGAAACATGTTTAGAAAATTTAATCATAATTAAATTTCTAAATCATTAAAATGTATATTACGCTTTAAAGAACAATATGAATATGTTTTGTAGAAACAAAGTTTATTCATTTTTGGCTATCCCAATGTAACTTTAATGTGATAAATATAAGATTGTTTTTCATTAAGGGTTTTTTTTTTTTTATTATTGCTTAGAAAGCAAATGGTCGGATGTTCGATAATGTAATTTTGATACTTTTTGTGTTAGATTTTCAGAAATGTGTATATTTATTAATTTTATACTGTTATGAGAAACAAAATTAAATAAATATTTATTTAATAGTTTAAGTTTCATTATAAAATTTTATATAATGCCATTATTAATATATCAATTAATTAATAATAACTGCCGTAAACGTTTGTTAATTATCTTTATAAAAAAAAGTAAAGTGGTGTTATTTAAAAGCAGCCTGTAATACCTCTGCTTACCTGTTATTTTAAGATTCTCATACACATGCAAAATAAACATTATTTGCATGAAGATCTAGGAAAAAATGAACACCAGATCATTTCTCTGTAGAAATAATTCCTCTAATGTGTTACAGTTGAGGTTTGTTTACCGGTTTCAAACAGACGGAAATTGAAACGTGAGATAGTTTTGGAGATAGCAAGAAGTAGCGAAATTAAGAAACTACAGTTTTCGCTCGAATGCCATTCAAGTAATATAAGGAGAACATAGGATTATTAAGTTTATTCAGCATTTTATGACTGCAGTGATAAGTGGAGCCCAAGAATGAGCATGATACTCTAAGTAATTAGTTCCTTGAAAACAAGAATCTGGTGTAATTTGCAAGCATGATAAAAGTCTGCATAAAAAGTATCATTTTTATGTTGAGGAGGAACATACGCAAATACAGAGACAGAGAAAATTTTTCTGAAAGCAATGGTTTAAGCACAGGACATTAAATCATACAACAAACACAGTTTTTTTTTTTTTTTTTTTTTTTTTTTTTTTTTTTTATCTACATGAAATGTTTCTTAGTTGATAATCTGTAATTTTATTTCTTTCTTTCTTTTAATGTAAATGTAAAGAGCAATGGAGTAGTTTTATTTTCATGATAGTTCCTCAATAGTAAATATTCGTATTATAAATATTACAAGTTCCCTCTTTAATGAATATCCCTATAATAATTTAAATTATCATCACACAATTAAAATAAAACTAGTATAATATGGCCACCACATGACTTTCTTCTGTATAATTTTACACAAAATTTATTCAATAGAAATTATTTTTTAAATTATCAAATTATTTTTCATTATAAATGAAGACGATTTTTATCTGACAGATTTATATTATCACTAAAGCCGAAAGATGTCAAATTTTTGCAAATCAGAAGAAATAAGATTTTTTTCCAAGTTTTCTTTTCGTTAAAATCGATAACTTTGTTTTAAATTATCACATAACTATAAGTTTAAGTTTCATTATAAGTTTAAGTTCAACCATTCGTTTCAAAAGTATTGACGAGATCTTTCGAAAGATACCCATACTGAAAATTTGCCCCCCCCCCGAAGGTACTTACCCCCAGGGGGAAAGCGGTGCTCCCACATGCACATTTGTTTTCCCTAGTTAACTACTACTATCCTCAATAATTCATATTAATTTAACAATCACACGATTGAAACCCTCATTATGTACATTTACACGAAATTTAGTCTTATACTGCCATGTTAAAAATTTAGAAAAATATGCCATAACAGCGCACCTGTTGAGCAATTATTCCCCAAATCTAATCAGCAACATTTTATTTCAGGGTCCAACTAAATACCAAGTTTGGTTAAATTTCGTTTATTGGCTCGTGAGATACAGCGTCCACAATACACAAACAGAGACACACAGACAAACAGACAGTTTCTAAAAACAGTCAAATCGTGTTCAGTAATTCCCAAAACTTGTAAATCGATCGAAAACTGGAGTACGAAAATTTACACGAATGCAATACTTTCTCTAGAAGAAAGTAAAAATTTTAACCGATATAATTTGTTTGTACATTACAAACATGACTTATTTATGCAGATTATATAATTTTATTTAAAAAATAAAACAGAGAAGAAATACTGAAACTTACACAAAATTTTATTTTCTTAGATGGTTTCTTAGACGGTGCTTTTATTCAAGGTACTTTTAAGCTTTAAAACACTCTTAAATTGTCAAAAAGAAATTGCGCATACATTAAATTGCACATTTCATAGAAACAAATTTACATAAATGTAATTTTTATTTTAATGAACATTCATTGTTTTTCTATTTAAAATGCATTGCAGAAAGACGCTTATTAAAACAAATAAATTTTCTTCTATTGCACTATTTCATAAACATTTGCAATCAAACACCCTCGTGTACAAAAATCATCCATGCATTATAATACATTGAAATTAAATCCCTTTATTGTTTTACCGTGTACATAAATTAATAATTAAAGGCTTTCAGTACCATAAACAGGTAAATACGTTTAATTAATTCAAACAAGTGTTTCCTATAAACATGAATTATTTGCAGACGAAATAATTTTAATTTATAATGATCAGTCGTACTTATATTTAGATGATCAGTATAATGTACGTTATTTTGTATAAGAGATTCATGCTTAAAAATTCTGGTAAAGATATTTTATTATTATTATCATTATTTCAGTAAAATTATAATTAAAGTAATTTTTGTACATTAATATGAATTTTCTTGTAGAGTCAGTTTTTATTTATTGCTTTTTCATGTATGTGCATGCGCTAGAAAATATGTTACTTTAAAATATGTTAACATATAACGTGTTATAACAATATATTGAATATTTCAAATGTAAAAGATTTAATTGAAGATTTTTTATGAATGAAAACTCATGTGGTAATGAGTTTATTTCTCTCTCTCTCTCTCTGTATATATATATATATATATATATATATATATATATATATATATAACATTAATATTAAAAGAAATATTTACCTAATTGTTACAAATATGTTAAAGAAATAATATTAGATAAATTGAAAACAGTTATACGCTTTGACCGCAATATTAATCGCTTACTTTTTTCTTAAAAAAATATTTCTTGTGAAAAAGTTAAATTTATTTTGATTTAAAATATAGTCTTTTTTTTTTTTTTTTTTTTTTTTTTTTAGTGCAATATATATTCATATATATATATATATATATATATATATACATAAATAGATGTCCCATAACATCATCATAATAGTATAATGCTTTACATATCTGATTAATTTAACGTACACATAAAGCGGGGATATTAAAGGAAAAAAAATGTCTTGTTTTATTTTGTATACAGAATAATAATTTTGCTGCAATGATTTTCATGCAAAATTTACAGAACTTTATAAATGAATTTTTTTTTCAGTTAGTTTTATCTACGGCATAAATAACATACTTAATGTAGAGCCACAAGATATATTTCATAAAATATAAATTACATAATTTACTGACATATGACACTTTTATATTGCTAAGCGATTGGGAATAATATACTTTTTTTTTTTTTTTTTTTTTTTTTTTTTTTAACCGAGTAGAAGAAGTAAGTTTTTTTTTTTTCTTTTTAATAAGTATACTCTCCGAGTTAAAGCACAAATAGAGGAGTGCAATTTTATCTCCCCTATGTAGTATAATTTATTTTTATAATATAGGTTTTTTTTCTGCATTACATCTTAAATTTGAAGTCTCAGAATATATATATATATATATATATATATATATATATTTACCGTGTGGCTTTATATTGCTTCCATAAAATCAAAAATACTTGAGTAATTTTTAATTTAATTTTGTATTTTGTAAATATAAACAATAGTGACAACACTGTGTTTGCAACACAGAAAGCACTGAAGTAATACGAGGAACTTAAAGATTTTTAGAGGCTGTTATGTGTTATATGCACATGTAATGCTGGTATTACTTTTAACACTGTCTCTTTATATTTCAGAAAATGCATTTAACAGCTGCTGAGAAACAGGCGACGTTACAGAGAAATAATAAAATTAAATAAATATAATGAAGAGAGAGAGAAAGATATAATGAAGAGAAATAAATAAAGGTAATGAAGAGAACAAAGCGACTAAAGCATGATATGTCTAAACGGGAAAATTAATAAAACAGAAGAAAACGGCGTACAAATAATTCAAAGCAAACCAAAGGAAACATAAGAAGAATTCATTGCTATCTTAAAATTGTTTCAAACATAAAATGAAGCAAAATAAATAAATAAATAAATAATGCACCTTGTTAATGTATTTTAAAAATTGTAATGATAATAAGAATAAGAATAAATAAGAATAATAAACATATATGAATTTAAAGAATTTAAAACGTAGTATTACATAAATTAAATCACATTAATGATTCGCATTCATTATTATTTAACAAACCATAATTCACTAGTGTATAAAAATAGAAAGAAAAATTAAACTCAGGATAGGATTGTGTATTTAGATAGAACTGCTTGTCGCATTTAATGAAATGTGTTAATAATTCCAAGGAAGTGCAAGAATGAGGATCACGAAATTAGAATTTGTATATTTTTATTTTTTCAATATGATGTGCTAAGATTAAGATAAGTTTTAATAATGTGCTGAGTTTCCAAGTTAAGTACTCCCAACTTTTAATACAAAAGGACACAGAATATTCTAAGAATTTCGCGTGTGAATTTCAGAAATGAATTTCAAAAATTTCTATAAATACACTCCAAAATTTTCCATATTCTTCATAATAAGCATACGTCAACTTTCTTGCTTTTGTGTTTGATGCGCTTCCGTATGTCCACTGTGTTACTAGCGTGTTTTTTTTTTTCCTTAACCAAAGGGGAAAAAATACTTTCTTTAAATTGAGTTATATAATTAAAGAATGGTTATAATATAGAAATGAGTATTGCTATAATTTTATTATATTACTGTACTGTTTATGAAATTATATACAACTTCATATTGTCATCGTACCAAAAGAAACATAAGGGACATTGCGTGCCTAAATCACGATAAAACGTGTACCCAAGCAAAAAATTAAGCGACAAAAATGGAATATATAAATGAAAGTGATAACACTGTAAATGTAGTTCTCAAATTGTATTAGAAACTAGTATGATATGGCCACCACATGACTTACTATAATTTTACACAAAATTAATTCAATACAAATTATTTGTTAAATTATTAAATTATATTTTCCATTATAAATGCAGGCGATTTTTATCTGACAGCATTACTATCACTAAACGCCGAAAGATGTGATTTTTTTTACCAATCAGAAGATATATATATATATATATATATATTATTATTATTAAAAGATTTAAAAAAAAAAAAAAAACGATAACTTTGTTTTAAATTATCACAGATCTGTAGTTCAACCATCCGTTTGAAAGGTACTGACGAGGTATTTTGAAAGATTTCCATAATGAATATTTACTATCCCCCGGGGGGGGAGGGAAGCAATATTTCCACACGCACAAATTATTTATTCCTAGTTAACTACTACTATTATCAGTAATTCATATTAATTTTACAATCACACGATTAAAATCACTCTCATTATATACATTTATACGCAATTTTGCCCTATACTGTCATGTTAAAAATTTTGAAAAAAAGGCGATTACAGCGCCACCTGTTGAGTAATGTTTCCATAAATCTAATCAGCACCAATTTGTGTCAGGTTCCAATTAAATACGAAGTTTGGTTAAATTTCGTTCATTGGTTCTTTATATACAACGTCCAAAAAAAAAAAAAATTGTGATACAGACACACAAACAGACTGACAGACAGATATTTTCTAAAAACAGTCAAATCGTGTTCAGGACATCCCAAAATATGTAAATCCATCGAAAAGTGGGTTTAAAAAAATTTACTTAAATCCAATATTTTCTCTATATATACATATAGAAGAAAGCAAAAATAAAAATTATCTAAACTGTTGTAACATAGGAGATATTTTTTAATTAGTAGCGAAGATTTTAGGTGTCAGAAAATTTTAATGTCTAATAAAGTGATCTTCTGATATTCAATTTATATTCTTGATTATGTATACAATCAACTACATGATATTTCATTTTTTTTTTAAAGATTTTTTTTTTTTTTTAGTTTTTTCTCAAACGGTATTATCATTATTATTAAAATGACCCTGAATGGTAATTAACATTTCTTGCAAAATTTTTAAAAGTCCTTTTTACTTTTCCTTACTTATACGGTAGAAAAATTATTCTTTTGGTGAAAAATTTTCGAAATTGAGTCTTTGTTATACTTCCAGGTTTTCAGGCCCCCTGTATCCAAAGGTCTTTTTTTTTTTCGTTTGGTCTGCGTGCGTGTCCGTCTGTTATCAGCATATCTAAAAAACAAATTATAGCAGAATGTCCAAATTTGGTATTCTAAATGTTAATCATACAAGTATGCTACACTAAAGTTTTTGTAGAAATCAAGCAAACTGTTCGTGTACAGGAACACTCAAGATATATTAAATGTTTTACAGTTATGGGGGAAATTGCAGGTAAGTAGATATACTGCACTAAACAAAATGAAAGGGATATATATATATATATATATATTCATATGCTTAAAAACATGTTTCATGTAGACTATTTATAGAAATCAATCACTGTTCATTTACAAGGCTACACAAAAGAACGAAATTATAGTGCAAAATCACTTGAAAATTGATGGAAGTCTACTTCAGGTTGCCGTGAGTTATTAATATAGGATTATATTTATATATATATGTACATGTATTGAGGCTTCCTGATTACTGAAGTCAAGTTTTTCCAAAAGTTGTATTTTGAAGTTTATACGATTGTTACTAGAAAAGTTGGCTCAAGATCGATAATGTTCAAGGAATGTTGCGTGTTAAAGTTACCTGACTAATTTTAAATGGATTCTCCAGTTTGATAACGGATTTTAATTCTATATAAATATAGGTACAATAATGAAACGGGTGGTTGAGGGGGTAGAAGCCGCCCTCACATAATATTATTTGTCAAATAAAGCAATTCCGAAGCCTAAATTGAATTGTTTTAACATAAGTTTACATAACAGTACTCGTTATCTTACACCTTAATCTCTAATCTATATTTAAGTTATTAAATTTCCGGGGTAAGAAAAAGTATGAAGCACCAGTTTTTTTCCCCCTTTTAAATGTTTTAGAAATAAATATTTTGAAAGTTTTTAATTAAAAAAAAAAAAAAAAAAAAAAAAAAAAATAAGAAAGAAAGGAAAGTGTATTATTGAACAAAATTAAACCCGTGTTTAAATATGTATATTAACTTTCAGCAATTTACACTAATTGAAAACTCTATACATAGTTTATTTAACTCTCTGACCAACTCACGAAAGTAGCTTGTCACGAGGTGGAAAATGAGGTTCAATAAACCCATGCTTTACTGATATTTCCTCGAAAAAAAGAACGTTCAAGTTGTGAAGTTTGATAAATGTGTTTTTTAAGTGGAAGGATAATTTCAATCCGAAGAATTTCTAATGAAATTCGAAGGTCTAAAATTACTGAAGGAAATGTGATCAAACGTTGAACTGCTGGTTCGATAGGAGACAGATCTGATGCAAAATCAGAGTTGTTTTACAGAGATCAAAGACTCATAATTCCTCTTACTGTTCTACTCATAATGACTGCTGCTGAATTTGCTCGCAATTTTTAACGAAAGGTTAGGGTCTACATTTATGCATGTTTAAAATAATTAATAATATGTTAAAATGAATTAATAACCTGTAATAATCAATCAGCATTTAATGGTGGAAAGAACGTCTGTGTTAAAGTTGAATAAAGACAATATTAAATGGTAAAATGTTGCATTTACGGATGAAAAACATTTTATTCTTGATTAACCAAATGGTTTTAACAGTTACTGTCACAATCTGAAGATAGCGAAAGACAGAGCAGATTTTTGAAACGTAGATATAAATCGGGCATTTTAAAGGTGGATCTATGGTGCTCTGAGGAGCTGCTTCTACTGAAGGCAGAATGAATTTAGTAATTTTTTCTATTATTATGAACATCAAGAGAATATCCGCAAATTTTAAACGTGGAATTATCAGATTTTTGTTAGATTTTGGGGGGTAATAATATTTTTTTCATCAAGACTTACATTTTTGCTCTGTTTTTAGAGCAATAGGAAATAGTTTGAAGAAAGAAATTTCTGTATTATTGCCTTTCTCATGACCTAAAAGTTGAAAAAACCTTAACTTATGGTATTAGAAAAGTGCATGCAAGTGGAAAGCAATTTTAAATAGTTTAAATGTATTAAGAATATCATATATGCTATATGAAATGGTATTGAAACTGAATATTAAAAAGAAATGTATATATATATATATATATATATATATATATATATATACCAGAGAGAATGTCTGATTGTTTAACCCTAATAAGAGACCCCATAAAATATTAATTTAAAGAATAACTGAAAAAAATTACTAAAATTCGAGCTGTCCTTATAATCGTGAACACCTGAAAAAGCATCTTTTTTACCATATTTAAAGTTTTTTAAGATATAAAAACGATAAAACTTTTCAAATATAGTCTATTAATGAAATTTAAATTAATTAAAAATATATTTGTTTAAATAATAGTGTTCAGCGTTTAGTTAATATAGAAAAACGGGTGTCCTTATAATTATGAGAAGGTGTGTATATATATATGATAATTTTCAAGTTGTCTTCGTTTTTCATTATTATTTTTTTTTTTAATCTGCTTTTATAGATAAATGTATTTTGAAATGATTGGTAAACAACTTAACAATATATATTTTTTTTTCCCCTAAAGATAAATATATATATATATTTTTTTCGAAGTTGTAATTATTTAGTGGAAGAAGCATTGAGAGGCCTGTAAATGGAAACAAAATATTTATTAAACAAGGTAATTTACTTTTAAAATAAAAATGCAAATTGTGAAATTCTTTAATGTGTTTAAATAGTTAAAACTATATTGAATATGATATAAGTGAGGAGCAAACATTTAAATCATGTTTTCTCCAAAAAATAAAAAAATAAAAAAAATAATGTTTATCTAGTGATTTTTCTTTAAACTGAATAACATAGTACGTCTGCATATATTCCTAGATATGCCTCCATGTCTTCCTAGTACTAATAATACATCTAAACAAACGATAAATTGGGTTTAAGTTTAGTCATTTTTTAATTTATAAGCTTTTTTTTTTTTTTTTTTGTGTGCGTATGTTTTCTCAAAAATTGAATCCGAAGAAGAAAACAGGATATGAATGTTTCTTCTAAAATATAATTCAATAAACAAGATTTTTTTTTTTATTCTTCTTTTGTGTGAGTACGTAAAATTATTATATGGCGATGTTATGGTTAATTTTATTTGATAGGGGTTAGACATTAGATGCATTTGTTTCCAATTTAAAATACCAAATACTAATTATTTTAATGATTTATATTACAATTGTCGGATCTCGATACCGCCTCGGTCATGTTTGTAAATGATTTATATTGCTCATATATAATACAAAACATTTAATTTAAGAAAATTGAATTTCACTTAATACGGTAAAAATGTAAGGTGACTGAACTAACAAGAAACGGATATGATTTCAATGACTAATTTTTATCATTCAATTGCTCTAAATTAAGACACTTTTGATATCAATTTACACAAATATGATTTTCATCTAATATTAATATTTTTAAAGTTCTAAAATTTAAATAAATATAAAACGATATTTAATAGCACGCCAGACATGAGAAGTGTAAAAATTCAGATTTATCTTTTAGTTTATTATTTTTAAATCTAAGTATTCCATTTAAATAACAGTTTAAAAAGAATTGATACACACATACACGCACATACACACACATATATGCATATATATATATATACAGAATATGTCTTCTATAAAGAAAAATATAAATAATTAAGTTAGTTTAAAAATAAGAAAAAAACAGGTCATTTTGTCCATTTTTGCATGAAATTAATAATTAGGTGCAAAAGTAAGCAGGGTGACCCGGAACCGATATAGAATAGGCGTAGGCGTGGAAGATTAAACCAAAGGCCACCAAGCCTAGTTTTAACTTTTATTATTATTATTGTTTTAGTTTCATTTTTTAAACATAAACTTATTTAAAATATTGTGATTAATATTTTTGAGAATGCCTTTGAATAGTGGGACTGCTGAAGAAGCAAAGCGTGCTAGTATTACATAAAATTTTATGTGTGTCTACTATGCATTCCATGTCTTCAAAATAATTACTAGAACCTGGCTAATTTGCTATTTGTATCGGCATTTGGTTGTCAATACCTTTGAGACTTTTGTATTGCAAAATTCAGTTCTTTCTAATCCACATAAAACCTATATCAAGTGTTTTAATAGAAAGATACATACATACAGGATTTAGAAATGTCAATATATTATATCTTATTTTATCTTCACCTTGTGTTTCTGTTGAATCTTGTTGACATTGTTATTTGCACAACAGGTCAAAATTCCAAATACTTTCCTTATTTATGAATTATCTGAACAATAAAGAAAAAAGTGAAAATTGTGAAAAAGTGAATTGCTAAAAAAGTGAAAATTGGTATTGAAAATTTCAAGTGCATTTTTACAGGCTTTCTTACTTTGTGTGTCTTTGAAAGTTATTATTCATGTATATAATACCTGTTATAAAAATCAAATGTTTACATTATAAATATATCGGTTCTCAGGTATTTTGGAATTCGTAGACTGATATGATGGTTAATTTTCTTTCAAGGATTCGATCAACTCTTATACTTGTGTATATAGGTTTCCTGTGCACACTTACCCATTCATATTTTATAGTTTTTAATATATTTGGTTAAAACACATTTCCACCATAATGTAAATTTTATTATACTTAACTTTTGTCGTTCGTATAAAAATACCTCAAACTTTATTCATTTCTTAAGAAATCTTTCTTATATTATTTTAAATATACATTTCTTTTTTTCTTTTATTACTTTTTAGTGTTTATTTATTTATTTATTTATTTATTTATTTTCACTAAAGTGATTATTAGACATCTCAGTATATACGGTAAATCAGCCTTAAAGCTTTATTTTACGGATTTATACGAAGATGTTATATAAAATAATTAGAAATATTTATTCTATATACATAATAAATGCATTTTAATAAAAATTAATTATCCTGTATACATTATAAATATACATAATAAATATTCGAAAATATTTATTCTCTACTAAACACTCCACTATACTAAATATACTATATATTTTTTTATCAATTGTTAAAATGGATATTTTGTTTTGAATAGGTTAATAAAACCATATAATTTAATCTGTTTTTTGTTACTTAAGTCTAGCTGATCAAACCAAATTTTTTTAAATAAAGAATAAAAAATATATAAATAATATGAAAGAAATCGTGTTGCATATTAAAAGGGATTTTTACTAAAGTAAATAAATACATGACATTATTTAAAATATCCATAAACTTCATATAAACTATCTAGTTTTTTTTTTTTTTTTCATAATTGTAGAGGCTTATTTTATAACATTTATAAATATTTGAACATTATTCCATTAAAGAAAAAAAAAAATGCGTTATCTGTTAATAAAATTTAGAAAAATGGATATTTTAAATTTTATTTTGAATAACTAACTTATTTATTTATGTTTATTATTATTATTATTATTGTGATAGTTGAAATGTTTTTAAAAATCAACAGTCTCACAACTTTCCTGGTAAAATAATACAAGTATTTCTTACTTGTATGAGGTTTCTTACTTATATGTATTTCTTTCTTCTTCTATTATTTAATCCTAGAAAATAAACATGAAAGCTTTCTTTTTAGAGATAGAGGTGATAAATCAGATTTTTATGTAAATTTTAAATCAGCATCGAATAGAAACTTGTAATAAAAATGATGTTTTATAAATTCTTATTAATATAATGAAACTATTTTTGTGATTATATTAAAATACACACTATGTGCAATTTTGAAACATTCATTTCTAAATATTGATTTGACATACTATATTCTCTCTTTAATTTGTTTTACATTCAACAAATGCAATTTTTATAAAATGTGAACTTTCAGTTTTAAAATTAAAAGCATTTTGTCGACATTTGCTTAAAGTTACTTACCTGTGCATTTTATAATAATTTACATTTTTACTTACTATTTAAAGTAAAATTTTTATATTAATTGAAGTATAAAATTTCGGTTAGTTTAACATGAATGTTTCTAATGAAAACAAATGAAATTTATGCTTGAATACATGATAATTTATTCTTCGGGTGAATGTCTATATTAAATGTTATTCCTGATTTGAATATTAAAAGTATTTGTCCATCACTTTTTTTTTTGAAAAACTAAGCTAAATTTTAGGAAATTAGTTTGACTTTACAATGAATTAAAAAACAAAGGTATAAGATCACACAAGTATACATATCATTGCTAATTAATATCCCATATTAGATATTATATCAATTAGATATTAATATTAATTAGAAATTAATATACCAAAACCTTCAGAAAATGTTCATACGTTTTCAGATATCTCAAAAGGATGATGATTTTCATTTAAAGCAACAACCATTTTTCAACCATATTTAATTAAAGTGCTCTAAAATATGAATAAAAATATATTTTTGAAAATGTATTTAATTGATGTAGAATGTGTGATATCAGGAAAAAACCATGATCAAAAATATAAAAATAACAGTATGTAACACATATTTGTAATTATGTAAATTCTTTTATAATTTATTTGATTAAAAGAATAAAATCACACACACACACACACACGAAAAAAAAAAAGAATATGTTTTAATCGTTGGATTTTATTGATATTATTTTTTTAATATAAAATATGCATTAAATGTTATTTTTTAATGTTTTGTAAAATATGCTTTTGCTGATATATTACTTAAAACTGTGCGTATGCTGTTCCTTTTATTATCTTTAAATTGTTACTTTTTTCATTAACATAAAAGTTATTTTGTATCTAGTGTTGCAAGCAATCATATATTGTGTATTTCTTTACTTTGTAACTTTAGTATACTATGTATATTCAGAATAAATTGCCATTTTGTTTAAAGCGCTTTTTAACAAACAAAAGCATTATATACGTTATTACAGTTGAAATAAAGCAGCTGGAGAAATTATATAGATAAGAAAATACTAGTAATTACAATAGCTAAATTTCCAATTCTTTATTTATTTTTTAAAGTATAGATTTGTATATATATATATACATTAAAAAAAGAAATTTATTATATTTTATTCTAAATTAACTTACACAAGACTGTTACTACACCTTATGTTTAAGTAATATATAAATAAAAGGAAAAACTATATTTCGGTTTTAATATATAATTAATATACCTTAAAATAAGAAAAAAAATGTACCTTCAAAAATGTTTTTTATTTGTATAGTGTACGAATGAAACATTTGTGGGGTCCTAGCTTCATTAACTACAGACTCCATTGTAGTTAAATACTTAGATAACTGAACAAGACGTGTCTCAAATGTAAAATGTAAATAAACTTTCTATTTAAACTTTAAAGTATAGGTGGAAATGACTTTTCACCCGGATCCTCATTCGATAATTAAGTAGATAAATAACATTGAAAAATATAAAAGTTTCATTCCACCACGGAGGAACAACTAGTTGAGTTGAAAACTGATAAACGCTGTTCTCCGTAGATCCACTACATTACACCACCTCGTCATATGAAGAGAATATTCCTATCCCTTCACTAACATCAAACTCCAACAACACACTGTCCTATTATCTAGACCTCTGGCACTATAACGCACTCTATCGATTGCTTTAACTCCTTCGACAAAGCTATATCATACCATCAGTGGCTTCATACACTGCTAACAACACCACACCGTACCTACTCCACTACGATGTTTAGCCACACCGAAGTCCACTTAACCTACGCAAATTACTTTCTCTTTAGTGGCTCCTTGTTGGCCTAAAATCATTCTAGCCCCCTCTATTGCGTTACCGACCATTAGCTTCAATTAATCCTTACTTCAATATATTACGTCAATGGGTGCTGGTACAGACTTTAAATTCGCAAACTTCGGAGCTGAGCTACGATCTACTATCCCACTGCATAGCTGCGGTGATCTACAATTGACTCAACCTCATTTCCTCACACATTGCCTGTCGGTATTATAGAACTACGAGTATTTTCAAATATCTATTTATGAGACCATTTTTTTTTTTTTTTTACACAATTTTATTATGTTATGATATGATTCTAGTATATTAACACGTTGAGCGCAGCGCAAAATCTTAAAATCCATTAAAATTCCATAATGAATCCTCCTGTAGTAAATAAGAATTAAGCAAATTTAATAAATTTTCAATCATTTAATTCAATATTTTTAGATTTATATTCTATTTTATATCCGCCATCGATGGTTGACGCGCCTTTACACCTTATATGACACTGCCAGCCACCGATGGCTGACAGTACACTCAATGTTTTAAGTTTTTATTGGTACTGGTTTTACTTTCGGGGTAAAACTTTCACTGAAATGTTTAAAGTATTACATGTTCTGCACACTCCTAAAGTTTCAAGATTATCCCTTCAGTACTTAGAGATATATGACACAATGTCTAGAATCTAAAATGGGTGACATGTCGAACAACGTGTTAACTTTATAATGATTTCTCAAAGTATTTGTGTTATGACTACATTATGTTAAATGAATAAATATACAGGATGAGTTTGAGATAATCTGCCAAACGAAAGGAGACGATAGAACAGCCCATGGGGAGCATAAAACATCATAGAAACCCGGTCCTATCTCTAACCGTTTCCGAGTTATGGTAGATAGAAGAAAATTCTGTTTTTTTTTTTTTTTTTTTTCATCCCGTCTGAACAAACCCAAATTTGTAGGCTTTCTGGAATACTTACACGCAAAATAATATTTGGAAAAAAAAAAAAAAAAAAAAAAAAAAAAAAAAAAAAAAATCATATCGAGTTTCACCATTTACATCAGGATACCTTAATTTGAAAGCGAGCTACAAGCGCTAAAACATTGGCGAAGTTTAAATTCGAGTTGCTACCAAATTCTTAAACTGACAATTCTGCAAACAACGTTCAAGCTACAATCGGTCAAATTTACCAAAAACTATTGAAAATTGAGTGCATACCTGGTTTGTGTACAAGTATACATGAAAATTTTCGAAAGCGTCGTGTTCTATGAGAGGTATTTCTCTAAAATATATTTTGATATATTTGCTTTACACAAAATGAAATTGCTGTATGTTATTCAGAGTTCACTATCGGATGATTTCTATGTAGAATAGAGCAAATACTACCAATGGTTTGTGTACAGGGCCATTTTAAAATTATAAAATTAAGTTTTGTATTGAACGTGATAGGATTAACATTCAGATATGCAAGGGTACACTAAAATATTCAGATAGATAAAGGGCTGCAATTATAATATATAATTGGAAAGTGATACTAATTAATGCCCACTGTATAGTTTTCGTTTTTTTTTTTTTTTTTTTTTTTTTTTTTTTTTTTTTAGGCATACATATATGTTTCCTTTTAAGAGTGTGGTTCTATTTAAATAAAGGAATATACATACATATATATTAAATATTTCCTAGAAATTTACATATTGCATTATACATTCTTTTTGTTCCCCTTAAAATATGATAAAGACATAAACCTAATTTAATTTATAACCTACAAAATACTTTAACTACTTATGCAAGTTTCAAATTGATTAAAGTTCTTTTTAAAGCGTCACGTAGAAATTTCGTCCTGAATTATTTGCTTAATCATTATTTATTTAAACCTATTAGCGGATGCATTTTTCCCTTTGGGGGCACATTATTTAATATAAGTTAAAGTTTAAATATTCAGTTAGAAAAGTAATTAATTAATGGGAAACGCTTTGGAATTTAAATATTGAACTATTTTTAATGGATCATCTAATGATAATTTAAATGTAATTTGGCTGTTAAATATCCTAGAAAGAAACATGTTTAAAATATTTAATCATAATTAAATTTCTAAATCATAATATATATATATATATATATATATATATATACATATATATTTCCTTTTAAGAAACAATATGGATCTTTTTCGTAGCAATAACATTTTATTCATTTTGTCTACACCAATGTAACTTTAATATAATAAATTTATGATTTTTATACATTATTAGATTTCATTATTACTGCTAAGCAATAAAATGGTTGATGTTTGATAATATAATTATGATACTTTTAGTGTTAGGATTTGTGAAATATGTATATTTAATAATTTTATGCTGATACGAGGAACAAAATTATACAAATGCTAACTTAATAGCTTAAGTTATATGAAGTCTTTATTAATATATAAATTAATTGAGAATAATTACTGTAAATTATTGATAATTACTCTACTAAAAAGAAAGGAAAAAATAAATGTTTTATTATTAAGAACTAACCTGGAATACCCCTTTTTATTTCATATTTAAAGAATAAAATACATGTGATAAAATAACATTATTTTAATGAAGGACTAAGGAAAAAAAACCAGATCAGTTTTTTGTAGAAATAATTCCTCACATATATGGCAATTGAGATTTCTTTACCGGCTCAAAAAAGACGCAAATACAAATGTGCGATAATTTCAGAGATAAAAAAAAGGAAAGAAATTAAGAAACAACGGGTTTCGCACAAATGTCATTCAAGTAATATGAAGAACACATAAGATTATTAAATTTATTCAGTATTTTAAGGAAGGCAGTGATAAGTAGAGCCCACGGATAAGCATGTGATTCGAAGTAATTAGGTTCGTGAAAGCAAAAAAGAATCAGGTGTAATTTACAAGAATGATAAAGGTATGAATTAAAAATATTAATTTTTTGTTTAGAAGAACATACGTAAATAAAGAGAAATATTTTCTGAAAGCAGTGTGAAAGGTAGGAGTGGCGTCGAGTTGAGAAAGTAAAGGTCGCCAAGGTAATTCAGTATTGAAAGTAGTGTAAAGTGATAGCGTCGAGTTGGAGTAGAATGTTTGGTTGAGAGAGTTAAGGTAGCCAGTTGAACTTAGTATTGAACATATTATAAGGTGCTAATGTCGAGTCAAGGTAGGATGTTTGGTTGAGAGAGGAAAAATATGTAGCTGGATCCAGCATATTTTGGCGATGTTGTGGGTGATAGAGTTAGTTGAAGGTGCCGAGCAGAGGGGAATTTGGGTTAGCGTGGTGTGTCTAATTACTGGATAGTTAGGTGGATAAAGTGAATACGGGATCTACGTACAGTTGGTAAAAAAATTATCCGAACACTAACAAAATTTCCTTAAATATATATATATATATATATATTAGAGTTAATACTGTTTTGTTAAGTAAATCCTTGTCAGTCTAAGAACATGATTTGACAAGGATTTATTTAACAAAACATTTTTAAATGTACTTTTTTTATACAAGAACTTTTGCTAGTGTTCGGATAATTTTGTTACCGACGTCGATTGTGAAAGGTCTTCAGAAATTGAATGCGGATAGTCTTTAAATAAGTAGTCCGGTGAAATGAAGTGAATCGGATTTCTATTTTTGAGGACTAAAATATAAATTTCTTATTATAAATATTCCCATTTTTCTCTATAATAAATATTTCTATAATAATTTAAATTATCATCACACAAATAAAATAAAAAAGGGTATCCAAAGTAATTTGTTTTTACTTTATAAACATGTATTATCTATGCAGATTATGTAATATTCTTTAATAAATAAAAGCCGGAAGAAATAAACTGAAACTTACACAAAATTTTCCTTTACTTAGATTATAACTTCTTGGACGGTACTTTTATTAAAAATACTTTTGAGCTTAAAAATACTTTTAAATTTTCAATAAAAAAATCCCGCATACATTAATTTGCTCATTACATAGAAACAGATTTACATACCTCTACTTTCTTTCTTAATGAACATTCACTGTTCTTCTATTTAAAATGCATTTCAGAAAGACGTTTATTAAAACAAACAAATTTTCTTCTATTTCACCGTTTCATAATCATTTGCAATTAAACACCGTAGTGTGCAGAAATCATCCATGCATTATAATACATTGAAATTATATCACTTTATAGTTTCACGTGTAAGTAAATTATTAATTAAAGGCTTTCAGTACCATAATCAGGTAAATACGTTTAATTATTTCAAACAAGTGTATCCTTTAAACAGCAATTACTTACTGATGAAATAGTTTTAACTTATAAGACCCTGGCGTACTTATATTTATTTGATTAGTATAAATACAAGTATGTTATTTATGCATGAGTAACTTAGAGATTCATACATAAACATTTTGGAAAAAAAAATAAGTTATTTTTATTATTATTGCAGTAAGTTTATTACTAAAGTTACTTTCCTACTGTAATACGGATTTTCTTATTATTTTTTTATTTATTGCTTTCTATGTATGCATATGTGTTATAAAATATGTTCAAACATATAACTTGTTATCTTAACATAGTAAATATTTCAGGTATAAAAGTTGTATTTGAAGATTTTTTAATTGAAAACAAATACCAATTGAAAACAAATTGAAACCAATTGAAACCAATTGAAAACCAATTGAAAACAAATACAGTAAGGAATTTATGTCTATCTCTGTCTCTCTATGTATACATTTATACATGTCAAATTATTGTTAAAGGAATTATTTACCTATTTGTTTTTAAAGATTTTAAAGAACTAATAATAAATAAATCGAAAACACTTCCATGCTTAGAGAGTATAATATAATCGACTATTTTTTTTTTCCAAAAATATTTCATGTGAAAAGTACTTTCCATATATATATTTATTCTTGAGAGTTACTATAAAATGTAAATATGTATGTCCCATAACATCATCTTTAAAGTATAATATTTTACACATATCATTACTATAATGCCGACATTAACCCATTTCTTACCATGATCCCCATTTGGGGATCATAGATAATTTTAATGTTCTTCACTCTAATTTCAGATTTTTCGCTTATTTTTAAAGTTGTATATTCACACTAAAGTCTACTCTTAATATATATAGCGAAAATTTTATGAGTTGCTGAAAAAAAACTATATATATATAACTTTCTTTAAAAGAATCGTTCGTAAATTACATATTTTTAGATGTATCAGTTTACTAAGATAATATCTGATACTTTATATTGAAATAATTATTTTTTTCTTATAGAGAATATGCCTGCATGTGTTCTAAATAATATGACATGAAAAATGTTCAAATTGTTTTTATTATAATTTGACCACAGCGAAAATACAGTGATCCTCATTTGGGGCTCACGGGTATTGTGATGTAAAAAAATTTCCTATTTACATTGAAATAGAACTTACCTTTTTCTTAAGATATTTGGAAAATGTCTCTAGAAATTTCATAAAGGGCGTTTCCTTGAAAAATGTGAAATGTGTGAGTTACAATAATACAAAAGAAACAGGAAGAGATAGGGCCGGAAGGGGAAGAAGGGGAGGGAACAATAAGCAGGTGTTGGCATTGTGAATCCTCAAAGCTATTTCCCCATCAAAGAGTAAAATGGAGACACTAACAATAACTGATAAGCAGAAAAGGGGGGGGGGGAGAAAAAGGATTTTTGTACAGGTGTTCTGAATTATACATGTTCTTAGTTGTTGGTGTGAATTCTCTTCACACATGTTTTTTTCAGTGTTGTTACAGAGTCTTTTCTGCTTTGAATTACCTTGCAATACGTAGTACGATTTTCATAAATACATAATAACTGTACTATTCTCATTTGTATTTATACAAATATTTGTTATTTATATTATATTTGGATGATCATGAGTTGCAAAAAATTTTCAACTCTAAGAGAGCTTGAAGAATATTGGGACAATAACCTTGATTTGACAGATGATGAAGATATTGATGGTACTATTGATATAGTTGAATTACCACCAGATACAGCGGATGCTGTTTCTGATATGGAAGATATAGATGAAAACGAATTAGAGGATACCATACCAAATGATGTTCCAGGTTCCTTAGAAATACATGGCGGGAAGTGTAATGAAGAAGTTGCGATTCCAAGAAAAAAGAAATCTAAAACAGAAAAACCTGCATCGAAATGGATTAGAAAACACGCATCATTCAATAATTCTAGTTATGGAGAAGAAGAATGCAAGAAGCGTGAAATGAATATGATTGAAAAAGTAAAAGGTAAAACACCAGTAGAAATTTTTGAAATGTTCTTTACAAATGAACTGGTAAATCATATCGTAAAAGAAAGCATATCTTATGCTGCTCAAAATAATCGTCACGAATTTACACTCTCTCAAGACTGTTTGAAAAATTTTTTAGGAATCTTACTGTTAACTGGATATCACTCCTTACCTCAAGAGAAAATGTATTGGTCAGAAGAAGAAGACATAAATGTAGCAGTTGTGCGAAAATGCATGCCGAAAAACCGTTATATGGAAATAAAGAGAAACCTACATTTTAGTGACAATACAAACATACCAATGATAAATGGAACTAAAGACAGATTATTTAAAATACGACCAATTATTGATGAGCTAAATAAAAATTTTATGCAGTTTGGAGTATTTTCGCATAATATTTGTATTGATGAGCAAATGGTGCGTTATTATGGACATCATTTTTTGAAACAATTTATTAGAGGCAAACCCATCCGCTTTGGATTCAAGCAATGGGCAATGTGTTGTGGTGTGACAGGATATTGCTATAATGCCGAAGTCTATGAAGGTAAGATAAGTAACAATTCAGAAACGAATACGAATGGATTAGGAATGTCTGTAATACTGAATAAAATAGCAATCATTGATAAACCAGAAGAACATTGCTTTTATTTTGATAATTTTTTCACAAGCTTTGATTTGATGAAAAATTTAAAAGAGAGAAATATATCTGCCACAGGAACGGTGAGATATAACAGGATGAATAATTGCTCTATAAAACCAGATAAAGAAATGAAAAAGGAATTTCGAGGGTCTTTCGATTATAGATATGATGAATTGAATGGAATATTTGGACTTGTTTGGAAAGACAACAGTTGTGTTAGAATGTTATCTAATCATTTAGAAATACTACCATTAGGACGTGTGTCAAGATGGTCTAGAACTGACAAAAAACAAATATCAATTCCACAGCCTAACGCCATAACAAACTATAATAAGAACATGGGTGGTGTTGACAAGCTTGATTGGAATATACAAAAGTACAGAATAAGAATCAGGGGCAAAAAATGGTACTTTCCCATTTTTACTAATGCAGTGGATATGGCCCTTGTTAATGCTCATACTGTGTACAACATTGGTAATGAAAAAATGCCATTATTAAATTTCAGAAGAGAAGTTGCACGATTTTATTTGAATTTACATTCTCTTTCTGATCCAAAAAACAGTGGAAGGCCATCATATAGCATGGCTGCCGAGAAACGTGTACCAGAGAATGTGAGAAAAAGTATTGAAGGACATTATTTAGAAAGAACACTAAATGGAAAACAGAGAAAATGTGCAGTTTGCAAAAAAAATGTTCGGAAACAATGTGTAAAGTGTGATGTTGGATTACATGTAGAATGCGTTATTAAATGGCATTCATAAAAATGTTATGATTATTTTACATGCAATGTACCGTAATCCCCAAATGGGGATCGAGTTTTAAATCAATAAAAATCATATATTTATTTCCAGTATCATAAAATTTAATTAACCATGTCTGTTTACATGCTAAAAAGTAACAAAATTTTAAAAAAATAATTAAAAAAAAAATCTGGTACTTAATGGGTTAAGCGGAATTTAAAAAAAAAATTATAATAGTAATAAGTCTTTCGTTTTACTTAAGTATAGGGGATAATAATTTACTGCAATTATTTCCATGCAAAATTTATGAAACTTTATAAATGCATAATATTAATAATAATAATAATAATTATTATTATTATTTTAATCTACGTCCTGAAGAACATGTTTAATGTAGAACTAGAAAATTACCTATTTATATTTATTACTGTAATTGCTGGAATAGATTATGTAATTTATTCACATCAGAAACCGTTATTTTGCTAAGTGATACATAATAACATACTTTTTTTTCGAACTATGTAGAAGAAGTAACTTTATTTAAAAAACAATGGTACTCTCTAGGTTAAAATACAAGTATCAGGAGTGCAATATTATCTTCCCTGTGTTATAATAATTTTGTGTTTAAAATAGAGGATTTATTTTCTGTATTACTACTTGAATTCAAAGTCTCGGTAATAAAAAATAAAAAAAAAGGTTTTTTATATAGATTTCATAAAATCAGAAATGAATGGGTAATTCTTAATTTAATTTTATATTATATCAATACAATCAATTGTGACACCACATTGTTGGTAACACAAGAATTAGTGTAGAATTTACCAGAGACTTAAAGATCTTTAGAGGCTGTTATGTGCTAAAATTCTTGTAATGATTACATTTCTTTTGACATTTCTTTTTTATATTTTATCTTAAATGCTTTTAACAGCTGCTGAAAATAGTGACGGTATAGAGGAATAAGAAATTAAATGAAGATAAGGAAGACAAAGATAATAAAACAACGCGTTATATATCATAAAACTAAACAACTAAAATGTGATATGTCTGAATAGGAAATTTGACAAAATAAAAGAAATTGTGGTACAAATAATGCAAGCTCAGGAAAGGAAACAGAATAACAATTCATTGCTGTGAAGGTGTTCATACAAACTGTTAACTTTTAATTTAATTTTAAATAAAACAAAAACTGAATAATAAATTAATGCATTACACAATTTTAATGATACATACGATGTACACTACACTCCGTCTCATAATTATAAGGACACCCGTTTTTCTATTTTAACTAAACACTAAACACTATTATTTAAACAAATATATTTTTAATTAATTTGAATTTCATTGATAGACTATATTTAAAAAGTTTTATCGTTTTTCTATCTTAAAAACTTTAAATATGGTAAAAAGATAATTTTTCAGGTGTTCACAATTATAAAGACAGCTCGAATTTTAGTATTTGTTTTCAGTTATTCTTTAAATTAATATTTTATGGGGTGTTTTTTTAGGGTTAAACAGTCAGACATTCTCTCTGGTATATATATATATATATATATACATTTTTATTTTAATATTCGGTTTCAA
This sequence comes from Salticus scenicus, assembly GCA_963930645.1. Taxonomy (NCBI): domain Eukaryota; kingdom Metazoa; phylum Arthropoda; class Arachnida; order Araneae; family Salticidae; genus Salticus; species Salticus scenicus. The sequence goes on along the minus strand of OZ005652.1, from coordinate 114,492,638 downwards.
TACCATTTCATATAGCATATATGATATTCTTAATACATTTAAACTATTTAAAATTGCTTTCCACTTGCATGCACTTTTCTAATATCATAAATTAAGGTTTTTTCAACTTTTAGGCCATGGGAAAGGCAATAATACAGAAGTTTCTTTCTTCATAACTATTTCCTATTGCTCTAAAATTAGAGCAAAAATGTAAGTCTTGTTGAAAAAAATATTATTACCCCCCAAAATCTAACAAAAATCTCATAATTCCAAAATTTGCGGATATTCTCTTGATGTTCATAAAAAAAAAAAAAAAAAAAAAAAATACTAACTTAATTCTGCCTTCAGTAGAAGCAGCTCCCCAGAGCACCATAGATCCACCTTTAAAATGCCCGATTCATATATGCCATTAAAAAATCTGCTCTGTCTTTCGCTATTTTCAGATCGTGCCAGTAACTGTTAAAACTATTTGGTTAATCAAGAATAAAGTGTTTTTCATCCGAAAATGCAACATTTTACCATTTGATATTGTCTTTATTCAACTTTAACACATACGTTTTTTCCCCCATTAAATGCTGATTGATTATTACATGTTTTTATTCATTTTAACATATTATTAGTTATTTTAAACATGCATAAATGTAGACCCTAACCTTTCATTAAAAATTACGTGCAGATTCGGTAGCTATTATTATGAGTAGAACAGTAAGAGGAATTATGAGTCTTCGATCTCTGTAAAACAACTCTGATTTTGCATCAGATCTCTCTCCTATCAAACCAGCAGTTCAATGTTTGATCACATTTCCTTCAGCAATTTTAGACCTTCGAATTTCATTAGAAATTCGGCGGATTGAAATTATCCTTCCCCTTAAAAAACACATTTATTATACTTCACTACTTGAACGTTCTGTCTTTCGAGGAATTATCAGTAATGTCCGTCCAAGAAAATTTGAAGGCTTATATATGAATTAATCTAGCCCAGTAGTTAACAAATTCGCATGTCAGCTGTACTTTATTCGCTAGTAAGTTAAATAAAACAAAAAAATCTGGATTGTCCCTATAATTATGATCATCTAAAAACGTGGAGAAAAACACATTTTGCATTATTTTTTATTAATTTTGTTTTATATTAAAAAAATATAACAGTTTTGGTTTTTAGAATACTAGATATATTAAGTGCACTTAGTATTATCTTGTTTACAATTATTTTTACGTTAATTATTTAATAAGAAAAAAAATAAAAAAATAAAGAAAGAAATGAAATGTAACGAAAATTATGACATTAAGTATATTTAAAAAAAAAAAAAAAAAAAAAAAAAAAGGTGTTTTCAAATATATCTAAACGACTAAACGAGAAAACTCATTGTCAGAATTAATGTGATTCAATAGCGGTAGTAATAATTTATTTGAAATTGCGCAATATTAATGGTATTTCAGATTTCCACCTGCCTCCAAGTCGACAGTTAGGCGCTTGGCAAAAGCCAACCAAATGCACAGTTAATGATTTTATAAACCGTCTTTAATAATTCAAAAAAATAATATTAATTTATACTTGGAAACAGATAATTGGAATTGGCATGCATTTGGCATAAAACTCTGATAACGGTGGCGGATGCCCCCCCCCCCCTACTTGACAGACCTCTCCCTGAGATTAAAACGAAATTCCCCACATTTGCTCTCCTGCCAGTGCTCTAAAAGGATACGTATTTTTAGTTATCGCCCCCTCTCTCTCCCCCTTGCTCCTCGAAAAAATTTGGAATTTATTCATGAACATTATTTTTAAATTTGAACCTGAAATATCTACAATGCGACTTTTTCTGCAGATATAAATAAAAACTGTGTTTGTTTTTCAAGACTTGTGATTCATTTTTCGTTGCGGCAGAATGCTTCCAAGATTAATAATATACCATGACTTGATCGAAAATTACTATATGATGGACTTCAACCCTACTATTGGTATCTTAAAATAGTTTTAAAATTTCGCATCTCGTTAATTTAATATAAAAAATGTAAAATAATGATAATAATAATAATAAAAGACATAAATGAATTAAAAGCTTAGTACTACTACAAATTAAAATCACAGAAATAATTCGTGCTATTATACTAGTAACTCATCAGTATATAACATACTAAAATTCACAACTTAAAAAAAAAAAAAAAAAAAAAAAAAAAAGTAAAAGAAGGGGGAAAGGAGGAGGACGGAATCAATGTAGGATTGAGTATTAAGACGAAACTTCTGAAGCCTCATGTAATACAGTGGGTTAAATTTTCCCAAGAAAATACACGAATTCTAATTATCACGGCCGGAAATTGAAATTCGTATATTTTAAAAATTATCTACATGATATGCTGAGATCAAGATAAGTTTCGATAAGGCGCTGAGATATAGGCTCTCACGTACAAATACAAAAAGACAATGAATACTGTTTGAATTTGATGCCTGCATTTCAGAAATGAATTTCAAAATTTTCTATAAACATACCTCTACCTCTAAGTTTTTCACATTCTTGATACTAGACATACGTCTACTTTCTTATTTTTGTGTCTGTTTTGCTATCGTATGTCCACTATGTTACTAGAATGATTTTTTTTTCTATCGTAACAAAAAAAAAAAAAAAAAAAAAAAAAAAAAAACTTCAAATTTAGTTAGCTTTCTAAAATGTGGTTAGGATATGTAAATAAGTATTTCTATAATTTTATTATATTCCTATACTTATTTGAAATTACATGAAGTTCTATATTGTGATAGTAGCAAAAGGAAACACAGAGAACATTATATATGTAATTTTTGTGTAATAAAATGCATACTACCCTTTTTCATGCTACTAAAAAATCATGCGACAAAAATTGGACACGATATTATATTATTATTTATTTTATATAAAAGCAATAAAACTGGAAATGTAAATCTCTAATTTTGAAAGAAAAAAATCTTTAATTTTGTAAGAAAGAGTTCTCTATTTGTCTAGGAAACTGTAATATGTATGTAATATTTCCACTCAATTGGATGAGGCGTTCAGATGCTATCGCATTTCAAATAACTTGAGCCCATACCGGGCAATGATAAAGAATTTTTCTTTGTGTTCCTCAAAAAAAAACTATAAGTGCTAATGTTTCTTTTAAAAATAATTCGTTCATTCATCTTCCAAATTAAATATTTTAAAAAGGAGTTAAGCTTAGATATACCATAATTAAAAAACAAAAAACTCATTGAAGAAAAAAGGTTAATGGACACTTTCTTTAAAAAGCAATTTTTTAACCTTTAAAAATATTTACTTCCAGTGATGAAATCTTTGCTGTAATTAAAATGTGCATGCAATATCATACTTTACACCATACTATTTTATTATTAGTATTATTATGATTATTACTGTTATTAAATTAATAGGAGAAGGGTAAACATTTTGAAGCATACTTTACATTCCTTAAACTAATAATAATAATAATATATTGACAATAAGAAATCCGTCTCTCTCTCTCTCTCTCTCTCTCTCTCTATATATATATATATATATATATATATATATATGTATACTACTATGATAAATTTCAAGTTGTCTTCGTTTTTCATTCTTTTTTTTTTTTTTTTTTTTTTTATAGATAAATGTATTTCTAAATAATTGGTAAACAACTTAGCAAAATATATTTTCCCCTAAGGTAAACATTATTTTTAAAGAATTTGTAATTACTTAGTATGAAAGTATTGAGAGGCATGTTAATGAAAACAAAACATTTATTAAATAAGATAAGTTTTAAAAAATAATAATGCAAATTTCTAAATGCTTTCAAGTGTTTAGTTAGTTAAAAATATATAGAGTACGATATTTCAGCCAACAAGATCTTTTTGTGTTCGGTAAAATAATTATATGGGTATGCTATGGTTAATTTCATTTGTTAAGATTTAGACATCAGATAGATTTTTTATCCAAATTTAAATACTAAATAATAGCTTATTTTAATGAATTTTGGTTCGTCAGTATACATGTATATATATATATATATATATATATATATATATATATATATATATATATATTGCTTATCAGTAATAAAATTTTTAATTTAAGAAAATTGGTTTACACTTAATGAGGTAAAAATGTAATGTGACTGAAAAGACAAAAAACAAACATTTCAATCACAAAACTTTATCACATTTGAAGGGGGACACATTCGAGATACTTTTGAAGTTTATAAATTTTAATTTGCACAAAAATAGGACTTTCATCTAATATATTAAAAATTATACATCTAAAATTTAAATAAATATGAAACAATATTTAAAAACCCGACAGGCATGACAAGAGTAAAAAAGAATAATTATATTTTGGTTTATTTTATTTTTAAGTTTTATATACCGTATTTTATATACCGTATATGTCTTCTATAAAGAAAAAATAAATAAATACGTTAGTTTGAAAAAAAATGAAAAAAAAACTCTCTATTTTTGCATGAAAATAATAATAAGGTGGAAAAGCAAGCAGTGGGGACCCGGAACCGATATATCATTGTAGGCATTGAAGACGATGGCAAAGGCTGCTGGGACCACCAAGCCTCACTTTTATCGATTTTACTGGTTTTATATATTTATTTATATATTTATTTGTTTCGTTTTTATTTATAGAGTAATTTAAAATATTGTGTTTAATTATTTAGGCTTTAAAACATAGTAACTAGTGACGATGACAAAGACTGCTTGTATTACATCAAATGTTATGTGTGTCCGCTTGTGAGGTCGAGACTATAGACCGTCATCAAAGTTGGGACGGTTAATTTACTTCGTTGCCAGTGACTCGGCGAAAGTCTTGATCGGATGAGTTTTATGTGGACATGGTGCTGCACTGAAAGAAATAGGTTCTGAGTGGTAGATGAATTAGAAGTGATTTTAAAAGTATTGGTTGAAATGAAGGGAAAGGAAGTTGTAGAATGAAGTATAAGATGGAGATTGTTTTGATAGTGAACGAATGGTGAATTGATAGTGAATTGATAGTGAATAGATAGTGATAGAGAACGGTAGCTGATTATTGTGTGAGGAGGTGAAGTCAAGTGATGGTAGAGAGGTATAGTGTCGTAGCGTAAGGTAAGAGAAGGATCTGTCGCGCTTCGGGAATCCAGCCGATGATTCTAGTGTGAGAATAGCTAGTAATAAGAGAGAGCAGTCATCGTCAAGATGGTGAGATAAAGTTATAACAGAGTTAGCCCAACACTCTCCTTGATATTGAACGTTAAATAAACTCTTATTTATTTGTTAACTTTGTCTCGAGCTCTTATTACTATCTAATTAAGTATATAAGTTAATCTTTAAGATTGAGGAATTGAGATCATGGCAGACTCATATTCCTCACACGCTATGCACTGCTTCGGGAATCCGGCCGATGATTCTAGTGTGAGAATAACTAGTAATAAGAGAGAGCAGTCATCGTCAGGATGGTGAGATAAAGTTATAACAGAGTTAGCCCAACACCCTCCTTGATATTGAACGTTAAATAAACTCTTATTTATTTGTTAACTTTGTCTCAAGCTCTTATTACTATCTAATTAAGTAATTAAGTTAATCTTTAAGATTGAGGAATTGAGATCATGGCAGACTCATATTCCTCACACGCTATGCACTGCATGTCACCAAAAAATAATTACTAGCACCTGGCTAATTTGTTATCAGTATCGTCATTCGGTTGTTAATAACTTTGTTACTTTTTTATTGGAAAAGTAATTCCCTTCTGATCCGCATAAAACATATATCAAGTGGTTCAACAGAAATATATATGTAAACAGGATATACAGATATTATCACAGATCTATGTTCGATCTTTTCATTCTTTTAAAGGTATTGAGCAGATCTTCGGAAAGTTACCCATGTTGAAAATTTACCCACAGGGAAAAGTACTCCCAGAGGGAGGGAAGCGATGCTCGAAGATACACAAACTTTTTTGCCTAATTTACTATTATTATTATCAATTTCATATATTTTTTTTTTACAATCACATGTTAATAATAATAATAAATCTCATTGCGCACATTTATACGAAATTTTGTCCTACACTGCCATATTAAAAATTTAGAAAAAATGAGTTCATAGCGCCACCTGTTGAGTAATTGGTCGCCAAATGTAATCAGCACCACTCTGTGTCAGGGTCCAACTAAATATCAAGTTCGCTTAAATGTCTTCCATTAGTTTCGGAAATACAGCGTGTGAAATATTTGTAATGCGCATACAGATACAGAAAAAAAAAGAGTCAAATCGTATTCATGATAACCCAAAATGTGTAATTCCATTAAAAACTGGATTTCGAAAATCCAGTATTTACTCTATACATGCAAATAAATAAAGTAAATAGTAAATTGTTATTAATATTGTTGCGTACTTGAGGGTTCGTGAGTTGTCCGGGAATGAAAGGCCAAACTTACAAAAATTCAGTAATTTATTCACAGAAAGTTCCAGAAAAATCAGTCCAGCTTAATCAGTCAATCCCAGCTCAAGAGCAATGCAAGCACTAGTGAAGCTGGCTGAGATCTGAACTGAACTGACTGCCTTGGCGAGGGAGCGCTCATTATATGCTGTTCCATGGAACCCAGATTTTTCGAGAAAACTCTAGAAAGTGGTCAACCAATCAACTTACAGCTTCCATATTTGGTATATCCCATATAAGGATTTTCTCGCCAAGGTCGCCAAAAAAATCGCCAAGGTGGGAAAAAGTCGCCAAATTTGGCGCCAAATCCATTACCTGCATTACTGGGGCTTTTAATGCGTTTTTAAGGGAAAATAAGGCTATTTCAACGCTAAAACGACTAGAAATGCACAAAATTAGCACTTTATCAACTTACTAAGCCTCTTTGAAAGAATTTATACAAAAATAAACACAATTATTTACAATTTCGTAACACTGCCCCCCTCCCAAGGACTGCACGTCCCGGGCAGTGCAACCCTTGGTCAAGAGGCGAAACTAAACAAATTTACACAATCTAAAACACAAAAACTAAGTTGCATATAACGATAAAATAGAAATACAAATTAAGAGAGAAATATTTACAAAATTGACAAATATGTACAAATACAAATATTTACATTACGCATGCGCAAATTTTACCAGTATTTACATTTTTAATTTTTAATATTACCGTTACTTGTGGTACTTGGCTAGCCTATTATAGTGCACCACCTTCGGTTTTGATGAAGGTGTTTTAGTGATCCGCACCACTACATCATTCAGCCTTTTTAAGACTGTGTATGGTCCGTCCCAGTTGCACTGTAACTTGGGAGAGAGTCCTTTGCGTCGAACAGGATTCCACAACCAGACCTTCTCTCCTTCCTGAAACTCATGTTGCGTAGCCTTTAGATCGTACCTTGTCTTCATTTTCTCCGTTGCAATGTGAATTCGCTCCCGAGCAAATTTGTGAACGTCCTTAAATCGTGCCTGGAGATCTTGGATGTACTCCTCGGGCGATGAAGGCGCATCGGGTGGACAACCAAACAGGAGATCACAAGGGAGACGAAGTTCACGTCCAAACAGCATCTGGGCTGGAGTATGGCCGGTGGTTTCATGGACAGCACTTCAATAAGCCAGCAGGAACAATGGCAACTTCAAGTCCCAATCTTGCTGGTTCCTTGATACTAGAAGGGAGAGGTTATTCAGGATGGTACGATTGAACCTCTCGACCATGCCGTCCGACTGAGGATGTAAGGGTGTTGTCCGGGTTTTGTCTATGCCGAGTAGTTCACAGAGTCCTTTGAAAACATCAGAGGTAAAGTTCCTACCTTGGTCGGTATGAAGTTGTAGGGGAGTGCCGTACCTTGACACCCATTGCTGCACTAGGACTTCTGCGACTGTGCATGCCTCTTGATTGGGAATGGGATATGCCTCAGGCCACTTTGTGAAATAGTCCATCACGACGAGAATGTATTTATTTCCACTGGAGGTCCGTGGCAAAGGGCCCAAGATGTAGATTGCAATCCGTTCAAATGGTGCTCCCACGTTATACCGTTGCAGTCTTCCTCGACTTCGTTTCTGCGGGCCTTTACGTGCCGCACAAGCATCACAGGATTTACACCATTTCTCCACATCCTCCTTTGCCTTGCACCAGTAGAAGCGTTCCCGAACTTTCTGCAGAGTCTTCATTACCCCAAAATGGCCTCCGGTAGAGCTACTATGCAGTTGTTCTAAAACAGCTGGAATTTTTGATCTTGGTAATAAAATCTGCCATCTGAAGCTTTTCCCATCATCAGATTCCCACTTTCTGTATAATACGCCGTTTCTGATATGAAGAGAGTCCCAAAGTGCCCAATAACTTTTCGTAATGGGACTAAATCTGGAAATGTCCTGCCAGATATGTCTGTTGCTGGTCGTCTCCTTCAGCTGCAATATTGGCTTTATGTCAGGATCTTCCAACTGGGATTTTCTAAGTTCTTCGTCACTCCATGGATCGGGATCTTGATCTGATGGTGTTGAGATAGTAACTTGGCAGGCAACCGGATTTATCGGCAGGTATTTCTGTTCGGCTCTAGAGCAATACTTGCAGCTTTCCGAGCAGGGCTTCCGTGACAAGGTATCTGCATTACCATGTAGAGTCCCTTTACGATGACGTATCTCGAAGTCATATTCCTGCAGGCGTTGTATCCACCTGGCAATCTGTCCTTCCGGGTTCTTGAACTGGAGCAACCACGTTAAAGATGCATGGTCAGTCCGGAGCAGGAATCTTCTGCCATAGAGGTAATGATGGAAATGTTCTATGGCTTTTACGATGACGAGTAGCTCTTTCCTGGTGGTACATTAATTTCGCTCCGGTTTAGACAGGCATTTACTCCAATAGGCAATGACATGTTCTTGACCATCAATTTCCTGCGACAGAACAGCACCGACACTCTCATGGCTGGCATCTGTATCAAGTATGAACTGTCTGTCGGGCTGTGGATATGTCAAGATAGGCGATGATGTTAAGTCCTCTTTAAGTCGCTTGAACGCTTTTTTACATTCATCTGTCCACAGAAACTTCTGTTTGGCTTCCGTCAGCTTGTGCAGTGGTCTGGCAATATTTGAGAAACCCTTGACAAACTTCCTGTAGTAAGTGCATAAGAACAGGAAACTTCGTAGTTGGTGTACATTTTCAGGGCGACTCCAGTTCTCGACTGCAGAGATCTTTTCAGGATCAGTTCTCATACCTTCGGCAGAGATGATATGGCCGAGGTAGCTCACTTCACGACGGAACAAGTTACACTTGCCTGGATTCAACTTGAGGTTAGCCATTCTGAGTTTCTCCAGCAACTTTCGGATGTTTCGAAGGTGGTCTTCAAAGGTGCGCCCCACAATGATAATATCATCCAAATACACCAGACAGGCTTCATAGGAAAGTCCTTTTAGCACTGTCTCCATCAGGCGTTCGAAGGTGGCAGGTGCATTACATAATCCGAATGGCATAACTTTAAATTGCCACAGTCCTTGTCCCGTGGTGAATGCAGTCTTCTCACGATCATCAGGATGTAATTCTACTTGCCAGTAACCGCTCTTCAGATCCAAAGTCGAGAACCATTTATTGCCAGCAAGTGTGTCTAATGTGTCGTCAATTCTGGGAAGAGGGTAACTGTCTTTCTTCGTGATGTCATTCAAACGACGATAATCCACACAAAATCTTGTTGAGCCATCCTTTTTCCGCACCAGTACTATGGGAGAGGCCCAAGGACTCGTTGATGGCTCGATGACATCATTGTGCTGCATTTCACTTAGAAGCTCAGCGACCTCTTCCTGTTTAGCAAAGGGAAGTCTTATTGGATGTTGCTTGATTGGAGGATGATTTCCTGTATCAATTCTGTGCTGGGTGATGTTCGTTCTGCCGACGTCTTCAGGTGTTCGAGAAAAAAGGTCTTTAAATTCTTGGAGTAGCTTCTCCGCAGCACATCTCTGTTCCTTTCCTAACTCTGCATTCTTGAGTAATTCCTTTATTAATTGTTCAGAAGACTTGGATTCAGTTGATTGCGTGGGGCGGTTGATGCATGTTACAGGAGTGCAGGCTGCTAACACCTCATCCTTCTTCACTGTTCGGACCTTATCGCTGATGTTTGGGACTCTCACAGGAATAGTACTCTTTGAGAGATCAACTAGAGATGAAGCTACCAGAACTCCTCTTGGGCTATTGTCTGTATTCGGGTATTCAATAAGTCCATAGCGGAAGTATTGCTTTGGAGGTGGTGTTCCTGAAACTATTGTCTCTGTGTGTGGAGGGATGGAAATTTCAGACTTGGCTGTTATCTGGCAAATTGTCTGAATGTCTTGATTTTCAGTGTTGAACACCGAGATGTCTTCCGAACTCGAATGCAGTTCATTATTCTTGAAGTCCAATTGAAAGTTAAATTTTCTCAGGAAATCAATTCCAATGATTAAAGGATCTCTTATATCTGCCACATATGCCATATGATGGTAACTGGCATTCCCAAAAGTGATAGTCAAGTTCATTTTCCCATATATTTTGATTTCGTCTCCGGTCACAGTCTGGAGTTTAACAGAGGGCGGCGTCCAGATGATCTTCTCTTTTAGTTCTTGAGCCAAATCCGTTCTAATGATGGTCACGTTGGCTCCTGTGTCCAGAATCATCCGGCAGGTGGCGTTGTTGACTTGGCCATAGACGTGAAGTCCATTATCGCCGCCACTCATCGATGAAACATGAAATACTGTAAATTGGGGCTCTTTAATTTTAGGCAACCTCCGCCCCGCGAGATGGCCTCCTCTTAGTTTCCCTGCAGTGATGGTGAAGCCGGGTGGCGTATCTCCGAAATGTTGGCGCACGCAGAACAAATTCACAATTTTTCGCCAGAGAATGCGATTTTCGACAAATCTGGAAGTGCAAAGAGAAACTTCACGCCGCTTAACCTGTATAAGTAAACATCCGGCGTTTTTCTTTCTTTCTTTTTTTTTTTTTTTCTTCTGATTATTAATGTAGGATTTAAATCGCAAAACGAAACATATCTTGAAATTAAGAAATAGTTATCCGAATAGAGAAGTAGATAATAATAATGGTAATATTATTATCTAATTAATATTAATATTAATATTATTATTGAGATCCGATTTCATGTATAAGGGCAAAAAGTTTGTAAAAATTGTTCAAACAAATTACAAATTCTTAGTAAAATGCATGAAAAATGTTCATAAGTCCAAATCAGTAGTACGCCATTTTACATTTCAACTATTTTTATTATCATTTTGTATTTAAATTTTTAAAATGTACGACTTTATAAAATATTTCTCTTACGATGCAGTGCTTGAATTTTCATAAATTATCACCTTATATTTATCTATTATGTATTTTTAAAGAACATCTTAATCATAATAAAATAGATATTTCGTGTTAAATTTTATGGTTGAAATTCATAAAATTTTCTACGTATAATTTCCTCCTCGGACATGTCCATTTCTCATTCTTTACCCCCCCCCCTTAACCCCAACATACAAAGTTATAAAATAAAACGTTAAACATTTTATTAATGCTATTCTATTTGTTTTTCAGTAATCATAAACAATCTAACTTAATATGTTATACAAATCAAAGTAATAATGATGCGCATAACCATTTTCATCCTATATTTATTGTTACTAATTTCTATTGAGAGCGAAATGTATTCATATTAAAAGGAATGAGTATGATAGAACACTCAACACAGTCGCAGACTGAAATGCCGCCCCTCATAGGCTACCCTCTATCCGATTCGATACATTTGACTTATCGTAATTAAATGACTAATTTTATTAGGATTGTTTTCGTACATTAATTTCCAACACAACTGATACCCATATTGCAAGTTCGTGGGAAGTATTGGCCTAATTTGTCAAATGAAGGAAACACAATTTTTAATTACTAAAGTTTCAAATTAAAATGTTCATATTCAATGAAGTGTATTAAAAAATATATTTTAAAATATTAGTCTGACATGTTTACGACAAAATATTGGCATAATGGACGTTTACACGAAATTTTGCTCTGTTTTGCCATGTTAAAAAGAAAACGTAAATTTTGAATAACATGTGAAGTTTACAACTTACATTGTTCCAAAGCAATATTGTCCTTATCAATAACATAAATGATATTTAAAAACTGATGCACCCATTTTACAAACTCAATATCTGTAATACACACAGACAAGTCCCATAAACCAACCACTAAAAACATAATTTTTGGATTCAGGAAACCTCAAAACATATAAATGTAACAAAAATTCAATTTCGAAAACGTGATCCGAAAACAATACTTTCGCGACCTTTTACGGATAAGATAAAGTAAATTAGAATAAGAGAATAATTTTAAATTAATTTATCTTTAATTGCATTTATTACATTGATTTTTATTTATAAAAAGAAATGCTTTCATTTAATTTGGGGTATACCTGTATATTTACTTTATATTTTACAAACACAATATAGTGTACTAATTTAGCACAGAATTTAAAACACATAGCACGACATGAAATGAACTTTCAGCAATTCCATTGTATGAATATATCTGAATTCTTTTGTGGAGTTCTGTGTAAACTTCTGATAAAGGATATACATTCTACATTGTATACGAAACATTCTTTCATGCACATAAAATATAAGTTCAATTTTTTTTTTTTTTTTTTGTTTCATCCAAAAATATTAAATTGTATTTACCAGAAAATTCACACATAGACTTAATGAATTTCAATTCTTTTCTTAGTCACTGTACACGAATTACTTAATATTTCATCCGAGTCCCACTATCTATTCTTGAGGTATGGTGATAACAAACACACAGACACATTCAGGCAACAGCTAAAAACCTAATTTTTTGTATCAGGATATTTAAGCAAATGTAGCAAAAACTCAATTTCGAAAATCTGAATCAAAAATTAAACTTTTCTTACAATATATGGGTAAAATAAACTAAATAATGATCATAATAATGACAATCTGGTGTGTCACTCACACGACTTTCTTTTTTACCCTGCATTTTAATATTATAATGACAGATTGCACATTAAATCTTAAGATCAATAGCGTAAGAATGTAAAGTTTAATGTACTTTTCAAATAATCTAAAATAGGTTTAGAAACAATTTTATTTGACGAAGAGAAAGTAAATAATAATAATAATAAAAATAATAATAAAACATAATAAAATAAAATAAATGTATTTCAAGGATAATTTTAAAACTTTAAAATCATAATATTACAAATATACTTCTTCATTAATCTTGATAAAATAAATTTAAAGGGTTTTCTAATAAATTTTGGTATTAAATTATATTATCTAAAAATAACGATACATAGACTCCATTGACACATTTTTAACAATTATGATTCAGGGAGCCTCAAAACGTGTATATATAACAAAAATTCAATTTCGAAAATTTGACCCCCAAAACAATACTTTCTCTACCATATATGTTGGTAAGAGAAAGTAAAATAAATAAATAAATGTATTTCAAGAACAATTCTAAAAGCTTTAAAATTAGAATATTACAATTTTATTTCTTCATTAATCTTGCTAAATTAAATTTAAAGAGTGGAGGATTTCTAATAAATTTTTGCATTAAATATATTATTTAAGAATTACGGTACTAAAACTCCATTGGCACATTTTTATAGTTTATTCTCTTGGGAAAAAAAAAAAAAAAAAAAAGATTGCTCGAATCCTTAACAAGTCGTGAATGAAGTGAAAAGAAGGGTTGCTTTGCGGCAGAGAGTGTTTTGGCGCGAGCTACAAAAATTCGCCAGGTTCGCCTGTATGCGCCAACATTTCGGAGATACGCAGCCGGGTGATTTCCTATAGTTGATCGTACGGGGCAGTTCCTCTTCACATGACCATCCCCTCCACAGCCCCAGCACTTTATCTTCCGATCCTTTATATCTATGTTATTTTCCAGGTTGCGCAATCTCTTTAAGATCTCTGCGAAACTTCTCTTCATTTCATTCTCATCAGCAGGCGTATCATTTAATGAGACTGCTCTTATGGTATGGCGGTCTTTACGGGAGGCTTGTTGGGCTGCCTCTATCCTAAGTGCATAGCCTAAAGCTGATTCTACGTCTCTGATGTTGGAGAGTCTCAGCGCTTTTTGAATTTCTGGATCCCGAACAGCATCGATAAAGTACTGAAGAGCTAAGTCGTTTCGAGTGTCAGCTTGGCAGTCTGAGAATGCTAGGTGTGACAATCTCTGAATGTCCGCTGCCAGCTCTTGCAAACTTTCGCCCGTTTTCTGGTAACGGGACTTTAGCTGGAGGCGACTATAGTCCTTAGAACACTTCTCTCCAAACCGTAGCTCCAATGCTCTAGTCAAGGCCTCGAAGTCGTTCCTTTCTTCTTTAGAAACATTTCTCAGTATCTCGGCTGCATCTCCCCGTAATGCTGCTGCTAAGTGGACCGACTTGGCGGTAGAGTCCCAGCCGTTAGCTTCAGCTACGATGGAAAACTGCGTCTTATATACATGCCAGGAGGAACTGCCGTCGTAGGTAGATAGCTTAATAAATTCGTGATTCTGGCTTCTTCTCTCTTTCTTTTCAGTTTTCTGGGGCTTGGATTCTAACTTTTCTTCGAGAATCCGAATCTTGCTCTGCAGTTCATTCCCTATTACCTCTCCGCTCCACTCTTCTTTTATTTTTCTCTCAAGATCTTCCTCCATTCTCTTGAACTTGCTATCTATCTCTGAAACCTTTCCTTTCAGCTCTTGATCAAAGTTTTCTTTAAATTTCTCCTCAAAATTCTCTTCTATCTTCATAAATCTCTCTTCAAAATTCTTTTCCACTTTCAAAACTTTCTCTTCAAAATTTTCTTCTATCTTTATAACTTTCTCTTCAAAATTTTCTTCTATCTATATAACTTTCTCTTCTATTCCATCCATTCTGTTTTCCATAACCGTTAATTTACCCTCGATTGATTCTTTCACCGTTTAAAGCTCTCTCTTCATCTCATCTTGATTAGATTTAATTTCTTTCTGAACTTCACCCATAGTGTCTTTCAACTCTCTTTGCGATGTTTCCATTTTCTCTTGTGCTACCTTCATTTCTTCAGTCAAACCGTCTTTCAACTCTCTTTGCGATGTTTCCATTTTCTCTTGTGCTACCTTCATTTCTTTCATCTCTTGACTCAGGCTGTCTTTCATCTCTCTTTGTCCTTCTTTCATTTCGTTCATCTGGGTAGCTAAGCTTTCTAGAAGTTTCTTCATCTGTTCCTCCATAGCTCTAGTTATAACCATTCACAGACAACCCCACTCCTGACACCAGAAATGTTGCGTACTTCAGGGTTCGTGAGTTGTCCGGGAATGAAAGGCCAAACTTACAAAAAATCAGTAATTTATTCACAGAAAGTTCCAGAAAAATACAGGTTAATAACCCAATTATCAGCTTCAATTCAAGCAGTAAACACAGCTTAAACAACAGCTGTCAATAGCAAATCCACAGTACAAACTGTATAGCAATAACACTTGAAGCAAGTCTCTCTCAAAGAGGCTCAAGAGCAATGCAAGCACTAGCGAAGCTGGCTGAGATCTGAACTGAACTGACTGCCTTGGCGAGGGAGCGCTCCTTATATGCTGTTCCATGGAACCCAGATTTTTCGAGAAAACTCTAGAAAGTGGTCAACCAATCAACTTACAGCTTCCATATTTGGTATATCCCATATAAGGATTTTCTCGCCAAGGTCGCCAAAAAAATCGCCAAGGTGGGAAAAAGTCGCCAAATTTGGCGCCAAATCCATTACCTGCATTACTGGGGCTTTTTAATGCCTTTTTAAGGGAAAATAAGGCTATTTCAACGCTAAAACGACTAGAAATGCACAAAATTAGCACTTTATCAACTTACTAAGCCTCTTTGAAAGAATTTATACAAAAATAAACACAATTATTTACAATTTCGTAACAATATATATATATATATATATATATTAGGACTGAGGGCCTATTAGTCTCAATCTGGGATTTTTGGTTGTCGATTTCGATAGTTGGACATTTGTCGAAATCTAAAATTTATCGAAAATATAATTGAATAATTTGAAAATGATGTTATAATTTGAAAAAAAGAAAAGAAAAGAAAAAAAAAAAAAAAAACTAATAGTCTTCCGTCCCAAACTAAATTCTGCTTTTGCCAGAATTTCATCAAAATCTTTTATCATTATTATTATTATTATTATTATTGAAAGAAAAAGAAAAGAAAATTAATAATAATCAGTATCGTTACAAGCGATATCAAACAAGTTTTTTTTTTTTAAATAATTTTGAATTAGGAAATAAAAAGTGTGCGTGAAGTAATATGAAATAAAAATAAGTAAAAAAATGAATTTAATGATTTAATGTTTTGTTTTGGGTGGCTGCTCATGCATATAAAAAATGCGTATTAAAACGAGTCGAAGAAGGAAGCGAAATAAGTATTGAGTTATATTACGATAAATACGATATATAATATGATACGATATATTAGACCTATCGTCCAGGGTTAGTAGGCATTTTCGTTGAAAGAAATAGTTTGTTCGTTCGGTGCAACTTGCACATCTAGTCCCGTGAGGTACAACTTTCACATTAGTCCCTTGAGGTACAACTTTCACTTTAGTCCTGTCAGATACAACTTGCACATTAGTCCACTTTATTTTTATTTATTTATTTTTTTATTTTTATTTATTTTTTCATTATTATTATTATTATTATTTTTTTTTTTTTTTTTTTTTTTTTTTTTTTTTTGAAAGAAAAAGAAAATAAAAGAAAATTAATAATAATCAGTTTCGAAACGGATAATATAGAATTTTTTTTTTTTTTAAATAATTTGAATTACGATATAAAAAGCGCGCGTGCGAAATGAAATAAAAAATAAAACAAGATAATGAAGTTTGGGTTTGAGTTGGTAATATTTTAATATTACATAAAAAAAAAAAAAAAAAAGATAAAAATATTAGGTGTGCGAAGAATGCTGTTGCTTTTTGAATTTAAAGATACCGACCACAGAAAGTTTCCTGGACAGTATTTAAATAAGCTTTAAGAGGATATTTAGTAAAATATATGTATTTTTAAACTAAAATTTCTGGAGCTATTTTATAATTCAAAACAACATGAAATTTGGGTACATCTAACAGTAATACTTAGAAAATATAATTAAATTAGAGTCTCATTTTAAAAATAAGATTATTATATTTATTAACATGCTTTTAATAACTTGATATGATGTGTAGCTATGAATGTTTGTAACGGAATCTTGCAAGTCAGTTTTCGATCAATTTTGGTCTTGATTGACATGAAATTTTGCACACGACTTTATAACCAATAACAATACTATATATAAATGTTTCCAGGAGCCTTTCTCATCAGGGGCAGGATCCAGGGTCGAACAAAAAATCTATATATATGAAAAGGTATCGCATGTGGCACAGTATTTTTATAACGTCAAGTGGCAACAATTAAAGTTATTTATTTATTTATTTATTTATTATTATTATTATTATTATTATTATTATTATTATTAGTGCTAGAGGCCTATTTCAGTCGGTACAGTTGTCGAATTTTTATAGGTCACTAATAATTAGTGCTAGTGGCCTATTTCAGTTGGTTTATTGAATGGGGATTTATTGAATGAAGTCTCCCCAAGGCACAACTTTGTCATGAGTCCCCCCCCCCCAGGCCCAACTTTGACATGAGTCCCCCCAAGGTACAACTTTGACATGAGTCCCCCCCAGGCACAACTATGGCATGAGTCCCCCCAAGGCCCAACTTTGACATGAGTCCTCCCCAAGGTACAACTTTGACATGAGTCCCCCCCAAGGCACACCTTTGACATGAGTCCCCCCCAAGGCACACCTCCCCCTCATTGGGAAAAAGAGAAAAAACGATGTTTTGCGGCTATAAAGCAGTTTGGACTTCCAACGTTATTTGTTACAATATCTGCAGCTGAAACACATTGGTTTGATTTAATGAAAACTTTATCATGGAATTTAGATCGTCACGAATTAACTAAAGAAGAATTTGTCGATATTAACAAGTTTAGCAGTAGGCCTCTGGCACTAAATTAAAATCTGTCAATGTCAGATTTTCATGTTTTAAATAATGAAATAATGTCGTGTCTGTATAATTTATTTATTTATTTATTTATTTATTTTATTTTATTTTATTTATTTATATTTTTTTTTGTGAGTACATTCAAAAGACATTTTAAAATTTTAATGATTTAATTATAAGACTAAAATACATACACTGTTTAATTTTAAAATTTTATTTCTAAATATTAATTTGATATGATATATTCTCACTTGAGTTTGTATAATATTCAACAAATGCTATTTTTATGAAATGTGAATTTTCTTTCAATTTTAAAGTTAGAAACATTTTGTTGACATTTGCTTAAAGTTATTTAGCTGTGCCTTGTAGAATATTCTACATTTTTATTTATGATTTAAAGAAAAAATCCGACATTAATTCAAGCATAAAATTTTCGTTAATTTCTCATGAATGTTTCTGACAGCAACAAAGGAAATTTATGCTTGAATGCTTGATAATTTGTTCTTATGGTGAATTTTTATATTAAAGGTCATTCCATATTAGAATATCAAAATTACCTTTACATTTTTTTTTTTTTTTTTTTTTTTTTTTTTTGAAACATTAAACGTAATTTCAGAAAACTAGTTACATTTTAGAATTAATCTCAGAAAAAAAAAAAAATCTTAGTGTGTCAATGCTTACATACCATTGCTAATTTTCTTTTTAATATGCTAAACTGTTATTTGTAAAAATTAATATCCCAAAATCTTCAGAAATAAAATCATACGTTTTTAGTACCTCAAGAATGATGATTTCCATTTAAAGAAATAACAATTTTTTTGTTTTTTTAATATTTAATTAAAGTGCTTTAAAATATAAAGAAAAAATGTATTTTCTAAAATGTATTTTATTGGAGAAGAATATGCAATACATGAAAAGTCTACGACCAAAAAAAAAAAAAAATCGATAACACATACATCAAGTTATTTAAATTAAATTATAACTTATCGCCATGGGAATATATTAATTAAGAAAATAAAATCAATACTAAAAAAATATTTTTTGGATGTGATTAAATCTTCAGATATTATTCTTCATTAATATAAAATAGATATTATTATTATTATTGTTGTTATATTTTGTAAAATATGTTTTTGCTAAAATATAAATGAAATGTTCAAACTGTGGGTATGAAATTCTATTTTGTTATTCTTAAAATGTCACTTTTTACAATAACACAAGAGTAATTTTTTATCTAGTGTTACAAGCAGCCATGCATTTTAGAATACTTTACTTTGTAACATAGTATACTACATACTTGAGGTATAAATTATCATTTTGTACAAAACGCATTTTATATATAAAAATAAATAAATAAATAAAACATTTCTTATGTACAAACTTTGTGAGGTTAGATGCAGTTACGTAGAAAGTTCGCAGAGGAAGAGTTGCGAGGTTGTCGAGTCGAATCACTGGCTTTTATTTTGTCTACTAAAGAACTCTACGAAAAATAGATAGGAGTCGGAAATTTAAAATGAAGCTCCTTATATTACGAGAATTAACAAATAAATCAGTTTTAGTGTAATTCTGTTGAAAACGGGATTGAATGAAAAATGAAAATCAGTTAAGATATTAAAAAAATGTTTAAATCGTGCTCCTTATGGTTTAGATGGTTTTGGTAAGGTAGTTGACTAAGGACGATCTCGCTTAGTGCTGATTGAGTCCAGCTCTAGCAGTGTGACAGAGTGGTCGAAGTTTGGAGGGTGTTTGCGGCAACGAATGTTTTTGAAATAATGGCATAAAAGAATACTTGAAAGATACAGAAGTTTGTCGCCACTTACATCATATGAATAATATAGTTTAAATTATTGTTTTATAGAGGAATTACCAAGTCTTTTACTTTTATTACGCTATTGAAAGTATCTAGCAATAATATTTACATGAGGAAGGCAGAATAGTTGTGTTTCAGATGTCATTATTAAAAGTAGATCAATTCCTTCACTAAATAGAGTTTCAATTATAATATAATATTAAGTTTTTATTGTCCTCGAAGTTTATTTATACTCATTACACTTTAGAAGTGGAGAGTTAAGGGCAGTTGCCTTTACAAGGGCGACCTTCTTTACAACTACACTGTCCTACATTGCAACTACACTGTCCGAAATTTTCTGTAATTTGAGAAAATAATCGTAATTTAAGAAAAAATTACGTTGTCAGAACGTATTTTCTCAAATTACAGAGAATTTCTGGCAGCAAATAGGACATATTTTTTACAGTGTTGTTAGAAATGTTGAAATAAAGCAACTAAAGAAGCTTTATAGATATGAAAATGCTGATTATTACAATAGCTAGATTTCCAATTGCTTACTTATTTTGATCTACATTTATATATATATATATTTATATATACATGTATGTAGTATGTATTTAACACTCTACACACACATATATGTACAATTACATGTGTAGATTATTAAATACATGAAAATTGGCTATCAGTATTGTTGAACTATTTCGAAATATCTAATTTATGAGACATTTTTTTTTTTTTTTTAATTGAATTTTTATTATGATTCTAGTAAATTAACTTAATGTTGGCTTTCCAATGTACTTATATTATGATTACATTATTTAATATATATATATATATATATATATAGATTGCAAATGAAATTTTCGAACCGTATGTTACACTTAAAAAATACTTGTTCATATAACAAAGATTTGTTTTGTTAGACTGATTATAAAACTTTATATTGTTATATTAACAATTTGTTCATTATATATTTACTGAAAATCGGCATATAAAGTTATATAATTCTTTTTTTTTCGTATGTTATGACATTGATTTATACTTTAAAAAGTTTATCAAAATGTTTTATCATAAAATAGATCTAATAATTTAGAAAATATTTTAATTATTTATATATGTTGCAATAGAAGCGATTTAAAAATATGGAATATGTTTTTTTTTTTTTTTTTTTTTTTTTTTTTTTAACTAACCTACACCAGAATGTTACAGAATTTTAAGTTATCTTTAAGCAATTGCATTCACTCTATTTTTTATTTTATTTTATTTTATTTATTTATTTATTTATTTTTGCATTATTTTAAGTGCTTATTCATTATTTATCCTTTAGATGTGAGTTCTGAACACTATTTTATATTCAAAGCAAACTAATACGTCCTTGTTTGTAAGTATGATGCTATATAAAAAAGGAAAAAAAAAATATATTTGCTGAAAATTGACGCATGGCTTTACATATATTTCTGTAATTTACGATAAAACTTAAACCTAATAGTACTTTTAACATTTTTTAGAATAAAATTTCATCAATAACCTAGAAAATATCTTAACTCTTATGCAAGTTTCAAATTGATGAAAGTTGCCATTTAAACATCACGTAGAAATTTTATTCCGGAATATTTGCTTAATCATTATTTATTTAAATCTATTAGAGGATGTACTTTTCCCTTTAGGGACACATTTTTAATATGCGCTTAAGTTTAAATTTTCAATTAGAAAGAAATCACTAAATGAGAGACGCTTGGGAATTTCATTATTGAAATATTTTTAACGGATCATCTAATGATAATTTAAGTATAATTTGACTGTAAAATATCGTAGAAAGAAGCATGTTTAGAAAGTTTAATCATAATTAAATTTCTAAATCATTAAAATGTATATTACACTTTAAGGAACAATATGAATATGTTATGTAGAAACAAAATTTATTCCTTTTTGGCTATCCCAATGTATATTTAATGTGATAAATATAAGGTTATTTTACATTAATGGATTTTTTTTATTATTGCTAAGAAAGCAAATGGTCGGATGTTCGATAATGTAATTATGATACTTTTTGCGTTAGATTTTCAGAAATGTGTATATTTATTAATTTTATACGGTTATGAGAAACAAAATTATATAAATATTTATTTTATAGCTTAAGTTTCATTATAAAATTTTATAAAATGCCATTATTAATATATCAATTAATAAAGAATAACTGCCGTAAACATTTGTTAATTATTTTAATAAAAAAAAAAAAAAAAAAAAAAAAAAAAGGAAAAGTGATGTAGCCTAGAATACCTCTGCTTATCTGTTATTTTGAGAATCTCATACGCATGCAAAAATAACATTATTTTCATGAAGAACCAGAACCAAAAAAAAAAAAAAAAAAACACCAGATAAGTTCTCTGCAGAAAAAATCCTCTATGTGTTACAATTAAGGTTTGTTTACCGGTTTAAAACAGACGGAAATTGAAACTTGAGATAATTTTGTAGATAGCAAGAAGTAACGAAATTAAGAAACCACCGGTTTTGCACAAATGCTATTCAAGTAATATGAAGAAAACTTAGAATTATTAAATTTATTCAGCATTTTATGGATGGCAGTGACAAATAGAGCCGAAGGATAAGCATGAGATTCTAAGTAAATATTTTATTGAAAATAACAGAAAAATCAGATATAATTTGCAAGCGTGATAAAAGTATGCATAAAAAATTTTATTTTTTTGTTGAGAAGAACATACGTAAATACAGAGACAGAGAAAAAAATTCTGAAGGCAGTGGTTTAAAGTTTTTTTTTTTTTTTTTTTTTTTTTTTTTTTTACTACACAAAATAAGTCTCTTTCTTTCTTTGTTTGAATGTAAATATAGAAGTATTAGTTTTCATTTTTTTTTCTCTATAGTATACATTCCTATTATATTTTTTGTAATAAATATTCCTATAATAATTTAAATTATGATCACCCACACACACACACAAAAAAAAAAAAAAAAAAAAAAAATGGTAACTGATATAATTTTAAAACCCGAATAAACTACTTCGTCAGAAACGCCAAAGAAAAATATTTGAGATACATACAGCTGTTTCAGTAGCCTTATGCATACCGTCTTCAGTGCAAAAAAATTCTGAATCTGGAGAAGTGCTCGTATATATAGGAGAGGGAACGAATTTAGTTCAACCAAAAGGATTACGGGAAAGGTGGGGAGAGTGGCCAATAGGAACTTAGGAATGTTAGCGGTGTAAACAGTAGAAAGATTAAGAAAATGTGGATTGAATGTAAAATTCCCAACAATCAGACATATAGGGAACAGCGAAATCACTATTTATAATGTTTCAAAATTTTCATAAATATGAAAATCTTCAAAGAAATCGAGTTCATGAATGGATTTAGGTCTGCAAATTATTTTAGCTGACTTAGCTTTTGCACTGAAGACGGTGCGCTTAAGGCTACCGAAACAACTGTTTGCATCTCAAATATTTTTCTTTGGCGTTTCTGGCGTAGTAGTTTATTCGGGTTTTAATATTCCAACGCCAAGTCTCCTGTTATTACTGGTATAATTTGTTTGTACATTAGAAACATGTTTTACATATGCAGATTATATAATTTTATTTTATAAATGAAACCAAGAAGAAATACTGAAACTCACATAACATTTTATCTTCTCAGCTAATAATCTCTTGGGCGTTGCTTTTACTCAAGGTACTTTTAAGCTTTAATAATACACTTAAATTATCGATAAAAACTTGCGTATGCATTAAATTATACTTTTGATAGAAACACATTTGCATACCTCTTCTTTTTATCTTAATGAACGTTCTTTGTTTTCTATTTAAAATCCGTTGCAGATAGACGCTAATTAAAACAAATGTATTTGCTTTTATTGCACTGTTTCATAAACAGTTGCAATCAAACACCCTCATATACAAAAATCATCTATGCATTATAATATATTGAAATTCAATCCCTTTATTGCTTTAACGTGTACATAAGGTAATAATTAAAGGATTTCAGTAATATAAACAGGTAAATACGTTTAATTAATTCAAACAAGTGTTTCCTCTAAACATGAATTATTTGCAGATGAAATAATTTTAATTTATAATGCTCAGTCGTACTTATATTTAGTTGATTAGCATAATGTACTTTCTTTATGCATAAGTAATTAAGAGATTCATGCTTAAACATTCTGGTAAATAAGTTTTATTATTATTATTATATGTAATAATAATAATAATAATAATAATAATAATATTTCAGGAAGATTATAATTAACGTAACTTTTCCACATTAATATGAATTTCCTTATAAAGTCAGTTTTTATTTATTGCTTTTTTATGTATGTGCATGTGTTAGAAAATATGTTATGTTAATTAATTAGAAAATAGTTGGAAAATATGTTACGTTAAAATACGTAAACACGTAACGTGTTATAACAATGTTGTGAATATTTCAAGTATAAAGGATTTAATTGAAGATTTTTTATGAATGAAAACTTAGGTAGTAATGAGTTTATTTCTCTCTCTCTCTCCCTCCACACACACACACACACACACACACACACATATATATATATGTATCTCTCTCTCTCTCTATATATATATATACCACATTAATGTTAAAAGAAATATTTACTTAATTGTTACAAATATGTTAAATAAATAATATTAAATAAATTGAAAACAGTTATATACTTTGACAGTAATACAGATCGATTACTTTTTTCTTCCAAAAAAGTTAAAATTATTTTTATTTAAAAATATTTTTTTTTCCTTGAAATTTAGTATTATATATATATATATATATATATATGTCCCATAACATCAGCGTAATAGTATAATACTTTACATATCTCATTACTTTAACGATCACATAAAGCTGGAATATAAATAAAAAATAAGTCTTGTTTTATTTAGTATACAGGATAGTAATTTCATGGTATTAAGTACAATTTATAAGTGGATTTTTTTTTAGTTAGTTAGCTTTATCTACTGTATAAATAACATAATTAATGTAGAACAAGAAAATTACCTATTTTATTATTATTATTATTGTAATTGCCAGAAGATATATTTCATAAAAAATAAATTATATAATGTACTGACATATGGCACTTTTATTTTGCTAAGCGATACGGAATAATATATATATATATATAGATATTATCTATATCTATATCTATATCTATCTATCTATATATATATATATATATATGTATATATATTAACCAAGTAGAACAAGTAACTTTTCTTTGAAAAAGCATACTCTCCGAATAAAAACACAAATGCAGAAGTGCAATTTTATCTCCTCTTTGTTATACAATTTGCTGTTTATTATAGAGGTCTTTTTTTCTTTATTTCATCTTGAAATAGTAGTCTCAGAAAAAAAGTGTATTCTGTGTATTCTCATTTTGTATTCTGTGTTTATAGTCAATTGTGCCTCCACAGTGTTTGCAACACAGAAAACACTGAAGTAATACGACGGATTTAAAAATTTTTAGAGGCTTTTATGTGTTATAGGCTCCTGTAATGCTGTCATTACTTTTAACATTGTCTCTTTATATTTTAGAAAATGCTTTTAACAGCTGCTGAGAAACAGGCGACGTTACAGAGAAAGAATAAAATTAAATAAATATAATGAAGAGGGAGAGAAAGAGATAATGAATTGAATTAAATAAAGATAATGAAGAGAAGAAAACGACTAAAGCATAATATGTCTGAACGGGAAAATTAATAAAACAGAAGAAAACGGCGTACAAATAATTCATAGCAAACCAAAGGAAACAGAATAAGATTTCATTGCTATCTTAAAATTGTTAAAAATAAATAAATATATATATATATATATATATATATATATATATATATATAATTATAAAAAATAATCTCGTTAATTTAATATAAATATTTTAATAATAATAATAATAATAATAATAATAATATATGAATTTAAAGAGTTTAAAACGTAGTATTACATAAATCAAATTACATTATTGATTCGCACTTTATTATTTAACAAACTATAATTCACAAGTGTATAAACAAACAAAGAAAAAATGGGCTCAAGATAGGACTGTGTATTTAGATAGAACTGCTTAAGTCGCATTTAACGAAGTGTGTTAAATAATTCCAAGGAAATGCAAGAATGATGATTATCACATCCCGAAATTAGAATTTGTATATTTTTATTTTTTCTATATGATGTGCTAAGATCAAGATAAGTTTAAATAAGGTGCTGAGTTCCCAAGTTAAGTACTCCCAAGTTTTAATACAAAAGGACACAGAATATTCTAAGAATTTGACGTGCGAATTTCAGAAATGAATTTCAAAATTTTCTATAAATACACTTCAAAGTTTTCCACATTCTAGATACTAAACATTCGTCAGCTTTCTTGCTTTTGTGTTTGATGCGCTGCCGTATGTCCACTGTGTTACTCGCGTGTTTTTTTTTCCTTAATAAAAGGGAAAAAATATTTTCTTAAAATTTAGTTATATAACTAAACAATGGTTAGAATATAGAAATGAGTATTGCTATAATTTTATTTTATTGCTATATTTTTCATGAAATTATATACAGCTTCATATTTTCATCGTACCAAAAGAAAACCTATGAGACATTGCATGCCTAAATCACGATAAAACGTATACCTTAGCAAAATATTATGCGGATATATATGAAAGTGATAACATCGCAAATGCAGTTCTCTAATTTTACTAGAAACTAGTATGATGTGGCCACCACATAACTTTCTTCTATATAATTATTCAATACAAATTATTTATTATACTATCAAATTGTATTTTCCATTACAAATGCAGACAATTTTCATCTGAGAGTATTTTTATCTGGCTATCACTAAACGCCGAAAGATGTCTTTTTTTTTTAGAAGCTATATATATATATATATATATATACATATATATATATCATTATTATTATTGTAATTAAAAGATTTAAAAAAAATCCATAACTTTGTTTTAAATTATCACAAATGTATAGTTCAAGCATTGATGAGGTCTTTCGAAAGATATAAATAATGGAAATTTACTCCCCCCCCCCAGAAGGGTACTTACCCCTGGTTGGAAGCAACACTTCCACATGCACAAATTATATTTTCCTAGTTAAATTCTACTATTATTAGTAATTCATATTAATTTTACAATCACACGATTAAAATAGCTCTCTTTGTAAACATTTATACGAAATTCTGTCCTATACTGACATGTTAAAAATTTAGAAAAATTGCGATCAGAGTGCCACCTGTTGAGAAATTGTTCCATAAATCTAATCAGCACCAGTTTGTGTCACGGTCGAATAATATAGGAAGTTTGGTTAAATTCTGTTTATTGTTTTATGAGATACAGCGTCCAAAAAATTTGTGATACACACACACACACACAGAAACAGACTGACAGGCAGACATTTTCTAAAAACAGTCAAATCGTCTTCAGGACATCCCATAACGTGTAAAAATGTTCACGAATCCAATACTTTCTCTATGTATACATATAGAAGAAAGTAAAAATAAGAAGATTATCTAAACTGTTGTAACACAGGAGATATTTTTTTTTTAGTAGTAGCGAAGTTTTTAAGTGTCAGAAAATTTAAAGTTCTAATAAAGTGAACTTCTCATATTCAATTTATATTCTTGACTATGTAAACAATCAAATGTATGATATTTTATTTATTATTATTATTATATTTTTTTTTATAGTTTTTCTCAAACGACCCTGTATGATAATTAACATTTCTTGCAAAATTTTTATAAGGCCATTTTACATTCTCTTACCCATACGGTAACAACGGTTACCCATACGGTAACATACGGTTACCCATACAGTATTGTTTTAGTGAAAAAGTTTCAAAATTGAATCTTTGTTATACTTACACGTTTTGAGATATCCTGTATCAAAAATCATTTTTTTTTGCGTTTGGCCTGTGTGTGTGACTGTCTGTTATCAGCATATCTAAAAAACACATTACAGTAGAAAGTCCAAATTTGGTATTATAAGTGTGTATCATATAGGCATGCTACACTAATGATTTCGCTGAAATCAAGCAAATGGTTCGTGTACAGGGACACCCAAAATATTTAAATATTTTACATATATGGGGGATATTGTAGGTACAGTCGGTAACAAAAGTGTCTGAACACTAGCAGAAATTCCTATGTAAAAACAGTGCATTTCATACGGTTTTGTTAAATAAATCCTTGTCGAATCCTGTTCTTAGTCAGTGTAAAAACACGATTCGATAAGGATTTATTTAACAAAACCGTATGAAGTGTACATTTTTCACATAGGAATTTTTGCTAGTGTTCGGACACTTTTGTTACCGACTGTACGTAGATATACTGCACTAAACAAAATGAAACGAATATATATATATATATATATATGCATAAAAACTTGTTTCATGTAGAACAATTATAGAAAACAATCACTGTTCGTTTAAAGGTCTACACAAATATATATATATATATAAAGCAACAACACTTGAAAATTGGTGGACGTCTACTTCAGGTTGCCTTGAGTTATTAATATAGGATTATATTTATGTACACCAAGTGATGTGCACATAACTAATAAAAAATATACAGGACTGTAAATATTTAAGCCATAACATTATTTTTATTGCTAGTGGAAGTACTTTAATATAATATTTTAACATGTCCAGGAATGCTGCTCAGGAATTGAAATTAATCCTTTAGAGCCATATGGTAAATAACGTAATTTTAGCTAAATATTATCGCTGTTTTTATATATATATATATTTACACGTATTGAGGCTTCCTGATTACTGAAGTCAAGTTTTTAGCGTTTGATATTTGTCTGTGTCTGTTAAAGTAAATTAAATAAATTATAACTTTAGGTGATCCGAAAGTTGTATTTTGAAGTTAATACGTTTGTTGCTAGAAACGGTTGTTCAAGATTGATAAATTTCAAGGAATAGTGCGTGTGAAAGTTCCCTGACTAATTTTAAATGAACTTTTTAACTTAATAATATATTTTAATTCTATATAAATATAGGTACAATAATGAAACAAGTGGTTGAGGGGGTGGTAACGCCCCTCACATAGAATTATTTGTCAAATAAAGTTGTTACTAAGCCTAAATTGAATTGCTTTATCATATGTTTACACAACAATATTTGTTATCTTAGCCCTTAATCTCTAATCTGTATTTAAAGTAATTAATTTCAGGGTAAGAAAAAGTCGTGTGAGTGAAACATCAGATTTTTTTTTTTTTTTTCATTTTTAAATGTTTTAGAAATTAAACTTTTTAAAATTGATAAAACTTTTAATTAAAAAAAAAAAAAAAAAAAAAAAAAAAAAAAAAAAAGGTGTGTTATTGAACAAAATTAAACGCATGTAAAAATTTTAAATATGTATATTAACTTTCAGCAATATACAATAATTAAAAACTCTGTACATATTTTATTTAAGTCCCTGATCAACTCACGAAATTAGCTTGTCACGAGATGGAAAATGAGGTTCAACAAATACATGCTTTAGGTCACACGCGATGAAGCTTTTAAAGATGTGTTAATTTAATGAATATGCTTAAAGAGACAAAACATTCCTCCTAACTCGTTTAAATGACTTTCAACACGAATCTATGTTTGCATATACGAGTATATGATTAGATTTCCTTTTTACTATGCATTTTTATATACAAATTATTTCTTTAGATTTACGTAGAAGGAAAATTTAAAATCGCTTAAAGCAAAGTCAAATTTTTAAAAATAAAATAAATAAGAAAATTTTTTATAATGACGGAAAATTTTAACTATTATTTATTATTAAAAAAACATAAAAACTTAAAAAAGTTTTTGGAAAGTATTATTATTTTTTAAATGGTTTTATACCGTGTTGTAATGTTTTTGGATCTGTTTGAATAATGTAATATGCGAATTAAAACGTATCTGTAGAAATAATTTTATTATATGAAATTAATATGATTCTCGGTAAATAAGATATTTACATACTAGTTAAGGGAGAGAAAAAATGTTAGATCTGATAGATGTCTATTTTTTTTTTTTTTTTTTTTTTGTAGCAGAGTTCTGAAAAGAAAAAAATTATAGAAAAACATAGCCGTCAAATTTTATATTAATAAAAAGTGGATTATTGTAAATTTAAGATACTGTAATACGGTAATTTTTAAATTTCTAAATTATTGGATAATTATTTTTCTTTTAGTTGCAGGAAGTCACTAATAACACTTTAAACACTGTATTCTCACTAAATAAAGGCCCGGTGGTGATTCACGTCTAATTAAAGCCTTTTTTTTTCTTTTTTGTAATGCTGATGCACTACTATCATTGTAAACACAGGCACATCCGGCTGATTCCCTAAAATTAAGCACATATGCACTTATTATTTGAATTGGAAAACAAAATCCATTAATTTACGCCAGAAATACACTGAGAATCTAGATGATTCTACAAAATTCTAAATCAGGATGACTGTGATCCCATACATAACATTTAACAGGATTTAACAAGGAGGAGGTGCCACTCACCGCTCTAAGAGTGGTGTCGAGCGCTTCTAGCTATGCTAGGCCCCTACTCCGGAACGTTTATTTAAACACACACACACACACAAAAAAAAAAAGAAAATTACAAGGTTCGCCAGAACAATATTCCCGCGCGACATAGGGCGAAGTATTACAAATATGTATTAATTATTAACAAACTTAAAATAAAAAATAAATACACTAAAGTAAGGTTCGCCAGTACAGAGTACTCACGCGACAGGGGGGCGAAATAAAATAAATCTTGAAAACTCAAAAGCACAATGGGCTAGAATTGAACAGGAAGGAGGGAGAATTGTTTACAAGTAAATCAGTTCGCCAGAACAAGATTCCCACGCGACATAGGGCGAAGTTGGTTGTTTTACGACATTTACAAACACATGAGGAAAGAATAGATATCTTAGGGCTAGTGGGTAAGTGAAAAGGATTATTTAACTTATGAGATTATTAAATACTTTTAATTTATTTAACTGTTTAGGAATTAGATAATTTTAAATGACTTAAGAAGAATTTAATTTGTTCTACTTGAAATATCTAAGAGTAATTCAAAAGTTCTTTTTATTTTTATGGCAAGTGTAGGTCTTGTTAAAATATTTGTCAGCCAGTTGGCTGGTCTATTATTCGGATTTCTTAAGTGATAGGTTATTGTAAGCGGACAATTGAAATAGTAATGAAAGGAAGAACCCTCCTCTCCACAAGAACATTGGGGAGAACGTCGACAACGAAATTTGTGCAGATAAGCCGGAAAAGGGCCATGCCCAGTTAAAAACGCTGTAATTTCTGGGGTAAGTACCCAATCATTGAGAGAAACATTTGGTATCAGAGAAAGTAATTCTGCCGTTGAGGGAGTCTTCCCACCAAGACTGTCATTCCCGGAAAAGTAGAGATTTTAGTTTTCTTTTGACATAGGAAGGTGGGACTGGGAGAGAGTAAAGAGGAGTGTGTTCTTCTGTAGCAGCCTTGGCCAAGTCATCTGCACGTTCGTTGCTCACGACACCGCTATCGGCAGAAACGTGTGCCAGGGAAAGTAAGGAATTAAGTGAAATTAGCAGTTGTTTTATTTTAATTACCTGAGGGTGTCTGCTCCTGTAACTAATTATAGCCTGCATACCCGAGAGACAATCACTAAAAATGGGAAGAGAAGTAAATTGGTCTTTGTTGTTGTGAGCCCATTCTAGAGCATTTTCAATAGCGAAGAGTTCCGCCTGAAAGACAGTATTATAGTCCTCAAGCCTGCAGGCCCACTCATGGATAAAAATATTGCCCCTGAGGACACAGAATGCTGATGCGACTCCATGCTCAGTTTTAGAGCCGTCAGTATAGATTGCAACAGGAGCAGACGGTGAAAAACTATTCTTAGAACTATTAACTAATAACGAGGCTACATCCTGAGCAGGGTGAATGTTCCAGTTAGGAGAATGGGATTGTATTAACATATTTTCAAAGTATTTATTAGCGATTGCTGAGTTATTAAGTTGAAGAATATTTACTTTACGATAACAATATTTAAGTTGAAGATGAGCAAGTGGGACCCCAGTGATCACTGAGAGGGCGTCTGTAGAAATAGTTCTATAGCCTCGCGAGATCTGTAAAAGAAACATTCTTTGAATTGAGTTAATTTTAGCGTCTCCTAATTGTTTTAAACCCCCACCCCAGATGCCTACACCGTATGTAATAATCTTATCTATAGTACTATTATACCAGATTTTTAGTAAATTTGCAGAGATACCCCATCTTTTCCCTACCATTTTAGCTGAGTTATGATAAATTTTGAGACATTTTATTTTTAGATCATTTAAATGTTGAGTCCAACTAATGTTCTTGTCTATTGTAAGACCTAGTGTCTTAAGATGGGGCACATGTCTAACACTGACGCCATCTAGCCTCATCACCGGAATCCTACGAAGACTTCTTGGTTTAGCGAAGGTAAGAGCTTGGGACTTAGAAGGGGAGAGTTTAAGGTTATATTTATGTAACAGATTGCTGAAGAGAGAGAGGGCCATCCTGGCCTAAATCTCCAGCTCATCCCTCGTGCGACCCGAGACAACAAGTGAAAACTCATCCGCATAAGCAAAAGTTTGAAAGCCTGCGATGTTCATACTTTCCGAGATGCTATTGGCGATCAAGTACCACAAGATCGGACCCAAACAGGATCCCTGTGGGTATCCCTTAGACTGTGGGAGGTCTTATAATTCCGGACACAATTTATTGCAATTATTCTTTTGGAAAGATAGGAGCTGATGACTCCCGCTATGTTACTCGGGCAATTAATTGCTTTGAGAGAGTTAAGGATATCGATCCATTCAATGTTGTCGAAAGCCCCCTGTATGTCAAGTGAGATCAGAGTGGTATACCGACTGGAATCAATATTAAAGGTGCAGGAACTTATAATGTGTTGTAAAGCATGTTCGCATGATCTGCCCTCTCTGAACCCGAATTGTGAGGGATGAAGAAGTGAATTTGTTTCCAGATGAAATTTTAATATAGTTACAATAAACATTTCTAATAGTTTGCCTAAAGTTGGAAGGAGGCAGATCGGTCTGTAAGAAGAGGGTTCAGAGGGAAGCTTCCCTTGCTTCAGAAAGTATACCACTTCTCCCCTGCAAAGTGTTTGTGGGAAGTATTGATGTTGCAGTTAGAGATTAGACCATTTGTGAAAAATATGTGGAAATGTTAGAAATGAGTGTCGGAGAATTCTAAAATCAATCTTATCAGGACCAGGGCTTTCTTGGTATTAAAGCTAAAAAGGGCTCACCGTACTTCCACTTCCGAAAAGGGTTCGTCTGGTTGGGCTGTGAAAGTGGGTTTTTCTATTGAGTGAAATTTACTGGGCGGAAAAAAAACTGATGTTAAATATTCCAGATTGTTTTCTTTAGAAGAATAAGCTGGAGGTCTTTCAAGCCCAAGCTCTGTAGGTGTAAAGAATTTATTGCTATAAAACTTTTGTGCAATGCCAAAGGTATTTTCTTGTGTTGTACAGAGGTGTTACCATGCGGAATGTTTTGCAGTGTTATTACGTTTTTTGAAAGTTGCCGAAAGTTATTTAATTTTTAATTTATGTTGGGGGAGGTATGAGTCATTAATAAATCTCTGTTGACGGCGAAGAGCTGTTAGATGATTCCGCATGGTTCGGAGCTGGAGCGACCAGAAGTTATACGTTAATTGACGTCTCGACTTCTTTAGCCTGAAGACAGAAGCAGCTGAGGAGTGTAATGTATTTATGAGTGTGTTAGTGAACGTTTTCAATTGGTTGATATTGTTTATGGAATTGACTAAATTAGTTAGTTGCTCAGAACAGTTTTTAAGTAATTTTGTGAATTTGTGGAAATTACCTCTTTTTGTATTAAATCTATTGCTAATTGAAAATTTAAGTGTTGTGTCAATAGAAAAGGTGATGTAATTGTGATCTGAGCAATTGTGTGTATCTTGAACTGTCCAGTATGAAATTATTGGAAACGTTCGTGGATCGACTAAAGTGATGTCTGGCCAACCGCGAACATTATTTTTCTGAAAGGTGGGCTTAGAGTTTTCAATGTTGGCCAGACAGAGACTATTAATTGTAATGAATTCAATGAGACTGCCACCTCTAGCATCCTCAAGTGGAGAGTTCCAAAGAAGGGAGTCAGCTTTGAGGTCACAGCCACATAAAAAGTATTCTCGATGAGTAATTAAATGTTGCCACTCCTGCAAGCAGTCCTCGAAGTCTGTGGACGTGGCAGA
This sequence comes from Salticus scenicus, assembly GCA_963930645.1. Classification (NCBI taxonomy): domain Eukaryota; kingdom Metazoa; phylum Arthropoda; class Arachnida; order Araneae; family Salticidae; genus Salticus; species Salticus scenicus. The sequence goes on along the minus strand of OZ005652.1, from coordinate 114,458,661 downwards.
GTATGCACTGCCAAGGATCAATTCACCTTCATTCGTAGTCAGTGTTACAAAAACACAATGTTCCCCTGTAAATAAGTGTGTATATACAAGGTTCTGTGCTCTGATGACTATATGTGAGGAGAGTTGTGATGAGCCAAGCTTGGACCAGGATGAAGGGAAACCATACAAATCACCCCCAACACTGCAATGCGCATCCCGAAGGAGCCCGATGTCTATGGAGTTTTTATCCATGTATTCCCTGGCTGCCGAGTTAGCTGCCTTACAATTATTGAGATTGATCTGCAGGATTTTTAAACTATTGGAAGAAGGGAGAGTTTGAGTTTTATGGGAAGATGTAGCCCTACAGGAAGGAGAGGAGTGATCTGGTTGATTTGAAGACATCATTAAAATTTACCTACAGAGAAAAAAAAAAGAAATAAAACTTTTAGATATAAGGTCTTACCCACTAGACTGGTGTGTACCAAGTTGTGGTGACGGCCTGAGAAACCTCTTTGGGCCTTCATTGTAGTATCTCCCAGAGTCAAGGTATGCCTGCTGATAGTTTACAAAGTTAGGTGCAGGAACAAATGGGTTATTAATTCATGGATAATGATGAACTGAGTTCTGTGTTTGTAGTTGAATAGAGGATGAAGCTCGTGCATTTGACGATGAAGTTCCATTTTTCTCAAATCTTGAATTAGATGATTTTAAGTTCTGAGATATCGAGTTTTGTGGTCTTTGACGTTGTTCAAAAAGATTAGAAGATTCTAGTGGAAATCTCCTATCAAGTTCTTCTCTGAGCTTTATATAGTGTTTTTCATATGTTGGACATCTTGGTGAATATGCAGGATGATTAGAGTTTATAGGTTTTTGACCTTGATGAATGTTGTTAGTGTTCTCTCGTTTACAGTTTATGCAGCTTGGGCTCTCTGGACAATCTTCATTTTTGTGATTTTTTGCGCAATGCGAGCAAACCGGTTCCAAGTTGCACTGGAAAGTTAGGTGATCAAAGCTCTGGCATTTAGAGCAACGGATTACTTGTGTAAATGGTCTAATGTAACATCTGTAAAGTCCGAGTTGGAAACATCTTGAGAAAATTATTGTCTCAGCAATGGGGATAGAGAACAATTTTCCACAGCAGGAACAATGGCGTCTCCAAAAGCATGTCTTGTAAAACAGAATTTTATTGGCCATTAAATCCATCACGGCCAAGCTACCACTTAATGAATCCAAGTCACGCGATGGGCGCCAATTTTATGATCTACAGTTCTTAGTTTTTGAAGCTTATTTATTAACTAACATAAAATAAAACACTAAATACATATTTACAACTTAATTCTTATAAAATTTCGCGCACAGCTACATTGCGATAGAGCATTTCAAACCAAACTGACTTAACAACAAGTCAAAGAACCTGGTTCGAGCAACTGACTCACCTATCTTTTTCATTGTAACATAATTCTGCAACTGACTAAATAGTTTCTTTGTTGTATTACCAGAATGACGAATAGCGCCATCTCTTAGAACGTAAAGTAAGTTAACCTTTGTTACATCATATATTTTTTCAAAAAAAGTTCCTAAAAATTATTCTTTTATTAAATATGTAGAAAGGCTTAAATAATTTGTTATATGCATTTTGAATGTTGAAATGAAAATATAAGCCCATATCATAAAAATTATTGTGTATAAAATAAGATAAAAAGTTTCAATACTATTAGATGTATAGCATTGAATTCAATTTAAGTTTAGTGTTTTAAGTACATTAAGCGAAGAAAATTATATATAATTTTTATACAAAAATATGTGCAATCTAAAATTTTGTACATAACAATACTAAACATCTCATTTTATCAAACTTATTCAAACTTGATAATCCGTAGCTAAGATTTAAGAAAATAAATAACGATTTTATTCTCAAGCTTTTATTTTTTGTCGTAAAATTAGATAAAATATTTTATACAGTATTTCAAGAAGTAGAAAAAATTCAATTTCAAATTTAAATTAGATAAACCAGTTTACTTCAGAGAAATATTTTCTTCGCATAAAAAGTAAAAGACATATTTATGCAGTACATGAAATAGAGTATTGTAAATTTAATTTTTGTTAGACAAATAAATATATTTAAAAAAAAAAAAAAAAAAAACCCTCTATTTTTGTAAACATGAAACTATAAAGAAAGAAAGGAAAAAGTAAAAAAAAAAAAAAATAAATAATAAAGAAGAAGAAAATTGCATTAAGTAAATTTTCTAAAAGTTTTGTATATATTATCAATTTTTACTTAAAAAGACCAAAATTTAACAACTTCACTTTTAAAGTTAAAATGGAATATATATATATATATATATATATATATATATATATATATATATATATATATATATATATATATATTTACTGTGTTTAAATAATGAATTTTTCAATATAGATATAGTTTTTATTATCATAGGAATTCACTGTACCCTGAATAAGAAAAAAGGAAAGAAAGAAAGAAATTAAATTTAAAAAAATGTTGTAAAAGTCAAACAAAAATAAATTTATAAGTTTAATAAATATATAAAAGTTTTTCTCTCTTAAATATAACTCTAAGACTATAATTTTAAATTTCTTTTCGTGGTCACGTTCACAATAAAAATTCGTTTTTAATTTAATTTAATTTAATTAATTAATTTATTTTTTTAAACAATAAAAATTAATTCTTATCGTTCACACACAAACATTCATGTATATGTTCATGGTGAAAGGTAGCAGGATAATGTGGAATATTTAAATTTTGCACGTTTATTGATCGTTTTGTAGTATCGTTTGTGTCAACGATCACATACTTACAAAAGTACATATACAAATGTGTAACAATATAATGTGAACGTCTTCGGTTTAAAACTTTCGTGAAATATCTGAAGAAGTATTAAAATAATTCTTCTAAAACTTTGTCTGTGCAAAGTAAATGCTCGATCACATATTTCCGAATATATATAGATTTTTTTTTTTTTAAAACAGGGACATTTAAGAGATCAACTACAAATGCACCAAAAATTTTTTGGCATCACCCGGCACATGGAAATAGTCTAAATTACCTGTAAATTTAAGCCACTGTCTTCTGAGTCATTTTGAAATTTGTGTTTATTTGTGTAAGGTTATCTCCTACATAAATAAATAAATATATAGATATATATTTTTTCTTTTTCTTTTTTTCAAGCTATAAAAGATTATTCTTAATCGTTCACACACACACACACACACTCATATTTATGTACATACTGGAAGGTAACAGGATGATGCGGAATGTTTATTTACACGTTTTATGATTGTTTATGTAGTATTATTTATGTTCCCAGTCACACATGCAGAAATACATATATAGATGTTTGAAAAAATAATGTCACTGACTTCGACTTACACGTTTTGTGAAATATGTTAACAAAAATTTTAAGAATTCATCTATAATGTTTGACCGCATATTTGCCAATACATTTTTAAAGACAGAGCCGTTCAAAATGTCCACTACAAATGCAACAAAATAAATGTCGGTATTACCCTGTACATACCTAGTCTAAAAGTCCCGTGAACAGAAATCATTTTTCTCTAAGTCACATTCAACTACCGTGTTCATTTGTGTAAAGCTATCTCCTATATTCTGCTATGTCACAACATTGAAAATTAAAAGAAATAATTGAAATTCATACAGAATTGATTAAAATAAAGTATTTTTATGTCATTATCACACATTAGTTACTTCAATATGAGCAATCATAGTATTGCATGTTCTTTTCCTCCAATTCTTACCTTAGTTTACTCTCCACTGTGTACCTTTCTCCATTGTTGATGCACCGTATTTTTTAAGATTGTATTTAGGTTTTACATTTGATTATTGTGTCTTTGAGAAATTTGTTTTTATAATTTCCTACTTTTATATAAATATAAAATAGTTCTCCCTGCTCAGTTGAAAGCCTATATTGCGGTCTTTACCTTTTGAAATGGCAGGTATTTTGAAACAGGATTTTAAATCAGATAGAATAATTAAAATGGTTGAACCTTTCGTCAATAAATACCAGCAATAAAACAAAATGTTTCCTGATTTCTCTTTTGTGTTTGGTATTGGGCTATATATGTAACGTGATTCAAGCAAATTCTTTCAGAAATATTTTTTGTTAGTTTGAAAATTTCAGTTGGTCACCATTTTCCAAAAGGATGGTGGATCATTTCGAGTAATAAAATGTGATTGAGAAATTGATATGGGCAGTGCATATACTGAATATCAAGCAGAACGATTCATAATTAGATTTTTTGTTCAATTTAGAATGTATCAAATAGCCGCGATTTTTGTAACAAAACAGCTAATGTAGTTGATTAGAGTATTTGATTGAGACTACTCTATTCACATATAAAGTGTTATGAAAATTAGTTCATAAATATAGTGGATCATGTCGAGTCTTCGCACAAATTTCAATATTCCAGTTGACCATTATTTTTAAACTGCACGGCGGATCAAGTTTGACGACGAATTCTTCCGAGATATTTTTTAAGATATCTCCCTCTCCCACATTGGTTTTGACTGATTCAGTATTTTGAAAGTTATCATGAAGCAAATGTCACATTATATATAGACATATAGAAAATTAAATGATTGAAACAGACCAATTTTTACAAAAAATAAATAAATAAATAAAATAAAATAAAATAAAATAAAGTAAAGTAAAAATAAATAAATAAAAAATCATTCCAAAACTGAAAGTGACTCTTTTCCAATTAATTCTAAATGTCATTATTTCTATAAAAATACGAGGGCGCGGTATATTCATTATCTTGATTTATTTTGGTTTCTTGATAAAGTGATTTATAACCATTTAGTCTTTTGGAAATTATCTTCTGTCTTTGAAATATATATATATATATACTTACTGCTAAATTAACAACAATTCTTTGATTATTTTGCACTGATAACTGTCAGGTAAATTGTATTTTAAAATGTTTGAGGTCTTTAGTTGATTCTGGCTTTTATAACACTACTCCATATATGTATAATATAAATATTTCAACATTATAAACCTGTTTATACATCTACTGGAATCGCCGTTTAACTTTCATAAATACACAATCAAAGTCTTCACAAAATGACGAAATTGATACGTATTACGGAGATTCCTACTGGATTATTGAATATTAAGTTCTTATCATTTCCATTCATTTATATATTTTATCTTACAAGAAGTAATCGGATACATTAAAATTGCCACCAAGAAAATTTTTTGAATGAATGAATTTCAAAAATGAAATTATTTTTCAACATTTAATATTATTGGTTCAGGTGGGTATAAAAACACCGTTTTTGAAAATTAGTGGTTCAGAAATTATATAAGATTTAATAATAATAATAATAATAATTTGCGGCGTTTGCCTATTAAAAGTGTTGATAATGCATAGCGCTTAAAGTTTTGACTTAATATCTAAAATAATAATAATAACAACATTAATGCTTATAAATAGACTAAGTTTTTTTCTTACTTTACACCGTATCAGGGAGTAAAGTGAGCAGTCTGTGGAATAATGAAAGTAATTAGCAAAAAGTGAACAAAATTGCAGATAAATAAATGTTAACTGATTTCAACAAAGGTGAAAGTATTTAGTATTTACCTTTGTTTCTCTGTCTGTTTCTTTGTCCGTTCTTCAGTTCGTGCTCTAATTCGAGTAAATAATTATGGAATTTCTTGAAATTGATAAATATTTTTAAAGTTGTTTATAAGATTTCTCTGTCGGAAATAAAGGACGCACCAACCATCGCTGGTTTGTGCAGAATAAAATTAAAAAAATCCAGAGCTCAGTTCTACGAGAGGTATTAATTTCTATAAGCGTTTTAATACCTTTATTTTGCACAAATAATAATGATATTGACATTAATTATTCATATGCGAACGCACGCAAAATAATTATAACAATAATAAAGAAATAAATAAATAAATATTAGTAATACTATTTTTTTTCTATCTAATTGTATGGTTAACAATAAAATTTACAAAATCACAAAAGTTATTTAGATACTTGGAACGTTTCAGCTAAAGAACGTTACTAGAAATTACTGGAATTGATTTTTTTTTTTTTTTAACAATTTCTAACAATGTTTAAAAGAGAGATTAAAAGTTGAATTAGCTCCTATGCCTGTCTTATTGGCCATCATCGCTCTGTCTGTCTGTCTGTTCGCGTTCTAACGTCTGTAAATATTCATGGAAATCCTTGAAATTGATATATATTATTTAAGTTTACTATAGCACGTTGCATATTAATTCCGTAACGAATTTAAATAAATAACACAGCAAGAGGATTTTAGAAATTTGCATTAGTATGTGCTAAAAGCTGGCTCCTAAACATGAATGAACTAAGCAAACTCTATAATTTACAAAAACAGACAGAAATTGTATTAGGCGTAATCTTTTCAGCATGATCCTTCATAAAGTAGAAAATTTTTTTGGTTAAAAATGTAACGTGAAAGCTAAATGTATCATGGCAGCGATAAAGCAGAACTAGTACATAACTATAAAGTCGATTGATAAATTAACAATACATGAAATGCATAACTGTAAATTTCTTAAATGACTGATTTAGCCTTTTTATTATTATTAAAATATATTACTATATTTTTACAAATATAAAGTGAAAATAGAGATGGAAGTTTATTAAAAAAATATATATATTGACGACATATTTGTCGTCCATATATGCGATTTTGGCGATTTTGCCAATGACTTGGCGATCACTTTCAATCACTTTCTTTCCACGCTGGCATGAGACGTAGTTATACGTATATAATACAAAATAACATAAATATAACTTATCTTCAAGTGGATATCAGTTCTTAGATACATACATATATATATATATATATATATATATTAACACGTTTGCCATAAAAGTTAGGAGAAAAGAAGTTTGGAAGAGCCCATTGCTTTTCGAAGAGAAAAATTCTTAAAAAAAAAAACAAAAAAAAAAAAAAACGATATTTTTCATGCCATTGTTATTCCTTTTTTTGTAGCAGAAATACTTTATAGCCATATAATAATTAGAAAGCAAAAAGGGAAAATTAAATATATAGTAGTATTTTAAATGTGTAGCATTTTTTTTTTTTTTTTTTTTTAGTATACTCACTTTACCCCACATAACCCTACTCGTTTGAGATGAATATCGTCTACATTCAGCATGGAAAATGATTTGATAATAAGTAATTTTGATAAAAGTTTTACTCTGCTTGAAAATTTATTAAAATATGAAGGAAAAATTTTGTAATGGCCAAAACATACTATATGTGTTTATTTTGTGTTTAATCCATAATATAAAATTTTCAACAAAATTGTTAACTAAATAAAAAATATATAATAAAAATATGTAATAAAAGTATAAAATTGTTATATAAAGTAACAATTATGACATAAAAAAGTGTAAAAAAAATGTTATAAATATGTATATATAGAGTTTGAAAATAAATAAAGGAATAATTTAATTTTTTTAAGTGATTTTAAATATATTAATCAAATTAGGAACGTATATCAATTTGTATATACTAATATATAAGAACGGTATAAAATATTTTGTATAAACCACAAAATGAATATTTTATGTTACTTTACCATCTTACCAAATTCGTTCAAAACTAATAATCTAAAATCAATAAAAATATAAATATAAGGAGCTAAATATATAAATAAATTAAAACTTATTCTTGTCACAGTCTTTTGTCAGAAAATTAGATGAAATACTTTAAAAAGTATTTCGAGATGTAGAAAGAAGTTTAAATTAGAGAAACCAATTTATCTTACAAAAACTGTTTCTTTATATGTATATATATATATATATATATATATATATATATATATATATATATATAAAGTAAACTTTTAGAAAGTACATGGAACATAATATTGAAAACTTAATCTTTTTCAGAACAATAAACAATTTTAAAATGAACAGAACAGCTCGGTTTTGGAAACAAGTGAAGAATAAAAGAATCCTGAAAAAACTTGTGATGTATATATGTTCAAATTGTATTTTTTAAATAATGTTTCATTTAAAAACACTCAAATTTAGCAAATTTTATTTTAGACACGTGAATGTAAAATAAGTTTTGCTATATTTTAATAACGAATTTGCAAAGAAAATTAAGAGTTTTTTTTTTTTTTTTTTTTTAATAAAAATTAAAATTTCTGGAACCACATTTTTATTATATATATATATTACAGATATGCACATATGTAAACACATATATGTATCTATATTAAGGATTAGGGTATCTTTTTTTCTAATTCGATACGCATACCCTGCAAAATATCATATCTCTGGGATAATGTTAGCATGTGCTGAATTGGCAGAAAAGTCTTATTATAGCTTGTTTTCACATGTAATGAGTAAGTTAGTGCTGAATTAATAAGGCAAATTTTCCACTTTCCTTTAGCAAATTTGCCACTTTCCTTATAAGCATTTTAAATTTAACAAAGTACTTACATAGGAATTTTTTTTAATTATTAATATTACTATTTTTATTTTTACAAACGAGGTAATTTTGCCTACGTTCTTGTACACAACGTAATAATGTTGTTTCTTTGTTCCACTGCAATTCTAATAAAACCATGATATCAACTTTGTAACTCTATAAGCTGTAAAGTGCCCTACTTTAATCTAAAATACATAAAATTTTGCTTACGAAAATGTGGTGATTGTTTCCCATAAAGATGGGCTCTCTTGGAGAAAGTTATCGTTAAATTTGAGACGATGGGTACATTTAACGATAATATTTTTATAAATTGTAAGGATCTATCTATCTATATATATATATATATATATATTTTAATGTAAGAAGATACTTACCATACAAAAAAAACCAAAACATTTGATGAAGAAAACCGAAATTAAAAATTATTACCGAATGAAATTATTACCGATGACTTTTACCGAAATTAAAAATTATTCCTTGTTCATATTTGTCACTATTTTGCTTTTGTTTCTTGATTAGCATCTTCGTTTGACAGAGGCATTTAGCTGATTTCATGATTTTCATGTTTTCACAGACTTTGGGAAGAATAAATCTTAGTTAAGATTTTTTGCTGAAGAATTACATGGAAACAGGTCTGATCATAGGTTGTCAGAATAATTAAGCACGTGCTTTTTTTTTTTCTTTGTTAATCTGAAATGAGAACATAGTACTGATCTTTATAGTAAGATAGCACATAGTGGTCTAATTTTAAATCCGCTCCGATCTACATAGCTGCGGAAAATAAGAAAGACAACTTATAAAATTTCTGTAGTTCTACGTTATCATATTTTCTTTCAGCCTGCTTCATTGAACTGTAGTATGTTGTAAATTTCAGAATTCCTGGAATACCTGGACTTATCGTAACTTGATCAATTTTAGCTACAAACACACTTTTCAATGCACAATCGAAGACCTGACGACAACAAGCCGAAAGTAATAGTTTTTCGTTTAGTTTTCGTTCGAAAAGCACACAAGTAAGATTGATTCGTCTTGTATTCGAAGCCATAGTATCGCAATAGAAAATCTGAACTTAATCTTCAATATTCTATTCGGGAATCATTCTATGCAGCTTCCATCTTCAAAAGACTTCAAAATGTAACAATTTACCATATAATTAAAAAATAATGACTTCTGCCTAGTTACCGCCCATTTTTCGATAATAAAGTACATGCCTAGATTTACTTTCGAATCACGAATTACTAGATTTACTTTCATTAATATTACTTTACAAGGATTATCAAATAGTACTGCATAAACTTACAAAATGGCGGAAGTTTAGATGTTCATATTTCATGGCCCATTTCCACTACTATAAATACATCTCTTGCAGAACTCTATAATTCTACAACGATGATAATCGTTACGAACTATAGTATCTTACTGAAGCAACAATCAAACTTGTTATGATAGAAAAAAAAAAAAGACTTATTATAATAGACTCATGACATGACTCTTAACATACCACAAGTAAATGATGCACTTCAATAAAAATTGTGGTGCACGTGGAAACAAGCAAATGACACATAAAATTGCATCTACAGAGAGAAACATGCAGAAACCATTGTTATTGTCTTCTAAATTGAAAATTTACGTCAAAATATATTTACTTTTTCATGAAAGAAAATTACCATGTACACCGTAATAGAAAATATTTCAATTCATTTCAGCATTTGTTAACACATGTCCAAATACTTTGAAACTTCGTTTTTGAATTCTTTAACATAAGATGAAAATATGTGGAGGATATTCCTTAAAAAAATAAAAAATAAATAAATATGAAAATAAGGGTATGTATTACTTTAAATAAATAAGTGTACAAAATAAGAAGGAAAAATATACAAAATTGAAAGAAGTATGATAACGCATTAATTAGGGAAAAATGGAAATGAAAACTGGCCTCACAAGGGGAAAATCGAAAACTGCATTTTGGTCAAAGTTATATATACAAAGAAACAAGAACAAAAATTCATGCAGTTCGCTTTAACGGTCTCAGACTGTATGAACGCATTAGATCGTTGAACTTTCTATATACGTTTTCTCCGTGAACGCACAACGGATAGATAAAATGAATGAAATAGAGACAGATAAACTAATATAAGCTATCATTTCTATCGAATGCTGTTGCAAAGTTTCAAAAACACTTACAACAAACAGGAATACAATTTCAGTTATTTACAATTGTATCTCCCATGTAGCAGAGATTTCAATATATGTCAGCAGCAAAACAAAACTAATCTGCTATTTAGGAATGCCGGACTAAATCTGGTATCAGAAGAAGTATCAGAAATGCATTCAATGTGCAAAATTTGCAACTGCAAAGAAAATAAATTGAAGATATACACCTATATACAGTAGCTAGAGATATAATACTAATTATATTTGTTTATTTAGGCCTCCCAATTACATTTGAGCTCTTAAAATAAGCTACAGATCTTTAAACAATATCCATAGCTCACTATTTTGCTGCACTGTTTCTGCGACTGTAACTGTAGCTCATAACGCTTTAAATAATTTAGCGTAGTCCTGTAAATGTGAAAGATAAACATATCATATTATATACAAAATTGATGTATCAGAATTAATGTAATGCAACGTTTATATATATATATAAACAGATTCTTTAACATACGAAGAACGAATGTCAACATCATTTTGTGCAATATAAAATTACTTAAATATTACTTTTAAAATTGGCTCATATAAAACACAATGCATTGACATTCTAGTAGATGTCCCGATATACAAACCATTTTTGTTATCTATACAAATTTAAGTAGGGGACTTGCCACTGCCGGTCTAAAAAGCAGACAGATAGATGAATTCAAACACTTACCACTATTAGCATTGTAAAAATGTGTTAAACACGCTTAATGCAATCGAAAATGTTATTCCAAGAATTTTAAATTATAGCCCTTAATGTAACTGAATATTTTTATGCTAATCATATTGCTAATCATATGCTAATCATTATGCTAATCATTTTATGCTAATCATACTCTATAAAAAAATGTACAAATGAATAATAAATGGCAATTTCATTATGATTTGTGCAAAGTTATGTATATATAATACTGTTTATAAACATACATCTTGTCGAACACTATGCTTTGAAATTCTTTCAAATATCCCTGTTCATAAGTTAATGTTATTTTTTACTTTCTTCTATATGTAATATAGAGAAAGTATTGGATTCGCGAAAATTTTCGACCTCCGTTTTTTGACGGATTTACACGTTTTGGGATGTCCTGAACACGAATTGATAGTTTTTAAAAAATGTCTGTCTGTGTGTCTGTCTGTCTGTGTGTCTGTCTGTCTGTCTGTCTGTCTGTCTGTGTGTCTGTATCATTTTTTTGTGCACGCTGTATCTCACGAACCAATGAATGAAATTTAACCAAACTTGGTATTTAGTTGCACCCTGACATGAACTGGTCCCCATTAGATTTGGGGATCAATAGCTCAACAGGTGGCGCTGTGATCGCATTTTACAGGACAAAATTCCGTATAAATGGACATAATGAGAGTTATTTTAAACTTGTGATTGTAAATTTAATATGAATTATTGATAATAGTAGTAGTTAACTAGGAAAAAAAAATTGTGCATGGGGGGGCATCGGTTCCCCCCCTGGACCCCCTGGGAGGGAAGTACCCCTCCAGGGGTGTTGAATTTTGAAGATGGGTATCATTCGAAAGATCTCGTCAATACCTTTAAAACGAATGGTTGAACCATAAATCTGTGATAATTTAAAACAAAGTTATCGAATTTTTTTACTTTTAACAAAAAAAAAAAAACTTAGAAAAAAAAATCTTATTTTTTTTTTTTTTTTTTTTTTTTTTTTTTTTTAATATTGTTACTGATTGAATATGTATAGGAAAATATAGAAGAAAGTCTTATGGTGGCCACAACATACTAGTTTCATTTTGAATACGGAAAATCTCATACAAACATGGGTATTATGTATTAGTTTTAAGAATTTCTCTAAATATTTACGATAGTTAGAGCGTAGGCAGACAGTGAGACTGACGGATATACAAACAGACCAGGCAAACCGATGTTATAACAAATACATTTAAACTTTGCTGTTTGTTAAAAAGGAAATATACTATAATGAAATAGCAGCTATGATACAAAATCTTAGAGAAAAGCATAAACTAATGAATGAGAGAAATAATGTACTAAATGCAGCAATAAATTATTGTACAGTGCAGCCACATATCCTAAAACTAGTAGTGAGGACGAGTCCAAAATTTTGGAGGGATGCCAGCTTGAAATTTGGAAAACATCCAGAAATTTCGTGCTTCGTTATTTCACATTTTCTCCGAGTCAGTTGACTGTCTCCCCTATTTCAGCATTGGACTCGTTGAGTTAGCGCTTGCGCAGATGCTTCCATGGTTTCATCAAATGTGGTCGAAGAATATTTCAAATCAGTAAAAATATTTATCCAAGACAATTGTTATTTTAAAAGTACATATTATATTGTACACTATGTACAAAAAGTGAAGAGGAAATGACTACCGGTAAAAGCTTAAATTCTTTTCGACCACCTTCCAGAAGGGATTGTTTGAAATGCATAAAAAAAAAAAAAAAAAAAAACATAGGTAATTAGATGATTACACAGAAAAATATATGACGTATAAAATTTTCTTTGTGTTTCAAAATTTTTAAGATAATTCCTCAAAAATATTTTTAGATATTTGACTTTTTTTTTTCTTTTTACATTTCTTAAACCAAACCGTTATATCTCCATCATCTTATGTGGCAGCCATATAACGTATTAATGTCTAATTACAAGAGCCTCACAATCACATGCTATAGCGAAATAGCTTTTCATGTTTTACTTTTTACACGGTAATCCAAATCATTTTGATTTTTTTTGTTTAATTTTTTACTGGTTCCCTGTCTGTCTTCACTATAAAGCTTTTGCTGGAATAGATGAGGTATAGCAGGGTCCTTATGGTGCCAAATTTGAAAGCTTATTCTTCATAATTTTTTCTAGAATTTTGACAAAATGTCTAAATTCAAATATATCCAAATACTTATTGTTAGATAGCGTATCATTGAAAACTGCTAAAAAAATTAAATTAAAAAATATTTATGTTATTTGTGTTATCGAAACTTATAAAAAGAAATGATAAATAAATAAAATAAGAACGAAAAATCATGCGGTGCGATTGATTATCAACTTTTCCAACTGCACGTACTCGTTATATCGTTTGACATTTAACGTTGTTTCCTTACACAACAGATAGACAGAAGGATAGAAATGCAGACAGGTCCATTTATTTAACTCATAATCACTGTTAAGTATTGTTGAAAAGTTTTAAAAATACCTAACCGAAACGGAAATATAATTCTAGAAATTCCCAATCGCAGCCCTTAATGTAACTGAATATTTTAGTGTAGCGGTGTAAATTTGAAGGCAAGCATGTCGTATACTACACAGTTTTTATTTATTTATTTATTTTTTTTTTTAGCATATTAACAATTAAAGTATATTTCATTAAGTTTTCTAACGTAGAAAGTTAAATAAATCTGATTTAAAAAATTGTCTCTCCTAAAATGTAATGCATTGGCTTTTTTCTTTTGTGTGTGTGTGTGTGTGTCCCTGCGCACAAATAAGTTACACAGGGTCTTTTAATGTCATTTTAATTAGCGCACGATCCATACTGAACTTGAACGACAAAACGCATTCTTAAGAAATTCTTAATATATATACGGACGCTAGAAGGGAGTGGATGGACAGATAGACAAACGGATAGTTGGAAAGACAGATTCATAATCCAAACCATATTCATTCTTAAAAATTGCTAGTAGGTGTTGAAACACTGAATGAAACGAAAATGCTATTCCTCCAAATTTCCAGTAATAATCCATAATGCAACAAAATATGTCTGTGTGGCTCTACAAATCTTATTGCTAATCATATTATATTCTAAAGGGAGGATTCTTTCATATCTCAATTTCATTGAGTTCTGTGCAAAGTATAGTTATAAAAATATGCTTTATAGAAATGTTAGAAAACATTTGGGTGTCCCCGGACACAAATCACTCGTGTTGTATACTCCATTTTCCAAAGGAATAATTCGATTGTGGACTTGAATAACATATATCAGTTTCAATAAATTTCATCAATATTTACGGAGCGTGGAAAGTCAGACAGACAATCCGAAGTCGTAATTACTTTTCAACCTTGTTGTAATAAAATGTACAGTTACAGTTGAAACTGGGACAGATGAAAACATTTTTTTTTTTTTTTTTTTTTTTTTTTTTTTTTTTTTTTTTTTAACGTTATGACGTATAAGTCGGCAGCAAAATTATTGAAGCGATAGCAAAAATTCCTAATACTGTTTTGTTAAGTAAATTTTTGTCAAGTCATGACCTTAGTCTTATGCTGTATATAAAGAAATAAGTTTATGATTAATATACATATATTATGGTGGTCCTTGCAAATTAACAATTAAATTTGCATGGGACATCCACTTATTTTTTTCTATGAATAAAACAAGGACTTCCACTAAAATTTATAAATTTTAAAACAAGTTTTAAGGGTCGCTACAAAAGCTTAAAAAAAGTTTAAAAACGACAAAATTGACATATTTTGTAATTTAATTATAAATTATTATTAGTCATTGCCAAATTGAGTCATAGAGGCTGTAAAGACTGTCATTTGTTTCAAGATTTTTTCTGGAATTCTTGATTCTGGATTCGTGATTTTTTCTGGAATTCTGGAAAAAAAACGGCTGAATCAGAGTCAAGAAAAAAGAACGTTTTTAACAAAATAAGGAAAGTAAAGAAGTACATAAAAAATTGCTTTTTGAGAAAATATCGATTTCTTTAAACATATTTCAACAGGAATCAAGCTCAAGCGATAGTCAGATTTGTTCCAATCCAGAAGAAGCATATTTCTGTTCTCATGGTGATCTACCTCTTAAAAAAAAGGTTAGAATGAATATTTTGGTCAATAGCATAGCTGACATCCTTGATGCAGCAAAGTTAATTGATAGAAAAACAGCTATTATTTTGACTGCAACACTAAAAAGTGTATTTCATGACCCTTCCGTATACTATGTTAACAAATCCTCTATTCAGCGCCTTAGAATCAAAAGCCGAGAAGGCAGAGCTCAAGAGTTATTAAAAGGGTTTTCGGAAAGCGTTCTTTTGACTTTTCACTAAAATGGAAAAATTTTAGAAGCTATTTTAGTATCTGAAACTGTAGACAGATTACCTATTACTGATTCACGTAAAGGTCAGTTCGGAAATTTCAATCAGGAAGAAGTGAGGCAATAGCTTCTGCTGCTAATGAAACATTGAAATCGTGGAGAATTACAGAGAAAACAAAATGCAGGAGTTTTGATAAAACAATTGTCAATACAAGGTTATCAAGAGGAGCTTGTGCTCTTCTGAAATAGAAAAGGAACAAAGAAATGCTTTGCATGACTTGTCGTCATCATAATCTTGAAATTATGCTTCAAGAAGTTTTTATATGTCACTCGCAGTTTAGAGCGAACCAGACAAACTGTTAATTCAAAACAATTTAAATCTTTGTGGATATCTATCGATCATGACATATTTGAGACTTCTATAATTAACAATTTAATAAATTAAAAAATAAGAGACATGTTGGAATGAATTAAGCTATTTTAAACTTAATGTAAAATGAAGCAAACATTCAGCCCCACAAGATACATTGCGTTACGAAAATTTGCATAATTAGAATAAAATAGCACGTGACAATATAAAAACCCAGTTTCATGATATATATGTTTTTTTTTTTTTTTTTTTTTTTTTTTTTTTTTTAACACCTTTCCCGAATACCAATAACAAACCAACATGACCTAATAAAATATATAACATTGTTATTTTATCAAGTATTATATTTTATTATTATAAATCTTGTTATTTTTATTATTACTTCTATTATTATTATTATTATTATTGTTATTTATTTATTTATTTATTTTTTTTTAACCAGACCCTTTTCATCATAGAATCTAAAGTAGTTTAGTATTGCTCTGATAAAACACATAATATACATGTTACATAAAATAAAATTACTAAACAAGAAAATAAGGACAGATACTTTAAACTACAAAGGCTATTTATTCATAACTTGTTATCTCCTATAAAATTAAAACCATTGCAAGTTAAATAGAAAATTTGGAGCATTAATTATTTTACTCAGTGTAATAGTAACATTAGAATAGCTTTTGACTTTGAGAATGTGATATATATATTTTTTTTTTATATATAATAAGTCCCTACACATAGTTCTTAGCATTTTAAATGTCTCTATATTGTTAATTTTGAGCAATTTTGCTCTAAAGAAGAAGAAGAAAATATTATTACTTACAAAGGGGGGGGGGGGAGAAGAGGAAAGGAAGTCTCCATGCACTTTGTTCACAGGAGGTAATGTACAGGCTGGAGATCTTGCGAAGGAACGCGGCTACGTTTCTACCATTTTAGAGCCATCGATAAGAGTCTACTTCTTCAGGCTACCGCGGTCAGAAGGAGAGAGATAGAAAAGGTCCTTGGGAGTCTTGGCCCCTCTTTTTTCTTATTAACTTTGGTTGATTTTTTCTTGCATCTAGGAGTGTCCTTCTAGGAGTGTCCATCTAGGAGTGTCCTTCTTTCTAGGAGTGCCCAAACCCACTTTTTATTGGATGTTTATCTATCTTTCACTTTCCTATGATGTTCTTTTTCCATTTTCCGTTCCTGGGATATTATTTCATTTCGTAGAACCCTTGATTTTGTTTATTTATTTATTTTCCACTTTTGTTTATTTTATTACATTTTTATCTTCATAAATGAAGCAATTTATTTTATTTTATTTTTATTTTTATTTTTATTTTTATTTTTATTTTTATTTTTATTTTATTTTTATTTTTTTACTTTATAAATTCATTTTATCGATATGATTAAATTTTTGGTGTAATTCATCCCAACAAGACAGTGCATCTGAAATCCTAGAGTTTTCTCAAAAACAACTTAATAAATTTCAACCCAGAGTCTATTACAAAGAATTATAAACGCTTGCCATCGTTTTCGTAGGAGGTGTACCGGAAAGAGGTGTTAAATTTAGAGCCTCAGGTGGATTGCCTTGACTCGATATATGACGAAGGTCATATATTCGCTCAAGATTTATTTATTTAGTGATCCGTTTTAACTCTCTTAGCAGGAAGATTTTTTTGAGTTCCTCAAGGTTGTTCGTTTGAAGTGAAAATCTACATTTACATTTGATCTAAGGCAAAATCTGCTTATTTTGCGGCTAGAAAATATTTATTTCTCTTAAAGAACTTAAAAGCGTACGGAAATGCAAATAAAGACATTTCTGTGTGTGCCATGAAGAAATCCCTAGGACATTTGTGGTACTTGTCAGAAGAAATAGTTGCTTTTGCCTTTTTCGATGACAATGTCTCTTTTAAAACTAAATGAAAATTGTTACGTGCTGTGAAAAATGACAATTATGAACCCTTTAAATGTGCACGTGTTTATCTTGATTTCATTCACCAAAAGATGTTGCAGTATTTTGTAACAAGCAACACTCAGGTTTTTTTTTTTTTTTTTTTTTTTTTTTTTATGGCTATACCTTCAGACTTTATGGAAACCAATGTGACTAATTGGAATGAAAATAAATCCTATAAGACATGTAAGGTACCCATGCAGCACAGAATGTTTCAGTTATGTTGCAAAAAGCTTACAATCTTTCAAAAACGTAACAGATTTAAGTATGCTCTCTGATACCTTTCTGAAGCATTCGCCCTTTTTGATTTTCTATCTGTTAAGTGATTGTAACGTTTCTGTTACTTATCAGATTTTTTGTTACGATCGCGGACATTTCTACGTTTTTGAAACTAATCGGAAAGCAAACTGAACGTTTTTAGAAGTTTCTGAAATGTTTATAATGTTTCAATGTCATATGATTGTTACGTTTCTGGAACATTTTGTGCTGTTAGGGTACTAGCGACTACAGTCAAAGTTGTTAATGATATAGCCGAACTCGGTGTAGCACTAAAGGATGAATGCAGTAAATTTCATATAACAGATGAAGAACAAAAACAGCATTTATTGCTATTAGTCTAGCAGTTTCTAAGCAAATATCCATATTCTAAAAAATCCATATTAATGTGATAAAATATAGTTAAACACAACAAAAGGATTTTAAGTCAATGATAGATTGTTTTCTTCTTTAAATTTAGATTACAATGTAGTTGAGCAGAATATTCTGAAATGTTCAATACAAATATGTTTCTTTGTTATTACGAAAACAAAGAAATTTATTTATTATTAATTTCTCCTCAATGAAGTTGAAAAAGTCTAAATTTTAAATGGTAGTAGCAACACCTAAATAACCCATGCTAAAAACAAACCATGCTAAACAACCCATACTAAAAATTCATAAAAATTGCTGTAATTCTTTTTTAGTGAGTATAACAAAATGGCGGGGTGTACCACTAAAAATTGTAAAAAAAAAGAACCACGCAAACACACACACACACACACACACACACACACACACACACACACACACATATATATATATATATATATATTTATATACCGGGTGATCCAAAAGTCAGGACGAACTTTAAAAATGAATAATTCGGAAACGAATCAAGATACAAATATACGGTTTGAACCAAACGGATGGAAATGAAGCCGGGTTTTGTGTGGCAACGAAAAAAACAGTTCTGTTGGCGACCAACAGATGGCGCTGTCGGATTTCTGATGTAGGATTATACAAAGCAACAAACGATACAAAAAGGAGCAACTGCAGCAGGTTATGGTATTCGAAGCTTACATGCATCGAAATATCGCATTCTGAGTCGCTACTTTAATCACGCATGGCCTTCAAGATCTCCCGATCTGACACCCTGTGTCTTTTGGCTGTGGGGATTTTTGAAGTCAAAAGTGTACCGCGACCAACCGGAATCACTAGCAGGACTGAAAAATGCCATCCGCCAAAATGTGTCTGCCATAACGCAATAAATGCTACTAAATCCTGTGAACAATGTGGTGAATCGTCTCACAGCTGTACTTCTGAATGATGGACAGCACATTGAGCATTTACTGTAGTAGTACTAATTAACTGTAATTAAGCTGACTTGTAAGTTGTCAACTCTTTTTTCATTTGTAAATCACCTTTTGGTGAAATAAAACACTATAGCGCCATCTGTTGGTCGCCAACAGAACTATTTTTTTTTCGTTGCCACACAAAACCCGGTTTCTTTTTCATCCGTTTGGTGCAAACTGTATCTTTGTATCTTGATTTGTTTTCGAATTATTCAGTTTTAAAGTTTGTCCTGACTTTTGGATCACCCGGTATATATATATATATATATATATATATATGTGTGTGTGTGTGTGTGTGAAATGTGAATGTGTGCTTCAGTAATTTTGCTGGTGACTGTATGTACACTCATTGCCATAAAAAAATACGCACAAGAAAGAATTGTCAGTATGAAACGAAATTTTACATACTCACGTACAACGTTGATATAAGTAAATGATTACAAAATCAAAGCGAAATTATCATTCATTGCAGGAAAACTTACGAAAGAATGTCATTCCATACCGTCCCACACGCTGTGGGTGCGGTGTGTACCTGTAAAGCAATGGAACGATATAAGCATTCACCACGGTTCTTCTCCACACGTACATGATTGTTATCAGTGCCCTAATTAAATCTGGATTCATCGCTGAGAAGACCTGTTTCCATTTGGTTGCATTCCAACCCCATCAAACGCGTCACCACTCCAAACTGAGGAGATTGGGGATATTATTCGCAGCACATGTAATGGCCGCTTCGGTGGCAAATTTTCTTCTGTCAGTCGCATTGTGATAGTAAACACAGAGACATGTCATGCAGGTGCTGCATATGTCCCGATGGAAGACACGAGACAGTTGTCGCTATGCATATGTTTTGTATGATGTGACAGTTTTTCAATTTTTGGTCTGTCGAGAGAGTCCTGCGCCTGATCGCCCTGTATGAGACCTCGCCCTTGTTAACTGGTCCCAACATCACCTCACAGTAAAATCAGAACGGTCTTAGTGGCTTGCTTCTTTCCGAGGTGATCATCTGGATTCCATCATGCCGATGATTCTTCCCCTCTCGGACTCTGATAGCCGCTCGTATTATCTTCGATAGAGGCGTAACGGCATCACTATTTAAAAAGCGTCCCTATGCTTCACATTATGTACAGAAATCCAGCTCTGCTTACATCTTTTTTACTAAAAGGATAGCGAGGTTCATGTCCTATGGTGGCATTATGCAATGCGCAATCATGTTGCATTTCTAATCATTTACATGTACCTTCATGCCGATTTCGTTATGGTCCAACAATTATTTCTTGGTGATCAAATTTTTATGGAAATGAGTGGATATTTTGGAACATCATACTGGGAATAAACTTTACATAAAAAGCGATCAATGTACAATATGTTAAAATGGGAGATAATTTATTTTTATGTAATAGACAATTACATATATATTTTTTGTGTAATTGCATTTCATTATTTTTTTATGCCTGGCATTAAAAATAAATATTAAATTTTGTTATATAAAGTAGAACCTTTTAAACATTAAGCAAATATTTCTCATATTTTAATATTATTTTATTGAATAATCAATGTTCTTAATATTTTATATTTCTTTTATATTCTAGTTTGTTTAAATAATTAATTCCAATGTAAATTCTACGCCATCACAAAATAAATTAAGCAATTAACACTGTGTACGTAAATGAGATTAACCGTGCATCAAAATATTTTGAAATACCTGCAATTAGGTCAGTTATCACTATATAAAGCAAAATATGGAGTAGGAATTAAATTATTTCTATGCAATCGACATGTAAACATGTTTAATTAATTCAAATATTTGTATCCTTTAAGTACAAATTATTTACGACTGAATTAGTTTTAATTCATAATGCGTTTACGTAATTGTTTTAATATATGTCATTACCAAGTTATGTATTAAGGTATAAATATAGCAAAGTGCGTTGCTACAAAGGCAGAAATACTTAATTACAACACATTTAACTTCACATTCGTATACATGCTGTTGTATACGTGTAAGGCAGAAAACAACTACGTAAAATTTGTCTTAAAAAATGTTTGATCAACCAGTTATATACATATATATATGTATATAGTTAATTTTAATTATTTTATTGTTATTTTGAAATGTTTTTATATATAATTTTTTATCATATTATATGAATAAATTGTTTATGGACATGATTTGTAAGGAAATTTCTTAAACGTACTTAAAAATGCTGAAAACAATACATAATACTTATTTCTGCTGGATAAGCTTTCTTGATTACTATTATGCATTAAGGTGATTATCTGAGATTTTTAATTACTAACGATGTGAGAAGTAGTACAAAATATTAATATATGCACCAAATTATAGCAATTCTGCCATTTCTCCCCAAGTTAAAATTCATGCTAGTACCAGCAACAAAAATAGGCTAGTTATTGCTATGTATTGCTATGTCTGCTAGATTTTCATGCTATTATATGCTTTATATTGCTAGCCAGCATCGGATGCTATATTAGCTAGCTAACACAGCAAAAGCATGGCAAGCTATGTACAAGCATTTTATGCTTATTTGTTGTTTAAGCTTCTTCCAAAGCATGGAGAGCTATGCACCTTAACAAGCTATTATATGCTTTTTCATGCTTGCCAGCATAACATGCTATGTAGGTAGCTTAGGTAGAAATAGCATGGCATGCTGTATCCCAGTAAGAAGTGCTAACTTGCTGCACAAGCTTCTTCCAATCATGGCAAGGTATGTACCTTAATAAACTATTATATGCTTTTTTATGCTTGCTAGCATAATATGCTATGTAGGCAGCTTAGGCAGAAATAGCATGGCATGCTATATCCCAGTAAGAAGTGCTAACTAGCTGCACAAGCTTCTTCCAATCATGGCAAGGTGTGTACCTTAACAAGCTATTATATACTTTTTTATGCTTGCTAGCATAATATGCTATGTAGGCAGCTTAGGCAGAAATAGCATGGCATGCTATATCCCAGTAAGAAGTGCTAACTAGCTGCACAAGCTTCTTCCAATCATGGCAAGGTATGTACCTTAACAAGCTATTATATACTTTTTTATGCTTGCTAGCATAATATGCTATGTAGGCAGCTTAGGCAGAAATAGCATGACATGGTATATCCCAGTAAGAAGTGCTAACTTGCTGCACAAGCTTCTTCCAATCATGGCAAGGTATGTACCTTAACAAGCTATTATATACTTTTTTATGCTTGCCAGTATAATGTGCTATATAGGCAGCTTAAGTAGAAATAGCATGGTATGCTATATCCCAGTAAGAAGTGCTAACTTGCTACACAAGCTTCTTTCAATCATAGCAAGGTATCTACCTTAATAAGCTATTACAGGCTTTTTTTTTGCTTGCCAGCGTAATTTGCTAAGTAGGCAGCTTAGGTAGAAAATAGCATGGCATGCTATATGCCAGTAAGAAGTGCTAATTTGCTGCACAAGCTTCTTCCAATCATGACAAGGTAGGTACCACAATGAACAATTGTGTGCTTGTTTATGCTCACCAGCTTCAAATGCTATGTAGGCAGCTTATGTAGAAGCAACATAATGTGCTATGTGGCAGTAAGATGTGCTAATTTGCTATGCAAGCTTCTTCCAATCATGACAAGGTAGATATCACATCACAATGAACCATTTTTTTCCTTGTTAATGCTTGCAAATATCAAATGCAATGTACCAAAGTTAAGCAGCAAGATGCATTAATTTGCTTTTTATGATTGGAACAAGCCCTGTAGCATAGATATATTTCCCAACGTTGGCGAATTACGCCGTTTATTGATCATTTTTTATCAATAATGGCCAATATCTGTAATGCAAAATTGAAAGTTCATAAAAGTTTTTATATTTAGGGTTTTAGCTCATATTTTTCTTTTTATTAAATTTATAAAGTATAGAAAACTGATAATTAATGCTTTAAATTTTGGGAGTGCATCGGAAAAAATTTACCAATATTGATAAACATCACACCGAAGAATGGCAATTGCGATTCAGCCAATCAGAGACAAGCCGCCATCTTGGCTTAGAATTGTAAATAAACAATCTACTAATGGGCCTCACGTTCTCTGTTCCTTTCATGGATGTACTTTACCCAAACTTTTGCTATAAAAGATAAGTAATATTTAATTGATTTCTTTATATATATCGTAGCATTTTTTTATTTTTATCATAGCCTATTTAAATTTATATAACGTTAAATCTGATTACAGCGTGGAAGAATTCTTTCCGCAATGTAGGCTTAAGTAGAATAAGCAATTTATTTTTTCCTTTTGTAAACAAATTAATGTAAGACTTCGTATTATTTTGCTTGCCATTATTTTAATTTTCTCAAATATCAATATTCCGAATGATAATATGACAAGTTTGAATTGATCTACTGTTTTTGTTTTATTATTTAATCAACACTGTTTGCTTTATTTACGCATGTTAAATATAATCGTAGTACTAAGAACGGCGATATTAGAAATTAAAATATTAGAAAGACTAAGTTTGCTTTTCATAAGTATTGTAATGTGAGCGATAAGTTAAATCTGCTTTGATATATTCATATCAGTTATATGTTGTATGAGTGCTGACATTAATTCAGTAAAGTGGAAAATGTACATATTTCAGTAAAAATACCTTTTTCTTGTAATATTTAAGTAGATATTCATGTTATTACTTAAATTCACTCTATAGTATGTAAAATTTGTAATAACTTTTTAGATACTAAAAAAAATTCTAATTTTTAAAAACAACAACTTAGGAAAGTATTTACTTTGCTATTCAATACAAAATTACTTGTGCTATTCAATACAAAAGTTACTTATCATTACAGATGTAAACAACATATGAAATAGCATAACTATACGCAATTTGTGACTTTAAATCTTGTTAATTATAATTTATTATACTTATTAAATATATGAAGAATAGGAAGCATTTGCATATGATATTGATTTTTAAAATTTAAAGAGAGGCATATTTAAATATTATATATTAAAAAAAAAAAAAAAAAAATATGCTTTTGAGTCTTTTCATATCAGGCATAGGTTACTAAACACCCTCCTCTTCCTTGAACTCTCTCTGAAAAAATTTTTAATTTTTGAAATTTAGGGTAATATTTTTACAGTGAAACATCGATAATCTAAAAACCTATAAATCGTCACTGATGACCTTTTTTACACATACGCTTTTTTCTTCTTCACCCATAAACCGTAATATTCAAGTTACTTTGACCTTGGCACAGCATAATGCTGACTTTTATGTATTGTCAGTAAAGTTTATGAATTTTCATTTAATTTTACAGATCTAAGTATCAATATGTTTTTTTTCATGTATTGATCAAAATGTCGATAAAAATTCTAAAAAAGAAAACTAATTTTTTTTTGCCTCAGTATTTAGTATTGCAAATCTAAAAGTTATATATTTAAAAGAAAAAGGAAATTGTTCCTGTTTTTGATTAGGCCGCTATTCAAACTATCGGTGCAATTAGTGTGGAGGCTATTTGGACTTCTTCCTTGTTGCACTGGTAGCGCCATGGCCCTACTAGATCACTCCTCGGCACCAACATCGTGAGAGCGGCCATAACAATTGACGATTTTTCTGAAATCAAATGCATTGGAAGTTAGGGTCGGCGCCCAACGTCACCACGGCAGAACTAACTTAGTTTTGTATATGAAGCTGCATAAGTTTTTTCCGTTTGCAGAGCATTTAAATTGATTTAATTAAATTTAAAATGCAGTCTTCCGATACTCAAAAATATATGAATCATAAAAATAATTGTGGCAATAATTTAAACCCAATTCATTGAAAAATAATAAATGATGTTAGTCGTTTTCTTCTAAATAACATATACTCTTCTTCAAGTTTTTGTCTTGCATGAAAGAAGGAGGAAAGGACCAGAAAGAAAGAAAAAAATTATTTAACAATTTTTTTAAAGGAAACAAATTAAGAGGAGACCGATCCCTACCCCTTCTTGATAAAATTGAAAATAGCAAGGTACACAATAGTACACCATTTTACAAGATACAATGCTTATTTTCACATTTGTTTACAATTGGAATCGATAACACAAACTGATTTTCAGGGTTGGCAGCGAGCGCCATCTACTTTATTCCACAGCATGCATTGATCTTTGCAGTTTTGTTACGGCCACTTACGACGTTGGCGCCGAAGAGTGATCTAGTAAGGCCGTGGTAGTGCTTACTTGGACCGTATTTGAATATAATCTCAATGCAAACATCATAATATGAAAATCTCTGTTTCATACTAATGATTGTGCTTGTTTCAACTGCAAATTCAAACATTTAACATTTTGAAAGTGTGTAATGTGACTGATCTGCAATCTATGTTATAAACATTGCCGTTAGAAATCATTACAAAATAAATACTAAAGTCATTTTCAGAAAATTCATACATATATTTGTATAGAAAATTGGGTTTGATTTGTATCGAATTGTATTTAAATGGTTTAATTGTTAAAGAAAAAAGAAATAGAAAAACGAATACATCTATGTAGCTGAATATACAGATTTATTTATACATATTCATAAACAGGCATATTGCGAAGTTTTTTTTTTTCATAGATTGAAAATACTCAAACTCATACTACGATCTGTTTTCATGTTGCATTTTTTGGTTTTACTATTGAATTTTCGAAAGCTTTATTATTTTCATTTTTGCTTTTTTAAAATTATTTTGAGTTATTGCCCTTTTATGAAGAAGTTTAGCATCATTTAGAGTACAAAATTTCTGTGAAAATAATTAATCTCTATCCCACCCACAAAAAAAAAAAAAAAAAAAAAAAAAAAAAAAAAAAGAGAAATTTTATATGTGGGGACGAGACATGTATTCTTTCTAAATTTTACTCCTTTATCAGTGCTAACTTATTCTCCTTGGGAAAGATTGTCTGAATAGCCTGTACGTTAATCGCACCAATGGTCCGATTAGCCACTTCGTTTTGATAATGATGTTGAAATCAAAATAAACAAGAACACTGGAAATCTGTTTTTCTTTGTAAAACCAGCCCTGTAAGACAAACTATATGAAGATTTGATTTTTTTTTTTTTTTGGGAGGGGGGGGGTGTACAAAAAAAAAATGCGTGATAGTAAAGAATCAAACAGTTTTTACATGGACTTGAAAAGTATGTTTTCATCATCGACAGTACACTGATATGTTAATCAACAATAGCAGATATATCTTTAATATGTTATTGAACATGCATGCAATCAATCAAATACAAACTGAAAAATAGAAAATAAGAAAACAAATGAAATTGAATGATATTTGATAGAATATATGTAGCACTTTGCAAATTCTTGATCTTATATGCTATGAAATTAGTATTAATTTTAATTTATTATTTGATCAAAATTTAGTGAACTTTATTGCTGTTTTATAGATTATTAATTAAAAATTTTTAACTCATTTCAAACATTATTTTAATTATTTAAGTTTTTGATAGGGATTTGTATACAGTTTTCAAAATTATTAAGAAATTTTCCTGTGGATGTTGTTGATGATATGGCATTTTCTGATCACCTGTAATTAAAAAAAACTGATAATCTGGCAACGTTTATTTCCCCTCGTTGCTGGATTATCAATTCTTTACTGTATTTAAATGTAATCTGTGAATATATTTATATATATATATATATATATGTATTATTTATTTTCAGGACTCAGAACTTGTTTGAACATCTGTGGACCTCAGATGCAGATGTTTGCAGTTTTTGAAAAAGATTTAGGATATGAAGTTAATATGTAAGTACCTTATTGTTTTTCTAAAATATTTTTTTTAGTTACAGTGGAGTGTAAGGTTGATTTTTTTTATTTTTTTTTTTATATGAATTACCGTAATTTTGGGAGTAAGCGCCACGGCACTTATGAGTTTAAAAGTTATTAAATAGCCGATGTGGCGCTTCTACCGGGTGCGACGCATATGATAGATAATTTATTTTTTTAAGTTTTCTACAAAAAATGTCGAAAAAAGTTAAATTTGCCGTCAATAGATGGCACTATGTGAAAGGTGAATCTTTCTCATAGAATCGCTGATTTCACGTGTTTACCCGCAGGATTGCTCTCACCCCTTTCCTAAAAATAGGTTGCTCCTTATGTAGTGGTAAAGCGATCTGATTGGACCTTGTCTCTCTCTCACGCTGCTTACTTACAATCGTTGCATTGTGCGTAGTTTCTTTTCAAGTGTGTTTTTCGTGTTGCTATTTTTTCATTTTTTTTAATAATTTGATTATTTAAAAATATTTCACAATGGCTCTTAAGCAACTTAGGAATTATTCTGCTGCATTTAAACTGCCAAGTAATCATGAAAGCCGAGAGTATTGGTAATCGTCTGGCTGCACGAGAATTTGGCATGGATGAAAGATGTGTTTGCCGATGGCGATCAGAAAAATCCGTGATCGAAAGAATGCTGATAATGAAAAAGGCAAGGCGTGGCGGTACAGCCCATTGGCCGGAGTTGGAGATGAATTTAGAAAAACTGGATTTTAGAACAGTTTGATAAGGGGCTCTCAATCTCAACTGCAAGAATTCGCATGTAAGCTAAAAAGATTGCTGCTGACATGGGAGTTTCTGATTTCAGAGGAAATGCTAATTGGTGTTTTCGATTCATGAGGAGACATACGTTTTCCATAAGGCAGAGAACGACTGTGGGGCAGAGTCTACCTGCTGACTGGTTTGAAAAGAAAAATCAATTTCTTGATTTTGTAATGAAATTAAAAACCGAAAAGAATTTTAAGCCTTCCCAGTTAATCAACATGGACGAAGTTCAGCTAACTTTTGATCCCCCCCAATAGAACTGTGACTTCAACTGTAGAGAAGAGTGTTTCGATTTCCACCACAGATCACAAAAAAAAACTTCTTTTACTTGTGTTTTATCATGTACCGTGAGTGGGGAAAATTTTAAGCCGATGTTGATATTTAAAAGGAAAACGTTACCCAAGGAAAATTTCTCATCGGATGTTGTTATAAGATGTAACAAAAAAGGATGGATTAATGAAAGTCTGATAGACTGGTTTAGTGAAATTTGGAGAAAAAGAAAAGGTGCTTTTTTCAGCAAAGTGGTATGTTGATTATGATTATTTTTTGAGGGGGGGGGGGAGTGCTATATTTTGTAAGTGATATATTTCATTCAAAAATATAAAAATTTTCCAAAATTGTTTCTCATAAAAATCTATAGTTTTGTCTTGGTACATTCTATGATATAATCTTACCTGTACAATCTTTTTTTTTTTATATCTGATTTTTCTTTTCTTTTTAAATTTCATTTATTTGTTTATTTATTTACTAGCAGGCAACGCCCGCTTCGCTGGTCCCTATTTTTAAATGAATCACTATAATGAATTCTCAAAATTGCATTAATTTTTATCACATGAAAAAAAAGAGAAACAAAATCTGAGTAGGAAAAATGTCGCACCGGGTTCTCACTGCCTTCGGAAAAAATTCCCAAAATGCTCTAACTCTTATTTCTATTATTTTCCCACTTCGCCCCCCCCCTCCTGTCTATCCTAATAATTTTACAAATTTGAAAATATCCGCAATCGATTTGTAAGTATCAAAAACCTCTATGCACCAGTTTTGAACGATATATCTCTATTTTTATTTTTTTACCGCTCTACTCCCCCCTCCCTTCCCGCCCTCCCAATAATTTTAAAAATTCGAAAATATCCGCAATCGATTAATAGGTATTGGAAACCTCTATGTACCAATTTTGAATGATCTAACTCTATTTTCTTTTTTTTTGCCCCTCTGCCCCCCCTTCCCGGCCCTCCTAATAACTTTACACTTTCGAAAAAATCCCCATTCGACTTGCAGGCCTCTAAAATCTATCTGTACCGATTTTGAACGGCCTAACTGTATTTCTATTTGTTTTTGACCATAGCCCCCCCCCTTCCCGCCCCACCTAATAATTTTAAAAATTCGAAAGTATCTGCAATCGATTTGTAAGTATCGAAAACATCTATATACCAATTTTGAACGATCTAACTCTATTTTTATTTTTTTGCCCCCCCCCTCTCCCTTCCCCCTTTCCCGGCCCTCCTAATAACTTTACACTTTCGAAAATATCCCCATTCGACTTGCAGGCATCTAAAACCTAACTATACCAATTTTGAACGGCCTAACTGTATTTCTATTTGTTTTTGCCCCATAGCCCCTCCCCCTTGCCGCCCCCCCTTCCTGCCCCTCCTAATAATTTTACAAATTCGAAAATATCCGAAATCGATTTGTAGGTATCGAAAACCTCTATATACCAATTTTGAACGATCTAACTCTCTTTTTATTTTTGCCCTCCCCCCCCCCACTGCTGCCCCACCTGGGGGCTGAATTTCAAAAATTCCAGAAATTTGTTTTCAGATATTTGCATTAGCTTTATTTTAGAGCAAAAACTTCACGCATATCTATTTTTTTGTTTGAGATATATAGGATTATGCGAAATCACGTTTTTACGCATGTGAAATCACGTTTTGCCCCCCCGCCCCCCTTGGGGACCGAATTTTGAAAATTCCAGAAATTGGTTTTTTGACATTTGTATTAGCTATATTTTAAAGCAAAAATTTTACGGATATCTGTTTTTTTGTTTGAGATATGAAGGATTTTGTGAAATCACGTTTTGCCCCCCTCCCCCCCTTGGGGGGCGAATTTTGTAAAATCGCTTCTTAGTGGATGCCTACGTCATAGAAAGAACATTGTCACAAAATTTCATGCTTCTAGGTCCAGTGGTTTGGTCTGGGCGTTGATAGATCACCCCCTCACTCACTAACTCACTCAGGAAGTGTTCTTTTATATATATAGATACCTTGGATACATTGCTACTAAAAAAAAAATAGCAAGTTTTTTTTTTTTTTTTTTTTTTTTTTTTTTTTTGGGGGGGGGGGGCTACATTTTGTAAGTGATATATTTCATTCAAAAATATAAAAAATTCCAAAATTGTTTCTCATAAAAATATATGATATTGTCTTGGTACATTCTATGCTATACTCTTATCTGTTTTGTTTTTGTCTTTTAATATTCACATTTCACATTATATATTCAAGTTTATTTCCTAAGTTATTAAATTACTGTACTACTATATCTCTTTTACTGTATCATATGTAAGAGATTAATAATGCGATTGTCAGGAAAACTTTCTAATTACAATTGTTATTGTTAGTTCAAACAAGTTTTGTTCCTAAAAAAGTTTAATGAATGAATATTACATTAACTTTTTCTCCTAAAAATTAATGTGAAATAATAAGTTCTATTTAAGTTGCATTAAATTTCCTCACTCATTTTTTTTTTCCCATAATCATATTTAATTGCTATATATGACATAATAAAATATCTTATTTTAAACTTGTTTTTTTATTAAGTCATGTAATCAGATTCAGTAACCCAAATATTTTGTAAACATGATTTATGCTGTATATTCATGATTTTCAAAAATAAAGTAGAAGTATAATTTCTTATTTATTAAAAATAAGTCATCTTAATCTATTAATTGCTTCATTAGGTTAGGATATAAGCTGAATAACATTGTTTATTAAGAGAGATAGGACTATGATTTGTATACATGTTAGCATAGACAACATCTGTTTTGAACATCCATGTTCAAAACTTGTATGATCATTCTGTGCTTGTTGTATACTATTATATACTAAAAATTCTTTCAGTTCAATGAATTTATCAAATTTTGTAATTATATTCAATAAATCTAAATGTTTTATATGCCATATATTCATTTTTCGTATTCATAATTAAAGTAGTTCATGCAATTATTTATTTATTAAGAATAAATCATTTTAATACACTTTCCAAAGCATAGCTGAATTATATTGTTCATTAAATATATATGCTGTCAAAAAAAGTCCTATTTTCTTACAGAAATTTTCTGCAATTCAGAAAAGTACATTCTATCAACGAAAAAATTATGTTGGTAGAACATATTTTTCTGGATTACAGAAAATTTCTGGCAGTGAACTGCAGCAATCAGGACTTTTTGTTGACAGTGTATATATGTATACTTAGAAATTCTGATTCAAAAACAGGACTTAAGTACTAAACTACATTCTACTTAGGCGTTCTCCCCCCCCCCTTTTCTTTAATATATTATAATTATAATTTAATAGTTGTCTTTCCATTTAAATGTACCAGAAGCAGGGGGGGGGGAGGCTTCTTTACTTTAAAATAGGAAGTTAATTCCTTAGCAATAGTATATTAATTTAAATGAAAACTAAACTCACTGTATATTGGAATATATATTTATATACACACACATTCTGCTTTTATGATTTGTATATAGTTTTTCCATTATATCACATTACTTCGTGAATAAGAATCAGGGTTGGCACGGTTTAAACCAACTGGGTTTTTTTCCCATAAAAACCAATTGGTTTTTTTAGTTTTTTCCTTTTCAAAAAATTCAAAATTTTTATTCTGTTGTCCCTTTTTTTAAATGAAATTTATAAATTATTTTTATGTAAATGATGTTTACTTTTAATTCAATTTATTTCTCTTGTAATATTGCTTCAGAGAAGGTTTTAGTTATGTGTTTTAAGTTTGACTGGCTGGCTGTATTAAAAGTTATGTATGTAATATACAACAATAACAACAAAGATATAGAAATTGTAAAAGAAAAATTTCTATATTAATTATCTTAAAAAAATATAAATGAAATTGTCTAAAGCCTTGGTTTTTAAGAACACAAAACGAGAACGTCAACGTATTCGGCGTCTTTGCGCATGCGTCACGACGCTCTTTTCTGCGGTTTCAACGCCAGCGCTGATATCAAGGAGACTCTGATTGGAGCGTCGCGGCGTCGAAAACGTTGACGTTTGCTTCCGAGTTCTTAAAAACAAAGGCTTAAGGCTAAATGCAGTAAAGTAAAATAAAATAAAAAACAGTGGAAAGCACTCTTATTTTATACAAGACATAAGGTGAAAAATGTATAATTAAAAAAACTGCTCTATCTTTGTTTCATTCAAAACTGAACAAAGTTGTCTTTAACTGGGTATTTGTTATAATACCAGGGCTCGAAATTTCAACCCATCTTTCACTCGCCGAAAAAAAAGTTTTACTCGCCACAAAATAGCATTTTTTTTTTCTTCTTTTTTACGCATTTTGGGTTTTTTATTTTTCTTAACTATTTGAAATTCTTTTACAAATATGCCTAAAATTATATATATTAAAAGTGTGTCATAATGTCTCATAATTATCTATAATCAAAAATCATTAACATTTGAGATTTGAAAAAGATTAAAATACCTATAAATGCAAAGAATCATTATTTATTTTCCTTTTTACATGAGAAATGTCTTTTTCGTCCATTTTATTTTTGTAATCAGATGAAATGTCGATGAGTATAACTTGTTCATTTTTGTCATTTGAAATAGCCATTTCGGAATTACTTTTTCGATAAAATCATTGATTACAAATTATAACAGTGGACTCGTGTATTTTCGCTCTGATTGAAGAAATCACAATGGAAGAAACGAAACTGCCCTAAGAGATTAAAACTTTTATGCATGCACTAAGCATTTCTCCTTTTCCAGGCTGGGCAGCGCACACACAAACTCAGCACTCCAAGAAGAGAAAAAGAGAGGTTAAATATGAGGTTATAAGATGGCAAGATTTTGCCATATATAAATCTATAAAAAGAGTTCTGTCACATTATCGTGTAAGAATTCTGTCTATAACTAGACCAAATTTTTACTCGCCACAGTAAAAATTTCACACGCCAGTGGCGAGCTGAAATTTCGCACCCTGATAATACGGTAATCAATAGCAGCCCATTTTCTTATCTATATAGTAAATCTAAAAGCAACATATGCTGATTTTGAACTATCAAAAAAAAAAAAAAAAAAAAAAAAAAAAAAAAAAATGTTGCATTAGAATATGTCCAGGCAGTTAAAAAAAAAAAAAAAAAACTTTGATTTTAAAATTTCAAACAAAAAGTTCTCCATTCAAAGACATTTTGTGAATTATTTTATTAAAATGTGACAGTAGTAGAATTAAGAAAATGACTGTAAAAATTTTAATATCTAACTAAGTATAGAAAAATGTTGAAATAATTCTAATCGCAAAAGATTCTACAACCGGTGTAGTGTGTTTTCTTAAAATAGAAAATTTAATTTGAAAAAAGCTATAAAACATGTAATTTTATTTGAAATATTAAATGTAAATTCTATTCAATAATTAACTTTCAAATGGATCACAATATTCCATTACATAATCCAAAATTGCACCTGTGAGGGTTGTGCATGCACTGTGCACGTATATTCCTTCCGAACTCAAACTTTTATTATTAAGAAAATAAAATTAAAAAAAAAAATCTTTTATCATTGGGTAAAAACTTGTACCGGGTCCCAAACCCATGCGCGGTGCATGCACATATTCTGAAATCAAACTTTTATTCTTAAAAAAAGAAAATTTAAAAAATCATTATGATGTATTACTTACGAAATTATTTTAATTAGTAGCTGAGATACAAAAGAAAACCTAATCAGGACATCTCAAAACGTGTAAATCGGGTGAAATCTCGAATTCCACTTTCGATAATATAAAAGTACTTTAAAATATCTTATGAATGATGTATTAAAAATAATTTAATCATAATTAGAATTGAAATATTGAAATTTTAAAGTATTACAGCAGCATCTGGTGGTAGAAATTTCTGTAATCTACTTTCGATTCCAAATCAACAAAGTTTTCAAATGATGTATTACTTATGAAATTATTTTAATTAGTAGCTGAAATACAAAAGATAACCGATTCAGGACACCTCAAAACATGTAAATCAGGTGAAATCTCGAATTCCACTTTCGATAATATAAAAGTACTTTAAAATATATTTTGAATGATGTATTAAAAATATTTTAATCATAATTAGAATTTGAAATATTGAAATTTTAAAATATTACAGCGCCGTTTGGCGGTAGGAATTTCTGTAATCTACTGTTCAATTCCAAATCAACAAAGCTTTCAAATGATACCCTTCTCAAAACAATTAAAGGATATTGTAAGTCTTATATAAAATAACGGTATAAGCAAAAATTTTTTTTTACAGTAAACGGAAGAAGAGGGTCACAAATACAAATTTTTCTCGTTTTCAAACTTCGGAGTATGGAAATTTTGAGTTTGACCTCAAAAGTGACATTTTAGCGGCAGCGAATGAAATTTGGCTTTACTCTAAATGAAAGATAAAGCGGAAAAGAAAGGTCAGTATTCAGTAAGTGCATTATTTCGATGATTGAGATGTCTTAACGAAGGGATTTAACCGATTCAATAGCTTGGAGAGCTGTTGGTCGGTAAGAGGGGGTTCAAACTAGAGATGGAACGAAGCTTCGGCCACCTTACCGAAGCTTTGGCCTGGCCGAATAATGAGCGTGATTCGGCCGATTCGGCCTATAAAAATTTATGTTGTGAATATTCTTTTAACAATTGTTATTATATAAAATATTGTCATTTAAGTTATTCACAATGGCACCTTATAATAAAACATAGTAGAAATTTATATTTAATTTGAAAGTTTGTGTGCATTGACCCTTTGGAACCCTAAATCATACAACAATTAATAATATATTTTATTTAAATTGGAAGTTGCCAAGAAATAAGTTACATTACATTATATTTAGTTAACAATTTAATTATATGAACAGCTTTAGTTGCTTTAAAATGAAGTTATTAAAATATTGCATGAAACATTCTTTAAATATTTCTATCTTTGAAACTTAGTCGTAGTCATACACAGGGGTGTTCAGAGTTTACACCTGATTTCAGGGTTTTTTACTCAACCCATCTGTATTTTCATATTTCCTATAAAGCTATTTTTTGCTTTCATTGGTTGTTCATTTGTTATCCAGGTGATATGTGAATGAAATGTAAAAGGATTGAGGGCTTCTGGCCTAAACAATTTGAGTATTATGAGATTTTTTTTTTTTTTTTTTTTTTTTTTTTTTTTTTGTGGGGGGGGGGGAGTTAATTTGAGGCTCTAAATTTCAGGGTTTTTACCTTTGAGTCACAATCACCCCTGCATATATAGTCAATAACCAAAATTAACAATATAGTCAATAATCAAGATTAACAATTACCCAGGATTATAAAATATGCAGAGAATTGTTGAAAAATAAATAAAAGCTGAAGTTTTATTTATTTTTTTATAAACCAGAATATGAGGAGGGTGTCTATTACTTGCACATCCACCCTAGATCTAAATTCTAAATATTTATTCCAGATAATTAAAGTTATAAAATTTATTCTAGATTATCACATGATAAAATGTTTTCTAGGTTAATAAAAGACATACTGTAAATTGTTTTTTATGTTTATTTTCATCATATTGCATACAAGGTTAATTAACTTTACTTCATTTTATCATTTATCACACAATTTTAAATTATGACGCAAAAACGTCAATGTTTTTGCATTTTTAGGAAATATTCTATTCCTTTTTTCCTCATACATATTTTCAGCTTCAGAAAATAACCTTTCGCTATATATACTGCTACTTGGAGCAAATAAATAGCGTTTGGCCGAATCAGATAATCTGGGAAATATTTTTTTATTCTCTCTCTCCATCTCCACCAATTCTAACAGACAATGTGTTCTATTTAAAAGCAGATTGTTTATATATACTTCCAGCTCTTTAGCCGATGAACCTTTAGAGTGTTCTGTGAGTAATTCATTGTTTGTGATTTCTGCAAAACAATCCCACAATGATGCCGGAGCTTCGGCCGAAGCTTCGGCGATTAATTGGCTGAAGCTTCGGTATTCGGCGCTTCGGCCAAACTGTGCTTCGTGCCATCACTAGTTCAAACACAAACCAAAGTAACCGAAACCACTGGATTTCCGCAAAGGGAGGTTTCCAGGATTTGAAACCGATTTTTGGAGACTAGAAATGCAGGCTGAAGATCAGGGCAAGATCATAGAAAGCAACAAAGTCCAACGAACATCGATATTTAACGTTAACTGCTCGGAGATACCAAAACATTAATGCCTCTCTTCTTCAACAATTACCTTTTCTCGGCTACTAGCTCCACGTTTTTGACCCAAACTGTCCAAAACCGGCTACATGCTATAGCAGTAGGTCTGATGATCTCATCTCTATATCGACGACCGGTCAAAGATCCATTTTGAATGATGTGAGGATCAGTGCACCCATGAATGGTCCCCCCCCCCTCCAACTGCCAAATCTGATACTTATGTGCACAAGTGCAGGATTGTTTCAGTGCGACTTTCCTTACAAATGAAAATATGCCTATTATCGTGATGAACAGAAAAACGAGACTTGCCAGAAAAAAAAAAATATTGCGCCATTCATTTCTCTCCACTTTACATGCTCTGTCTGCGAGCGCGACGATTTCTTACTGTTAATGTCCTAACACACATTATTGGTCGGTAAGCATACAGACCTACAGCATGGAGCCGATTTCGGATAGTTTGGGTCGAAAATGTGGGGCCGGTAGCCGAGAGAAGGTAATTGTTGAAGAAAAGAGGCATTCATGTTTCGGCATGTCCGAGCCGTTAACGTTAAATATCGACGTTCATTGGACGTTGTTGCATTCTATGACCTTTCCCTGATCTTCAGCATACATTTCCAGTCTTCAAAAATTGGTTTCAAATCCTGGAAATCTCACTTTGCGTAACTTCAGTGGTTTCGACTACTTCGGTTTGTGTTTGGACCCCCTCTAACCGGCCAACAACTCTCCAAGCTATTGAATCGGTTAAATCACTTCGTTAAGACATCGCAATCATCGAAACAACGCACTTACTGAATATTGACCTTTCTTTTCCGCTTTATCTTTCATTTAGAGTAAAGCCAAATTTCATTCGCTGCCGCTAAAACGTCATCTTTGAGGTCAAACTCAACATTTGAATACTCCGAAGTTTGAAAACTAGAAAAATTTGTGTTTGTGACCCTCTTTTTCCGTTTTCTACAAAAAAATTTCGCTTGTACCATTATTTTATATAAGACTTACAATGTCCTTTAATTGTTTTGAGCAGTGTATATTACTTATGAAATTATTTTAATTAGTAGCTGAGATACAAAAGATAACCTATTCAGGACACCTCAAAACGTATAAATCAGGTTAAATCTCGAATCCCACTTTCATTAATATAAAAGTACTTTAAAATATTATTCGAATGATATATTAAAAATAATTTAATTTGAAATTTTAAAATATTACAGCGCCATATGGTGGTAGAAATTTCTGTAATCTACTGTTCAATTCCAAATCAACAAAGCTTTCAAATGTTGTATTACTTATGAAATTATTTTAATTAGTAGCTGAGATACAAAAGAAAACCTAATCAGGACATTCTACATGTAAATCACATGGAATCTCTAATTCCATTATCTGCAGTAGTCGGTTAATGGAAGTAAAAAGGAAAAATAAATATTTTTAAGTCCTTAAAACCTATATATACCACGGTAGTCAGGTAATGGAAGTAAAAGAAAAAGTATTTTTTTAGTACCTTCAAATGTATTTTGTTGCTATGGGAACTCCTATCGTCTATTGAAAGATAGATTACTTGTTAGAATAAAATTTAATTTGCAATTAAAATGTAACTGCTTTGTTTATTAACCAAAATTGATGAAATTTGAACTGCAGGTTGGTTTTGTGCTGCATATGTTGTATATTAAGTGTTGTGTACGAAAAAGAAAATTTGAAGCATTTTGAAATTTGCAATTTTTAACCCCAGTTCAAGATCATGTGACATTAATGACTTCCAGATGTTTTGTTTCTGTTCCAGACAGCGGTTAAAATCGTCTGCTGATAGAATGCCTCTTTTTAAGCAATAAGCTGTAGATTTTTGGTCATTTTTCGATCGACATGGGTTGACGTTTTAATTAATATCTCCAAAACTAATTAAAATTTTAAAATTCTGTTTTCAGGAGCCCCTTTGGAAGGCTCCTGAGCATCCGTATGTCAATTTTTATACTTCTGCGTTCAATAGGGGCTGAACGTATAGAAGAACAGACAGACAAACCTTTCCTTTTATTGTTATAGATAATTATTTTTATTGTGTTGTGTCAAACATTGCTATAAAATATTTAATTGAATGAGTTAATCTTATTATTTTATAATTGTTTATACTATATATATTGTTCTGTAGTAAAATTGTATTGTGCATTGTTGCACAAGATCACCACTGTTTTAACAACAGCCCCCCCCCCCCCCCGCCGATTGCTGCTATCATCTTTCAGGCTTTTTGAGTGTAAGCCATTTTCATCCCTGACTACGTGCAAATTTCGCAGACAGATTATGAAATTTTAAAAACCTGTTGCAGACATCTACAAAATTTTCTGTCACTGGGTGTAGGACCAAGCCACTGGCTAAGTTATTTATTAGGGTGTTATCCAACTGCATTTGTTAGTCTTAACCCCCCTCCCCCTTTCACTTACTCTCTTGCGAGTTTATATCTTACCACCCCTTCGCTCTGAATAGGAAGAACCCAAGTCTTGGGATGTTTTCCCATAACATCTTTTGTTATGGGTATCTATTTCATTACTTTCAGTGGAAGGATCTAAATTCATAACGGGGGTGTTTCAGGTAGCAGGAAGCATTTGCATATCCGAGGGCAGTTGGTATTTTTTTAAAGTGGGCGAAAAATAAGCGAGTGCAGTTGGTAGTCGCCCATTTATTATACAGTCCTTAAATTAGCATCTTTTACAAATATTTTATGATGAAGGATGAATTCATGACATGATTTAATTTAGAATTTATAGCTTTGAGGACATCAAAATTGATTATTTTCAGAAAATCATTCTTTAGTCTTTAATTTTAGGGTTATTTTTGTTTTATTGTTTTAAGGGAAAAGCAACAGACCTATCGTCACTTGTAAACTTCCTAATCAAACATCTTTAAAACAAATGATCAAATGTATTAGGTCGTTGCAAAAGTTTGTGTGGTTTTTTATTGCTTCATTTCATAAAAATACATCAAATCAAATAACAATTTTTAATCAAAATACTCTCCATTACTTTCTACAACCTTTGCCCATTTTTCGGGTAACAAATGTATACCACGGCGATAGAAGCGATTGAGGCAATAAAATGATCCGCGTTCGCACGAACTTTTGCAACGACCAAATATATGGTGTTTACGCAAAAAACTAATAGTTTTGAAAGTTCTTTTCAAAAAAGTATAAATTATGTGCATCGTTTTTGCTTTTTAAATCACTATTTTTATACTAAAAAAAGCTGACAATATTTTAACATATTCACTTTCGACCATTTACTCACTGTGATTGGTCAGTTAGTATTTGAAGCTGAAACTCACAATTTGACTTCCGCTCACAGCTTCCGATCAGTTCATTGTAGGGCCAAAAATGATTGTCGTAAACATTTTGATGAGATCTTGCAAATTCAATATAGAGAAATTGTCACTTTGAAAACATTACGACTTCATTGTACGACCCCCAGATCTGTTTTGAACTTCAGCAACATTTTTTTATCGGTTTCTTCATCTCCTATTTCTAGGTTACTGTCACTGGTAATGTAATTAGTTAGTGTAACATTATTAGTCACATTTTGTTTTCCAGATTTAATGTGTCCCAAAGAAAACTGTCCTGAGGATCAGCTGTCTTTTTCTCTTTTTAACAGTAGGAACTCTGATTCAGTACAAGGTTTAAACAAAGTTGCTGGATTATCTTGATCCTGTGTTTCCCTTTGATACAGTTTATTACGCCCTTATCTCAAGGTTGAATTTTTGATAGGCATTTGATGGAAAATGATATAATGTAATGTTTTTAATCTGAATGCTTGTGTTATGGGCAGCACAGTTATCAAACACTTTCTCTGTTCACGTGCCGTTGAACACTCAAAAAAAAAAAAAAAAAAAAAAATTCAATACTTGCATTTAAGAGAAACTGTGACTAATGACAGCTTACTAATACATTTCCAGTGTCAAAGTAATCATCACACAAGCCAGCAAAATGCACATGCTCTGAAGTAGAAAGAGCAGGTGATAGAGGAAAAGACAGAAATATATCTCCCATTGTGCATTTATTCAAAGAAAATACATAGGAAAAGTGAAATTTTAGTTTTCAATTCAAATGGGAAAACTCGGCAATATCCGATGCTAATGTTTTTAGTTGGTTATTGTAACCAGTCTCAGACTTTATTAAAGTGTAGTAGATTCAAAGGGAGCAATAAAAGTTTGTACTAACCTATACTTTGTAACATCCAATCTCATTTTAAGAGGGCTTTTTTGGAATTATTTATTTTGGGAAGAGGAGGGGGTGGTGGTTGTTTTAAAGTGTGCCAACACTGTTTAAAGAATGTTGTTTAATGACTGAAGCTTAGGATATAGCACTTAATTTACAAACTGCAAATTTCAAATATACTTTTTCAGTCATTTTTTCTTTTTATATACAGTGGGTAATCAAATAATAATAATAATATATTTTTTTTTTTTTTTTTGGGGGGGGGACGACTTTTTTTAAATTTTTATTTTATTTTATTTTTTTTAATACTAGATTTACACACACACATATGTATATTCATTTCTTGTGTCATTTTCATTTCAGGTCAAATGAGAGAATATCTGCTTAAAAAAGGGAAGGACATGTCTGGAAATGAGGCTGAAATAAAAAAAAATTGCAGTCAAATATGTACCCGATAAAATTAAAAAAGAAATTGTAATAAA
Organism: Salticus scenicus; assembly: GCA_963930645.1. Classification (NCBI taxonomy): domain Eukaryota; kingdom Metazoa; phylum Arthropoda; class Arachnida; order Araneae; family Salticidae; genus Salticus; species Salticus scenicus. The sequence continues at coordinate 114,417,476 of OZ005652.1, read as the reverse complement.
TCTTTTTTAAATAATTTGCTTTGTCCTTTTCTGTATATAAATACTGCAAAGAGAAAAAATGACTACTGATAGAAATATAATGCTGTAATAGCAAAAATGAAAAGCAACAGACAGTAGAAAGGTCATTGCTGGTATTGGTAATGTAAAATATCCAGTTTTTTTTTTTTTTTTTTTTTTTTTTTTTTTTTAAGGATTTATGTATACTTGGGTAAATACCCATCGGTACTTACCTTGGTATTTATATTTCAGTGAGCTCTATTCATATAAAGTATCTATGATTAGTGTATAGTATGATATTATGTATATATATTGAGTTTGAAGGTAAATTTAAGAAAAAATTGAAAGTTTTTACAGTTTTTTTTTTTTTTTTTTTTTTTAATTTTTATAAAGGCTTAAAATGTATATTAATCTGAAAAAAAAAATGCAGTGTTACAGCATACATTTTTTGTTAATAATTTGATTTAAATAACAGTACTTTAAAAAAAAAATCTTCAAATATATTATTCAAAAAGTCATTTTAATTAAATTAATAAAAATTTTCTTTTTCAATATGAGAAAGAGATGATAATGATTACAAAAATTAAGATGCAATAGTACTAGTAGGGTTGATTGATACCAATTTAAATATCTTAAAACTTATTGCAATAGTGTTTGCTACACATTTCTAATATAACATTCAAGAAAAGAAACATTTTTTTAAAACTTAAAATGGTTATAATTATCTTTGAAAGTAATATAAATTTAAAAAAAATTCTCCAAATGTTCAAAACCAACTTAATATAAAATATTCTTTTACCATGCCATTGTACAACACATATTTATTTATTTTTTGTTAATTCTTCGAAAAGTAATTCTAAGAATCCTTGAGGCTGCTCTCAAATAAAAACTCACGATTTTTTGACATGATATAAAGGCTGTTTTCAATGATTGAACAAAAGAAAAAAAAATGTCGATATCATTTTTAAACAGTAGGAAATAGATTAATGTTTGATGTTTTTAGAAGTTTTTTTTTTTAAATCTAAATAACCTTCTGGTATAGCTTTGTACCATTTTAATTTGTGAACTCGTAATAATTGAGATATTATTTACATACTACAAAATTAAAGTGTTTTCATTTTTGTAGTAATAAAGAAATACATTATATATTTATATACCGTAAAATTCCGATAGTAACCCCCCACACAAATACACCTTCCTCTGTAATTTTTAGATGTTTCCCTTTCCCCAAAACCTTTCTTTCTTTCGGCTATTATCTGAAGTTTTTCCTAAAATTTCAGCTTTTTAAAAGTTTACAATAATATCACACCTTCGGATTTTAATAATTTTTATTTATAAAGGAAAGGGGAATTATAATCGGAATTTTACAGTATATATATGTATATATATATATTATATATATAAATTTTAAAAGTACATCAAAGTTGGCAATTTAGCTGATGATTTTCATCCCTTTTTTGTGATGCGAAAGTTTACAAATTAGGGTTTTGAGAAGTATTGTATTTAGAAAATAAAAACTTATTTCCCTTTTTAGGAACTTTAATGATAATGTCAGTAAAAGGCATACATTTTCATAAAAAATTAGTTAAGTGACTCTGTTGAAAATTTTACATTATTGACCACAATGTTAACCATTTAAAAACAGCTTTAAAAATGCTTCTCACCATTTCCCATCAGTTTCAGAATATCGTGTTAATGAGTGGGTAAGGTAAAAGTAAGATAACTAATCTTCCATTTTAACATCCTTGCAGCATAAAATTTACTTATAGAAATATTCGCATAAAAATTGAATGTTAATTGTTCACTAGTCAAGATCAGGGTTCCCACGGGTCAGGGAGAACAGGGAATTTGAAATTACGAAAAAAAGTCAGGGAAATATCAGGGAAAATTGTAAATATTGCTCAAGAACCTGGAAGAAGGATGATACAAACCTGGAAAAGGCTGTTTGAGCATTCATTTTATATCGCAAGTCACATTACTATGATGTCTTTTATGTTGCGAGCTTTGTTCTGTTTCATACCGTGAGCTATTTTTTATGTCACGAACCAAATTTTGTGTCTGGAATTCTCTAAAAATAGATCTGGAAAACCTGGAAAAGTCAGGGAATTTTATTTTTGAAATTAAGTGGGAACCCTGCAAGATAAGAATTCATTTACAGCATAACATTCTAAGAAATCACTATTAGAAGCTTTGCAGGTGCCATCTATATGATAAAACAGAGTTAATAATTTGTATTCCATTATAAGTACCATTCCTTACATCCCTTTTTAGTATTTTATATATATATATTTAGATAAAAATTGATTACTACTGATTTAACTTTGAAAAATACCTAGTTTTGTGGTATTCACCCAGGCCGTAGGTAACTACCCCAAATCTGGCTAGTATAAATAAAAGTACAAGCAGCTGCTGGTAGAAAAGTAATGTTATAAGAGCAAAAATTAAAAGTAACAGATGGTAGGAAAGTCCTGCTATAATAGCAAAAATTAAAAGCAACTGATGGTAGATAAGTAATGCTAGAATAACAATAAAAAAGCATCTGTTGGTTGTGAATTACTGCTAGGCCAGCAACTTATTCAAGCGACAGAAGTTGGATTATGTATGCTGGACAAGCAATAAAAGGGGGGCGATACACACCCTGACATGCTGGTAATTCTCATTCAACCAGCAAATGTTATTGCTAGTTTTATGCTATTTTACTTGCTGGGATATAGCATTTAATGCTAGTCCAGCAAACAAATACCAGCATGAAAAGCTTGATTATATATGCTGGCAAGCAATAAAAATGGGCCAAAACACACCATGACAAACTGGTAATTCAGGTGCAACCAGCAAATATTAATGCTAGTTTTATGCTCTTTTTTTGCTGGAATACAGCATTTAATGCTTGTCTAGCAAAAAAAAAAAAAAAAACCATCTGTTGGTTGTGAATTTCTGCTAGAATAGCAAAAAGTGCAAGCAAGTAGTGGTTGTGATTGGCTGCTAGACCAGCAAAATATTCAAGCTACACAAGCTGGAATATATATGCTGGACAAGCATACAAATTGTGCCAAAACACACCATGACATGCTGGTAAGTCTGGTGCAACCAGCAAATAATGCTAGTTTTATGCTATTTTACTTGCTGGATACATCATTTAATGCTAGTCTAGCAAAAAAAAGCATCTGTTGGTTGTGAATTTCTGCTAGAATAGCAAAAAGTGCAAGCAAGTAGTGGTCGTGAAGGCTGCTAGACCAGCAAAATATTCAAGCTACACAAGCTGGAATATATATGCTGGACAAGCATACAAATTGTGCCAAAACACACCATGACAAGCTGGTAAGTCTGGTGCAACCAGCAAATAATGCTAGTTTTATGCTATTTTACTTGCTGGGATACATCATTTAATGCTAGTCTAGCAAAAAAAAGCATCTGTTGGTTGTGAATTTCTGCTAGAATAGCAAAAAGTCAAGCAAGTAGTGGTCGTGAAGGCTGCTAGACCAGCAAAATATTCAAGCTACACAAGCTGGTAATTCTGGTGAAACCAGCAAATATTAATGCTAGTTTTATGCTATTTTACTTGCTGGGATGCAGCATTTAATGCTAGTCAAGCAAAGAAAAAAAGCATCTGTTGGTTGTGAATTTCTGCTAGAATAGCAAAAAGTGCAAGCAAGTAGTGGTCGTCATGGCTGCTAGACCAGCAAAATATTCAAGCTACACAAGCTGGAATATATATGCTGGACAAGCATATAAAGTGTGCCAAAACACACCATGATTTGCTGATAGTTATGGTGGAACTAGCGAATATTTATGGTAGTTTTATGCTATTTTACTAGCTAGGATGAAGCATGTAGTGCTTGCCTAGCAAACAAATACCAGCATGAATTTCGACTTGGGTCTTTACAGGAAGAAATTAAAAATGAAAAAATGAAAGCAGTCCAATTAATTTGATCTGTTGGTAAGAGATCGTTTACTCTCAGTTCTACGACAATTTGAACAATCTTTGATCAAATCGGTTAAAAATTCTATTGTAAACCATGCGATTTTCCATGTGTGAAAAACCGGTAGAAATATTAGACACCCCTCCTTACCAATTAAATTTTAAAATTCGAAATATTATAATATTTTACTTTAATTAGAGCCTAAGAGGATATCTTGTTTTCTAAATTTAAAGTTTCAACAGGAAATAACTAGGATTTTCCAAGTGCTCAGAACAGATAAATGGGCTACACGCCTTCTTTTAGCCACCTTAAGCGTTAAACGTCGGATGATATTCACCTTTTACTTTAATTAGTGTCTAATAGGAGCGATTTTGTTAAATACAATTATTTTATTGGAAACCACTGCAATTTTCTACTTGTGTATATTGGATAAGACTGCTAGATATTATAATTTTGCCTCTTTAATGAATAAATTTTTTAATCATCATATTTTTTACTTTAGTTAGGTAATATGTAGAGACGATTTGTTAAATTTCAATCCATTTGGAAACCATTGCAGACATATAGTGAAAATGTTAAATACTTTGACTCCCCTGTCAACCGTTTAAGGATTAAATTTCGTTAAATTTATTTATAGCGACCCTACTGTATGAAAATCACCTGTTATCTAAGCAGCATATTTTAAACTTCAGTAGTGGGTATATGGCATTGATAGATGAATGTGGGAGTCAAAGGTATTTTGCGTTTATGAATATATATATATATATATATATCCATGCCATAACAATTATTCAAATTCAATTTTCCCTCTTTTTAAAAAATAAAAATAAATCATTTAATTATAATACATTACACTAAGTGTATCCCGTTTCATGTAATCAAAAGTTAATTTAGTCTTTATAATAATTTTACCTAAAATAATAATAAAAATATAATGCAAAAATAAATAAATATATATATATATATATATATATATAATGCGAATTTACTTGGATGATGACATCATTTAACGGATTTCTTAACGTAAAGTTCCAATATAATAATTTTCTAAAATAACCATGTTTTGCCTTTATAAAATATATTGTAAAATCTTTTTGGCGATAAAAAATATTTCACTAACACTTCAATAAGTATAACCTACGAAATTTCAATTGTAATATTATTTTAGAAGAGCCAATCAGGCGAATATATTGTAATATATATTATTTGGCACGAAAAATTTCCTAAGGTTTATTTTGGTATCAGATGCTTCTGTAAAAATATGATAGTTATAGTTTCTCTTTTGATTGAGAGGTATTCATAGCTTTCGGTTTGAATTTAATATTTTCCTAATAACTAATTTTCGCTATATTGTAAGTATATCTTGTGATTTTATGGAGTCTTAAAATGAAGTATAGATTTTATATCTTAACAATGTACCTTAAACAAAACTACTTTTATGAAAATTTTGTTGTGAAGAAATGAATCTTCCACACTATTTTTTATTTTGTTCTAGTTCTTTATTAACTAGAGGGATTGCTGTTCACTTGTTATTTTACTGGATTTGTCTTTAAAAAAATAAAATAAAATAAAATAAAATAAAATAAATAAATAAACAATATATATATATATGAGAAAGATTTTGCATGTTACAAGTAGATATTTAATTCATTTGTATTATAAAAATAAGCTCTTTTCTTAGAACAACATATTTTTTTCTTTTCTAATGATGTTGCCTTTTTTAGGGTTATGTTTTACAAATGAAATATTTATTAAATAGTTCTTTTGCAGGAAATATAACAGTTCATATTTTAGAGTTTTATTAATAAATTCAGTAGTATAGATATTTGAAAAATAAATGACTTATTATTACATGAATGATTTATTTAAATATAGTGACCAGCAAATATTTTTTATAACTATGTTTTATAACAGCGTACAAAAATAAACACGGGTTAAATATCTCCTGTATAAACCTGAATATTGATACACAGCAGTTTATATTTCCTTTCGAAAAATGCATTCATTCTTTATTTTATGTTATTTATATATTATTCTTCTGATTACATTTATTATATTTTATTGTAAAATACAATTTAAATAATTAATTTCAATAGTTTAATTCATAAATTATAATGTTATATAAATGATTATAATATTTAGAGTTAAATATTTAATTATGATATAAATATCTTTCTTTTTTATTTACATATATGATGTTGGTTACTACGTTTTAGTCAAATGTGTTTTAGCCAAATTTATGTTTAGTTTATATGTTTTAGTTAGTGTTTAGTTTAGTCAATGTTTAGATCAGTCAACGTTACATTTACTCAACGTTACGTTTTAGTCAATAGTGACTAAATATTTATTTAGTCACTAATTGAAAATTATTATTTCAGAATTTGTTTCATATCTAATAAATATATATAAAAGGTATTTTTTTTTTCATCAGCCATAAAACAATTAGTAATATCTTGATAATAATTATATATTATAATTATATTAAAAACACTTTAAACACATGTAAAATTAAATTTTATTGAGAAGATGCTATTTTTTTTTTTTATCTGAATCTTTTCGTTTTAATACTAAAGCGTCATCAGGGATTTTTATTACTCGTTTCCAATGGGCAGTTTTTAAATATTTTTTCTTTTCACAATCAACAGTTAAGTCTTTTAATAACGTGAATAGCAGCAAAGTCAATTTAAAGTCCGGTAAAGGTTGGATCAAGGAGCTAAGAAAAATAAGAGAACCTGGAACTACTGAAATATCACACGAGGCTATTGTAGTGGAAAAACCATCATGAATTAGCATAAATAAACTATTAGCTATTTTATAATATTGTATCAAATTATTGGCAAAATTGCAGAATCGTTGGAATTTATTGTATTTTTGGATTTAATTATATTAATAGCTTCGGAAATGTAAAGTTCATGGATAGTAGGCGGTGTTGTATTAATTTTGGCTTTATCACATATAGGATTAGTGTTTTCGTTGGCATAAATGAAGTCGACTAGAGTAGAACTGTTTCCTTCTTTGACATTTCGTATATGTTCTTGTATTCTTTTATTTAAAATCCTCTTAGTTTGTTCAATATAATAGAAATGTTCTTTATTGTTTTCAATGGGAATTTGATAGACTCCTCCAGTGGGTCCATTTAAGTCGCGGCCATGAAGGGTTATTTGTTGAATAGTTATAAGAAAACTGAATGGGATAAATAAAATATATTTACGTTGCATATAGCGTTTAAAACTAAAGAATTCTTTACAGAAATGGAGACTTTTAGTATAACGAAATTTTAGAGTTGAATCTAAAGTGTGATTAATAGGTTTAATTAGCACGCGATTTTTTATTCTCTTGACTAATCTTATAATACTAGATTTACTATATCCTGCAGCTTTACCTATTTGAATAAATTGATTTGTTGCTTTTCATTAAATTTAAAAGTAGTATAATTTATAGCTCGGGTAATGTAGGAATAAAAAAAAAAAAAAGAAAAACATTTTTTATAATTAGTAGGATGAGCTGAATCAGCCAGTGTCGGTAAAGGGATAAATGTGTTTCTGGAAAAGATGTCAAACCATGTAGTTGTATTATCTTCATTACGATGTATCTTCAGGTCAAGAAACGGAATCGTACGATTGATCTCAGTTTCATATGTAAATTTTTTCGATGGAAATTTGTTGTTGGGACAATAAATTAAATTAAGAAGTGCATTTATATATCAGTTGTTTTTTTAACAAAGTGATATCGCTTTGTTAAACATATCTATCTATCTATCTATCTATCTATCTATCTATCTATCTATATATATATATATATATATATATATAGATGTATATATATATTAAATTCAATTCAATATCAATGACAAAATTAATTTGTATAGAAAAGGCGCTCAAAGCAGCACAAAATAGTATACAAAAACAATAATATATTTAAATGAAGATAAATGAAGAGATGAATGTGAAATGTAACAAACAAGAAAACTTATCAAACAATGTTAATAAACAAGAAAATTGGTTAGATTTAAACATTATTTAAGCTAGAAATAAAATTATGCTGTGCCAATCTCTTCAGCAGGTGGGAACACAGCTGTTAAAAAACTATGTAGTACTGGAAGGTTTCAAAAGATATGCAGGCTAGCATACTCCAAATGTAATTCAAACTGAATAGCAATGAAAAAAATGTAAAAAAGTATTTTTATTTATTGAAAATTAAAATTAAGTTTTGATAAATCAAAAACTAAAATTTCTATTTATTAAAAATCATATTATAGCCAACAAAAAACATTTAAAATATACATATAGAGAGAAAGATTTTTATATATGAAATGCTAGCCATACATACCCCCACCCGAACCTACTAGAAAAGATGAAAAGACTCACCACCTGCGAGAAACATCATCTGCAAAATTCATACCAGCTCAAAAACTTGAAAAAACACTAAATTTTTCTTCCATATCCAAAGATGTCCGAGAACTTTCCAGGTCTGGCGAAACAAATAACTCCAAACATTAGCAAAATGGTCTTCCTGAAAGGCTTTAAACCAAATGCATCAAACTGGACACCTATATGGATCACCAATCAAAAAGCAGATACTGCGGCACTGACACTAAACTTCAAATTTTTTTGTATAATGAAATATAAAACTCAAAGGATACAAGTTTTTATAAAATAATAAAGCTTGAAAATTGAAAACTTGTTTATCAAAATTAAATTTTAAATTACATAACCTTTTGATTCTTAAAATATGGTTGATAACAATATTTATGTAAATTCTGTGACTCAAATTAGAATACCAATGCGGCATACAGATAGTAATGAAGTTAAAGGTTTTTCTTTTGTCAAATAAATCAGTATATAAATTATTATTTTTTAAAACAAATGAAATATCCTTAAAAATCAGCTTCATAATTATGATTGTTGGCTTTATTTAATTTTAAACAATCTGGATAAATTAAACTTAAAAAATTACCAAAATCAATATTGAAAATTATTAAATCATCGATATATCGATAAGCATGTAAACCGATATTACGAGTTACAGTGAACTGATATTCAAAGAAAAATAAAAAAAAAAGATTATCTGCACAGGAAGGGTAATTAGTTCCCATGCCAATACCATGAGATTGTTTGAAAACTTTGTCATGAAAAAAGATGTAATTATTATTTAAACAAAATTGACACAGACTAAGAAAAAAATCTCGAGGGATATTCAATTCATCTCCAATACAAAAAGTTTCAAAAATACTTTAATAATATTATAGAGTTCATTTATAGGAATATTACTGAACAGGTTTTCAAAATTATAAGTTTTAATAGATGAAGGTCTAAAAGTAATTTTATTAATTAAATCAAGACTGTTATTAATCGACAAAAGATAACTGGAGTTCTTATATTTAAAATTTAAAAAGTCATAGATTTTTTTCATAAAAATTTGTAATTTAATATCGAAATTCTTACCAATACTATTAGTAGTACAACAAATGAATCTAAATTAACCAGGATTTTTATGTAACTTAGGTGTTAAAAATAAAAAGGGAATATTGCTTTCATTAAAGACCCTTATGTTATATGAAAAAAGTGATTTAATCTGTTTTGAATAAGCAGTAAAACATTTTTTAGCAATAGTGGATTTCGAATTTATTTTTGTGTAGTAAAAATCATTATTAAGTTCATCTAAAGTTCTTACAATATAAAATTTCTTTCAAATGATACCATTATTACTAGCTGCTTTGTCAACAGGAACCAAAATAAAATATTTTTTAAAAAATTCCAAGTATTCATTATCTTCCTTACAAAATTTCTGATAACTATAATTAACACAATTTAAACTTTCACTTAAAAAATTATCAAAATAAACAATAAGATTAAATTTCCATTCATGAAATGCTTCTATGGGTATATTGTATTTATAACAAATTTTATAAATAAAATTATTAATATCCTTCAAAAATACTTCCTTAACATTTGATTTTTTAAGTTTTTTTATTTAATCTAAATTTAGTACCCAAATTCATCAAAAACCTTATATTATCATTTTTTATTATACCAAGATCACCAGTTATAATATGTTTATAATTATTATCAATATAAGAGTTAAAGTCATCATAATTACATATACAAATATTCAAAACATTTTTTAACAGCTGTGTTCCCACCTGCTGAAGAGATTTGCACAGCATAATTTTATTTCTAGCTTAAATAATGTTTAAATCTAACCAATTTTCTTGTTTATTAACATTGTTTGATAAGTTTTCTTGTTTGTTACATTTCACATTCATCTATTCATTTATCTTCATTTTAAATATATTATATATTATATATATATATATATGTATATATATGACGGGTTCCCCTCTTAGTCCTATTTTAGCAGATTTACTACTTATTGAATTAGAAAAACGTGTATTTGAAACTTCCATACTCAAACCTACTATATATTTACGATATGTTGACGATATTTTTATCTCTATGCGTTGCTCAAAAAACGCACTTCTTAATTTAATTGACTGTCTCAACAACAAATTTACATCGATAAAATTTACATATGAAACTGGGATCAATCGTACTTGACCTTAAAAATACATCGTAACGAAGATAATACAACTATATGGTTTGACGTCTTTTCCAGAAACACATTTATCCCTTTACGGATCCCGACTGATTCAGCTAATTCTACTAATTATATATATATATTTTAATTCCTACATTATCCGAGCTATAAATTATACTCCTTTTAAATTTAATGAAAAACAACAAATCAACAACATTATTTAAATAGGTAAAGCTGCAAGATATAGTAAATCTAGTATTATAAGATTAGTTAATAGAATAAAAAATCGCGTGATAATTAAACCTATTAATCACACTTTATATTCAACTCTAAAACTTCGTTATACTAACAGTCTCCCTTTCTGTAAAGAAATGTATAACTTTAAACTTTATATAAAACGTAAATTTAATTTCTTTATCCCATTCAGTTTTCCTATAACTATTAAACAACTAACCCTTCATGACCGCGACTTAAATGGACCCACTGGAGAAGTCTATCAAATCCCCATCGAAAACAATAAAGAACTTTTCCATTATATTAGGCAAACTAAGAGGACTTTAAATAAAAGAATACAAGAACATATACGAAATATCAAAGAAGGAAATAGTTCAACTCTAGTCGACTTCATTTATGCCAACGCAAACGCTAACCCTATATGGGATAAAGCCAAAATTAATACAGCACCGCCTACTATCCATGAACTTTACATTTCCGAAGCTATTAATATAATTAAATCCAAAAATACAATAAATTCCAACGATTCTGCAATTTTGCCAATAATTTGGTACAATATTATAAAATAGCTAATAGTTTATTTATGCTAATTCATGATGGTTTTTCTACTACAATAGCCTCGTGTGATATTTCAATAGTTCCAGCTTCTCTTATTTTTCTCAGCTCCTTGATCCAACGTTTACCGGACTTTTAATTGACTTTGCTGCTATTCACGTTATTTAAAGACCTAAATGTTGACTGTGAAAAGAAAAAAAAATTAAAAACTGCTCATTGGAAACGAGTAATAAAAATCCTGATGATGCTTTACTATTAAATTGAAGAGCTTCTTATAAAACGTTTTAACATCTTTTAAATAAAATACAATTTCACATGTGTTTAAAGTGTTTTTAATATAATTAACAAATGACACGTGTTCAATTTAACTCTTTTTTTAGAGATAATTTTTATTATATATTAGTTTGTAATGTAAAAATTTTAAATGACACTATATTATTACCTTTTTCGTTTATAAAGATTTTTTTTTTTCATTTTTTTTATAAGATATTTCAAAAACAACATGTAAAAGCAATTTTACAAATTCCAACATAATCATAAAAGATAAACTTTTATTTAAAACAAAGATTGTACGCATGAATATATTTTATTTATTGTTTAATCCAGATTCATTTTTACATCGATAGAATTTTCAAACTCAAGTAAATTCTAAATTTCATTTCAATTTTACGCGAATGTTTCTGTCAGCATAATCTGCAAAATAATTTTATTTGCACAATATTTTAATTAAAACTTCTTAATGTGAAAGATTCGTAATCAGACTGTACAAATGATATGATAAGTTTGAAAAATGTTTATTTTTCAAAGAACGTGTGAGTCTAAAATGTTGCATTACTCGTTAATTAAAATACATTAATATGTTTATATATTTTCTGTAATATTGTATTTTCGAAATTGAATAAGAGTGTATTTAAAATACTGTTTTAAAGGTACTGTTGGAATAAAAATTATCGACTGTTATTAATTGATTGTAGGGTGATAATTTTAAATTATATACGCTTAATTACCATTTTCTTAACAGTAAGTTTCTTTTTTTTTTTTTTTTTTTTTTTTTTTCAATAGTTGAAATTAAAAATAAATTTTTCTATAATTAGAATTTTTATCTATGGAAATAAAAATTATAAATAACGTGTCTGATGCTTGAAAATCTAACATAATTTTAGAGGTCAATCCTTTATAGAACAATCGCGCACGTTCGTCACTGAACATATATATATATATATATATATATAACAATATTTTGCTTTATAATTGCACATATATTTCTAAGCATCAATTATTGTAACACATATCTATTTCATATTTATAAAGATATCATTGCATTTAAAATATACATTGATAATTACCGTAACGTCAGCTTTTATTACAAATAATATGTTTACACAAATGTTTAAATTTATGGAAATATGTCATCCAGATTGGAAAAGCGTCCTGCTCACAATAGGATAGTTTCGGGTTCAGTACATAAGACAATGTATACCGTCGTTGCTAGGTAGAACCTCCTATAATAACTCCTGTGAATTGTGATTTACTTTATAGACGATCAGCTTATATCATTCAATCCGCACCATCCCACAGATATAGGAAGTGTTGATTTTGTGTAATCGCGCAATGTACTGTGACGTAAATCTCAGCTCGAAGGCATTACATTAGAAGACGTAGGTACGGGTAGAGGAAACCTTACATCAAAGCTTTTCATAGTAAGCGTATTCACCCCAAAGAAGCAATTGACGGCGTAATACGCTCACGATTGTGAAAATTGTAGCACAAAGAACGGATACGAATATAAAAAGGATGTATATTGGGCACATACATTATAGAATGAAGAGCAATTAATTAAATTTTCAGGAAGTTTTGAGTAATCTATCTTGAGAAAACAGTACATAAAGCAGCAACCTCTGAGAGTAATAACTACACTTATCTGTCTAGACATTGAATCGAACAGCGTTTGGATGACATATTCGGGTACAACACTTCACGAAGCTTCAACAGGAGGCCAAAAAGAAAGTTTTGTGAAAACATTGTCAACTGATAAATGTTGGTTAACTAAATAAATGCCATGAATCAGAAATTGTTTTAATATCATTATTGTGCAATGTACAGTAGTGCAATAAAACCTATGTAACGTAATAGTGTCTGTATTTGGAACATTTACTTGCCCGAAATAATTTAATAGGATTTGAATCCTCTATTTATTTACAGGTAAATTATACGTCTATACATGCAGCTAAAATTAGTATTTTTCCCTTTCTAATATTTTTATTTTTTTATAACACTAAAAAAAAAAAAATAATAATAATAATAATAAATAAAAACAGATTTTATAACTGTTTTAAATATAAAATAAAATAAAATAAAAATAAAAATGCTTAAATAAGTACATAATAATAATAATAATAATAATAATAGGCTGTTGATGTGTAGTATAGAAATGATAATCTTCAGACTGTAGCTGCGCACGTTACGAAGTGCACCACTGGAGTGTTAACATTCTGTTAAAACAACTTAAATAATAACTCAAACTTTTTATAGGTATTTTCTGAATATTGTTTGGATAGTACCCGTTATTGTTTTAGTATACCTTCTCGATACCTGGCGCAGCCATGGTTGCTTTTGTGTCCTTTTTTTACAAAAACTTTGCAATGTTACTGTGAATTGATGTAAAATGTACCAATGTAGAAAAAAAATGACGTAACTATAGGTATCGTAGGCAAAAAAGAAAAAAATGCAAATACAAATACAAATACTAGTTTAATAGGTTGTTACTTACATAGTAAATTATGATTCTGCACAAGTTCGTTCCGAACATAATTTTTCATTTCGAGACGCCTATTTGTAAATTATCATATTGTAATAACTGTCCCAATTTTGCGTCATTAAACACACATGACCTCGCGCCCAATGAAATGTAGCTCAAAAAAAAGTAACAGTAGCCAGTAACTGCCTTTCAACCAAAAAGATTCAAGGAAATGCCGTCTGTTAGATTTTGTTGTTGTTGTTGTTATTTTTGTTTTATGTTCAAAAGTTAAAAATGTGATGTTTATTTTCTGTATGTACTGTGTTTATATCTTCATTAAACTTTGTCATGTGCTAAAATAGTTGTGGAGTTGTCATCTGAGTCTTCATCTTTTTATTCGACGCCTCAAATTAATTTGTTTTTATGGAAAAGCAAGGAATAATTAGTCTTATGTCTACATTAAGTGCTCTACCGAGCTAGCCAGCAATATAATATTACTTTTGTTTGTAATAATATTGTTACAATCCTTGCTCTATGAACAATGAGTTTATAAATTAAATTCCTATCTCTCGGGAATTTCGATTTGTGATTTCAGACACTTATTATTTATTTTTAAATTAAGTTATTTTTATTTAGCAATAGACTTCTATCTTTAATGAAAAATCTTCTGGTATTTTTGCGATTGTGAAGTATTGTGATAATAAATACATTCAAAAAGAAAGACTTTACGCGTAGAGATTTTATACACAAAATAAAATCAAATATTAGTTTGTTTTTTCTTATTATTATCACAAAATCTGTAATATATTTTAAATGAATCATCTGTTTTGTTAAATATAATCGACTTTCGTTCTAGAATAATTTTGCCTAGAATCCTTTCAATTTGTTTTTCGACTTTTTCTTTCTTTTTCTTTTTCTTTTTCTTTTTTTTTTTTTTTTTATTAAAAGCAGTAAATTTTCAAAGATTAAATTGTTTCTTTGTCTTTCACATATTTACTTATTTTTTAAAAGATTCTTCTTTCATAAATATAAAATAAGAAATTGCGCCAATAAGCCGTATATATATATATATACATACATATACATACATACATATATATATATATATATATATATATATATATTACATGTCTTTGCTTGTGCAAATTCTTAATTAATATTTAAGAAAAAAATAGTCTGTTTATGACTTTAATATATGATGAATATTATGATAATATTTACAATTATATTTCTATTAAAATCTAAGATATATATATAATTAGGTTTTATTTGTAAAACACCTAAAAAATATTCTCTTTCTGCTTTCATATCAATGAAATTTCTAAATAAATTAATTAGTTTCCATATCTAAAGTTTAAATTTCGATGAAATATTTCATAAGTAGTTTGGTAAAAGAATTTTGATAAAATATTAAAGTATAAATTAAATTACTTTAAGTAATTTATTTAAGAACAATACATCTTCTCTATTCTAAATGACCTGAATTTAATCCAGGCCATCCATTCAGATTACAATAGATCCCTTAATATCCATTTCTAAAACATGAACGCTAAGATTAATAATAGTGCATTTTCACTATATTTAATCATTCCTTTTCTATTCTTTTATCGGTGGAAAGTTCTTGAGTTTTATGAAAATCTTATGTAATAAAGGGATTTATATTACATTTATTCAATGATTAATTTTTAAAGCACTGTAAAGGTTTAGATTAAGCTAAAGTACCCACTCTTGGCAGATTTATCAGAGAAAAATTTAACTAATTTATATACACTGATTTTTGTTGCTATAATTGATTCGTACATTAAATTAAATTTAAGGAAAAGAAAAAATAAATAATTAAAATGAGGAAATTTCTAAATTATAATTTAAATTTATTAATAAACTCATGTTATTCTTAAATATTTCAAATATTGATCTTAGTCTGAATTTTCAATGCTGAATTTACTAAAGTTTACTCTTTTTTTTTTTTTTTTCGTTTTTACGGAGATCATTCAAATAGTTTCCTAGAAAACTATACTGCTATATTTTGTTTCACGCAAAGTACAAATCACCAGGGATTACTAATATTTCGGAAGGGGTATTTAAGTCAGATCGGTTTTTCAAGCCATAAAATTTTAATCTTATATTTTTCTTTTAAATATATTCAGTTATTATAAATATTCAGTTATTATTTTTTAGGAAAACTAATTTGGGTCCTAGACTCGTAAGTGCATTCCTTTAAAAAGTGATCTACGAATTTCATGCAAACTCACCCTATTTATTCCTATTTAAGTATCTTGCCGTACGTAATTGTTGGTTTGGTGAAGTTAGGTGTACCATGCAGCGCGAAATTTTATGCACAAGCTAAATTTTTTAATACAATGAAAAATTGTATACCGGCATGCGTCGAAACCTTTACTGTATCTAAACATTGAATTATAAATTCATGTTTCGAATTCGAAAACAAATAACTGGAAGGAAAATATAAAAATTATATACAAATCAAAATTGTGATGTCACAAAGCCAAACTAATTTCATTTCAAAAAGCACAAATTCCTTTAGTAGTCTATGGTGTTTCCATTGCACCTCATTTGATCAAATACGCGATTTTTCATTGCTAAGACAAGATTTTGGAAGTTTTCGAAAGCGAGCCGTACTAGGCTTCGTCGATGGCTGATTTGACCTCTTACACTGAGTAATACTGCTTCCTATTCTTGTAAATGTCATTTGAGAGGAATTCCCGAATGTTCTCTATCAGTTTGAGATCTGGATTTGAGATCTGGTCACTAAGCTCTGGCCAGTTCATCACAGTGATAGTTTGAGATCTAAGGTACTTTTGCACAACTGGAAGTATGTATCGACGCATTTTCCGGCTGAAAGATCCAGTTGAGACTATCAAGTAGTTCACCAAACGGCAGCAAATGCTCTCTCAGAGTTTCCTGATACGTCTTTGATTTTTGTTTACAATTTAGAAGCAAAAATACATGTGTCTGTTGTAGCCAAATGCGCCCTCTACCGTGACATAGCCACCACTTTGTTGTTTGCTGAATATGCTCTTCGGATCATTCCTGAAGTCACGTTAATAGAATAAGATTCTATCTATATCATCTAAATTCCATTTTGTTTTCAATAAGAGAAAATAACACGAATCCATTCATCACGGTAATACGTGTACTGTTTTGTCCAATTAAATCTTGCTTGCTTGTGTCCGTGATGTGTTAACACTTTACGGTCGGGTCATGTAAATTTGCGTTTTCCCATTATGACTTTCTAGGACGGACCACATAGTATTTACGTTTATGCTTTAATTTTCAGTACGTTGCGTTATTTATTGCATTTTATGCCTTTTTTTTTTATTTTGGTACCTTTAGTTATATTAGAATCTGTTTGTTGACTCTACTACGCAGTTTGCTTTTTAGGTAGTATTTTTAGCGCATTTCAGGTGGCGTATTTTCCTAATTTGAACAGACCCCTTGCCTATCTTCGTTACTCCAACATATTGCATTATTAAGCCAATGTATTTTATGTATTCGTGTTATCATTAAAAATAAATGTATATAGTAATTATACTATATCTAGTTAAAGTATTTATATGAGTACTACCCTAGTACTATATATAAGAAATCTGGGATTATTTTACAGAATAAACGTAGTACACAATATATAAAAGCAGCATCTGTAGGAGAAGTTATTTGTAAAGGCATTGTACACACAATGTGTGAAATGCCCGGAAACCAAGATGGGCAAAATAAATTCGACCCACTAGTTAAGAGACAAATTGTTAGTTAAGACACATTGTTTTAATTATTCTCTCCTGACGAAATGTGGTTTTTCTGGATCTTCCTGAGCGATACGCTTTTTTGAATTATTTTTAACGTTGCAAAATACCATAACTACAACGTTTGGAACGTATTAAAATAAGTTACATTTGCAAAACTGATTTCCCTTCCGCTTTCAGTTTCCACACTTTCTCAACTTCTTCAGATGTGAACTGCAGCAATTTTGACATTTTAATTACTGTTACATACGTGAATCGTATCTCTAACATTTTATAGTTTAGGAGATAAGACACCCCTATCCTCCACCAATCACCTTTAAAGAGATATTTGCATAAAACCTCATTTGTGTTTAAACTTTTGCAACATCATAATTTTGAACTTTTTTTATTTATTTATTTATTATTTCCCTTTCAATTAATTATTTCCGAATTGGAAACATAAATTTGTATCTAGAATCTAATTATCTAGATACAGTATAACTTTCGATAAATTCCGATGTATATTTTTCATTTTATTAAGAAAAAAATGCTTATGCTTAAACTTTTGTACCGCATTGTATGTCAAGCTTTCAAGGAAATTAATGTGGGATTGGAAGTCAGTATCTTAAAAACAGCATACACGATTTTCTTCAAACTCTTTTTTAACAGCTTCCAACAAGATTGAAAAGTGTTAATGACTTCGGTTTTTCTGTCCGTCCGTCTGTCTGCCTGTCTGCCCATGCATCTGTAAATATTTATGGAATTTCTTGAAATTGATATGATGAGACACGGCCGTGTCTCCGTGACGCAGCAAAGCTCAAACGAAGCTTACCTGCGACACCATATATACAGCAAATTTAACATGAAGGGAATTTGGAAACGCCGACACTTAATATCTCAGCAAATTGGAAATATTCTGATCTAATATTTTCAGAATAATCTTTTATCTTCTGTCTGATGCTATCCGGAAAGTTTCACACTTCCACATTCTATATATTTTGAGATCTGGAATTGCAATTTAAGACTTCAAAGGAAAAATGGTAATTGTGTAATTTTTTTTTCTCGAAAACCGCTCGGACAAATTTCATGAAATTGTTATATGATATTAATTTCTTTTTTCTCAGAATCGTGACGTGCCCCGTTTTTCCCAAAAAACTCTTGTTTTTTATATATTTCACTTTAAAAATGGAACTATATTACCTCGCGGATTACACTCTTATCTTTCGCATCACTCAAAAGAAAAGAATGCAATCCGGTCTGGAATGTTCGCGGATGCATACAATACAGACTTTGCTCCATTTGAAATATTCAATCTCAGATAGGTAATTTGGCTCCATCTATCGGCAGTTAGTGTAAAAAATAAACTTAATACAAAAATAAAATATTTTTCTTTCTTTAATATATGTATTAAATGTGTTATTTAGTTAGGTATTTGTATTTTATATAATATTTTTGTATCAAAAATATTCATTCAATTCGCATTGTTTTCAAGTTGATACGTCGTTAACTTTTTATTTTAAAAAGTGATTGCAACAGCAAAAACTTTTTTCTTTACTTTCATAAAAATGATAGATAATATAATCATATGCAAATATATGTAATTTTTTTAAAACGAATTGATAAATCACTTCAACTATGAATAAACAAATCCTGAAAAAAAAGGAATAATTAATTGATTAATTTGCTCATTAAATTTCTAGTATATATATATATATATATATATATATATACATATTACAAAATGTTGAGCTGTAAAAAAATTTGAATAGATTAAGATTTTTTTAAAGTTAAATTCCTATAATATAGTATGAAATATTTTACAAAGATTATAATAATTATAATTATATCAAATCCAAATCTAAAATTTCATGTTTTCTGTTATTTATTTATTTATTTATTTTGTACCTTCATATATTGTAATAAAATTGTAATAAAAAAAAAAAAAAAAAAAAGAACTCGGTTACCAAACACTTAAATGCACTGGAAAAACTCTGAAAACAGAATTAAAATTAGTAAAATAAGTATTAAAATAAAATAAAGTAAAATACATCTTTATTTGACTTCAATTAAAACCCATAATATATTTTTAAAAATATTAATTAATTATTTTTTTTTCTCCGCATTATAATACTTGATTTTACAAAATAATATATTTCTGCAAAACATACTGGTAAAATAATTAATAACTGTATAGTCTGTTATTTGATAAATTATTTTGTTCATTAAATTTCAATTAAAACACTATGCTACTTAAATATTTACCAGTATAAAAGTTTCACATTTTAAAGATTTTTCTATTTTTATTTATTTTTTTCTTTTAAATCAAATCTATACCTAGATAACAATAATTGTTTCTTTCTTTCTTTCTTTCTTAAATTTAACAGTAGGGAGGAGGCATGAATATAACAATAAAAGCTACTCTAGAAGAAGAAATAAAAAAAATTATCCTTAACTTGTATAAACTTATTTCTTACATATAATATTGATATTAAATTACCATGCATCTGCAACCTTTAAATTAAAAATTAATAATACATTGTAAATTTTGTATACACTACACTAAAAAATATGTCATAACATTTTCAGGGATATATTTTTGTGAATTATATTATTCAAACTATTAAATGACATTGAGGTTCAAATGGGATTCAAGGATGTTTATTTCCATTACAAAGGAGGATTTTTTTTCCTTTAATTAATATTATTTATTTATTTTTTTTAACTATCACATTTTTTTTTTTTTTTTTTAATATAGCCTTCCCACACAATATCCATAAAACATTAAAAGTGTTACGAGGTAAACTGCTGACTGTAAATTGAGGCAATTTTAATTTTTTAACTAAAACACAAAAAATTAAGTAAAATTACAGTAAGTAATTGTTTTCACTTTGCAAAACTAATCAATTAATCAATTTAAAAACTTAAAAGTCTACCAACAATAACAACGATTGATAACCAAACCAGCAACAATAACGATTATTACTTATACTAAATTAAATGATTTTGCCTTGCTTAAAATTACTGATAACACAAAAATTGTTACAGGAACTTGTGTTTGCATTAGATTATAAAAATCGCAAATTCTTTTAGGAAAACAACTTTAAATCAAACTGATTTAAATTAATTTCGTATTATATGAAAAGCTAATCAAGTTGTTCATTTTTTCATTAATTTAATTGAATTGATTTTAGAAAAGTGTGTTTCCGAAGTTAATACAAAATCTTGAAAAACAGTGTCGAATACAATTCGTATTCGACACTGTTTTTCAAGATTCTGTTTGTTTTTCTATATCTACTAATTTTCGGAATTTCTAAAAACTGTAAAACACGTCTTCCACAATTTTTACGGGACTTTGTTTAGTTCAGAAAAAACAAATGTGTATGGTGGGGGAAGGGGGCACAAGGAGTCAGACATGGGCAAATTTTAATTTTGTAAATGTGAAAATTGGGGAGAGGGGGAAATCTTCTGTTTGTTTGATGGAAAGACCTTTTCAAAACAACATTTTAACAAAAAATGTTTTTCGCTATAATTATTCGTTAGAAAAATATAAAAGAAAATTTTTCGTTTAAATTGCTCCCCCCCCCCTCCCACTCGTGTCTCGAGAACACCTTGGGAATTCTAAAAGCCTAAAAAAAAAGGAGAGAGGGCTGAATGAGTTTGAAGAATCATTGTTTTGTTTGGAAATAGATGAACCGTTGAACCAAAGAAATTGAACATTAAGTAAAATAAAATAAATCTCTCTCTCTCTCTCTCTTTATTTTTTTTTTTTTTGTAGAATTTGTTTGTCATTTTTAAAATATACTATATTATGCCTTTGTAATGTAGCGTGTTTCCACCACACAAGAAATATTCTTTCTTAAAGCTTTTTATTTATCCCTTTTCATAAACTTTTAAAATTTCATTTAGTTTGTTATTTTGCTCGAAATGTAAAATGTAATATGGTGTGACCTATGAAACTGCACTTTTTATACAGGGTTATAAACTCATTGCCATTCTCCTTTAATTTTACATTTTAATCATTAAACCCTAAAAAGAAATGATATCAATACAAAAAACCCTTAACGGGTTAAAAGTTTGTAAAGCAGCATTGTGTTTCGCAGCACTGTACTTTATGGCTATAAGAATTAGAAATACGGGTCTTAAAAAGAATGATATCAAATTTTCTGTTACGCTTTGCTATTAATTAAAAATTACATAGATTTTCTTATTTGAATTTGCTTTTTCTTCTATTTATTTTTACAGTGTAAACGTTATTTTCAACATAAAATAATATATAACATTTACTCACCGATACCTTTTCATTCACATCTCTTATAATATTAAAATATGTGTTTTAAAAGAAATGATATGAAATTCCAGCAACGCAGTGAATTTACACTAAATGATTTGTTTTTAAATTCCACTGGAATTATTTTGTTTTGCATATTAAAGTATATTTGCACATTGAAATATTGCTTTTAATTTTCTAATACCCAGTCAAATATATCACTTTCATTAAGTTTATATTATGTACTGAAATGTATTTATTTCAATGAATTATTTTATCTTTTGCGTCACGCTATCCAAAACTGTAAGTAAAATTTATGAAAATGTTTATTTTGTGCCATCTTATCCAAATTAATTGAAAACGCATGCAATTAGATAGTGTGCTGCAAAGAAAACATTTGCGAAATTTTTAATTGTAGTTTTGGATGGCGGGACGAAAAAGATAAAATAATTCATTGAAATAAATACATTTCAGTACGTAATATAAACTTAATGAAAGTGATATATTTGACTAGGTATTAGAAAATTAAAAGCAATATTAAAAATGTACGTATAATAATTTATATATTTTTTATTATAGGTTCCAGTACTTCAAAACATACAGGATCAAAAAGAAAACTTAATTCTTCAAAATCAGGAAACAGAACCGGATGTAATATCAAAAACCATGTAAAAGGATCTACATATATCTCAAAAGACGGAACTTCCTGGACAGTAATATCTGACTTAGAAAGAAAATCTGGGAAATATGGTTCCCAAAATGTGCTGAAAGAGGTACCAGGTCCAACATCCTATGCAAAAAGAAAAGTCGGTAAAAATGTGACCAGTGCATGGAGACTGTTTGTAGATGAGTCGATGTTGCTTCATATAAAAAGTTGCACTGAAGCAAATGCAGTTTAACATAATGAAGAAAATTGGAATGCATCTTTAGAAGAACTTGATGCTTTTATTGCTATCATATATGCTAGAGGAGCATACGGATCCAATGATATGGATTATGATTTTCTCTGGAATAATACGTGGGGCCCACCTTTTTTTCGTGAAACATTGCCTCGTAATCGTTTTCGAGATATAATGAAATATCTAAGGTTTGACATGAAATCAACGAGGTCTGAACGCTTAAAAACTGATAAATTTGCTTAGTTTTCAGATATTTAGAACAAATTTATAGAAAACTGTGGTAGTTCCTATAACCCGGGTGAATATTTAGTTGTGGATGAAAAACTGTTTCCATCGAAAACTAGATGCAAGTTCACACAATACATGCCAAACAATCCGGACAAATTCGGGATCAAATTTTGGATGCTAGTTGATGTAAACTCAAAGTTTATGTGCAATGCTTTTCCGTATCTTGGAAGAGATTAATCAAGAAATGAAAACGAAAGTCTTCCTGAAAGTGTGGTTATGCGCCTTCTAAGCCCTTACTTGAATACAGGCCGAAATGTGACGAATGATAACTATTTTTCATCATTATCTCTAGCTAAAAAACTCGAAAAGAAAAAAACGAGTTTCGTAGGCACAGTAAGGAGACATCGAAAAGAAATTCCTCTCGAAGTAAGGAATTCTAAAACTGCACTGTATGAATCTGTATTACTAAAGAATGGAGAATCTACACTCACAGTTTATCAAGGCAAAAAAAAAAAAAAAAAAAATGTTCTGTTGCTAAGTACCTTGCATCCAGACGTAAAAATTGATTGGGAACATAAGAAGAAACTTCAAGAAACTGTAGAATTCTACAATAAAACTAAATGCGGTGTTGATAATGTCGACCAGGTGGCGCGAAAATATTGTGTTCGGGCCGCTTCGAGAAGGTGGCCAGTACATACTTTCTATAATGTACTAGACTTAGCAGCAATTGATGCTTTTGTCATCTATCAAGAATTAATTGATAAAAACATTTCACGGCGGAACTTCCTATTTCAGTTAGCGGAGGAATTAAGAGAAATTCATTTAAAAAGAAAAACGAGCTCAAAATTGCCTGTGGAAATTCCCAGCCCCAGCATAAGACTCTCATAGAAAAGACGTCAGTGCCAGATAGGACATTGTAACAACAACAAAACAAGTGATACGTGTAAAAAATGTTCGTATTATGTGTGTGGGAAATGTACGTCTGAAGTAGATAAAGTTGTGCTGTGTAAAAATTGTAAAGGGCAATAAATAGAAGGTAAGTGGAAATTTACATAAAATAATTGTATATTTTTATAAAAATTAATATGTTTTTCACCAAAGAAGTTCTTAAAAATATTCTATAAAGTAATTAAAAATAGTGTAAAGTTTTATTAAACATATGTTATTTCAAATCTTCATTTAATTCACGGAGCAGTCAAATTGACTGCCGTTGGCGCTTCTAGGTAGGGAGAAATCTTGGCGCTTCTAGTGTTAATTACTTTAATGTACACAAATATTAATGAAATTGAAATAGTTTATACAAGTTCCCTGTCACATATTTCCTATGTAAAATGTAGTAAATACAATCTCTGGTTCGTATACAGGGACATTCAAAATTATTCCAAAGAACTGTGTTCTGTGAGAGGTATTTCTATGCAACAAATTTTCATAACTTTACTTTGTAGAAATCTTGATGAAATTAAAAAAATTTTATCCATATGCATAAAATACTGCTTTCTATAAAATGTAGCATAGTTAATATTAGATTTATATTGCCAAACAAAAATATTCAGCGGGGTTGGTCTGATTCGGGTAAATGTTTTCTCATGCGGGTCGGTTGGGTTTAGTTTTGAACGAATCGGTTTGACGTGAAAACATCTTTCAAAAACATATTATCTTAATAAAGCAGAAATTCGTTTACTGTTTATACCCAAGATGAATACGCTTACTCAAATTATCATAGTAAAGTAAACATCCATATCTGACTAAAGCAATGCACAATAACAACAACTAAGAAAAAATAAAGAAATAAATAAATATATATATATATTATTTAAAACATAAGCTGTTGAAAACAGGCTACTTCTCCCCCAGTAAACAGATGAATGAGTCATCAATTTTGATTACTCACATCCTCTTAAAATAGATTATGAATTTAAACTTATTTTTTATCTTGCAGATGTTTCTAAGAAATTATAGGAATGTAGATTTAGATGAGTTTAGCGGACGTTAAGTTAGCGTCTGTAACATTGTATAACTTTAGTATTATTCTGTGGGCGATAAGCATTAAACAATAAAACTACAAACACTAAGCTTGAAACCCATTTTTTGTACACTGGAAGTTCATAACACACATAAATAATTAAAAATTATTATTAATAAATTTTTCTTCTTATTTTTTTTTAACTTAGATATAACTTAGTAATTATATTTTTAATTATTTTTTAAATAATTTATCACACACACAATTAAAAATGTTTTCCATGATTTTTAAATGAATTATTAATTTTCATTTAGATTAAGTTTTCGGATCGTATTCGAGTATAAAGAAATCGGGTTCGAGTCGGCTGCGTGTGGCCAAAATATCTTTAGTGCGGGCTGGGGTCGGTTTTTGGTCGGGTTTCGATTTAATTCAAATTTCACTTCTCAGTTTCGGGTCTGGTTTTGACCGACCCATGCCGTACTCTAAGAGCTATTAATAAAAATTTACTAGAATTGTACTTTCTTTTACTTTAAGCGTTTTTAACATTTTCTAAGTATTAATATGATTTCAGTTTGTGTATCTGTCTGTTCGTCTGTCCATCTGTCTTTCTTTCCGCGCTTTATCTCCCGTACATATTTACGGTTTAGTTTGAAACTGATATATGTCATTCCAGTTTACAATCGGATGTTCCCCATTCACAATGGTGTAAATACCTCTACTAGTTTGTGTACAGGGACGCCTTAAATTAATGCAAAGCTTTGCATTAATGACAGGTATTTCTACAAACCAAATTTTAATAACTTTACTTTGCACGAAGCTTAATGTTGAAATATGTTATGTTTATGCACAAAAAAAAAAAATGGTTTCTATAGAATATATTATGTCTACTATCAGTCTTACAGGGTCACATAAAAATATTTATTTACGTCAACAGCTATTAATAAAAAAATGCTGGAATTGCATTTTAATTTACATTAAGCGTTTTTAACACTTCCTACAAAAAAAAAAAAAAAAAATCTTTTTAGAAAAAAATCTGTTTAAAAATTTTATCTGTCTGTCTGATTTTCTATCTTTCTATCTGTCTGTCTCCCGTCCCCAGCGTCCGTAAATATTTTCAGGATTTTTTTCAAAAATGTTATATATTAATGAAGTTCGCTATGGAGTGTTCCCTATTTAAAATGACATTAATAGGTACTGTAGAACTAGTTTGTGTGTAGAGACAAGAAAAAAAAAAAAAAAAAAAAAAAAAAAAAAAAGCCAATGCATTGCATTTATGACAGACATTTTTAAAAATCACATTTAATTTAACTTTTTTTTGTAAAAATCACAAAGAAACTGGCATGTATTGTTAATATTCTAACGTAATGTTTTGTATAGAATAAGATATGTTTAACCTTCATATTTAGAGGAATACACAAATATATTCAAATACATTAAAAGCTGCAATTATAATCTGACGGCTGGATTTTCTTTTGCACTTTCCAACAATTTCTAAGAGTAGTTTTAAATTGAATTTGTCAATCTACATACTTCTGAGTCCTTCTGTCTGTTTGTTGTTTGATAGCGTAGACAATGAATACTGAAATTTATACGATACAAAAAGTATGCACAGTTGGAAAGTGTTGATAATCAATGCGTACTGCATGATTTTTTAATTTTTATATCTTCAGCAGGTATGTAACAGTTTCACCTTACATGAAAATTGTTTGTTATTTGATTTATTAATCGAATTATATATATTTTGACCACTATACAAAAGTAAAAGCGTTTATGACATGTGTAGGATTGGTAATGGGAATCACGTAGTTGTTACACACAAGGATTTTAACGTAAATATTTAATCTAAATGAAATGTGTTTAAAAGAAAAATAAATAAATTTTATAGTTTATATTCGTAATTCACGGAAATATTTTTTTTGACGTCACCTAATTACTTTCAACAATGAATTACCTATTACCAAATTTAATTTTAACATATTTTGGACTTAACCTTTTTTTGAAAATAAAAACGTATATATAAGAAGACAGTTACAAATTCATATGCTTATTTAACAAATACAAATAATGTAATTTACCATCTAATTAGATTCTCAAATATGTTTTATAAACAGATAACCCTTATCGTTAAAACTTATATATATATATATATATACGATATATATATATATATATATATATATATATATATATATATATATATATATATATATATATATATATATATATATATATATATATATATATGTATATATATATTTATTATTTATTTTATTATTTATTTTATTATTTTTTATTTAGAGTGGTGACTTGTGGTTATGGAAGTTATCTTGAATTACCTAATAAAAAGTTGTTGAAGGTTTTGAGTGAAATGTTTGAAAAAATGCTATTGGGAGAACAATGTTTTATAGTCAACAATGGGAGAACAATCTTTTTAAAAATAGTTGTGAATTATTGGGTTACTTAACTAGAATAACTAAGTCAAATAAAATTACCGGCCTATATGCTTACGATTTTGCAGACCTTTATAATACTATTGATTTAACAGATTTAAAGGAAAAAGTTATAGAATTTTATAATAAATACAGTAATAAAGAAAGTGATAAAGATTTTTTCGTTAATTTGTTTAAGTTCGTCGTTCAAGAGAACTATCTGTATGAGGGAAATAAAGTGTTCAAACAAGTTTTCGGAATCCCAATGGGGGGGAGTTGCAGCTCTATACTAGCTGATATCTACTTACATATTTATGAAAAGAACAATAGTTTAAACAAAGAATCTTCATGTTGTAGATATATCGATGACCTAGTATTGATAAGGTTGAATGGTGAAAATACAGATATTGATTTTCAGTACTACCCTAAGAATTTAAAACTAGAACCCTCCTCAATTAATTGTAAAAATATAAATTATTTAGACGTAAATATAAAATTAGAGAATGATAATTTGGTAACTAGAATTTATGACAAAAGAAAAGACTTTAATTTTAAAACAATAAAGCTAATGCATTTTACATCTAACGTACATATTTCAGTTAAAAAGAATGTATTTAGAAATGGTTTAATACGTATTGCTAGATTAAATTCAGACTTGGAAGAGATGTTTGAGGATATAGTAGAATGGTGTCGTCAGAGCATAGCTCAAGGTTTCCATAGAGATTTGGTGAAAAGTATGACGTACCAATTCGTGAATCAGTATAATAGGAGTATTGAGCTGAAAATGTTGTTTGAAAGGAAGGATGGGTTAGAGAATTGGTTTCATGAGTTTTTTTCATTTGGTCTTGACAGGTGAGGGGAACGTTGCATGCGTAAAAGTAGTTTAACCCTGCAGTGCATGTTGTAAGCCATGCCGCCTGTCTCCATATTAATTTTAATTTCGCTCTGTTTCATTTTTAGTTTTGGTTTAGGTTAATGATTTTTCTCGTACTCTATTTGGTTTTAGTTTGTTTGTTAATTTCGTTAAGTTTTTGTTGACTTGTTTTATTCTTGAATTTTATGTTTAAATATGAGTTCGATTTTGCTTTTCATTGGGATATTTATATATATACTAGCAGACCCGGCCACGCGTTGCTGTGACTAAGTTATACGTTGAATTATACGGCTGCAAACTGTTTAGTACAGTCAAATTATTATTTACGAACAAAGACGAAAACGTTGTAACCGATGTAAAAACCCACAGGGTTGAGATTTGAAACTTAGGTCAAAATTTGGAAGCGATTGATAAAAATTTTCGTAGTGTTGATATTAAGCACAAATTAATTTTATTGTAGGGTCCTATAAATTTTAATGGAGAAGTGATATATATTATTTCTAATGCTACTTTGGATAAAATTGCTAAAATGACTAATATATAAA
The DNA here is from genome assembly GCA_963930645.1 of Salticus scenicus. Lineage (NCBI taxonomy): Eukaryota > Metazoa > Arthropoda > Arachnida > Araneae > Salticidae > Salticus > Salticus scenicus. The sequence continues at coordinate 114,388,554 of OZ005652.1, read as the reverse complement.
TTAAATTCTATTAAAATTCTATTAAAATAAAAGTATAAAAGAAACAGACGATTTTAAAATCAATTTTTATGGAGGAGTGAAATATAATATATGCTATAATGGATAATTTTACTATAAAATGACCTCTTCATTTTAAATATTTTAAAGAGGGCAACAGCTGTAGTTATAAAAAGGAAAACAATAAGGCTAAACCAGAAAAATAAGTAAATTTGATAAATATTTTAAAACTTTAAAATTGGAAATCTTATGAAATATTGGACATTTAAAGTAAATACATGTATCATTTTAAATAGAAAAAGATTTTGGAAAAGTTTAGTGTATTTTAACGAAGTGATGAGAAGATGATTTTTATATACAATGCTTTTAAATTTTAATATACTAATAATATACTAATTAAAAGGAAAATGATAAATATTCTATCATAGTTTGAAGTCAAATTTGTTTTTAAATGTCTAAATAAAATATCTGATGTAAGATACTAATATTTTGCAGCGGAATAGATTTCATTTCTGTCATCCTTGGCGAAAAAAAAAGAATATCGCCAAATTATCTGGCGAAAATATTTAATTCCTTTCAAAAATCATGGTTATTTTAACAACTTATATTAAAAGAGTAATGAATAATATGAAACAATATTTCGTACAATACATATTGCATGTCATACATACGTACAATGAATAATACATATTACATTTCGTACAATGCATACATCTGGCATGTATATTTTCGTGTTACGCTTTTGATCGCCAAATAATAATAATAATAATAATAAAAGCCAAGGGCGACAGAGTTTTGAAATTTAAAATTAAAATTTTGTCAATTTGACAGCAAAATAATTCAATCTAACACCCGCGATAACTAATACATATCTATACCCAAATATAAGGATTAAAATCGGGAAATAAATTTCCTCGATTTTTAATAATTTCTTACAAAAAATCCAGTGGGCAATTAACATAGGAAATCTTTTTCTTGGCTGCACAGACGGTTAGTGAGTCACACTTCGCTTGCGTATAGAACTCATAGATATAGTATAGCATATATAGAATAGAGCGATGATTGGGGAGAAAAAAGTTATTCTTTTTCATTTGGGAAAAGACGACGTTTTTACCAAAATATGGCCGTCTTTCCCCGAGTGAATACACACGGGAATACATACTAATATTTTAGCAAATAAAATTTATGAAAAATTTATTTGCTAAAGGGGAATGGAAGACTCCAGATACAGTTTCAAATTCATATTTCTTTCTTTCTTTTTTTTTTTTTTCAATACCACTTAATGGCTGTTTCCAAAGCTTTTTTTTTTTTTTTTTTTTTTTTTCGGCATCAAAAATCTTTGTACGATAACATGGGGATGAGAGATCTATATATATTACCATATCTATGATAGAACTACATTAGCACTTTATCAATGTGAATAAAATCTTTAAATTGATTATGACGTCATTTTTCGTGAGATGCATAATTTAACTTTTTATAATTTTTTAACGTTCACGTTTGATTAAATGTATTTATTTTTATGTCGAAAGAAAATGAACTCGTATTTTTTTTTTTTTTGGCAACAATTAAATTAATGGAACTCACAGATGGGTGATTGCCAATCTAAAGGGTAGAAAACGAAGACTAATTTGAAAATATAAAAATTTTACCAAAAAAATTTGAAAAAATTCCTTAATTCCTTTTTGACAACTATGAATCTAAATTACTTGATGAGCTATCTCGTTAGCTATTTTTTGGTTGGTAATTAATTAATTTCAAAATTAATGTGTCAACGGAGCGGACATCACTGACCACGGAGTGGACACTTATAAATATCCAAACCTGAAAGTTATTTTGCAGCTGTATCTTTTCATCCTTATTGTTTTACTTGTGTTTTAGAAAATAATCAACAAATATTTTTACTTTAATTCTTTTGAAAAATGAAAATAACAGGAAAAAAATTGTTGGTTCCGCATATTCTTTCTTTCTTTTTTTTCTTTTTTTATATGTGGTTGATCTAATATGTTGAAGACACTTGTATTTCATTGCTATTTTTCCTGTTAAAACTTCGAAGATTTCTTTAAATTTCTTCTTTGATTTTGCGCCTTTAAAACTTTATTTTATTGGCTTTTTTATAACCTCGCCAAAAATAATACATTTCTCAATTTCTTTTGAATTTGCTTCTGTGATAATTTTTTTCACTTTTCTCTTGGGTTTTTCAGAATCAGTAGTATTATTTTTTGACTTCACATCCTTAGATCTTTGCACATGCTTTTTGTGTTTTACAAGCTTCCCAACCAATTTTTTGTTTTCTTCACAAAGCCTTTCACTGTTCTTTTTCGACCTTTTTCTTCCACTTTCTAGTCTGCTAGATGATGATACAGATGGTTTTGTTTTCAGAGATGGATTAATTTGTGGTAGTGTGATGTTTATGGCTGCTGAACGAGGTGTCTCAGGAGGTGTATCATCTCTGAGATGTTCTTCAAAGATTATTCTGTTTCTTCAATCTCTCCCTTTGATTTCTGTTTTGGTTCTTCCATTTTTTCCTAACACTTCATTTCATTTGTTCAAACATTTTAACTACAGTATTCTTCCTTCTGTGATATATTTATTTTTCTTTAGCTTTTCCTTCTTCATGTCTTGCGGGATCATTTCTTATGCTCTTATTATACACAAAGATGTTTCACGCGACTTTTATTTCATCCAATTTTTGCTCCAATTTTCGAAAGCTGTAAACCGAAAGAAGGTTACAATAGTTGAATCAAAAATTGTTCGAAAAACTGGTTTACACGGTGTACAGTACATGTCAAGGCACACCTATTTATCTCTGTTTTAACGGGGATGACATGGGAGAGCGAAGAGGAAAACGGTGAATGAATTCCCGCCGGCGCTGTCATTTCTCGGTACATAAAGAGCTTTCTTCTCACTGGTTTATCACAGTCTGACTTGCCAGAAAAAATTGATCGTATTCCCAATTCCTATTACACTGGGCATTGACGTGATTTGAGCCAAATTTACAATTATCTCAAAAGTTGTGTGAAAACGTGTTGTGTGTAATAGGAGCATTAGTCTGTCTCTTGCTCTCTGCATACTTTTTCTTTTTTGTTCTTTACGTTTTTCTGTAGTTTGGCTGGGAAGTTTCCTTTTCTTGTTATTTTTCTTATCTTTTTGATTTTCAACTCCACCTAATTTTCTTTTTGACTGAGTTTGAGCGAAGGTTTGTGCACATTTGTTTGTCCTGCATTGGGTTACATGCGAATTTCCATTTTTCTTGAACAGCATAATAAATTTCTGCAAAGAAAATAAATATATATTTTAAGTATTGTTTATATATATATATATATATATATATATATATATATATATATATAAAGTTATTCAATTAATAAAAATACAAAACAATTTTAGTTTTGCTGTAAAACAAAAATATTTTTATTTATTTTTTCTTCTGAAACTAAATTTAATTATATTTTTGCAATTATTTTTCTAAAGTGTTATGTCACCTTTTCTACATTTTACCTTTAAAATTAAAAAGAAAAAAAAAAGGACATATAGTATACATAATCCTTTTGCATTACTCTGTAAACAACACTCATAAATCTGTTCTTAAAATTATATTAATACGAATTCTGTTGTTACATTTAAACCATGAAGAGAAATGCTTAAGAGTTCAGTAAAAAATAGCAAATACTGTTTTAAAGACGTTGAAATGACATTTTTAGAAAATCAAGAATAAAAATACAAAAGTTAGGGGGAAAATATATTTCCATTGCACCTTAAGCAATCAGTAGGCTAACAAAAAAAAAATAAATAAATAAAGGGATAAAATTTATTTATCAAATTTATTTAGATTATTTTTCAAATGTATCTATTTTTAAGATTAATTTTGAAAGTATCCACTCCGTGGAAAGAAGTGTCCACTTCGTGATCAAATGATGTCCACGGAGTGGAAGTCCACGGAGTGGACAGAATGTCTGATTTTGAATTTTAAGGAACAAAGCAACAACGTCACGAACAATTTAACTTTAGTGTTGAATTAAGTCTTATAATCATTAATTGTAATAATAATTAGATAATAAATAATCCTTATAATTACTTGTATACTTCTGACCACGGAGTGGACTGATGAGATAGCCAAACAGAGGTATCACAGATGAAATCTATTTTAACAGAACGAAATAAAGCATTGAGTTCAGCACATGTAGGTAAAAACAAAGATGGCTTCCCCCTCTTTCTTCTCAATTACACACTGGTGACAGACAGTGCCATCTACTGAACTTTATGGGAAATTAAATAGTTGTCCATGGAGTGGACGCATTTTATTAGGGACATTTGTTATAAATTAATTAAAAAAACAAGATACATTTTATAACTCTAAAATTTAATAAATATATTTTTAAGGATAATTATGTCCTGCCTAAATCAAAATGTAATAAAAAAACATTAATATTAAGCTTGAAAATAATGCTATATTCTGCAGACTTCCCTTGGGGACAGTCCACGGAGAGGACATTCCAGGTTTTATCGATCGAGTTCTAAGAAAAATAAATAACATTAAAAACTTTTATAATAATATTCAACTAGAGAAAATCGTAAGAAATAGACTAGTTGTAAATTTTTTTCTGATTGAAAATATTTTCTATTTTTGAGGGCTAAGGGACATGGTTTCTACCCCTTATGTTGGCAATGACCCAGATATTTTGGAGCAACTCTAATAAAGGTCTATAATTAACAAATAATTGCAATAAAACAATATTGTGACAATAAATTGAGATAAAAACTATCCTATCTCTCAAGTTGGACCAAACTGCACACAGTGTGCAAAATTTCATTAAAATCGGTTCCTTAGTTTAGGAGTTTACCCCGGACAAACATCGTGACACGTAATTTATATATATATACAGATATATATATATATATATATATATATATATATATATATATATATATATATATATAATGATGGCCCATTAAGCATAGTAGAAGACAAGCAACAGATACAAGATCACTGAAGCACCAATGACCAATAAGATTAACAAAAAAATTTTATCAGTGGATGAAATATACTAATGTAAAGAAACCAGATTTATTAATTAACAGCCTGCAAAACAAACGAATCAATAAAGTAACACAACACATCTTAACTTAGAACCATAAACTTTATCAAAATTTATGAAAAAAATAATTTAAGAAACTTAAGATTGGAATGAAGGAGGCAGGCGGCAAGACTTGTGACTTGCCTAAGGGGTTAAACAAGTTTCACGCCGGCAACACTTACCCAGCCTGCCATGACCAGAATAGAAGTCATATGGATTTAAAAAAGCAAAATTTTAAAGCAGATGAATAACAATGAAACCACGAAGCAACAATGAAATTCACTGATTGATTACATTGTGTTTAATAGTATGATCAGAATTTTAAGAATAGTTGACAATTCAAAAAGGAAGAAATTGAAATTTTATTGGAAAAAGAAAGTTTGCACAGTAATACAAAGTAAATGCAACAAGCCATCTGTTTTTTTTTTTTTTTTTTTTTTTTTTTTTTTTTTTTTTTTTTTAATTTAATTTCACAAACACAACCAACCATCCAGCCTTACAACACCACCCCACCTCCGTAATCAAACATCCGCCCACCCAACGGCCACCTTTTTTATTGTCTTTTATTATTTTATAATTTTTTTGTTAATACACACAGTTTTTTTTAATGTACTGACAGAGACATGGTTATGGATATAAAATAGAAAATACAAAGTTTTTAGGAAAACCCATTTTAGCTGTGGCTGTGATCAGTTTATTAATATTCTTGTTTTTAAACTTTGCAGACATAAATTATTAATTCGAAATAAATGGTTAATGATGATTTTTCTAAATACCGAAAGATGCACACATGAATTAAAACGAGTAAATAATTTTAATTTAAAACTGAAATCTTGCCGTTTGTCATAGATATCTGTGTAAATTTTATTACCATCAATGATTATTTTGAGATGTAAAAAGTTAATTGATAGATTAGTTAGAGTATTTTGAGTTAGCTTTAAATTAGGTGGATAATTGAAGGATAAGTCATTTTGTGAGTGCTTGTTGAGATAAAATACAATAATATCATCTATGTAACGATAAAATCGAACATCATCATTGCAAATTTGCTTTTCATAATAATAAATACAGAGATCTGCCAAAATACTGGAGCTACAACCTCCTTGTGCGATTCCTAATTGTTGCAAATGTGTATAATTATTATGAATAACAAAGTTAAGAAGTGTTTTAAATTTGTCTGCTTTACAATTGTGAGGAAGATTAATTTGAGTTTTATATTCTTGAAAAAGACTCCAAATGATATTACTAAAATCTGATAACTCAATATTATTGAAAAGATCTTGAAAGTCAAAAGTCATAATATTGTTTATTGAATCGAGCGATTTGATGTATTGAATTAATTGAAAGCTATTTTTAAGACAGTGTAAATTATCAACTTTGCAAGTACATTTGTAAATTTGTTTTAGTATATCCAGAAGAGCTTTATTAGCGTTGTTGTTATAAGTGTTACACCAAATAGTGACAGTGCGAAATTTAATTAGAGATTTGTGAAACTTAGGTATAAGAACTATATAAGGATAATTAAAGTTATTGAAAGGAAGTTGAAGTAGTTTCTAGTAATTATGTATTTTTCGGTTATTAATAATAAGGTTATTATTAGTTAAACTGAAGATGTTACTATTAGTGAATATATATTGTTGTGTACTTGGGGGTTCGTGAGTTTTCCGAGAATGAAAGGCGAAACTTATAAAAATTCAGTAATTTATTCACCGAATGTTCCAGAAAATGCAGGTCTATAAACCAAGTATCAGCTTCAATTCAACCAGTAAACACAGCTTCAACAACAGCTGTCAATAGCAAATGCACAGTAGAAACTGTATAGCAATAACACATAAAGCAAGTCTCTTCCAAAGAGGCTCAAAGCAATGCAAACTGACCGACTCTGATCTCAGACTGAAATGAACTGACTCGCCTTGGGGAAGAAAACAGCCTTTATATAACCCTGTACAAAAGTGTGGAATGTTCCAGAAATTTGCGTATATCATCAGCCAATGAGATTAGAGCTTCCATATTTATTATATCCCTAATAAGGGTTTTCTCACTAAAGTCGCCAAAAATATCACCAAGGTAGGAAAAAGCCACATTTGGCGCCAAATCCATTACCTGCCTTATTGGGGCTTTTTAATGCGTTTTTAAGGGAAAATAAGGCTATTTCAACGCTAAAACGAATAGAAATGCACAAAATTGGCACTTTATCAACTTAATAAGCTTCTTTGAAATAATTTATACTAAAATAAACACAATTATTTACAATTTTGTAACACTGCCAACTCCCAAGGACTGCACGTCCCGGGCAGTGCAACCCTTGGTCAAGAGGCGAAACTAAACAAAATTACACAATCTAAAATACAAAAACTAAGCTGCATAGAATAGAAATATAAATCAAGAGAAAAAAATATTTACAAAATTCACAAATATGTACAAATATTTATATACAAATATTTACATTACGCATGCGCAAATTTTACCAGTATTTACATTTTAAATTTTAATATTACCGTAAATTGTGGTACTTGGCTAGCCTGTTATAGTGCATCACCTTCTGTTTTGATGAAGGTGTTTTAGTGATCCGTACCACTACATCATTCAGCCTTTTTAAGACTGTGTACGGCCCGTCCCAGTTGCACTGTAACTTGGGAGAAAGTCATTTGCGTCGAACACGATTCCACAACCAGACCTTGTGTCCTTCCTGGAACTCATGTTGTGTAGCCTTTAGATCGTACCTTGTCTTAATTTTCTCCGTTGTCATGTGAATCCGTTCCCGAGCAAAGTTGTGTACGTCCTCAAATCGTGCTTGGAGATCTTGGATGTACTCCTCTTGCGATTAAGGATCATCCGGCAGACAACCAAATAGGAGATCATATGGGAGACGAATTTCGCGTCCAAACAGCATCTGGGCTGGAGTATAGCCGTTGGTTTCATGGACAGAACTTCGATAAGCCAGCAGGAACAATAGCAACTTGGAGTCCCAATCTTGCTGGTTTTTTGATACTAGAAGAGAGAGGTTATTCAGGATGGTACGGTTGAACCTCTCGACCATGCCGTCCGACTGGGAATGTAAGGGTGTTGTCTGGGTTTTGTCTATGCCGAGTAGTTGACACAGTCCTTTAAAATTAACAGAGGTAATGTTGGTAGGTATGAAGTTGTAGGGGCGTGCCGTATCTTGATACCCATTGCTGCACTAGGACCTCCGCAACTGTGCATGCCCCTTGATCGGGAATAGGACATGCCTCAGGCCACTTGGTGAAATAGTCCATCACGAGGAGGATGTATTTATTTCCACTGGAGGTCCGTGGCAAAGGACCCCAGAGGTCGAGAGCAATCCGTTCAAATGGTGCTCCCACGTTATATCGTTGCAGTCTTCCTCGACCTCGTTTCTGCGGGCCTTTAAGTGAAGCACAAGCATCACAGGATTTACACCATCTCTCCACGTCCTCCCTTGCCTTGCACCAGTAGAAGCGTTACCGAACTCTCTGCAGAGTCTTCATTACCCCCAAAATGGCTTCCGGTAGAGCTAGTATGCAGTTGTTCTAAAACATCTGGAATTTTTTATCTTGGTAATACAATCTGCCATCTGAAGCTTTTCCCATCATCAGATTCTCACTTTCTGTATAATACGCCGTTTCTGATATGAAGAGAGTCCCAATGTGCCAAATAACTTTTCGTAATGGGACTAAATCTGGATATGTCCTGCCAGGTAGGTCTGTTGCTGGTCGTCTCCATCATCTCTAATATTGGCTCTATGTCAGGATCTTCCAATTGGTCTTGTCTAAGTTCTTCGTCACTCCATGGGTCGGGATCTTGTTCTGATGATGTTGCGACAGTAACTTGGTGAGCAACTGGCTTTATTCTTTAGTGTTTATCCTCGGCTCTAGAACTGTATTTATGATCTTCAGATGGAGGCTTCCGCCAGAAGGCATCTGGATTTTTCCGAAGAGCTCCTGCTGGGTGACATACTTCAGAGACATTCTCGGTTGCTTCTCTAGGTGTTCTTACTGGGCAGCTTCGTTTGATATGCCTGTGTTTTCCATAGCCCCAGCATTTAGTTGTTGGAGTCTTTCCTTCTTTCTTTCTCTCAAGAATGCGTTGTCTTCTATTAATATCCGCAATAATTTTCTGAATATCTTTAAGATCATCTTGAGAGCCGTTCACTTTGTCTGCTGTGCTGTTCTGGCGATGTTTACGGGAGGCTTTTTGGACTGCCTCGATCTTTAGGGCATACACTAAGGCTCACTCCACATCCTTCATGCCGGAGAGTCTGAGGGCTTTTTGAATTTCTGGATCTCCGACAGCAATAATGAAATAGTATAGGGCAAGATCATTGCGTGTTTCAGGATGACAGTCTGAAAAAGCCAAATGTGAAAACCTCTGGATGTTCGATGTCAGTTCTTCTAAGCTTTCTCCTGGTCTCTGATGACGGGACCTTAGCTGGAGTCGACTATATACTTTGGACCATTTCGCTACAAAACGTAGCTCTAGTGCTGTGGTTAAAGCTTCGAAGTCATATCGCTGTTCCTTCAAAAGGGTCTCCAGAATATCAGCGGTGTTGTCCCGCAACGACCCTACCAGATGAGCCGTCTTTGCAACAGAGTCCCAGCCGTTAGGTTCAGCTACGATGTGAAACTGCGTCTTATATACATTCCAGGAGGAACTGCCATCGTAGGTAGATAGCTTAATAAATTCCTGATTCTGGATTCTTCTCTCTTTCTTTTCAGTTTCCTGGGGCATCGATTCTAACTTGTCTTCCACTTTTCTCTCCAGATCTTTTTCTATTCTCTCCAGTTTACCTTCTATTTCTGAAAACCTTCCATTAAGTTCCTGATCAAAATTTTCTTTAACTTTCTCCTCGAAACTCCGTTCTATCCTCGTAACACTCTCTTCAACCTTCATAACATTTTCTTCTATCTTCATAGCTTTCTTTTCAAAACTCTCTCGTCAGAATTTTCTTCAATCTTTATAACTTTTCCTTCTATTCTGTTTTCCACATCTAATAACTTACACTCTATCAATTATTTCACGTTTACTATGTCGTCTCTCACTGATGATAGTTCTTTCTTCATCTCTTCTTGATTTGATTTAATTTCTTCACCCAAACTGTCTTTAATTTCCTTCATTTCTTCAGTCAAGCCGTCTTTCAATTATTTTTGTCCTCTTTCTTTTTTCTCTATCAATCCGGTTTCCACCTTTTCCTGTCCGGCTTTCATTTCATTCATCTGGGTAGCTAAGCTTTCTAGAAGTTTCTTCATTCCCTGCTCCATAGCTCTAGTTATCACCATTCACAGAAAACCCTCTCCTGACACCAGAAATGTTGCTTACTTGGGGGTTCGTGCGTTGTCCGAGAATGAAAGGCGAAACTTACAAAAATTCAGCAATTTATTCACAGAAAGTTCCAGAAAAATACAGGTAGATAAACCAAGTATCAGCTTCAATTCAGCCAGTAAACACAGCTTAAACAACAGCTGTCAATAGCAAATCCACAGTACAAACTGTATAGCAATAACACATAAAGCAAGTATCTTCCAAAGAAGCTCAAAGCAATGCAACATTGACAGAAGCTGATCTCAGACTGAACTGAACTGACCGGCCTTGGCGAAGAAAACAGCCTTTGTATACCCCTGTAGAAAAGTGTGGAAACTTCCAGAAATTTCCGTATCTCATCAGACAATGAAATTTGAGCTTCCATATTTTGTATATCCCTAATAAGGTTTTTCTCACCAAGGTCGCCAAAAAAATCGCCAAGGTGGGAAAAAGTCGCCAGATTTGTCGCCAAATCCATTGCCTGCCTTATTGGGGCTTTTTAATGCGTTTTTAAGGGAAAATAAGGCTATTTGAATACTAAAACGACTAGAAATGCACAAAATTAGCACTTTATCAACTTTCTAAGCCTCTTTGAAATAATTTATACTAAAATAAACACAATTATTTACAATTTTGTAACACTATATGTATATATATATATAGTAATATAATATTATCAGTGCAAACATTTGGAATTTAAAGATGATTTAAATAGTATTCAAACAATTATTCTGATCAAAAACGAAGACCACCCAAATCAAACCAAAAAAGAAATAAAGTAAAATCTAAATAAATTATAGCATACTGGAATGAGAAAAAAGCATTATTTGCATTCTAACGTAATCAAGGGCCTGGTAGAATGCAAATATGCTAAAAAATGGATGTCTTTCTGTCACAAAGAAAGCAAAAGATAAGAGTTTCTTTATTCTCAGGCCCGAAACACCCATTGTAAATAAAACCAGAAAAAAATCGAAGATCAAAATAAAACTCATCACTACAAATGATAATCCAATAAACATTTAAAAACGTAGATCAAAATAAACTCACCACTATAAATATTAATAGAAACATTACATAAAGAATTAATATTGAAAAAGAGCTAACTGATAATTTATGAAAAACGAGACACATGTGAAATTTAACAAGCAGATATTAGTTAAAAGCATGGTTAGTCACCTCAAAATTAGCAGTGAACATACAGTAAAATAGAGAATTCACTAACCTAAACAGGTTGAATTATTATTTAAACTAGGACTATATATATATATGTTTCTCTATTCCCATTATAAAATATTTCTAAAGTAATTGTTGCAGACTATTTTTTACGGCTTTCTGCATACGTAAAAAAAAAAAAAAAATAATAATAACGTTTTATTTATATATTTATTTATTTATTAGTGCTAGAGGCCTATTTCAGTCGGTACAGTTGTCGAAGTTTTATACGTCACTCTTAATTAGTGCTAAGGGCCTATTTCAGTCGGTTTATTGAATGGGGATTTATTGAATGAAGTCCCCCCAAGGCCCAACTTTGACATGAGTCCCCCCCCAGGCCCAACTTTGACATGAGTCCCCCCCAAGGTACCCCTATTTCAGTCGGTACAGCGTTGTCGAATTTTTATAATACACTCTTAATAGTGCTAAGGGCCTATTTCAGTCGGTTTATTGAATGGGGATTTATTGAATGAAGTCCCCCCAAGGCACAACTTTGACATGAGTCCCCACCCAAGGCCCAACTTTGACATGAGTCCCCCCCGAAGGTACCCCTATTTCAGTCGGTACAGCGTCGTCGAATTTTTATAATACACTCTTAATAGTGCTAAGGGCCTATTTCAGTCGGTTTATTGAATGCGGATTTATTGAATGAAGTCCCCCCAAGGACCAACTTTGACATAAGTCGACCCCCAGGCCCAACTTTGACATGAGTCCCCCCAAGGTGCCCCTATTTCAGTCGGTACAGCGTTGTCGAATTTTTATAATACACTCTTAAATGTTCTAAGGGCCTATTTCAGTCGGTTTATTGAATGGGTATGTATTGAATGAAGTCCCCCCAAGGCCCAACTTTGACATGAGTCTTTCCCAGGCCCAACTTTGATATGAGTCCCCCCCAAGGTACCCCTATTTCAGTCGGTACAGCGTTGTCGAATTTTTATAATACACTCTTAATAGTGCTAAGGGCTTATTTCAGTCGGTTTATTGAATGGGGATTTATTGAATGAAGTCCCCCCAAGGCACAACTTTGACATGAGTCTCCCCCATTCCCAACTTTGACATGAGTCCCCCCAAGGTACCCCTATTTCAGTCGGTACAGCGTTGTCGAATTTTTATACGTCACTCTTAATAGTGCTAAGGGCCTATTTCAGTCGGTTTATTGAATGAAGTCCCCCCAAGGCCCAACTTTGACATGAGTCCCCCCCAGGTCCAACTTTCACATGAGTCCCCCCCAATGTACCCCTATTTCAGTCGGTACAGCGTTGTCGAATTTTTATAATACACTCTTAATAGTGCTAAGGCCCTATTTCAGTCGGTTTATTGAATGGGGATTTATTGAATGAAGTCCCCCCAAGGCCCAACTTTGACATGAGTCCCCCCGAAGGTACCCCTATTTCAGTCGGTACAGCGTTGTCGAATTTTTATAATACACTCTTAAATGTTCTAAGGGCCTATTTCAGTCGGTTTATTGAATGGGTATTTATTGAATGAAGTCCCCCCAAGGCACAACTTTGACATGAGTCCCCCCGCAGGCCCAACTTCGACATGAGTCCCACCAAGGTACAACTTTGACATGAGTCCCCCCCAAGGCACAACTTTGACATGAGTTCCCCCAAGGCCCAACTTTGACACGAGTCCCCCCCAAGGTACAACTTTGACATGAGTCCCCCCAAGGCACACCTTTGACATGAGTCCCCCCCAAGGCACACCTCCCCCTCATTGGGAAAAAGAGAAAAAACGTTGTTTTGCAGCTATAAGGCAGTTTGGACTTCAAACGTTATTTGTTACAATATCTGCAGCTGAAACACATTGGTTTGATTTAATGAAAACTTTATCATGGAATTTAGATCGTCACGAATTAACTAAAGAAGAATTTGTCGATATTAACAAGTTTAGCAGTAGGCCACTGGCACTAAATTAAAATCTGTCAATGTCAGATTTTCCTGTTTTAAATAATGAAATAATGTCGTGTCTGTATATATATATATATATTTTTTTTTTTTCAATTTCTACAAAAATTTTTTTTCTTTCTTTTCCTCTAACATCGCTACGGATTTTTCTTTTTGGGAAAATTTTATTATTTATATTATTATTTTCTTAATTTCCGATCAAGCCAAGTAGTGGGTAAAAATAATCTAACAGCATATTTGAATTCATTTTATTGAGCAATTTATCAATCCAAAATAATAAAATTCTTGTTTTAATCCAAAAATTTTTTTTTTAGAAATCTACATCCATTTTTAATGTTTAAAAACTAAATCTAAATAACAGAAATTCAATTATCACAATCATAACTGTTATATGCTCATATAATTAACTTCCCAATTTTAAGAAAAATTATAAAGCTAAAACGAACTTAATTTTTAAGGAATTCTTCTAGTCCACTGTTTTTCACCGTGTGTAATTACAAATGAACACTTTAAATGTTTGTTTTTTCTTTTAACCTTTAAGAAAAAAATAAAAAATAAATAAAAAGTGAAATTGTAAATTTTGCGAAATGCATGAATATACCTGCATATATTCTTTTGCACTAATATATAATTTCATGTATGTATAAATATATATATATATGTGTGTTTTTGATTTAATCTAATTTGCCGTTTATATGTGACAAGTAATTTCATTCAAAAACCTACACTACCTACCAATTTAGACGTTTTGCATACAGAAAAAGAAAAATACGTCAAATATTAATAATAATAAAAATTTCTCAGTCTTAAAAGATTCCGTTTAAATTGCATTGAATATATTTTGAAAATATGTGTTAAAGTGCATTGAGAATGCTCTATTTACTGTACGTTATCTTACAGTAAATGTTTCTATTTAAGAAAAACTATCTATAATTTTTTTCCTTATATATATATTTTACAAGCTACGGCTTTTGAATTTCTTTAAAAGATTTCAGGCGAACTTTTGTACAAACCACTGAATGCATACACTTTTGATGCAAAAGTAATATTTTATCAGAATGTCATTTTTAGTGAGGATTTCTTTTTTACAATATATATATCTCAGAAAATACAAAGATGATTGATTTTTTTTTCTTTAAAGAAAATAAATGCTCGGTACTTTCTTCAAAAGAAAGTTACAGATTGTATTTTGCTGAAGTAAATTTAAAAGTCTCCTTAATGATTTACATAAGGGCTGTTTCGTTATTATTTAATTATATGTATATGTATATATATACATATATCTGTGTGTTTTTTTTTTTTTTATTCACTATATATCTTTCTTACATTTATTTGAATAAATAATTATTTCGAACCTATATTTTCTCAAAATGTTTGTGTTTTTAAATACTTCTTATAAAAAATATCTTTAAAAAAAATCATTTTTTTTTTTTGTGTACATATTGAAGAATGTCTTTCAGCTTGCATTAAATATAACATTATTGAGCTATCTCTACGCAGAAAATTTTAATTTAATTGAACTGTAATTTTTTTTTTTTTTTTTTTTTTTTTTTTTTGTCGATATACATGTTTTCACCAATAATAATTTCGTTATTTTTATAACATTTTAAAAACATTTAGCGCCTTTTATACGACCCTTAGAAAATAATCATACATGTGGCTATTATATATTACACTGTTCAATTATATGTATACATATGTGACTTTACCAGAAATAAAGAATACTAAATCATACGGTCTAAATGTTTTTTTTTTTTTTTTAAGTTTATAACTACGTAAAATGTTTTACAATTTTCTATACGTTTTGAGGTGTCCTGATTGGGTTTTCTTTTGTATCTCAGCTGCTAATTAAAATAATTTCATAAGTAATACATCATTTGAAAGCTTTGTTAATTTGGAATTGAATAGTAGATTACAGAAATTCGATATTTCGAAATTTCTCCTGATTTAAACGTTTTGAGGTGTCCTGAATGGGTTTCTCTTTTGTCTCAGTTACTAATTAAAAAAATTTCATAAGTAATACATCATTTGAAAGCTTTGTTGAGTTGGAATCGAACAGTAGATTAGAGAAATTTCTACCGCCAGATGGAGCTGTAATATTTTTAAATTACAATATTTCTATTTCTAATCATGATTATTTTTTTTTTTTTTTAATGCGTCATTTGATACACATTTTAAAGTACTTTTACATTATCGAAAATGGAATTCAAGATTTCACCAGATTTACACGTTTTGAGGTCTCCTGAATCAGTTTTCTTTTGTATCTCAAATACTAATTAAAATAATTTCACAAGTAATACATCATAAGAAAGCTTTGTTGATTTGGAATCGAACAGTGCATTACAGAAATTTCTACCGCCAGATGGCGCTGTAATATTTTCAAATTTCAATATTTCAATTTCTAATCATGATTAAATTATTTTTAATACATCATTCGAAAGATATTTTAAAGTTCTTTTATATTATCGAAAGTTTTCAGCAGATTTACACGTTTTGAGGCGTCCTGATTAGGTGTTCTTTTGCATCTCAGCTAACTGAGTAAGACCGTTCAAAATTGGTATACGTAGGTTAATTAGAAGGGACTGAAAGGGTGGGGATGAAATAGGCGTGCACCGCGCGCGTATCCCCTAACTTGTGCGCGCTCAGCGTGCACCGGACTGCGCTCCTGAAGGCAGTGGGGACCCGGTCCGACTTTTTAACCGATGAGAAATATTTTTTTTAATTTTCTTTTCTTAAGAATAAAAATTTGATTTGAGAAAGAATACGTGCGCGCGCAGCGTGCATGGGTCTGCTCTGCCGAAAGCAGTGGGGACACGGTGTGATTTTTTACCCGATCAGAAATGATTTTTTTAGGGGGCACGAAGTGTCAGGGAAGGAATGCGGGCGTGCAGCGCGTGTATTCTTTAACTTGTGCGTACGCAGCGCGCACGGGACTGCGCTGCCTAAGGCTGTGGGGACCCGGGCCGACTTTGTACCCCATGAGAAATGATTTTTTTTCTTTTCTTTTCTTATGAAAAAAAATTTGATTTGAGAAGGAATATTTGCGCGCAGCGCGCGTATACCTTCACACGTGCGCGCGCAGCGCGCATGGGTCTGCGCTGCCGAAGGCAGTGGGGAACCGGTGTGAGTTTTTACCCGATCAGAAATGATTTTTTTTTTGGGGGGGGGGGGGCACGAAGGGTCAGGGAAGGAATACGCGCGCGCAGCTCGTGTATCCCTTAACTTGTGCACGCGCAGCGCGCACGGGACTGCGCTGCCGAAGGCAGAGGGGACACGGGACGACATTTTACCCGATCAGAAATGATTTTTTTTTTTTTAATTTCTTTTCCTAAGACTAAAAGTTACTGTTAGTGATTCATTAATTATAGTGATTAATTTGAAAATACTGACCCGCTAGCGGGCGAAGCTCGCTAGTATATTTATTATTTACTGTCTAATAAATGTTTAATATTTTGCTTTATTCTACTAATATTAACAAATTCTGATCATAATATCCGAACAGGTTTTTGTTAAAGTTTTATTAAAATCAAAAAAACATAAACGTAAAGTTTATTTATACATTTTTTCAAATTTATAAACAAATTATTAAAATTTTCAATATATAATTTTATAAAATATATTTCAAACGAATTGCATTCCTACTTTTCTGAGTTTATGTATTAACTCTCTCAAAAAAACAATGCTTTTCTCCTAAAATTTCTAGCAGGTGTTTTTCTGAATTAGACATTCCCACTGATTGTGCAATCTCGGAAAATGGGAGAGGTTGAGGGAAAGACCAGTTCTCAGTTTTTTTTTTTTTTTTTTTTTTTTTTTTTTACTATTATGCATTAGAATTGGGTACAGCAGAGCTTTATAGAAGAAGACGCATCATATATGAAATTTATATGTATATTTTATTTAAATAGGATCATATCACATTAATTGGTTTTAGATAGCAGAAAAGTACTGATATATATATATATATATATATAATTATTGAGCTTTTTTTATTCTTTTTTTCACGCCTTTATTAGATTCTTTAAATTAAACGTTAAATAATTGAATGCATTTATCACAAATTTTAAATTTATTTATTGATTATAAAATTGATTATATTAATTTACTGATTGATTATAAAACGTATGTCACTTAAACAAATTAATGTTAGTGGTTAAACAAGTATTTCATTTCTAAACAATACACAATCTTTATTTTATTTATTTATTTATTTATTTATTTATTTTTTTGATGATATGAAAGCATTATATTTTAAAAACAACGTATTTTCTCTTCATTTGAAAATAACTATTTACTGTAATAATATTTTGCGTTTCATGTAATAATGAATACGGGTACATTGCAAAAAAAATTCTATTCCATTTACTTCTCTAATTAACAATATATTCCTACAGATTTTCATCTAGATTTCGATGAATTTACGAATTTTCAGATGTCTAAAACAAGAGTTTTTTAGAAAATATGTAGATCTCTGGGTGTATGTGTGTCTGTTTGGAAGTTTATGTGCTACAAGAGTATTATGTGTATTTTAATTTATGAATAAACTGGAAAAAATGCATGATATTTTATATCATGCCAGAACGGAATACCAGATGTGCCGTTATTTCAATCATTTAATAGAAGTCCATATTTTAGTTTTTGTGGCGTAGAAATGTAGAAACTGAACATGTGAGATGACAATTAAGGAATTTCAGTTTTGAAATTCTGCCGACATGTGGCGTCGAAGTGCTGCATTTTTTATTGTTCATTCAAAAGGTGTAGATGAGCTTTTATAAAGTACATGTGCACCAATGGATGGTAATTATAAAAAAAATAATAATAAATAAATAAACTGAAAAAAAACTGTATTATGAAAAAAATATTTCATACATTTATATTTTTCTGCTAAAGGTTTTTCGGTTTAAGAACGCACAACACTAACGAGAATTGATTTAACACATATACTTTGAATATAATTTATTACATAATTTCTTATCGAGTACATAAGTGCTTCAGATTAAAGATTCTACACGTGAATCTACGATCAAAAAGTACAATTAAATATTTCTTTTGATTTGGTTTTTATTATTTAATGCAAGTAATGTAAAATAAAATAAAATTTGCAGTGTATGCCAAAAGTCCTTGACACATTCAAAAGTTTTATATAAAAACAATTGTTGGGCATAGGGGAGAGCAGTTTGCATTATTTTATATAGAATAAAGGTTCTCTTTTTTGCATTACAGTACATCTTATGATTAGAATGTTGTTTGAGGGGGAAAAAAGTTTCTTGTCCCAAGATTGGTTCTTAGGTGGCACTGCACAATTTACAAGCAAATAAAACCATAAAAAACGTAAGACAATATATTAAAGAATAATTAATATAAAAATATTACAATAAAATTTCAGTTTGTGTGTCCTTTATAGCTTGAATCATATATAGAAGGATTCTAAGTCAATGCACGTTTTTTTTTTTTTTTTTTTTTTTTTCATACATTAAGAAAGATTTTGGTTTACAAGTTTTACTAGGGATCTTTAACACTGTAATATAAAAAGCTGGGAATTGGACATTATCCTTCATTCGGTCCCACAAATGAATAAATGCTAATAGTTATGCCAGAATTACGAAAAAAACAATGTAAAAAAAACATGTTAGATTCAGCGCCATCTATACACAAAATTTAGAACTAATATTTAAATCAATATTTTACTATTGTAACGTAATAGTAACGAAGCACTGCAGTGTATGCACACCTGCACTACTCTTACATGAAGTAGTCATGAATATTATTGTCACCCTGTAGCACAGCTACAAAGGAATTTTTTTTTTCTTATAATTATGTTTGTATAAACTAATGCAAAATACCTTCTTTATGTTTTCTTTGAATATGTTTTCGCGCTATACATATATGGATGCAGTAGCAGAATATTACCTAAAAGACTAATAAAATCTATGCAAGCTACATTTTTAATTCATATATTATACTTCAAAGGACACATCAGGATATATACATATTTACATTTAGCACACCTAATAATTACAAACTAACTAACACGATAGATAAAAGTATGTAACCAATATAGATATAAAAGAAATGAAAATAAACAATGAATATATACAGTCGACACCGGTTATAACGTACCTGGGATATAGCGTACTTTCGCTTATAACGTACTCAGATGCTTGGTCCCGAATGAAACCCTATATAATGTAATGGTTTACATCTTCATCTATAACGGACTATGCAAAAGCCTTAATCTGGTTATAACGTACTTTTTAGACTGGAATGAAAAGCCAAAATTGGATGTCAACCTTGTATTTCTGGTTTGGAAATCGGTATATTTTCTTGGATACCGTCTTTTGATGTCTCCTTTATCGCCTTATATCTCCTTTATACCTTTAAAACTTTATCGCGGTTCGTTGAATTCCATACTGACTATTCAGAGACTGTGTAAATTTCCATTATAAATATTGAAAATGTAATTTTTACTGTGTCATCTAATCAAAGAAAACAACGAAAAATAACCGATTATTTTTCCAAATAAACATGTAAGTAGTAAAATGTTTTTTTTTTTTTTTTTTTTTTCTTTTTTCTTATTTTATTTTGAGAAAATCATAAACTTTCTATTTAAAATCTCTATTATTGCGAGTGCTATTATGCCCCTTTTCTCTTTCGTTAGGCACTAAATTATATTGGAAATATTGCTTATAACGTACTTCGGCTATAACGTACCATATTTTCTGGTCCCCTGACAGTACGTTATAACCGGTGTCGACTGTATATATATTATAAGTCTTCTCAAATAGAAACAAATTATTGTGTGAATGTCGAGAATTTTCTTATTATGAAATTATTAGGGATTGTAAATTTAAATGTAATATTTTTTATTTTTATTTTTATAATATTTTATATCATAAGAACTATTTTATATATTTTTATAATTTAATGGAAAGGGGATTTTTCTCTCGAAATTATAAGGAAAATATAACTTCTAAGATTATTAAATTACATTAATATAAAATCGAATTAATTTATCACTATAGTTCGAAAACTATGGGACCTTTATCGAAATAAACTTTCAGTAATTAAATATAACAAGTATGCGCAAAGGATTATATTTAAAAAGAAATCCGTTACTTCCTAAAGATATTTATACAATGTATAATAATAAGATGAAGCGAGTTATTATGCAAGCCAGCTTTTCTCAATTTATCTTTCTTTCAAGATAAGTCAACACCCTGTGAATTTCTATTGCATTTTTAAACTATAATTTTAGCCATATATATACGTTATTCTATGCTTTCGGGGAATCATACAACAAATTCGTTTCATTTAGTCTTTAGATTTATATTACCTTTCATACAGTATATGAATTTAGATAAAATAAAGATAAATGGAAGACAATTTACTAAATTATCTTTTTAAATTTCTTAAGTTAAAACCCACATTTGTCTAAGCTTCACCTACTAAAATGTTATAGTAATTATTAACATATAAAAAATGCATAAAAAAAAAAAAAAAAAAAAAAAAAAAAATGAAAAAAAAAAAAAAGAACTTTAGATATTACAGTTTAACATTAAATCATTCTATATTAAATAACTTTAAAAACAATTCATTTAGTTTTTAATGTAATTATTACACAGAGCTTTTCATAGAGGTTTTTTTTTTTTTTTTTTTTTTTTTTTTTTTTTTTTTTTTTAATTATAAAAATACAATATAAGTTAAAAGGATAAAAATAAAAATTGAAAGTAAAACACGACAATAGATTTATTATTAAAAAAAAAAAAAAAAAAAAAAACTTAAAAATTAAGAAATAATTTTTTAGACGTCCTGAATTTCAGATAATAATCATTAAAAAAAAAAAAATAAATAAATAAAAATAAAAAAAAGGATTAATAATTAATTAAATAAAACGACTTCTATCCAATTTATATGTATGTATATAAACATGCCGTGACTCCATAAAAAATTATTTTACTTTAAATTTTGGCATTGTTTCTATTACAAAACTAAATTAAAAACTAATAAATAAATTAAATAAAAATAATTCTGTAAAACAATGTATATACAACGTAAATAAATATAATTTTCTTTAAGCTGTATAGTGAAAAGAGTAAAAGTTGTTCGGTTTTATGTTTCTAATGTAATTTACTAGAATATATTAGCGTTATTATTTATCACTTTAAACGGGAAAATTTAAATATTGAATATCTGTTTGTGTGAAAACACATAAATAAAATGCTCTGGAACCAAGCCAATTTTTTGCATCGTTTTCTGTAAACTTTCCAAAGCGCATTCTCTTTCCGGCAAGAATATTTAAAAGGCCAATACATATTCATACATGTTTTATTTAACATTAACGGACATAAAGTTTTTGTTTTACAGGTACTTTTGTTCTTAATATCATCGATAATTCAAAATTACTGCTTTATTCTACAATCTTTATTGCTGCTGTGAAAATATATGTAGAACATCTTAGGCTTTTTTGTATATAATTATCTAAACGTTTCTTTTTTTTTCTTCTTTTTTTTTTTGTAATGCAGTTTACGGAAATGTAATAAAAACGTGATAATATAACAGATAGCGTAGATAAAAACTTTGGGAAATTCCAGTTTATGCGTTTATATATATATATATATATATATATATATATATATATATATATTAGGGTGGTTCGAAAAAATCGATTCTTTTATTTCAGAATCGCGTTACCTCTCAAAAGTTGTAGTTTGGTATTCTCAGTTGGGGAAAAATAACAAAAAAATTCTAAGTTGACATCTTCAGTTCGCGCATGAGGCTGAAAGTTTGAAAAAATATGTTATAATTTGAAATTTTCAAAAAATAATAAAATTAGTTTTTTTGTAATTTTTTATAATGCAACAGCCATAAATTGTCAGTATATAGCGTAGTTTGAACCTAAAAAAATATTTTATAGCTTTTACATTATATCTTTAGTTCGCGCATAAGCCTTAAATTGGGCTAAAATCTTCTAAAATTTGAAATTTACGTGTTTAATATACAATGATACATACATGGCATATTTGCGTTTCAAAAGTATTTTAAAAATTCTAAATGTGTTGAATATAACCTTTTATTACAGTATTATACGTACAAGTATAGTTACACTCACGCATTTATATGTATATAATAACGTTGCATGTCCTAGCTAATTACAGAATGATACACAAATTTTACCTATTTTTTGTGTCTTTAAGATTCCTCAGATGTGTTGAGCATTGTTTTAAATTGAGATTTATAGTCAAATAATGGCATAGTTGACCTTCAGAGCTAAATTGTCCTTATGAAACAATCCTTGTTCTCTTCTCCACTTTAGTACAAGATTCTGTTAAGAGCTTTACAATTCTTTCGACAATTTTCGTGTGGCAAAGAAATTTAATTAGCTCGAACTCTGGGAGAACATTAGTATTAATAAGTTCTTCTAGGCTTTGCATTGACACATTGCTCATTATTGGATGAGGTGTAAATTTGCACTTGGAAC
Organism: Salticus scenicus; assembly: GCA_963930645.1. Classification (NCBI taxonomy): domain Eukaryota; kingdom Metazoa; phylum Arthropoda; class Arachnida; order Araneae; family Salticidae; genus Salticus; species Salticus scenicus. The sequence continues at coordinate 114,365,587 of OZ005652.1, read as the reverse complement.
AATCAATAAGTTCAATGTAATTTGAAGCTGCAAAATTGATGGTCGGTGGTTGAAAAGTTCGCACCGATTTCCCTTTTGTCTCTTGTTTTCTTGCTTTTAGCAATCTTCGAAAAGCTAGCTGTCTTACGTGCACTCTCTCATCTAGTACCATTGAAATTAAAAGTTTTTCGGGATGAGAAAAATACGCATTCCTCTGAATGACAGGATCAATTATTTTACGTACCCTCTCGGGCAGCTGTCAAGTCTTCTGTACTAATTTATACACGTGAACTGCTCCGAACTTTACGGAGGGGTGCATTTTAATTCCAAACCATACTGGAGCGTATATCTTCGTAATATAGCTGACCAGAAGTTTAATTTCGTCAGAAAGTTTTACTTCAGAAATATATAGTCTTAAGATCCTATTTGCCCAAATTAACCACCTAGAGTTATTAAGAGGACAAGGATCTTTCACTGCGAGATCTGGCGCACACTCTTCTGTCTTGACTGTGTGATAAATATTAAGTAAATACTGTTGGTCCTTGTTTAAGTCAGTTTTGGTCACATTTATCTCCTCAGTATTAGTCGTTTCAAAATTAGCAACAGAGCGTTTTTCACAGTCAGTCAACTTCTTGTCAATTTGTCCTGAGAAACTATGCACATAAGGTAAAACTGAATAGACGAAATGGTTAAGAATTTCTTATTTACACATTTCTAGATGGTGAAACAATATTCTGAATATTCCGAATTTTTTGCATTGCGAGAAATGCGCACTTGATTTCCTAGAATTAGGTCATACACCAAGATTATAGTTGCTGAATCCCGCCTCTTGTAGTCTCATTTATTTGCAAAGATTTTTAAATATCTTTGCCCTCGAGAATATAGACAAATGCTCTAGAATTTTAATACGGGCTTCTAGAACTCGCTTTTCAAGGGGACTAGAATTTATAAGGATGACATGGAACTATTTTTTATAGAGCTACAATTTAGATTCTAGATGTCAGTTACAGAATTTTTCCTCAGTGTGCCTAGACAACTCGGCAATGGAATAAGAATGCGACGGCGCGGCGCCAACTTTGTGCTTGCCGGACAGTTACTGTTCGTGTTCAGTTTTTGACATTTTTTTTTCAAAGTTTAAGCCTCATGCGCGAACAGAATATGTCATCTAAAAGTTATAAATTTTTTTTTAGGTTGAAACTACGCTATATACTAACAATTTATGGCTGTTGCATTATAAAAAATTACAAAAAACTAATTTTATTATTTTTTGAAAATTTCAAATTTTAACACATTTTTTCAAACTTTCAGCCTCATGCGCGAACTGAAGTTGTCAACTTAGAATTTTTTCGTTATTTTTCCCCAACTGAGGATACCAAACTACAACTTTTGAGAGGTAACGCGATTCCGAAATAAAAAAATCGATTTTTTCGAACCACCCTAATATATATATATATATATATTTGCACATAAGCATAAATTATTAGTGATCATAAATATGAATGTAAACAGAACTCGTCAATATGCGTCTATTATTCGAAACTATGACTGCAAAATTGTCATAAAAAAAAGATTAGTTTATAAGATATATCTTAAAATGATGTTAAATATCTGAAATATTTTTATACAGTGGTGGACATAATTATAAAGACATCTATCTAATTTGACAAATAGTGAAAGAAAAGATTCAGAACTTAAAAATGTTTTATCAAATACGTCAAAAACATAAATTTATTGTGTTATCACACGTAATTGTTTTACAGAAATGGTATTTTTATAGAGTTAAATAAAAAAAAATTAAAAATGCCATGGACAAAATTATAGGACGCCCTAACATTTCAATTAAAACACCTGCTTTTTTTCGAAATTAATGTGCAATATGCAAACTTTCTGCACGCTGTTATGACGTCAGCAGTTAACTAAAGCAGACGATAACCGTCTTCACGCATTTGCAAACATGCCACGAGGTACAGAATTAAAAGAATGTGAAAGTCGCAAAATTCGGAGATTAAGTGGAACTGGTGCTTCAATTAATAATATTTGAAAAGTTATTAAACGCTCTATATGGGTAAATAGAAATGTTTTTAAAAGAGGAATTAATAGATCGTTGATTAAAATGTCTGGACGTACTCCTTGCTTGCCCTCGAGAGAGCCATGTACTTTCAATCGCTACACTGAATAAGATGACCACTACAGGCATTAAAAATGCTTTGAAACTGAATTGTTCAAGGAGAACCATTGGCAAGGTGTTGCATAAAACTTCCTGTGTGAAATATAAAAAAATGAAGAAAAACCCACCACTTCTAAGCCGGCACAAAATTGAGCGTCTAAACTTCACTAAACAAACTACGGCCTGGACCTCCAAATGGTACGCTGTGTTATTTTCTGCTGAAAAAGTTTAACCTGGATGGTCATGACGGGTTTTAATATTATTGACATGATTTACGGAAGTCTCCTCGTGTACTAATGAGTCGCCAAATGGGTGGAGGCTCAGTAATGTTTTGGGCTGGCTTTTCGGCTCAAGGGAAAATGAATATTGTTTTTGTGCATTCAAGGATGAATTGTGAAAAGTATAAGAGTCTTCTTAAAGATCAACTAGCTATACACGGTGAAATTCTTTGTGGCGAAAACTACACTTTCTAGCACGATAATGCGCCGATTCATGCATCACACGAAAAAAAAAAGTGGCTTTCAGAGCAAAGTATCAATGTTCTCCCGTGACCTTCTCGCTCCCCAGACTTAAAACCCATAGAAAACTTGTGAAGAATCTTAGCTCGTGCGGTTTACCGAAATGGGAGGCAGTTTATATGTGTCGAAGACCAAAATAATGATATAAAATGTGCTTGGGAAGAACTGTCTTGCGATATTTTGTTAGAATTGTTAGATTATAAAATATCTTTCATGTTATAAAAAACAATGGCGCCTCCACCAAATATTGAATAACCATATTAGAGGATTTTCTTTTAGACCATTAGTGTCTGCTAATAATGTTGACCACTGTATTTGGAAAAAACAGCTGGTGTCTTATAATTTTGTCCAGTATGTTAAGTCTTTCATTAAATTGTATGAAAATATCGTTATTATTAAATAATTATAAATAATAACAGAATAAATTTATGTTTTTAACGTATTTGATAAAACATTTTTAAGTTCTGAATCTTTTCTTTCACTATTTGTCAAATTAGATAGGTGTCTTATAATTATGCCAACCACTTCATTTATAAAGTTGATGTTTTATGACACTGCGGAATGTTTTATAGTTGACATAGTACTGTTAAATAGTACTCAAATAATTAAGAGGCCCGTTATTAAATTTAACCAGTATTTGCCATTCGGTAAGATAGTTAAAATGGTATAAATATTGCGTTTATTCTTTTGACCTTCAAACATTTTGTAGATATATTTAACTTAATACATATTGCGACAAAAAATCATTGTACATTTTAACAATTACAATTTTAACAGTTCAGATTTTTTTTTTCTTTAATTAAAAAAATTATTACTTTCATTATTTTGTTTAGATTTAGATAATTTAGATTTAACATTTACTTAATTATAAGTATTTCAACAAAGTTAATACAGTGTGCTTTTAGTAATAAATGTAATGTGTTATTAATATAAAATTGCACTACATTCAAATATAACAAAAATCAAAATTATAAATATTGAAATATTGGTTTCTGGTTTTATTTGTATACAGGTAACTAGCATAAACATAAGAATCAACTAGCGTAAACACTTTACCATACTTAAAATAAAATATAATATCGTATGTATGAAATATTCCATATTGCTTTTCTCTATTATTTAAAAAAAAGAAAAAAAAAGTTTAGATTTAATTCTTAAAATCATTCATTACACATTATCTATATTATAAAGATATTGTCCCTTCAAAGAAAATATTTGCATTAGCATTCTGTATTTGATTCCGTAAAACAGATTTGTATATATTTATTTAACTGAAAAAAAAGTATTTGAATAGAAACATAATACACAAAAAGAAATAAACTTTCGATTAAGTAAATATCTTTAAATAAATATTTACGTATGTTTAAAAAATATCTATAATATTAACTTTCGTAAAGTGCGACAAAAAATAATTAATAATAAAAAAAAAAGTAAATATTGTTTCTTTTTTGAATGATGAAACATAAAACGCGTGCAAACATTTTACGTTTTAGTTTTATTTCCATTTATATAGTAGCCTTTTTTTGTTTGTTTGTGTGTATCATGTATATGAAAGAGTAGAAAACATGCATTTTGTTTGTATGTAGTCTAAGATTTGATTTATTAAAGAAAAAAAAAATAATTTATGTAATATTTCTCTCTTATGTATGCATGTATATATATATATATATATATATATATATATGTGTGTGTGTGTGTGTGTGCGTGTGTGTGTGCATAACTTTGTTTTAATAAGAGAAATTGAGGAAAGTGAAAAAAAAATGGATAGAAAGAAATGAATTTAATAACGTTTTATATATAATAAACTGAATAATATATATATATATATATATATTGAAAACCTTTTCAAACATTGAATAGATGAAAACAAGAAACATTGAAAAAGATAAAACAGAAAAATTCAAATATAGATATATTTCGTATGGCATTTAATGCAATTTTGAATAGGTGACAATAATACAATGTTACAAGTTCTCAGAAGTTAATATACAATGCAAGAAAAGGAAAATCAATTCAACATAATGTAGGTATTTTTAGAACTAACAATAATACTTAGATTGTTGCGCAATTGCAGCATAACAAATCATGTATTATTGAACTAAGTTTATTAAATAGATTTTGCCAAACATGGGCAATACTAAAATAACAGATATTGCAATATTTTGCATGTAAAGAGAAAAATAAAATCATTCCAAAAGATTCGCGCAATAGCAGCGTCATAATTCAGAATGGAAATATATTGAAAACCTTTTCAAACATTGAATAGATGAAAACAAGAAACATTGAAAAAGATAAAACAGAAAAATTCAAATATAGATATATTTCGTATGGCATTTAATGCAATTTTGAGTAGATGACATTAATACAATGTTACAAGTTCTTAGAAGTTAATATACAATGCATGAAAAGGAAAATCAATTCAACATAATGTATATATATATTATTATTATTATTATTATTATTATTATTATTATTAAACACTCTTAGACAAATAATATAAATTAAAAATAATAATATTAATAAATAAGAAAGAAAAACTTGATACTAAAATTAAACGGAAAAAAATATTAATTACCAAAGTTAGACGCACAGGTATGATGTCAAATACGTATTTTTCATTTTCCCGTAAATGCAATGAAAATATTTTTACTAATCAATTATAGAAATTCATTTTGCAATACATCCATGCAAATATCATAATTATGTCACGATTTTAATAAATGATTTCGTAACTGAAGTATGGAAATAATTTTAAATATCAATCAAAATTAATCAGTGGTGAATTCTAAACATATTTGTAAAAATATAACGAACGGCATACCTCTCTGACGTCATTCAAGGTTATGATTATGATTTTCATTCATTGAACCCAAAGGAGTCCTAATTAACACACAAACAATTCGAATATAGATGAAGAAATCACAGATTTTCACCACAAACATTGAAAGTTCCGTGACGTTCTAAACATTCATAAGGCTAATCTTACCATTTTGAATAAAGCGATGCATATTGGTCTATTTTTTGTGCAATTGAAAAAAAAATGAGATTAAATGTAACTACAGCCGGTTACAAAAGTGTCCGAACACTAGCAAAAATTCTTATATAAAAAATAGTACACTGAATGCTGTTTTGTTAAATAAATCCTTGTCGAATCAAGTTCTTAGATTGACTAAGAACAGGATTTGACAAGGTTTTATTTAGCAAAACTGAAGTAAGCGTACTTTTTTTTATATAAGAATTTTTGCTAGTGTTCGGGCACTTTTGTTAACGTCTGTACCATATAATAAACATTACTAGAAAAACAAATAGAATAGTAATACCATAATGAAGTATTTTAGAATGGGATACGTTTTTATAAATTGCAATTTAAAGGTATAAGACTCATTAGAATATTTTTATATTAACATAAAACCATGAAAAAATGATAGAAAACGAAGTTACACAACAACTAATATTGTTATACTCCTTTATTGCATGTTTAAACGAAGTGCTAAATAAATTACTTTGCCTGATTTGTTTTCCCATGGTTTGCTTCTTAAAGATGTTTTGAGAAGGATTTAGCAAAGGTCTTTCATGTCAGAGGTTATATGGTATGTCTGGGATACCATACTGGGTCACAGAGTAGAGATAACCAGTCTAAATATTTCATAAACTTGTTCATAAGTGACAACAGAAACTTTTTTCATAGAAAAATAGTTCATTGGGTTTATTCGTTGCGACGTGAAGCTAGGCTTTTAGATTATAAAAATAAAATGAATTTTTAATTTTAATTTTTTTTTTTTTTTTTTTTTTTTTATTATTATTATTATTTTTTTATGTTTGAATATTACTGTTGAGTTAGGTATTTGAATGTTTCACAATACGTACATTATTTTTTTTTCAGTTTTTTTTTTTTTTTTTTTACTATATGGATTTTAAAAATACGTATCTAATCATATCTTTGGTTTTAAGCCTAAGGTAAGGATATACATATACAATTAATTTGTGAAGGTATCTGTCTTTCAATTTCAGGGGAAATGATCACCTTTAAAACAACAAAAATCAATGATGTTGTGATGACCCCCTTTTCTTCACAGAAACTTGTATCGGTATCTCACGGACTTGATCGAGAGCAAAGACAGGATGTCTGCACTAGAGAAAGAATTTGGAGGATAGCCTGGTCTTGAAGTGCTACCGACTCCATTGACTCCCAATTTAACGCTGTCCTTTGACGCTTCCGATGTCTACTGCTCTCATCAGGGAGGGGGGGGACATAGCGGGGCCTATCTTGCAGGCAAGTGGCCGACAAGAGTTTCTAGGTGTGGTTTGGAAACCTGAGAACCTATGAGGCCCTGAATGCATCAAGGGGTTGACCCTCTCTCTCAAGTCCAGGAAGAGACCGGGGGACGAGCAGGAGAGCAGAAAAGAGTTAGAGATTGATCTTGGAGATCTAGGAAGGCAGAGACCCGGATATGGACTTTACGTTCAATTGCTGAGTTTAATCAGGCATTATGCTTATTATGATTTACTACATATTTTTATAATGTAAAATAGTGTAAATATTTTTCTAATTAAACGAGAAAAAGCTATTTAATGGCTCTGTTTTATCCCTGCTTAATTCCTTAGATTTGTACATCTTAGCTGTTTGTGACTCTACCACAGCTAGGTTAAATGGTGGCATTTACTTGGGATCCATTTGAACTACTGTTAAAGTTCATAATCTCGTGCCACTCTTCAACATTTAAAGTGAATAATTACGAAACGTGCTTTTTATATGTATGTGCGCTCCTGTTGATGCCATGATGACGAGGAGGACGAGCGATGACTCATCCTTACAGTGGTCCGATAAATGTCAACAAAAACAGGGGAGTCCCATTTCATTTCCTACGGAGAGATCATTGAACTAATGATTTTTTAATTTAAATTGTCGTAGGTTTTAAAAATTGAAAAGATTAGGAAGGTAATTATTTAGTTTCGGCAAAATGTTGTAGAGTAGGGTAATATTTATTCTAATGGAATTGATTTTTTATAATGTTTAATTATGTTTAACAGTAGAACGCCCGACGGAGTCCTTTCGACTCCAAGTGTTATTTAAACACTTGTATCTCTCTGAAATGTTAATTTTACTTACTTTCCTTCCATGACTTTTATTATTTTTTTAATGTCTATTTATTCCGAAAATTCTAATTTATTTGCTTATTTTCTTAATTTTAGTTATAAGCAAATACCTCTAGAACGCCCGTCGGGGTCGAATCGACTCCAGAGTAAGTAAAATAATATTTTCACGATTCATGACCGTGGTCTGCGTATTATTTGTCTTTGTTATGAGAAAAAAGTGTTTTTTCATGTCCCTTCCTTCTTTGAACCCCTTTGTTGGGTAAAAATGGTTAGTTCTCTGCGCCTTCTGTAAAAATTCCCTGCTTCTTGCGAAGTACATTCATTTAGTAATTTGATCTGTGTTCCGTTTGAAATCACGTTAGTCTGTTTTTCTTTTTGGTGAGAAATTGCGTTCTTTATAATAAAAAGAAAATATTTCAATATGTCGCGAAAAAGGTCTTACACAAGAAGAAATAATTGCGCTTTTACGAGAGCTTTCAGAAAATGAATCTGAAAGTGTCGATTTATGCGAAAATTATGTTGAAAGGGAAGCGATTAAAAATGAAAATAATATTTCGTCAGATTCTGATACAAATGAAGAAGGTTGCGCAACAAATGATTCATCTAATAAAGGGAATGTCATATTGCTCCTGATGGTACTCAGTGGAAAGTAATGCGTGCAAATATGAATCCTCCTAGGAGATATTTGAAGCAAAATGTGATGAATCAAGTCCCTGGTCCAACTATTTATGCAAAAAATTCGAATAAGCTAAAAGTTTTTTGAGCGCTTCGTCATTACTTATAGACAGAAAAATTTTGCAACAAATAAAAGAATGCACTGAAACAGAGGAAAAACGTGTTATTTAATCTGTTAATTGGACTATTACGATAGAAGAACTTCAAGCATTCATTGGATCTTTATATGCTTGAGGCGTAGGTGGTGCAAAAGGCATTCGTTATGGTCTAATACATGGGGCTTGAATTTTTGCATTGAAACTACGGGTAGAAATAGGTTTTCCGGAATTCTACGATTTCTTAGATTTGATGTGAAAGCTACCAGATCTAACGGATTGAAAAAAGATAAATTTGGAATGATATCCGAAATTTGGAACAGATTTGTTGAAAACTGTATTGCCTGCTTCATTTCTGGGGAAAATATAACAATAGATGAACAGTTATTTCCAAGCAAAACCCGTTGTCCTTTTACACAATTTATACCTTCCAAACCAGATGAATATGGAGAGAAATTTTTGCTAGCTGTAGATCTGAAAACAAATTATTTGCTGAATGCTCTCCCTCATTTAGGCAAAAGTGAAGAACGGCCCTCGGACTACAGTTTTTCAGAATATGTAGTGATTAGTGCTGACTCTAGGCTAATTTGGCAGGGTGCTCCACCCTGCTGCCCTTTCAAACGCATTTTAGCTCCCTGCTGCCCTTTTTAAACCCATTTTAGCACCCTGTCGCCCTTTAAAAAACATTTTGGAACCAAGTAGCCTTTTCTAACCTTTTAAATGTTCAGAGGCCTTTAGATAGTTTTCATTCTGACTTTTCAACCTTCTAGGAACATTTCTACAGCATTCGTGGAAAAATAAATGCATATAACCTGTATATAAACATATGTAAAATTAGTAATTTACTTTTGTCACGCCCAAAAAATCACAACATATAAGATTTCAAATTATGCTAATAATGCCCTTTTTGAAAATAGGTTGCCCTTTTTATTGAATCTCCCTGGCAGCCCTATTATTCTAGAGTCAGCACTAGTGATGCGATTGATGCAACCTTTTCTAAACAGAGGAATAAATGTGACAGTTGATAACTATTTCACCTCTCTACATTTGGCTAAAACGCTGCACAAGAAAAGAACAAGCTTAGTAGGGACTGTAAGCAGAACCAAGAGAGAAATTCCAAAACCAATGAAGAATTTACAGGATAAGTTATATGGAAAAAAAAAAAAAATTCAAAAACATGAAGAAATGGGTACTACTCTTACAGTGTATCAAGAGAAAAGAAAGAAAAACGTTATTGTTCTGAGCACTTTCCACTCGTCCGTTATATTGAAAAGAACGAAAAAATGACACCTGATGCCATTAGATATTGCAATGAAACTGAATGTAGTGTGGACATTTATTGATCAGATGGCCAGGAAATACTATACAAAAGCTTCCTCAAGAAGATGGCATGTGCATACCTTTTATAATATCTTAGATTTAGCTACAGTGAATGCTTGAATTATTTACAAAGAGATTACTGGAGAAACAAAGCTAAGCAAGCAAGCGTTTATTCAACCACTAGCAGACGAGTTACATAAAAATTACATATCTGCTAAAAGTGAAAATAAATAAACAAATAAAGCCTTCCATAGCGCAGCCACTAGAGACAGGAGCCCTCAACAGACGGAAATGTGAAATAAATCTTTATTAAGGAAACATGACTTTCAGAGATTGTATATTATGCTGGAATATGGTTTGTGGAAAATATTTAGGCAAGACTGAATATACTTGCACAGACTGTACTCCAGAAAACTATATGTAAAATTATTCTGTAAGTATTTTATTTTATTGGTTAATATTTGTAAACGAAATTTTTAAATTTGTACATTTAAATATTTTTCACATATTTGTAAAAAATGCAAATGCTGTTAATGTATGCTGAATACTATTATATGCTGAAATACTTTAGTTTAATTATATACTTATATCGTGCGTTTGTATATTAATAATCCTTCTGAAATTAGCAGGAATCGAAACAACTACCAGTTCTGGGGGAAAATGTAGCGAGCGTTCTAGTGTTAAATTATTTTAAAATTTATTTTGAGATCAACTTACTAGCTTTTATAGGTATGAGAATTAATCGCGATAAACTCAGTTTTAAACAGAAAAAATATAATCTGATTTTAGAGACAATATTTTGTTTTTTGGCTTTTGGTTTTTAAAAGTGACTTGAAAATTGAGTTTAATGTTATAGAATTTTTTTTTATAATTTCTGAATTTTGAATTTATCTGTGAATTCAAAGAAAAACTACTAAAATTAATTTCGAGAAAAATTCTTTGAGAATTTTATTTAACTTTAGCGGAAATTACTTTTAAAATTATCTGATATAAAACAGATAAATTAGGACTGAAATTAACGGGATTTGTTAATTGGGAAATCAGCCATAATTTATGTTTTCTTACTAGCCAAGTGAGTGGATAGGAGAGTTACGGTTTTATTATATCTAGTGACAATTGCGAAAAATTGTGCTGAAAGTTTGATATATCTCTTTTTTATTTATTTAACGAGATTTTTGTATTTATTGTATTACATGATATTTTGTGTATAATCATAAATTAAAGTATAGAATTAGAAAATTTTTAGATTATGAGAATTAAGTTTAATTTATTATTTAGGGCAAAATGGCTAATTTTGAAGATGTTCTTTGCGCTCAAAACCGAAATGTGTTGTTAGCGTTAGCTAGTGAATTTGACACAGATGTGTCAGAAAAAGATAGTATCATGGTGATAAGACAAGCTATATTAGAAGAGCCGGATTACATCGAGAAAGAAGCTAAAATCATCTTAGAGCATATTCTTCAACAGGAAGAAGAACGCGTAGTACGAGAAAAACAAGAGCGATTAGGCTGAAACGAAAGAGAAAATCGCGAATTTGAATTAGAAAAATTACGATTGCAAGGCGCTGTAGAAAATGTTAGTCTAAATTCTGTAAGCTCCGGGTTAAATTCCGAGTCTGTAAATCTAGTGAAACCAAAAGATGTAGTGCCTAAATTTGATCCAAAAGTTATGGATATAACTCTTTTTCTAATGATTTTCGAGGGTCAGGCTCAGAGAGAAAATTTAGATGAAAGCAAATGGGTTGCTCAGTTATTCACTTTGGTTCCAACTGAATCGCAGGATTAATGACAAAGAAACCAGTTGAAAAAGCCGATGATTTTCAACACACACACACACACACACACATATATATATATATATATATATATATATATATATATATATATATTGTTAAAAATATATAGCCTAGGTGCAAATGCATTGAAGAAAAAATTCGAGGAGCATACCCGTAAGCCCTGAGACTTGTGGTCGGACCTCGTTTATGAATTAAGGTGTTACATGGAAAACTGGCTAGAAACCGTGGGCGCAAAAGACTACGATTCACTTAATTCTTACAAACAGTTAAAAAAAAAAAAAAAAAAAAAAAAAAAAAAGGTTTCCTTTTTTTCCTAACAGTTAAAAAAAATGGGACGATAAATATCTAGATGAATGGGAGAATTTTAATCCAGCGAGTGAACTAGCTGACAAATGTGATATGTACGAAAGTGTACGATCGGATCATAGCAAAAATGCAATTATAAATTATGAGGGACATCAAGTCGGAAGTAATGAATTCTTTGAAAATAAATCGTACAAGGAGCAGAAAACTTCAGAGGCGAATTTAAAATATACGGGCTCAAATTATTTAAAGACTGATTGTGTCTAAACTCCTTACCGAAATAAACTGAAAATTTATACTCATATTATAAGTCACTGTCGCAAAAACTATATAGATATTGGTGAAGTTAGCACTTATAGTTTTTTTTATTATTATTATTATTATTATTATTATTATTATTATTATTATTTTGTGGGGATCCAACAAAAATTTCTTTATCCTTACCACCTATGCGCTGAACTTTTTCAAAGTGCGATGACGTCTAAACGCTTTATTCAAATGAACTAAAACTTTATATAGAATCTATAAGTGCGTCACACAGACTGTAAGGATTTAAGAGTGTCTAGCACTTGCAGTTTATTATTATAGGTGTGCAATTAAAATTTCTTTATCATAATGATTAATGAGCTCAATCATTTTAAAGTGCTATAGCGTCTAAATGCCTCATCCGATTCAGCAGAAAATTTATATACATATTATAGGATACTGTCGGGAAACAGCAAGGATTTTCGTGAATCTACTGCTAAGGAATTTTTACAGTCCACGAAATAGCCTCTAATATTATGATGTATAAGCTCAAAATATGTGACGTGTAGTAGCGTGAAATTGACATACTACATGGAGAAAAATACTGAAAAACACTGTTATAATTTTCTCTTTTGTGTATTTAACGACTTCTCTTACTTTACTTTATTTATAGTAATTAACGATTGTTAATTACTTAATTTCCGGAAAGTATAGTGGAGATTCGGAAAGTCTAATAGCTTTTTACGGTGATGTATGTATATGTGTAGGTATGTAGATCAATAAACACGGTAGTGTCTAAACGATTTGTACAAATCACTTAAAAGGTAGTAGGTATGTTATAGGTAACTGTAGTACGAACTATATAGATTTTAGGGAATGTAGCGTGCTATGCACTTAGACTCCTAATTCGAAAGAAATAAAAATTTATATACACATTACAAATCCCCGTCGCACGAACTATATACATATTGGTGAATCTAGCTTTATTTATTTATTTATTTTTAGGAGAAGACGAAAAATTGTTTATCATTCTTGCCTATAGGCTAAAATTATTGAAAGTGTGATAATGTATGTCTGCCTTATTCTATTCCGCTTTAAATTACAATATATTATACATGTTATAGATATACCGTCGCACGAAATGTATAAATATTGATGAATCTAGTAAACAAAGATCTTTAAAAGTGACGCATAAAATAATTTGGATCCCTTACTTTCCATTAAATAGTACACTATTTGAGGAAAAATACTCAAACACCCTACAGTACTTTTCACTTTTGTTTATTTAACAACTTATTTTACTATAATTTATTTAAATAGTTACTTAATTTTCGGAGAGTCGAGAAACCGAACTTCAGATTGTTTGTATAAAATTGCTAAAATAGGATTGAAACACTTTTAAAGTCAAATAATGCTATCAAAAAATTTCAAGTTTTATAAACAGTTCCATTAAATTACTTAAAAGATTCATCTATCATTCGATGGAAAGCAAATAGAGTAATACAAAACCAACCAATTTACCCTTCATTAAACATTTCATAAAATTTTATGATTTTAGACATGTTTCCATAGACTTAAGTCAGTTTTTGAAAAATAATTTATAAAAGTCAGTTTAAACGTATATTGTATAAAATGTGTGTATTTTTATCTCAGTAACTGAATTTGTTTTTTACATAAATGTGCGTCATTTACTTAGTTATTTTATTATCGCTGCACTAAAATAAAATAGTGGAATATCAGAGTACAGGACAGGGATTTCGTAATTCGACATTTTTTTTTTTTTCAATTTAACAAAATTATTTCGTCAATGGCAAGTTCTTTTTTATTATTTTTCGATTATACAAGAATTTTTATAATGCAGGCATACTATTATTACATGTATTCGTATACATGTAAACTAATTTCTAAATTCCTTTAAAAATATTTTTAACTTAATTTAAAATTAGTATGCTTTTTTTTTCTTTCCTATCATTTTTCGAATATCATTTTGACAAAATATTCTCATAGTTGCATATAAAAATATATTTAGAGCTACAGAAAATTATTTGTAATAGTCAGAAATTTAGATTATGGTATTCTAAGTTTACTAAATTTTTAAGGTGCAAAGGAGAAAAAAAAATGTTTAAAATATTTTTGTATGTAAGTTTGATAGTTATTTTTTAGATAGCTAGAATTTTAAGTCGTAAATTATAGATATATGTAAATTTTGTCTTAAAAATGGGTGACCGTAAAGTCGTCGAACTAGTTTTAAAACGTACTTTATGAAACAAATAAAGAACATTTGAATTTCAGCATTTCACTCTAATGGTTGTAAGATTTTCAAAACTTAAAATTTTCTTTCAGAACAAAATAAAGTAAAATTAATGTAACTCGGGGGAAGATGCAAGTCTGCTTCTAGCAATTTTATGTGAACAAATGGTAATACTGACTACATGTGTGAAGGGTTTTGTCCCAATGAGCACATGGATTGTGAACTTATCTTAATTTATTGCCTTCAATCATCGCTATTTTGAATTTCGTGAGCATTTAACCTTGTAAGGGAAGCCCTTATAGTATTCGATTGTTCATATTTAAAATTCATAAACAGATGTTTATTTAAAATAAAATATTACCAATAGGAATTGTTTCCTTAATATATTGCACACAAAAGGCAGGCAGAAGCGACTTTAACCTTGCTGCAATAAGAAAAAAAATGTCTGTGGCATCCTCAATCGATATTTGGGGAAAGACGCAATATGGTTCAGCAATAAATTAAATGACTTTTAAATTTTATGTTGTATTTTATATACTGTATATTATAGTGTCAAATATACATGGAATTAGTAATTGTAATATTATAATAAATACCATTTTTTTTTAATATTATTTTTAATAAAGTTTCAAGAATTCAGTTTGAATTTCTCTGAATATTGCTTAGAGCAAGACATCCACAGTAAGAAATGGAACTTCAGAGTTTTCAGCAACTGACATTTAACCCTGTAACCCAAAAGTAATCCAAGTACAGATTCTAGACGCATAATTCTCTGAATGGCTTAAACATGGTATTATTAATGCAGATATACTGGCATTTATTGTAAGTAATAGTGTTCGTTGTTTATTTTTAATTTACTTTATTTTATTTTTTCTAACATTCAAGTGAGGTCGCGTTCTTAGTCATGATGGTCGGTATGGGAATCCATTTCCTTGCCGTCTGTCGTCACTGTTGCATGCCGTCACTGCTCTACGCTGTTACGACTGCTTTACTACGCCATTATGCATTATGTCATTAATTGTAATTGCATCTGTCATTAATTGTAATTTTATCTGATTCCGTTCAGTTCACGATAAGCTGTAAAAGGGAAAAGACATTCTTCTTCGCTCTAAAGAAATAATCTTTCGTTTTTAATTATGTTTATGTCCCTTGCCCCTTTTTATGTTAATAAATGGATTTGTAATCTATGGCTTGCAGTCTTTCCTCATAATAGTATGCACAGAATTAAGATCTTTATTGCCACATGAAAATATTCAGATAAATTATGGGTTATAACTGTAAATTCATGCACTAGTATTTAAATTTTTATTAAGCGTTTTTTCTAAACATGTTCCTAATCATTTTTATTTGAATTTGTATATTCGTTTGTCTTTATGGCCGTCTAACTAATGAGACCTCTATATATCTGTCTACTTCTAGCGTCTTTAAATATTTTTCAATTTATTTTTCAATCAAAATGATATATTATATTCATATTTACTATGGCAGATTTCCTGATTAACCCTAGATAACATAAATCAGTGTTTTTCTGTAACTAATCAATCGTCTCATAGACTACGAATTTGTTATGATAGAAAACTTAATGGTTGGATTTTTGGAATTTGGAAATTATAAAGTAAGATAAGATAATGAGAAATGAAAAATGGCCGAACGTATAAATTTAGGTATAATGGATTAATTATGTTTTTTGCGTTGTTTAGTGCCGCAGATCATTACCCTTTCCGAAATCAAATCTTTTTAAATGAAATTAATAATAATAATTTAAATTAAATAAATAAAATAATAAAAAAAATATTCTCAACTTACCCCGTTGTTGATCGGAATCTAAAAGGAAAAAAAATAATATTCCACTGAGGCACGATATATAAACACATAAGCACAAACTTGAACACCACAGCTTTTATTTTTTACTGAGCAAACAGAAACATACACCTCACATCCGGTACCGGGGTGTAAAATTTTTTTACCACACTCTGATTATACAGATCTAAGATGTAGAAGTACATCACTATTTGAATGTAGTAGCTATTATTAACGATACATTGATAATTATTAACTTTCGCCATTCTAATTGACATATGTAAAATTCCATTATTCCTTGAAATATTAATCCGGAATGTATGTGTATCGTTTTAAATATGATCGTTCAACACAATGATTAAGGCCTTGATTATCCACGTATTCTTTTAAATATGATTGTTCAAAACGGTGATTAAGGCTTTGATTGTCCACAAACAGCATATAATTACACCTTTTGGTAAGTATAGTAATTTTTTCTGAGACTGTTAACTGTTGACGATCTCTCATTTTAAGACATTTACCAAATTATAATACCATCCAGATATGATGTTGTTATTTTAAAATTCAAATATATATAATTGAAATTGCACCTTTAGATGACTGTGGAGACCGGCTTCCTCGTTGCCTGAGATATTAACTGACAGAAGCACAACTTCCAGGAGACAACGTAAATACTTTCAGACTATTTAGGCCTCACTGACGTTCCGGTACTTAGGCACTTGATCAGAGCTTTATTGGTTGTCATATAAAATTTTTTATGCTTTTGAAATGTTCATATTTTTTCCATTCAGTTTATCTATGAGTAATTTAAGACATTTTTCAAGGTAGAAGGAACCTTTTAAGACCGATTCTCGGCCAATGGCCGAAGCCACCGGCGAGCGCCGTAAATTTCGTCGTCCTCTTCAAGCAAGCATTCAAGAGAGAGTGACGCTGACGAGAATCCAATTTTCCCGCGAGCTCGAGACTATTTACCGGAGTATACGGGCGCGCGGTAAATAGTTCAAAAAACAAATATTTTGTTTGGATCGTCTGTTGAATAAAATAAAATAAGATGAGAATAAATAAATTTAATTTTAAGAGAGGAATATTTTATATCGGCTTATTTTATGGAATGAATGTTAAATATTGAAAAAACACATTTTCCTGGAGGGACGCCACACTTTGAATCAGCGTAGCGATATATTCGCTGCGGACCGAATCGAACATACTAGAAGAAGAATTTGAAAATCGTAAATGGAAATGACGTCACTGATTTTAATTAAGGGAATCTGAAAGTTAGGAAAATTATTAAAATTGGTTTTGAATTATTTGAGGCCGATATAAAATAATTTTAAAACGATCTGAGCGTTTTATCAAAATTAATTTTTTAATAGGTGAAAACGTTTGTTTACGTTTCGCGGACATCGGTCCTGGATATCAATTCTGGTTTGTTTACAAACAAAACGTTTCACATGAAAATTTTGAACTTTTCTATTATTGCAAATCGAGGAATTTTAAAGGAATAAATGGGAAAAATTAATTAAATAAAAGAAACGAAAATATTTTCCGGGGAATTTAATAAAAATTAATTAATTTTAAAAGTGTTAGAATTACCATTCTGACAGAATTAAGAAGAATAATCTTTTTTAATTCCCTTTATTTATTTCAAAACTATTTGCCTCAGTCATGAAAAATGTTATAATATTCGTATTTCAAATAAAAATTTAAAAGGGATAAAGATTATCGTTTGCAATCTTGACAGATGTTAAAAATGTGCTCTTCACAAATGGCCTTGTTGCAGTAGCTGCATACGCATTTTGTCATTCTGCGTTTCTGAGATGGACAGAAAATACAAATTCTGCATTTGTTCGCCGCACATTTAGTCGTGTGTTCTGTTAGGTTTTCAATATTTAAAATATTTTCAATATTTATTTTCATGATCGCTAAATACTTGACTGTTAGACGACATTTACAGCACATGTCGAAAAGTAACAAGTGTATAGCAATATTAATCCCCTTCGGAAAACACATTTTACTGGTTATGAAGATATTGTGAGCCACATGATGTGAACGCAACAGGAACATCCCGAATTCATAAAACAGGCTGTGTTCAGTTGTCAATTAGACGGATTTTTAGTTATCTACGTTTAAAATAGTGTAAATAGTTCAACTGGTTTGTGGACAGGAATACCCAAAATAATTTAAATGTATTGCATTCTGTGAGAGGCACTTTTATAAATCATATTTAAATAACATTGTGCTGCTCAAATCAGTGAAATCGACATTTATTTTTATGTAAGCTGTTTTTTCAGCATTTTTATCATTTGCCATAAATTTTTAACAGCGATTATGAATCGATTTAAACCATTTGTCTCTTCCTGATATCATGTTTGTACGTTGTGGGATACTGTAGGCAAAGTATTGGGTTGTTCGGAAAATAATTTCGTTTAATTAAATACGATTTTCTCATATTTTATAAATATTTCATTGAATTATATATTCTCCACTTTGATCGGTTTCTTAGCGATCTCACGAGTTGTTATTTGGCAGTTTTCATAAATCAATACTTTATTTTGTTTTCATCAGCAGAAACTGGTTTTCCAGAACGTACTGCATCATCAACGTCACATTTGCCGGAACAAAAATTGGTAAACCAGTTTTGACACTGGCGATCTTTAAATACATTTTCTGTATGCATCGTATACTTTTTTCTTGTTTGGAAAGTATTTTAGCCTTTTTGAGAGCAAAAACAAAATATGCCGAAAATGTCGCTTCCGGTTTTCTTTATTTGATAGGGCAACAATGAAAACTTATTGAACAGAATATTACAAACTTTGTTACAAGCAAGCCTTGCTATATCAGCTGTCACAATATATAGTGGTAATGCAGCTTAATTGTGAAAATGGTGTGAAAAAAGTACAATTAAGTCCTCTGCTGAGAAAAACGAAATTACTTTCCGAACAACCCAATACAATAAATGTTATTCGAAGAAACGAGTACGCACAGTCAGAAAGTGTTAAAAATCTATAAGAAATTTATGATTCCCGTTCTTTTTTTTTTTTTCCTAATACCAACACTTTTACAATACTTTACATAAAAAAAAACCTTCCCCATTAAAAGTTTATTTCACTTACAAAATCAGTACTTAAAAAAAGTTCCATGCATTCTAAATAATCACGTAGCAAGTGTTTTTAAAATATAATCGGCTTAGTCTTTTCTAAGTATTTAAAATTTTATTATTATTTTTTCGTCCAAACATACTTGTGTAAGTATTCTATATTTTTAAGAATGTATTTAGAAACTTTATATCTGACATGTTCCGTTATTATTATTTATTTCCACGAGTATGCCAATATTCCTTATACAAGATCATATATACACTTTGAATTTATTACAGTCCATCATTCATTGTCATTTAGACTTACTTCATTACATATAACTATTTTATTATAATCAAACATGTATTTCATCAACTTACGTTATAAATGGTAAAAAAAATATGTTGGCTTTGAATTACTTACTTCTACAAATAAACTATAAAAAGCATGCAGATAGAATATTTTCTTTACGAAAGTTATTTAAATGAGATTTAAAGAAATCAGAAAATTATATTTTTTTAAAAATTGAAATTAAGTCTTATGAAGGGGCAACGATAATTATTTTTAACTGCATGATTGTAGAGTAAGCATGCGTTAACTGCATGGGAACAATTAAAAATTATTTTTTAACACTGTTTGGGAATACAAAACTTCGTAAAACTATATATATATATATATATATATATATGAATATTGTGACTTAATTTGAATATATTTATAAAAATGTATATTTATACCCATAATTGCTCGAAAAATGGAAAATTACCTAAAACTAACATAGCATCTTATATTAGCATTCTTATTAAAAATACCGTGGTACTAACGGTTCGAATATTCAGTTTACATATATGAATGTGTTCAGCGGGACTGTAGGTCTGTATCGTCTGTATCAAATGTTTATAAATATGTACAAGATGTGCATTTCTTCTTACTTAGTATTCCAGAATATTGTATACATTATTATCAAATATAATAAAAAAAGAATAATAAGTAATAAAGGAAATAATATATGGGGATTTTCTAGAAACGAACTGTATAAAAAATAATTTAGATAAGCTTTGTAAACTAAATACAATGCATATTTATTTCTTTATTTATCCTGTATTACTAAAGTAAAATTTTTAATATAAATTCAGAATATGTGGATTTTTATTCTAAGTTACGAAATAAATAAATAAATAAATAATGTTTTGTACAGAAGGAAATTTCAGGTATTGTAATTATTATAATGCGCATTACTATAGATTTTAGAAATTATGAAAAGACTACCAGTGCTTACAAAAACACACACATTTCAATTTAAGTGAAATACATATTATTATTATTATTATTATTATATTTTTTTTTTGTCTTAGAAAACACGTACAACAAAATGAAAGCATTTGTTTTATTACAGAATACAAAATTTAGTATTTTCAACTTGTTAATTAATATTTACTATGTTAATGTTAAAAAAAAATAAATCTATTCCTACTTTAATCTTACATCCTTCACCGAGTAAAACAAATACTTTTTTTAAATGTTTGTAATTTTTTATTAATTAAATAATTAATTAATATTGTTTATTTTTAATTTATTTTTATTATTATTTATTATATATTTCTTAGTTATTAATGAAAAAAAATGTTTTATTTTTTTACTATTTTATATAAATTAATTAATTTCTTGTTATTATTTTAGAAAACGGGCAGTGAAATTACTGCTGCGTTAATCATTGTAATACAGTAAAATCCCGTTACAACGAATTCCATTACAACGAAAAATCCCGTTATAACGAAATGCAAGCGAGTCCCGTTTTGAAATGTATTCAAATAATGTTAACATAATCTCAGTATAACGAAATATTCAATTTTTTATAATCTCGTTAGAACGAAATAATATGACACGGCAAATACTTTCAGTTGTACATTTTTATCGCTTGACAATTTTTGTTTTCGATGCCTAGTCTTAGGGACAATCAAGCTTATCTCTAAAGCAATCGCTTTTCTCCGAGCTTTGTTGTAAAACAGGTGTGCATAGGCATTTCACTGCAGAAGGAATGTTTCCTTTGTTCGCTCTCCCCTTTTCTTCACCCCTTTTTCTTGGAATTCCAAGTAAGCTGTAACCAATGTAAGCAAACTTAACAAAACGTGAAATGCGTATTGCACATTCCCCCTTCCCTCTCCTCCTTACCTGAATAACTTTCGCAAAGGAATTCCCAAAGCTCGAAATCAGTTTGAAAATTTTCATCTTACCAGTAGGTCATAAAATGGCGGCTGTTAAGCGAAAACAGTTTAGTTTGGAAGAAAAAAAAAACCATAATTTCTGAAGTTGAGAAAGGAATGAAAAAATCTGATGTTACTAGCAAATATGGAATTTCGCCGTCTACTTTATCCACTTTTCTAAAAGATAAAGAAAGCATTTTGAAAAAACTTCAAGTTCAAGTCTTTGATCCAAGCAGAAAACGAATTCGAAATGCCCAGTTTCAAGATGTGGATAGTGCTGTTTACAAATGGTTTATGGATGTTCGTTCTAGAAACATCCCTCTAAGTGGCCCTTTAATTAGAGAAAAAGGTTTGGAATTTGCAAGAATGCTAAACGTTGAAAATTTTCAAGCCAGTGTCGGATGGTTGAATCGATTCCGAGAAAGATACGGTATAGTGGCAAAATGCATTTCAGGAGAAGCAAAAGACGTCCCAGTTGAATCTGTAAACGAATGGCGTAAAGGTGAAGTACTAAAATTAATCAAGACGTATAGTCCTAACGATGTTTTTAATGCCGATGAAGCCGGAATATTTTTTCAGTTAGAACCAAGGAAGACTTTAGCGTTAAAAGGAGACAAGTGTATTGGAGGAAAGCTTTCCAAACAAATGATTACAGCCCTATTTTGCTGCAACAAATCAGGAACAGAAAAACGAAAATTACTCATAATCGGCAAATCTGAAAAACCCCGTTGTTTCAAAAATTTTAAGTCCTTACCATGCATCTACAAAGCCAACAAAAAATCATGGATGACGCAAGGATTCTTTAATGAATGGCTGATAAATTTTGATAAAGATATGCAAAAACAAAAACGTAAAATTCTTCTACTCATAGACAACTGCACAGCACACAATGATCCTCCTATATTGAATCACATTCGTGTAGAGTATTTCCCGCCTAACTGTACTGCAATACTTCAGGCTCTTGACCAAGGCATTATCAGAGCCGTAAAATCACGATACAAAACTATGTTATTAAAACGCATTATCTGTGATTTGCAAAATAACGTAAACAGAAAGTGCAACATGAAAGAGGCAATTGATATGAGGTGTGGATCGTGGGATGATATAAGCCAGAAAACAATAGCCCACTGTTGGAAACACGCGCAGATTGACCAGGATTTAAATAAAGAATCGACGGCTCAAGGATCTAGCGATGTACTACATGATGAGGAGCAGACAGTCGAATATGAGATCGAATCCGTTTGGAACTTAGTAAAAGAAAAATCTGGTGTGTCTCAAAGCATAAGCTTTAAAGATTTTTTAACTGCGGATGACAATGCTGCAACTTGTTATTCATTAACAGAGACAGATATTGTGCAGTCTATTGTTGATGATCGCATTTTAGAAAATGATGAAGAAAGTTCTGAAGATGAAGAAAATGAGGTTATTACTACTTCAAAAGTTACATCTGCTGAAGCCTTAGAAAGCTTAGAAAGAGTGCGCAATTTTATTTCTTTAATGAGCAGTGTACCAGATAACATTTTTTCTAATATTAATCATGTACATAATTTTGTATTGTCCGCAGCTTCAAACTCCCTTGTACAAAAAAATCACTGATTTTCTGCATTAAATTTTTCTTGTACAATTTGAAGATCATTGAAATGGTGGTAAGTCAATTTTTCAGTTCTATAAAAAATATTATACATTGTATTAGTACTAACTTTACGTTATTAGAAGGTACTACTAATTTTTATTACAATTTTTAATAATTAATTATCTACTAATTTGAGACCTTGTTAAGAATTTATTTGTTTAGTTACAATTTTATTATTAATATTTTCATTAACAGCACTGAAAAAAAAAAAAAAAAACGAACAATGTATGGGTGTTTTTGTCGATTCTTGTTCAATATTTTAGCTGTGGACTGCTACCTAAATTAGCTGATTATATTTTTATTATTCTCAAGTTTAAATATGAGCCTTTACTCTTCAGGCAAGAACAAAAACCTCTCCAATATGTTTTCCCGTTTTGTCCAGTAATCGTAAATGACATTGCTTAGTAGTCTTTTCTTTTCCTCACGCATTGATTTGTAATCTGTACAACGTTCCACGTGACTAAATAAAAAACTGTACAGTAGTTTTTTCACCAAAATTTTTTTTATATATGAGATTTCAGATAAACAGTCTCATATAGAAGTTTTATGTACCAGAAAATCTTTTAAAATACTTTAAGGAAAATGTATATATAATGTAATATTTTACCAGTAATTTATTTAAATATTTTATTATTGCTGAGAAAAGGGAATATATATTGACATTTGATTAGTTTCAATATAACGAAAACTAACAGAAACATCTTTATTTAATTGTGTTCCATTTATGAAACACATTAAATATTTTATCAGTAATTGTATTATTAATAATTGTATAACTTTGGGATTATTAAACATAGCACTATTCCATTAATTATGTTATGCAGCTTACAAAATATTGATTTCCTGTTCAATTTAGAGCATAACTGTCTTATTTTTGTGATTTAGTAAATCTTATAAATACAGAACTTCGATAATTATACTCTATTCTGACTTTTCAATGTTGAAATTAATATTTATCAAAAATAATAATTGCCGATAATTGATAAATGAAAATAAATGGTGAACTTGTAATAAAAAAAAATATTATACTCAAATAAATATTTTTATATCAAATTTGGAAATTTGTTTCTTACTTAACTTTAAATTTAGAATTAAACTTTTTTTTTCTAAATAAGAGGCTTACGATTACACGTGGGTTACATTTTCCTTGAATATTTTGCTACTATAAATTAGGAGTTATTAAAAATTAAAAAATTATGCAATAAATTATATAGTTAAATTTTATAGAAAATAAAAACTGAAGGTAAAATCTCTCGAACAATATTGTGTTGTTCTTTATTATTGTTGTGTTGTAATTTAATTATTGTGTAATTTAATTATTGTGTTGTAATTTATATTTTTATTTATTTTATTTTATTTTTATGGAAAATAATAGGCGAGATTTTATAGTGTATAAATAATTTATCTAATTATGTACTTTCTATATTTCTCTAATAATGTTTGTTACCTTTCTGGCAGGAGCACATTGATAAATTTCTTATTTTTGCTGATAGAAATATATATATATATATATATATATATATATATATATATATATATATCAAACTAATTTTTGACCTTTTAGTTGAAGTAAAGGTTTTGAAGTCAAAAGGTTTTGAAGCGACCGGAACAAACAACAATTCGAAAGTGATAATTAGTATGTAAATATATCAAGACAGTTGGTATGATAATACCTATAATCCGTACATGATGTACATTTGTAGGCAGGCACACCATAAGTTTTCCAAAGCGTTGCAATGTATGACAAGTATACCTGTTAACCATTTTTATTTATTTATTTATTATTATTTTACACAAATGTTAACGAATAAAAAATGTTATTCAAGTTTAGTATCAAATGTTTCTATAGGAGTAAATACCACCACTGGTTTGTAAACAGGGACATTTCAGATGCATTACGTTCATTGAAAGGCATTTCTATAAACCATATTTTCATAACTGCACTTCACACAAATTGTAATGAAATTAAAATACTTTATTCGTATGCACAAGAGACTGGTTTCTATAGAATAGATATGCACAACCTGCGGCCCGGGGGCCATATGCGGCCCAGGAGCCATCAATTTGCGGCCCGCGGAAGGATTGACATTTTAGACCGTATTAATCATCAGCAGGAGAGATTTTTTTTTCTTTTTGTAATGAAAAATAAGAAAGAAAGAATAAATATTTTATTTGTTGCAATTGTAAAACTGTCATTTACAAAAACTCTTTGGGGGAAGAAGGGGAGGAAAAAGATGTTTTTTATATCAGCGATACCATGGGCCAGGAAGAACCTGGAAAAGTCAAGGAATTTAAAATTAGTGAAAAAGTTAGGTAAATTGCAAATACAGCCCAAAAATCTGGGAAAATGATGATATAGATCTGAAAAATGCTTTTTAATCATACAGTTTAATACTTACTGCTATCCTTTATGTCACAGGTTATCTTTTGTCGTGTTTTTTTTTTTGTTTTTTTTTTTTTTTTTTTTTTTTGTTTTTTTATATTGCAAACTAAATTTTGTGACCTGTATTTTTATAAAAATAGACCTCAAAATCCATGCATAAAAAGACAATTACAGCCATAGAAGCATTTTCACTTAGAGATCTTGAAGTGCCATCTAATACCTCAAAGCGATGTTTTCATACCTCCACATAAAATTGCATATTTTGGCATCTTTGAAATTGGAAGTATGTTTCTATGACTGTTAGTTTAAGAGATAATCGCTGTTACATCTATTTTAAATCACCCAGTATATATATATATATACTTTTTAATAAACACAGTGAATATATGTGCTTAGTCTAATTCTTTAATATTATCTTGTTTGCGGCCCTTCATGGCGCACGTAACAGCGAGAGTGGCCCTCCAGCCAAAAAGGTTGTGCACCCCTACTATAGAATATAGTACAACTAGAATTGTAGGGCTTCAAAAAACATTCAGTTACATTAAAGGTTATATAAAAATAACTGAAATTAAATTTTATTTTTTAAAAGAACATTCTACTGCAAAAATCATAAAGACATTTATTGTTAACACGCTACAATAATGTTTTGTATCGAATAGAATATGTTTAGCGTTCGATCTGCGATTCTGTCCTTCTGACTGTCAGCCATCAAATAACTAAGCCAAATGACTTTAATGGTTAAACAATACACAACGAGTACCTACAGTTGAAATGTGATGAAACGTGAACCACATTATTTTTAGGAATAGTTTGATATTAAAATCTAATTTTGCTTCTTGTTGTTACATTAATGCATTCAACAATCATTTTTTCACAATCCATATTTAATTAAAGTAAATTAATGTTTCTTCAAAATTCTAAAATAAAACTTTTTTTTTTTTTGAATAATTTTACTTTAGTTACATATATATATATATATATATATCTGTGTGTGTGTGTGTGTGGGTATTCATTAAATATGCACACATAAGCATCTTAAATTTTTTGTTTAAATATTAACTTATAATTAACTTATAAATATTAACTTGTTTTGTACATCTTTTGCATATTTTTGTACAAATACTATTTATTTATATTTTTCGAACCTTTGTTAGTATATTTCACTTACGTTAATGTGAAAATTTACAGTTATAGTTGCATCTGTTGAAACCAAACTTTGTTTTTATCATATACATCTTGAAAAATCATACTATGATTATTTTTTATATAAAAATCGAACGTTAAACAATAACTTAATATTCGAAGGAATATGTTTATGTTTAATACACAAATATGATTTTTGTGTATGATTTCAATTATCCAATTTATACATTTCTTTAAAAAACGAAATTAAATTTGGCTATAGTAAAAAAAAAACTTTTAACATTTAAGTAAATGTTTTTCACATTTTAATATTATTTTATTGAATAATCAATACACTTAATATTTGACGTTTATTATACATTTTAGTTTGTTTAAATACATAATTCCAATGTAAATTCCACGCCATCACAAAATAAATTAAGCAATTAACATTGTGTACGTAACTGAGATTAACCATGCGTCAAAATATTTGGAAATACCTGCAATTAGATCCCTATTCAATATAAAGCTAAATATGGAGTAGAAATTAAATTATTTCTATACAATGGACATGTAAACATGTTTAATTAATTCAAATATTTGTATCCTCTAAGTAGAAATTATTTACGAATGAATTAGTTTTAATTTATATTGCGTTTATGTAATTGTTTTAATTTATGTAATTATAAAGTTGTCTATTATGGCAAGATATTACGTTGCTGAGAATGCAGATAAGCCTTAATTTTAGCATATTTAATTTCACAATCACAATAAAGTTTTTGCACATTAGGAAATACCATGAACAACTTTTTTTTTTTCTTTTTTTATTCAAAATTTTAAATTGATATAAAGTTGTCACTGGCATCACATAATTACGAAAAAAAAAAAAAAAAAAAAGAAAGAAAGGAAAATTGTATACAAACTGAAAAACATTTAGGTCACCCTAAATGGACCTAAAGTTTGAAATTTTAGTTCAAAAACTTAGATTTTGTTTATTTTGTTTATTTTTTTAATATATATAAAACAAATTTTAATTTTCATGTTCAAAAATGTGATGTTTAGAATGCTAACTAGCAGTAAAAGAAGCATTATATATTTAATGTAACATTTAGGTTACCGGGATTAAAAATAAATTTATCAATTTTCCTCAAAACTAAGGTGTATTGCTTACTGTTTTCATTTACTTCTAGTCTGTTTTTTCATTTAGAATTTTTCCGAAAACTTACAAAAGGTATTTAAACTGAAGTATGATAACACACTGTTTTCCCTCTTTTATGATATTAAATTTCTTTTTCAAATAGGAAAAACTGAAAAAAATTCTTATAAAACATAAATCATCATCAATAATATTTTAACTCTTTTTTAAAAGAAAAAAAAAATTAAAATGTTAACATGATTTTTGGTTGAAAATGTCAATTTGAAATTTAGTCACATTATCTGTTGTCTTTAAATTTAACGAAAACTGAAAAATAATATTGATCGTTCAGAATAGTATTTTCCCACAGCTACAACAGCTTTCTCAAACTACAAGAAGAATACTTTTGATTTTTCTTTCTGTTAAGGACAATTTACAATGAATAATTTACTATATACAGAGGTGTAAAGCTTCCGGATTATTTAATACCGATAATAATTAATGGGATATTCTCTTTTTTTTATTATTAATAATTGTGTGATTAAATGAAACCAAGATAACTTTCGAATATATTAATGTGAAATAATCTGCTAAAATTGCACCTCTGAAATTGATAAAAAAGAACTTCATTATTGCTTCAAATATTTCATGTATTTTGTTTCTAAAGAAAATAAAATATTACCTGATGTTTGTTCTTGAACTGTTCTAGTTACATATTTGAAGTGGTAATTCGTTTCAAACTTTAAAATGAGTTTTCTATCCCGCCTTAATATCATCTACTTGGTACCTGATACACTGGATTATCATAAAAATGGATTGAGATACACAAATAAATCAAGGATGGCATTTTACTGTAAATCATGAGAGAACGTGAACTTTCATAAGAAATTCAACATGTTTGTCCAATAGTGGGACCAGGTAAAGTTGTGTAATATACAAAAGTAAAATTCAGTTTCCTATTGTTAGCTGTTTAGAAGAAGAAATACATCGAGAATTTCTGCTTGCCGATTCTTGGGGACTTTCTCTTATTATTAAAACTTAACACACATGACTAAGATATTTCTGGTTAAAACTCAAATCTTTTAAATCAACATCTAGAAAAGTACTGTGTTTTTAATTCTACTAAATAATTTAAAAATCTTAACAATTTGTTAAACGTTTTACTGTCAGGCTACAAAAATAAAAAGATCCAGAATTTAAACAATCGAGGCAAACCAATTCAATAATTAAGCGAAAACACCCACTGTTTAAACAGTGTTTTTTTCAGTAAATTAAAGGATTTTCAAAAATTAAAAATGATAAATTGAAGAAAACAGTTACTTTTTTAATGCAGTACCATCACAGACAACAGTTTTAAGCGTTTTTTTTTTTTTTTTTTTTTTTTTTTTTTTTCCAATGGAGATTTTCTTTCATAAATTTTAGTATTGATGATGCATCTTTCCGGATGTGTCACTCTCTAAAATTATTTGTAAAAAAAATATGTCAACTTTGGTTCTTCAACCAAAAATATGCGTTATTCTTCTATAGTCTTCTGGATACAATTACAACTTGAAATTAATTTACTATTTATTTTATTTTTTCGAGCAAAAAAATCCATTTAAATAATTTTTGAGTTTCGAGTTAAACTGATACCTTGATAGTATTTCACAGATTCCCGATATAAAATCCGATGTTTATGTTACCACTGCCTTGTTTTTGGTGTTACAACAATTAAATACTGCAAAACAGCACCTGGTAGTTAAATAATAGATAGTTCCTGCTATATTGGATATCCACAAGCTCTAGGAAAGGAGGTTACATTTTCTGTAAAACAGTGTCTCATTGAAATCTTTGAATTTTCTGACTTTTCTAGTAATAAGTATTAGACTAAGGAATGTATATACAAACACACACACGGATATATATGTATATATATTTCTTATATGATAAATGTTATCATAAATATATATCATAAATATTGTGGTAATTTTTCTATTAGTGTTTTATTAACAACTAAGATAAATATAATTAGATTCCATTTGTAAAACACTAACAAAGATTTTTTTTTCCGTTTTCATATCAATGAGATTTCAAAAAAAATTCAATTAATTTGGGTACATACAATTTTATTTTCAATGACTATTTTTGTTAAGCAGATGGAAAAAAGGATTTTCATAAAATATTAAAAGATAAATTAAATCACTTTATGTAATTTAATTAAGAAGAATAAATCTTCTCTGTTATGACAATTTGTTAATATATGTTTCTCAAGATGTGTCGGGACGCAAAGAGGCTCCCAAATATTTCATTCGGCACTCATCATATTTATCATTTATTTAAAAAATAGAATGGCTCATTAAATAAATAAAGATATTCATATACTGATTTAAGAACCTTCACAAGGTTTTATTATTTTCCTTGGATAATAAAACATATATGGTGAAATAGTTTGATGTTCATATTCCAAAAGTTCACTTTCACAAACTTTACATCAAGAAATATGAATATTTATTAAACATCATCCTGCACCGAGAGTAAAAAAAATACTTTTAAAACAAAAGTTTGTACAGAATGATAGAAATTTGCAACTTCTGTTACTTTTTTTGCATAAAATTTATGATACCAAAAGAACAGTTCAAATGTCTTTTTCGTGCCAAGGGTTACGCGATAGGCACGAAATTGCCCACATTGACGATTTGAAAATAATATTTTAATTGAAATCTTATATTTTATTTATATTTAAAAGTTGGCGAAAATATTTATTAATAAGTAGAGTATTTCAAAATATTAAGGGTTGTTTATTAAAAAAGAGTTAGAAAAATGATGACATTCGTTGTTTGATTGTATTATAAACCAACGACTGTTGGGAATAAAAATTAAAACAAAGAGTTGAAATAAAAGTATTTCCCTTTTCTTTTTTTTTCTTTTCTTTTTTTACTGATTAGAGGATTAATTAATTAATTATTTTTTTCAATTGTTATTATTACAGGAAATGGGTTAGATTTAATGAAATGAATTAGAATTAGATCATATATTTATATTATTATTATATTTATTTAAATATTTATTTAAGAAAAGAGAAAATTAGATATTAAAATTTTTTATGGAATGCAGAATATTGACTGTATTTTAATTCCGCACAACATTTTCTATTCTAAAATAACCTGAATTTTATTCAGGTTACCATTCCCATTATAATAGATTCCTTAATATCCGTTTCTAAAACACAAACGCTAAGATTAATAATACTGCATTTTCACTATACTTAATCATTCTTTTACTATTCTTTGATTTAGGAA
Source organism: Salticus scenicus (assembly GCA_963930645.1). Taxonomy (NCBI): domain Eukaryota; kingdom Metazoa; phylum Arthropoda; class Arachnida; order Araneae; family Salticidae; genus Salticus; species Salticus scenicus. Next base: position 114,334,509 of record OZ005652.1, on the reverse strand, counting down.
AAGTGCTTCAGTTTTATGAAAATTTAATGTAATAAAGGGTTTTATATTACATTTAGTGAATGATTAATTCTTAAAGCATTCTAAAGATTCACATTACACTAAAGTACCACTCTTGGTAGAGAGCCATGATTTATTAGTGAACAATTCCGCTAATTTATATATACTGAATTTTCATTTCTTTCATTTTTTTTTTTTTTTTTTTTTTTTAAGATTGAATCTCACAAAATCATGCAAACCATGGATAAATGTTCATCAGAGAGAGAGAGAGAGAGAGAGAGAGAGAAATTTTATTATTATCGTTTTATTAAAAATTACGATGCCTAAAATTACATTTTATTTGTAAATGACTAACAAATATTTTCTTTCTGTTTTCATACCAGTGATATTTCGAGATAAATTCAATTCATTTGCATAACTAAAATTTAATTTCATATGTATATTTTTGATAAGTAGTTGGATAAAAGAATTTTTATAAAATATTAAAGAATAAATTAAATTAAGTAATTTATTTAAGAACAATACATCTTGTCTATTCTAAATGACCTGAATTTAATCCAGGCCATCCATTCAGATTAAAATAGATCCCTTAATATCCATTTCTAAAACACGAACTCTAAGATTAATAATAGTGCATTTTCGCTATATTTAATCATTCCTTTACTATTCTTTCATTTCGGAAAAGTTCTTGAGTTTTATGAAAATTTTATGTAATAAAGGGATTTATATTACATTTATTCAATGATTATTTTTTAATGCACTCTAAAGATTTACATTAAGCTGAAGTACCACTGTTGGTAGAGCCTTCATTTGTTAGAGAACAATTTAGCTAATTCATATATAATGGTTTTTGTTGCTATAATTGATTCATACTTTAAATTAAATTTAAGGAAGTGAAAAAATAAAGAATTAAAATTATGAAGATTCTGAATAATAATTTGAATTTATCAATTAACTCATTATATTGTTATTTATTTTAAGTATTAATTTTAGACTGAATTTTAAAATTTCAATTTACTCAAAAATTTTGTCTTTAACGTAAGTTATAATAAGCACCAGAATGATGTAGTTTAATCGGTTTCATTGTAAAATCATTCATAGCGTAAATACAGTAATTAGTTTTCGGAAATAAATTTTAATTTGTTTCCCTTGGGAGGTGCATGGTTTACTGTGAAAGGTAATTTTACTGGAAATAAGGATAATTAAAATCAAAGCGTTGACTGAAACATTATTTTTTTTTACGAAAATCATTCAAATATTTTCTGAGAAAACCACATTTCTACTATATTTTGTTTCTGGAAAAGCACAATTTACCAGTGACCGCAAATGTTCCTAAAATAAAAGTCATATATCTTATTCATGTCATAAAACTTTTAATCACACACACACACACACACACAAATATATATATATATATATATATATATATATATATATATATATATATATATATATTAAAATTTCAATTTACTCAAACATTTTGTCTTTACTGTAAGTTATAATAAGCACCTGAATGATATAGTTTAATCGGTTTCATCGTAAAATCTTTATTCATTTTTTTTTTCTAATTCTTTATGTTATACATGGTTTCATGTTCTGCAAAGTTTGAAAAGCTTTTTAATATATATATATATATATGTATATATATATATATATATATATATATATATATATATATATATATATATATATATATATATATATATATATATAACTGTTACTACAACGAAACTTTAATATGTAATTTAACTATTTGTTAATTCATGTATTCATTATAAAGTTTTTTTTTTTTTTTTTTTTTTTTTTTAATGCGATTTTAAAATAAATAAATAAATAAATATTTCAGCAAGGTCACAAATATTCTATTTAAATTGTATTGAATATGAGATGACTTTTAAAATGTATTGAAATTGTATATCCATTGTACGTTATCTTACAGTAAAAGTTTCTATTTTAAATACACAGATATATCCATAAATAATTTCTTTGATATTTAACTTTTTTCAAGGGGCTGCTTACGAATTTCTTTAAAAGATTTCAGTCAATCTTTTGTAGAAATCTCTGAATCTATACACTTTTGACTCCAACGAAATATTTTCTACAGGATGTCATTTTTAGCGAGGATTTCCTTTATACAGAGTAACACATTTCTATGAAAATACAAAGATGATTGATTTTTTTGGTTGAAGTTTGCCTCATAAAGTTTGCCTCATAAAGACGTTTGCCTCATAAAGCAGTTGAAGATCTGAAATCAGGAGTATATATATATATATATATATACTCCTGTACAATTTTTAAGCAAGTTTTGCTAACGACTAGTGTTTCTCAATTTAAAAACTTGCGAATTAAATGAACATGATATTATATGAAATGTTTTGAAACACTAGATATTGAAAGAAATGGCTCTTCCTCATGTTTTCGGTGAAGATTGGTTTAAGACGACATTTAGGGAATCGGTAATAAATTGAGCAATGTCAATATTGTTTGTGATCACCCTGTATCGTTAAGTGCACGAAATGATCTGTAGCTTTAGGACATGTTACGCAGGACAATTTGTGGCTGAATTTGTGTGACGATAGCATGTTATTTAACGGAGGTATAAGCATTTATTTTGAAACTCTAAAGAAAATCAACATGTTTTTATTTATAATATGCAGAGTTTTAAACGAAAATTATTCCCACTTTCAGAAAAATTGAAAAAAAAAATAAAAACATTTTTGAAACAATTTACTGCAATCGGAATGCAAATATCTTAAATATCTTATGAAACATGAACATTTTGTATGAAACATGTTTTCACTGCACATACGCGAAAGATAGAATTTTTTTATTACATAGGTTGAAAGCTAGATATATTGGACAACTTTTGTCAAAAGTTCATTTGAATAGAGTAAAAATTAAGAAAAGTGAAAAGTTTTTGAAAAATTGGATCATCAAATTAATTACGTGGCAAATGAAAAATCCCTTATGAAATTTCACCTCTTCGAAAATACCTAAAATTTAGCTCGTACTTTTCCTTGAATTCGATGGCTTTATATATTTATGCTTTCGTCTTTGACAAGTCGGAGTCTGGGAATGTATTTTTTTTTGGGTTAAAGCACACTTTCCATCAGAAACATCTCATTTTCCGTTCCCTACATGGAGGGAGCACACCTGAAGAAGGCACCCATGTGTTTTGAGATTGCTTTTTTATTATCATTTAACATATAAATATCTGTGTGTGTGTGTGTGCATGCGTATATATATGTGTGTGTGTTTTGGTTCAATTGCACAATTAATTACACATATGTATATATATTTTTTTTTCAAAAATTATTACTATTTTTGGCAAGTTTTTTGCTTATCACTAGAAAGAATTTCTATAATATTTTACAAAACAAGCAGAAAAATTGAAAAAAGTTCAGAGAAACGTTATTCTGAAACATAAAATTCACACGTGTCGTAGTCTCTAAGATATAAATATTAACATTCAATCCTTTTTTATCCCACTGATTGTGCAATCTCTGAAAATAGAAAAGTATCGAATTAGATCATAACGCTATCCGCCAGGATAAAAAAAAAATTAATATACATACATATATATATATATATTTAACCATTATGCATTATAATTAAGAACAATAGAGACTCACTAATTGTGTAGGAAATTTATATGTATATTTTATTTTAAAGAGATAATATTAGATTTCATTATTTTAGGGAGCAGAAAAGTACTGTTAGTTCATATTTTTATAAAATCGTTTATTTAGTGGTTTTTTGCATTGGATTTTTCGGAAAATAATTTTATTTTTTCCTTTGAAAATGACAGACGATTTTCTTGTATTGTATAAATATTTTATTGAATTATATATTCTCCACTTTATCGGTTTCTTAGCGATCACACGAGTTGTTATTTGGTAGTTTTCATAAATGAACACTTTATTTTGTTTTCATCACCAGAAACTGGTTTTCCAGAACGTAATGCATCTTCAACGTCACATTTGCCGGAACAAAATTTGGTAAACCAGTTTTGACACTGGCGATCTTTAAATACATTTTCTGTATGCATCGTATACTTTTTTCTTGTTTGGAAAGTATTTTAGCCTTTTTGAGAGCAAAAACAAAATATGCCGAAAATGGCGCTTCCGGTTTTCTTTATTTGATAGGGCGACAATGGAAACTTATTGAACAGAATAATACGAACTTTTTTACAAGCATGCCTTGCTATATTAGCTGTAACAATATGTAATGGTAATGCAGCTTATTTGTGAAAATGGTGCGAAAAAATACAATTAAGTCCTGCGCTGAGAAAAACGAAATTACTTTCCGGAAAACCCAATACATACATTTTCTTTTTTTTAATTTTCAACGAAAACTTTAAATAATTGAGTACGATTATGAGAAATGTTAAATTTAATAAAATTATTTAATTGGTTATAAAAATTGTGTTATAAACAAATTCATGTTAGTTTATTAACCGTTTAATCCATTTAGACATAATACACAATCATTTATTTATTTTTCGATTATATGAAGGCATTATGTTACAAAATCTCGTAATGTATTTTATTTATTAATAACTCTTTACTGCAATAATATTTTATGCAGCATATAATAATGAATATGGGTATATTACAAGGAATTTCTATTTCACTTATTTCTGCATACAATAATTAGATTCCTATCAATTTTCAACTTCTAAATTTCGATGAATTTACGCATTTCCAAATGTCCTGAACAAGAAGTTTTAATAAAATAAATATGCATAACTTCCAACTTGTACGATTTTTTGCTGCCAGAAAATTTTAATAGGAAATTTTAACTATTTGTGTAGCAGTTTCCTGCGATTAAACTTGATGAATATTTTTACAAAGAAATAGTGGTGTTAAAAAGCCATACAAGTTGGCATCTATGTACAGTATACCTCTGGCTATATGAGCATCTTTCTGTATGCTTGTGTGTATTAAAATTATTGTGTGTACTTTATTTTACGAATTAACGGGAATAATTCCATAATATACTTAATTTAGTTTATCCTTACATAATATGGCAATGGTTACATTGTAACATAGCCTAGAGCAGTCGACCTATAATGTTGTTTGTTTCTTGATTTAAGGCCGAATGACTACTTTAGGGTATAGACTGATAGGTGGAATCCCCTCCGTGAGGGTCTTTTCTAAGTGGTCCTAGTCCGTATTTACATGTGTTTCGGAGAAATCTACGGAAAGATCCGAACGACTAAGTTGATGACGGCGACCTGGGACCAAAATATGCACATCCCATCTACCAGCGTTCAGAGAGGGGTCGCTGTTGTCCGTGGTATGCTGTTATTTCACTCGTTTGATAGAAGATTATATTTTAGATTTTGTGGTGTATAATAATAGTACACACTAAACATTTGATATGTCAATTAGGAAATTTCAGTTTTGATTTTCTTCCGAAAGGTGGCGTCGCAATGCCGCAAATTTTGTTGTTAATCGAAATGGTACAGACGAGTTTCTCTAATATGCACGTGCATAAAACATGATATAAGCGATGATAATAATTAAAAAACTGAAGAAAATGCATAATGTGAAACGGTATCCTTTTTAATTTTTTTCTGCTAAAGATTTCTTGGTTCGAAAACGTACAACACGACCGATAATTATGTAAACTGAATAATATTTATTTCACAATGTCTTACCGAGTACAATAAGTACTTTAGGTACAACATTTCACACATGGATTAGGTCGACAATTACAAAGTATAATTAAATACTTCTTTTATTTAGTATTTATTGCTTAATAACGCAATTACTGTAAAAAAAAAAAAAAAAAAAAAAAAAAAAAAGTGCAGTGTACGCCTACAGTTCTTGACACATTCAATATATGATATATAAATAATTAATAGAGATGTGGGTGTGCGGTTGTACTAGGGAATCATTATTACATCGAGAAACTCTTTCTAGTTTGTGCTACAATGATTACAATTAAAATTGTGTTAAAAAAAAAAAAAAAAAAAAAAAAAAAAAGAGTTTGTTTCTTCTCAAATTTGCTTGTAGATGGCACTGGGGCATCTAAACAGCAAGAAAATGCATAAAACATGTAAAATATTATATTAAAGGACATTTAATTTAAGAATATTACAATAAAATTTCAATATGTGCGTACTCTATAGCTTGAATCATGTACAAAATATTTCCAATTCAATGCATTTTTTTCACAAATACAGATTGTGGAAGACGTCTGGATTACAAGTGTTATTCGAGTCAAAAATACTGTAATACGAAAAGTAGGGAATTGGACATTATCTTTCAGCTGGACCCACTTGAAGAAACATTCAAATGGTAATGGTTACTGTTAGCAAACCAGCAAAAAACACAATGTAAGAAAAATTTTAGATCCAGCGCCGTCGATAACCAAAATTTAGGTCCAAATATTCTACCCTACAAAGCAGTGTAGTATAATTCGCCCATCCGTACGACTATTTCTGGATTTTACTTTCAAGTTTTCACGAATAACTGGTCACCCTGTATAACAGCAACAAAGAAATTATTATTTTTTCCTTTTTAAGTGATCTCATTTGCATAAGCCTATATAACTCCTTTATGTATCAATTTATAAGCTGAATATAACATAAATGACTAATTATATCTGTACAAGCTTTTTTTTTTTTTTAAGTTTAAATCATATTATACTTTAAAGGACACTCCAAGATCATTTTAATCTACATATTTGCGATAGAGACCTTTACGTCGAATAGGGTTACACAACTGTACTCTGTCCCCTTCCTTGAATTTATGTTGTGTAGCCTATAGATCATATCTTGTATTCATTCTATCCGTTGCCATATGAATCAGCTCCCGAGAAAAGTTTTGTACGTTTCCAAATCGGGCCTTTAGATTTTTGACGTACTCCTCGAACGAAGAAAGCGCATCTGTTGGAAAACAAAATATGAGACGAAGGGAGACGAAATCTGCGTCCAAGCAGCATCTGAGCTGAAGTATACCCGGTGGATTCATAGACAGCACTTGGATAAGCCAACAGGAACAACGGCAACTTCAAGTCCTAAACTTGATACTAGAAGAGAGAGGTTATTCAGAATGGTGCGGTCAAATCTCTCAACCATGTCGTCCGACTGGAAATGTGGGGCCTTGTTTGGCTTTTGTCTATGCCGAGTAGCTGACACAGTCCTTTGAATACAGCAGAGGTAAAGTTTGTTCCTTAGTCGGTATGAAGTTGTAGGAATGTGCTATACCTTGATACCCATTGCTGCACAATAAATTCTGCAACTGCGCATGCCTCTTGATCGGAAATGAGATACGCCACACGCCACTTTGTGAAATTGTCCATCACAACGGAGGATGCACGCATTGCCTCTAGAGATCGGTGGCAGAGGACTCACGATATCAAGTGCGATCCAATCGAATGATGCTCCCATGTTCTTCCGATGTAATGTCCTCGGCTTCGTTTATTTGGACCTTTACGCGCCGCACATGCTCGCAAGACTTGCACCGTTTCTCCATGTCCTCCCTTGCCTTGTACCAGTAGAAGCGTTCTTTCTGGAGAGACTTCATCAGTGCAGCAGCTCTAGAGCGTCCGGAATCTTTGATCTTGATAGCATCATCTGCCATCTGAAGTTCCGTCTATCGACAGATTTCAATTTTCAGTACAATGCGCTATTTCTCACAGGCAGAGACTTCTAGAGTGTCCAGTAACATTTCCTTGTGTAGCTAAATAGGGAGATATCTTGACAGGTAGGTCTGTATCTTTCTGTCTCCTTCAATTGAAGTATTGGCTTTATGTCAGGATCTTCCAAGTGGGCTTTTCTAACTTACTCATCACTCCGTGGATATTGTTTTGATGACAATGAATCTGTATATTTGCGAACAACTGGCTTTATCAGTTGGTAATTCTGTTCAGTCTTAGATCAGTACTTGAAATATTCAGAGGGAGTCTTACGGAACCATTCATTTGGAATTTCCTGTACAGCTTCTTCCCTATTACGTGGGGTAGTTCTGGGTAGTTTCTCGAATTGTTTTAATGGGTAGCTTCGTTTTGTATGCCCATCTCTTCCACAGACCCAGCATTTAGTCATCGGGATTTTCGATTATTTCTTACTCTCAAGACTGCGTAATCTCCTGGTAAAATCTTCCAGATTTTTCTTAATTTTGTCAAGGTCATCTTGAGAATCATCCTAAGTAACTGATGTGCTGCTCTGGCTACCTTTACGGGCTGAATCAATCTTCAGGGCATACACTAATGCTGATTCAACATACTTGACGTTGGAGAGTCTACGGGCTTTTTGGATCTCTAGATCTCGCACTGCATCGATGAGGTATTCTAGGGCCAAATCATTGTGAGATTCAGAGTGACAGTCCGAGAAAGCTAAGTATGATAGCCTCTGAATATTTGATGCTAGTTCTTGTAAACTTTCACCTGTTCTCTGAAGATGGGACTTTAAGTGGAGTCGACTATATTATTTAGACCATTTTCCTCCAAAAAGCAGCTGCAGTGCTCTGGTCAAAGCTTCGAAATCATTTCGTTGTTCCTCCAGGGTATCAGGTGCGTCGCTCCTTAACGATGCTAACAGTCGAGCAGTATTGGCAGCAGGGTCCCAACCGTTACCCTGAGCTACGACGGAAAACTGTGTCTTGAATGCTTGCTAGGAGGATCTGTAGTCATATGTGGGAATCTTTATTGCTTCTGGATTCGGTATTCTTTCGTCTTTTCTTTCACCTTCCTGAGGCATCGATGTTAATTTTTCTTCCAGACTCTGGATCTTCATTTGCAATTCATTTCCCAATCATTCTTCGAATCCATAATTTACTATTAGATTCATCATGCATTTTTCTTCCATTTTTATTTCAAGACCTATGTCTATTTTTTTAAATTTGCTTTCTATATTTTAAAATCTTTCTTTCAGCTCTAATTAAATTTTCTTTAACTTTCTCTTCAAAGCTCTCTTCTATCTTCATAACTTTCTCTTTTATCTTTACAACACTATCTCCTATCGTCATAATTTTATCGACTTTACGTTCTACTTCTTCAATTCTATCTCCCATAGTTGAAAGTTTTTTATCGAATAATCGTTTTCGCAGATAAAAAGTCGTCATTCACTAATGAAAGTTTCCTCTTCATCTCGTCTTTATTGGATTCCACTTTTTCTGGGATGGATTTAATTTCTTCAGTCAAACCTTCTTTCAATTTTATTTGCCCCGTTTCCATACTGTCGAGAAGATTCTTCATGTCTTGCTCCATACGTCTAATTAAAATTCACCAGATAACTCTATTCCTGACACCAGAATTGTTGCATATTCGGGGTTCGTTAATGGTCTCTGAATGAAAGGCGAAACTTGCAGAAGCTCAAAAGTTTATTTACAGAAAATTTGAGAAAGTTAAAGTTCTTTAAACACAGTATCAACTTCAATTTCACCCGTAAACACAGCTTAAATAACAGCTGGCAACATCAAATTCACAGTATAAACTGTACTATAGCATTGACACACACAGTAGTGAGCTGAAAACAAGAGACTAGCCAGGAGCACTTGCTCGTAAGGTGGTTGGTGAGGGACTGACCGAAGGCCAAAATCCGAATCCTTTAAATATCCTTCTATTAATTCCACAATTTTCCATTAACTCGAAGAATATTCGAGGTAGAACTTAGATATTTGATATATCGATATTATTAACTCACCAAGGTCAGCAAAAAAGTCGTCATAGAGCGAAAATGTCGTCAAATTTTGCGCCAACGCCATTACCTGCCTTGGTGAAGCTTTTTAACGTGTGTTTAACGGGAAATGAGCTATTTGAACGCGAAAACAAACTAAAAATGCAGAAAAATAACATTTTATAACCCAACTAAGCCTCTATATATAATAAATATAATCATTTAAAATTTTGTAACCAGATATATACGTATCATTATACCCTACAAAAAATTGAAAAAAAAAAAAAAATGTATGTATAAATGGTATAAATCTTCTCAAATATGTAAACAAATACTGTGTCAATGTCGAAATTTTCCTTATATTTAAATCTTAAAGGAGTGTACATTTATGTGTAATATTGATATTATTGTTATTTTTATTATATTTTATCTTTTTAAGAATTATTTTATCCATTTTGAGACATTAAAGGAAAGAAGAATTTTCTTTCTAAATATTTAAGAAAATATAACTGCTAAGGTTTTAGAAACACATTAACACGTTAATCGCCATGTCAGTCATATGTGTCTGACGCATTTTTAACACGCATTTTTAACTAGGAAATAACCCTAAAAGGAATATGATATACGCCGAGTAATTATTAACATGTTAATCGCCATGTCAGTCATATGTGCCTGACGCATTTTTAACACGCATTTTTAACTAAATTGTCTAATAAAGTTACCATGGCCCATGTGAAAATTTTTCTGATATTATCGTGGCGATTAACGTGTTAAAGTAATATTTAATTATTTTTTCACTGTTGTTATAAAACTATGGAATATCTACAGAAATAAACGTTCAGTAATTAAATATAACAATTATGTGCAATTGGTTTCTCTTTAAATGAAATCCACTACTTCGTAAAAATATTGCTACAATGTATAAGAATAAGATGAAACTAATTATTATGCAAGTCAGCTTTCCTCAATTTATCTTTCTTTCAAGATAAGTCAACACCCTGTGAATTTCTTTTGTATTTTTAAACGGTAATTTTAGAAATATATATTCATTATTCTATGCTTACGGAGATTATACAACAATTGTCTGTCATTTAATCTTTAGATCTGTGTTAGCTTTTATACAGTAAATAAATTAAACAAACAGAAGATAAATGGAAGACAATTTACCAAAATACCCTTTTAAATTTTTAAATTAAATTCCCACATTTCCCTAAGCTTCACTTAAAAAATGTTATAGAGTTTCTCAAAATATAAAAATTGCATACAATGAAAAAAAAAAACACTTTCTTTATTACACTTGAGCGTTAAAACAATCCATATTAAATAAATTTATTTAATAAATTTATTTAAGACAATTTATTCAATTTTTGATAATTACTGTACTCACCTTTTGTTTTTCTTTTTTTTTTCTTTTTAACTATAATATAACGTAAAAAGATAAAAAGAAAAATTGAAAGAAAAACACGAACACATATTTATTCGTAAAAAAAAAAAAAAAAAAAAAAAAAAACGAGTATTGCGCATAATATTTTGTTTAATTATGATATTTAATGAGAAAAATACGATCAAAAAACCAAAAAAGTCAATCATTTGTAACGATTTTCATTTGAATTTTTTCGATAGACTAATTAATGATTAGGATTCAGAATGTTGAGTTACACTTTGTACACAGAGTACATACACGGAATACATGCACAGAATTGATAGAAGGACCTACAAATTACGTATATTCTATACTGACATAAAAGTTTCAATCGTAATAAGTCGTATTTGAAAAATCGTAAGAAAAAAAGAGGAAAGGAAAGAAAGAAAGGAAAAGGATGCTTCGTGGAATTTGCAGGATGTGTCTCAATCGGTGCGTACTTTAACCCATTAACGCCCAGCATCCTCATTTGAGGACCGCTAATAAAATAGCCCGTATATTTTTTGTAGTTCCTTGGAATGGATTCTGCTTTATAATGACACTTTATAGCATCACTTTAACTTTTCAATCAAAGTTTTATGTGTCTGCAATTAATTATAATTACACAATTTGGATAATCATTTTAGGTTTTTTTATTCATTGTATATAAATTTGTTTTTTTCGCAGATATGCCACCTTAAGTAAAGTTGAATAATAATGTATATTATAACACTTTTCTTTCGAGATTTTTGCCAGCTTATAATAGGAAATTAACCTGTTTTCTCGAAGTTTTTCTATCTAGAAGTTTTATCGTTAGAACACTAAACATCCTCAGATGAGGATTGGCTTTAAATTTAAAACTCACAGAAGAATTTTTTAATTTAATATATTTTACTGTCAAATCTATATATTAATTTAGATATGAAATATTCATGAAAATATACTTTTCAAAATTAATTCGGGCATTAACGGGTTACTGTAAACGACTTTATTTTACATTGAATAAGCATATTCTATATTACGTTTCTTATGGTTCAATGTTATAGAAACTGAGATATGCCTACCAAGCATATCAGGAATTGCATGGCTGAACATTTTTGTACAGATAATTTGAATCATCGTTGTTTTTTAAACATCAATAATACGCATTTAAAGCAATGTTCCCCAAACACCGTAATATCTAATATAACATTTCCTTAAGCAAATAAAAATACAAATTAGAAATACCAACTGTTGGTTTATACATGTAAAATACATTCGGCATTTGTTTTTTAAACTATAATTTAATGAATATTTGCAGAATTCTGTACATTTTTGTCCAAACTTTAACAACATACAGACAAACAAACATTTTTTTTTTTTTTTTTTTTTTTTTTTTAGATGATAAAAACTTTTTCAGACTTTATATCTGTAAAATCTTAAGATGGACATCAAACAAACTGAATGCATTCACTTAATGCATGTAGAAGAAAGCTAATAATAAATAATAATATTGATAATATGATAATGCAGAATTTTTAGCAAGAAGTATAGAGATTAAAAAGAATGATAAAATGAATAAACATTATATGAAATAAAGCGTAAGGAAAGGATTTAAAAAAAAAAAAAAAAAAAAAAAGAGGAAGAAACTTTTTCACAAGTATTCTATAATGAATTTAAAAATTGAGATATATCTCAAAAAATGAAATTTATGTAAAATAATAATAATAATAATAAATAAATAAATAAATAATCAAGAATAGTCTTCTTCTCAGATCATGTTTAAATCGCGTGTGTTTGACAATATACAGTGATTAAAAAATAATAAATAAAGATATTATTTCAAAACAAAAATTTTGATCCTCAAAAAGACTTTACGGTCTTTTACTACAGTTATTGAATTAATAAAAATTTAACTGTACAAAAAATGAGGTATTAGAACTACACACAACTATGGTATATTAACTGATTAATTTTCAAATATGTTGAATTTCAGATAATAATCATATTTATAAAAGAAAATTTTAAGAAATAAAATAAACGACTTTTACCTACATTATATTTAAATATGATGACTTCTAAAACATTTGTTTTCCTTTAAATTGTGGTACTTTTTTATATTAAGAGAATAAATGTTTATAAAATGTTAAGTGTGATTCTGTAAAAAAAGGAATACCTAATATAATATATATATATATATATATATATATATATATATATATATATATATATAATTTAAACTGTATAGTAAAAAAGAATAAAAGTCGCCCTGCTTTATGTTTTTAATGCAAAATATATTACTAGAAAATATTAGCATTGTTATTTTTATCTTTAAAATGAGAAATTCAAATATTGAATGTCTGATGCTGTGAAAATGCATAAATAAAATGCACTGGAACCAAGCCAAATTTTTGAATCGTTCTCTGTAAACTTTCCAAAGTGCATTCTCTTTCCGGCAAGAAATTTTAAAAGAGAAATACATATTCATACATGTTTTATTCAACATTAACCGACATAAAGTTTTTGTTTTACAGGTACTTTTGTTTTTAATATCATCGATAATTCAAAGTTACTGCTTTATTCTACAATCTTTATTGCTGCTGTGAAAACATATGTAGAACATCTTAGGCGTTATTGTATATATTTATCTTTAACGTTCCATTTTTTTCTGAAAGGATGCAGCTTCCGGAATGGTTATAAAAACTTGATAATATAAAAGATAGCGCAAATAAAAACTTTGGGAGATACCCGCTTATGTCTTTGTATAGTTTTATATATATATATATATATATATATATATATATATATATATATATATATATATATATATATATATATATATATATAAATATAAGCTTTAATTGTTAGTTATCATAATCATAAATGTAAAGAGAACTCGCTGAACTAACTGCTTAAAATTTTTAAACAACAGTTATGTTTATAAGATATATCTTTTTTACTGAATTAAATGTACTAGCCTTATTCTTATATATATATATATATATATATATATATATATATATATATATATATGTATATAAAGGTTTGGAATACTGTGTAGTATTTTATTGTTGATATAATGCAGTTAAACATTACTTTGTAATTTAATTAAGACACAAATTAATATTTATAACTAACAATTGTCGTTCCGTAGAATACTGTAATTATTTATTGCTCTATAGCCAATATTTGTTGTAGTTTCTTTTTTGCATTCGATTTTGTTTGGTAATTTAAATATTTTGTTTATCTAATGAATTTTGTACAAATTATGGTAAAATAAATAAATAAAAAGAAAAAAAAATTCGTTCTTTATTTTTGGAGAATAGCACAAAGCATTCTTAATCTTATTATAACGGCAGTTTAAACTGTTAAGGAAATATTTTTATATTTTTATTATTTTTATTTTTTTAAGTTTCGAAAATAAGTTCTTCCGTCATTTTTATTATATTTTAAATAAAGGTAAATTAACATTTAAATAAAAAGTACAACATATTTAATTAAACATGCGATGTTATTTTTATGATAAATTACACTTATGATACGTATTATTAGTAAAAACTTATGTTCGCATGCGTATACGTGTAATATATCTATACCCTAAAGTTGATTAGTTGATCTCTTAGGGGACAAATTTGTTTCCCAATATTTCTATGTATTTAAATGTGTTAATGTTAAGAGGTATAGAACGTAAAGTCGTCGAACTAATTTAAAAATGTTCATTATGAAACTATTGTAAAAAGCTTTGAATTTTATTATTCTTCCATAAAATGTTAGTAAGATTTTCAAAGTTTAAAATTTTCTTTCAGTATAAGATAAGGTAAAATTAAGGTAACTCGGTGGAAGATACGAGTTGGGGCGAGGCGCAAGTTTGCTCCTAGCACTTTTATATGTCAACAGATGGTAATATTAATCAGCATGTGTGAAGTGTCTTGTCCCACTTAGCCCGTGGATTGCTTAACTTATCTTAATTTATTGCCTTTATTCAGAGTTATTTTGGATCTCGTGAGCATTAAATTTTTGGAATAAAGCCCTTATATTATTCAGTAGCTCATATTTAAATTGCGTAAATGGATGAATTATTTTAAATAAAATATTATGAATGGAAATGAGTTTTTCAATCTATTACACACACAAGGCAAGAAGAAGCCGTCATAACCTTGCAGCAAAACGAAAAACAACAACAACAACAAAAAAAAAAAAAAAAAATACGTGTGTGGCATCTTCAACTCGGCGCAGCTTGGTACAGCAATAAATAAAGTGACAATAAATTTTATGTTTTATTTTATGTATTGTATCTTATAGTAAACAATATAAATGAAATCAATAATTAATTAAAATATTATAATATTTAGCATATTTATAGTATTACTTTAATTAAATTTCAATATTTCAGTTCGGATCTCCTTGAATAGGGAAGGACTAAGGGATCCACAATGGGAAATGGAATTTATGAGTTTTCAGCTACTGGGATTCAACCCTATAACCCAAAATCAATCCTAGATCATGCGTTTGTTATCTCTCGTGGTTCGAGCAATAATTCAAGTGTTGCTTCTACAAATGACGCATGTGACACTAAGCCTACACCATCAATTACTTCCAACAACAGATCATGTGGGCCTACACCAATAGTTGTTTTCCCCCACCATAGTTAGAAGCAGGCAATTCCCAACAACAGCTACCTTCACCAGCACAAAAACGAGATATCTAGAAGCATTCAACCCTATAACTCAAGTTAGAAAACATATGCCCACCGGGCGTATGATAGAAACAGCTGTGGTCTTAAACTACGCGGAAAAATGCCAGAAAATTTGAAAAGAGGTCAAACAAGGAAAAAAAAACATATGTTTCGATGTTTCTTTTTATTATTATTGTTATTTACTGTGGTACGTGTATCTTATCTCATAACTTATGGCTTCCTCCCCGTATATATGAGGGAAGTTACGACAATTGCACGAGTTTATTTAACATTAAAATAATCAATCGTTTACACACACATACTGGGAAAATACTTAATAAGCATACATAATTAATTAAACTTTGAAGAACATGGTGTATTTTTTTCGTCATCATACCACTGCAACTTTTGACTGTTCTGTGCCAAATATCCTTATATATGGTGTCTTCCCCCGTTTTACTTTATATATATATATATATATATATATATATATATATATATGTATATTCTTTTTTAGTTTTAGATTATTTATTATTACTTTTTGTTTATTTAAATATTTTTACTTATTTAAATTTATATTTTTTCGTATATTATATTGCAATTATCTTTTGTATTGTACTTAAATTGCTTTTCATAGTCTCTATGAATAAACGCAGATACTCTGAAAACAAAATATTTTAACCTTACATCTGCTAGATAAGTTAAAGAAATTTCAACAAAATTAGTAACATATGTATTGACACAATTTATAAATTTGTTTAAAACAAAATTTGGAAAATATATTCAAGCAGAACAAAATTTCAACAGCAAAATTTTTCAACTATTAATTTTTTGAGGTTTTTCATTGCCATCATTTCAGTATTTTAAACTAACATTGTATCGGGTAGTTCTAATTTAACAAATCCATGAAATATATATATATATATATATATATATATATATATATATATATATATTTAACAAATGCATTTTTGAGAAAAAAAAACAAAAAAAAAAAACGTCTTTAGGGAAATTTATACAAACTCCCAAAGTTTTCATAAATAGTATAATAAACTGTATTTTGTATTTACCCGATGTTGCCTACTGTTTTTTTTTTTTTTTTTTTTTTTTTTTTTTTGCATTTATGTTATATAGATTATTATATTTCTTACTATTAAACTCACTCTTTCATTCATTCACATATTGAACACAGCCATAGAGATTGTAAAGGCATAGTACAAAAAAAAAAAAAAAAAAAAAAAATGTATATATATATATATATATATATATATATACATATATATATGGGTGTTGGTTTGTTTTAGGACACTGACCCTTTTAAAGGGATTTTGTGAAATTTCCCCCCTGTTCCCTTCCTCGGGGCAGGAAGCGAAAACGCATTAGTAAGCATAACTCGGCTCAAATAATTTGTAAAAATTGCAAATAAGGAGATTAGACTTAAGTTGAAAAAAAAAAAAAAAAAAAAAAAAAAAAGGGGGAGGGGGGGTTCTCTTTTTTTACGGGGGTTGGGTAAATGATTTTAGGGGGAAATTTTGCAAAATCAGAATTTAAAAGCGGAACTCTACTAATAACAATACAAAGATATTGAAAATGGCCTAGCGCCTTATGAAGATATTTCCAAAAAAAAAAAAAAAAAAAAAAAATGTTTATCCAATTTTCAGAGTTCGAGAGGATTTACCAGGAGGCTAAATCGAGTTTTTTGTGATTTTAAAAATATTTTAGTGCTAAATTTATCTGGGAAAATCTATTGACGCTAAAGTTGTGAATTTTAGCGTGTCGGTTATTTATATATATACAGCCACCATGGTGACGCTATTTTGCGAAATTTTTCCTTTCCTGCTTTTGGGAGGGTGGTGGCAATAAACACGTTTCCAAACATAAATTTCCTTTAAACTTTTATAGTAAAATATTTTA
The DNA here is from genome assembly GCA_963930645.1 of Salticus scenicus. Classification (NCBI taxonomy): domain Eukaryota; kingdom Metazoa; phylum Arthropoda; class Arachnida; order Araneae; family Salticidae; genus Salticus; species Salticus scenicus. The sequence goes on along the minus strand of OZ005652.1, from coordinate 114,316,914 downwards.
TGTAGTTAGGTTATACGTTCCTGGCATGCTCTATAAAGGAATTTTGCGAAAATCTACTTTTCTTTTAAGGGTGGGGAGAGGGAAATACGAATTTAAGAGTAACTTTGCTCCAAATTATCTCAAGAAAGTGATTTTTTGATACGACGACTGGTTAAACTTACTCGACACATACAATAAAAAGGGATTCTGTGAAATCCCATCCTATTCCACCCCCCTTGCGTGGGGGTCAAAAAACATTTTTTTATGTGTGACTCTGCTCCAAATTATCTTTGAAAGGCGATTTTTCATAAGTGGATTCATTATGCGTTCCCAACACACTCTATAAAAGTATTTTGTGAGATTTCCCTCCTTTCACCCTTTAAGGGCGGCAGGGGAAAGCACAAACACGTTTTAAATTGTAGGTCTGCGTCGAACTAACTCAGGAAAGCGATTTTTTTATATGCCGATTGGTTATACGTAAGGAAAACAAACACTACAGAAATATTTTGTGAAATTCCATCCTACAGCTCCTTGGTGTTTGGGGGTTGGGGAGGGGCAAAAACATGTTTCCATGCGTAACCTTGCTCAAACTTATCTTATAAAGGCTATTCTTAATGTGTGAGTCAGTTACAGGTATCCAAACGTAGTATAACCAGATTTCGAGAATTTTCCCCTCTCTCCTATTTAAGAGCTGGGGAGGGGGGAGACATTTTTGAAATATAATTCTACTTCAAATAACCTCAGGAAGGCAATTTTTTTATTGTCATTTGGTTATGTGTATGCAACATGCTCTGTAAATGGATTATGCGACGTTACCTATTCTCCCCTCCTGAGAGCGGGCGGGGCAAAAAACGAGTTTCCAAGCTTAAATCTGCACGATATTACTTTACAATGACGAACTGTTGATTAAGCATACACAATATGCACTTCTATGGAATTTTGCAAAAGTTTTAACTTAATGCGAGAGGAGGGGGAGTAGTTGGGTAAGGCATTGATGAAGGCAGTATAGGACAAATCTCGATTACTGGTGAGCGAGAAAATCATTGCCGAAAGAAGCAGGAATTTTAACTTAGATTTCGGCTGATTTCAATAATATATTATTATTGTTTTTATTATAATAATAATAATAGTTATTATTATTTGTGGGATTTTTTTTTTTTTTAATAATGATATGGAATTTTTAGAATTCATTTAAATATAGTTAGCAGCGAAGCAGACAAAACCGGCTATTCAAAGATATAACTACGTACATTTTACTGAAAATTATCTTCAATAATGCTTCTCTTTCGCAGTGTTTAGTTAGCGCAAAAGCAAATTAAGAAAAAATAAGACGTATTTTGTATTAAAAACTATGATAATATATTTTATTACGATAAAAAAATTGTGTATTAATACATGCTTTAACTTTATTTTTGTTTCTGAATATTTTTTTTTTTCTTAAAATTTCAATTTTCTTTGCAATAATAAATTTTAATGATAATTGTTTATAAAATTCAATTGTTTCTTTAAAAATCTACAAAAAAAAAAAAAAAAAAAAACATGCAATACTCATTTACTAATAACACTTTCCAAATGTACATACTCGTTGTATCGTATAACCTTCAAAATTATTTTCTTACGTTATCACAGAGCAGGCACACAGTAGAACAGAAAGGCGGACAATAGAATATTTGAATCCATAATCGCTGTTGTTGGAGAGTTTTAAAAATGCTTAACGAAAACGGAAATGCTGACCTTTATATGTCTGAATATCTTAGTGTAAACCTGAAAATCTGAAAGCTACATATGTTCTATTGTATACAAAATATTATTTTTGCATAGTAACAATAAATGTTAATTTATTTATGACTAAAGATTTATTTAAAAGTGATTTTAAAAAATGTTCCACATAAAATGCAAAACTTGTAATTTTTTGCCGTGTCCCTGTACACAAACCATTTGTACAGGATATATTAATGCCATTTTAAATAGAGAACATTTCACAGTGAACGTGAATATCATATATCCTTTTTTGTAGAATAATGTAACAGCTGGTAGTGTGTTCTTAAGATTTGAATTTTTTTAGCACAGTAGTAATAGATTAAGAAAAAAAAGTCTAAAAGAACGGATGTCTTTTAGTAATGGAGGAATATATATATCTATATATATCTATATATATATATATATATATAATTTAGAATAATCAAGATTTAAACCTACAGGATTTTTTTTTTTTTTTTCAGTTCAGTTGATGATGGTAATATCCTTATATGTAGGTAATATATTCATAAGTGAAATACAATGAAGATATTTATATTTAATGAATAAAAACACATTAAATATAAGTTCTGTACAGGGATATTCTTTCAAATTTAGAGCACGATAACTCATTGCAGGTTTTATGACACAAGTCATTTATCGATTTTTTTTTTTTTTTTTTTGCTAATGATGGCAGTAATTCTTCAAATAAGAAGTCATGAACAAACATACCCTTTCTGGGATTGTCTTCAGACGATGCAGAATCACAGTTGGAGTCTAAAGAAAAGCCAGGAGTCTTTGAGGGACAAGGAGTCTGACGAACGTATTTTTAATAAAATGTCCCAAGTGTATAAATTTGCTTTCCACTTATTGTACTATTCTTTATTGGAGGTGGGTTTTCAGCAATCGCACTTAGGGCAAATGCTTCCTCGGAGATTGCATTGAAAGGATTGATAAGATTGATACAGTCCCTTTTAGGCCACTTTTACCATTGGAATATATCATACATTTGTCCTAAACTTGTAAAAATATTCTTTCAATCGAGCTTTTGTAATGTTTTCATGGTTGGTTTATTCCAAAAACAAAAGAACTTTTTGGTCCGAAAAATGTTCGATTGGTTTAAAACAACAATTATCCAAAGACTGCAGCTCATGGGTTGTATTAGATGGTAAACCACTTAGAAGAATTTTTTTTTTTTTTTTTTTTTTTACAGTTTCATTTATAATTAAGTAATAAAGATAGGACTTGACCCCCATCAGAGATTAATAGACAGCGTCATTGTCGTTTAAATTTTGATAAGTTCAGGTAATATGCCCACTGAGCATATTGCCAACAATAATGTGTTCTATAAAGATTTCGTAATTCTGTCTGCAAACTCAGCTGTTGAAATTCATTTATGCACTTGAAAAAACCAATAAACCAGCTAAAATGTTGTATGAAACAGTAAATACAGATAATTGGTCTCAAGAATAAAAAGTATCAAACTTTTGAGAAACAAATTTATAAAATACCAATGCAATTAAAAACAAGTCAACAATGACTGTTCACCATGCACGTGATAAAGGATTGTTGACAACGCAGTATTAAACTATATTCTTTTGACTTCAAGTAATTAGAATCAAGAACCATCTACTGGATTTCACTGATATTAATAACGATATTGCAGGCTAGCCATAATACTTGCATTGGCCATATTTACATCATGCACCTTATGGATATATTTACGAATGCTGATGACGGACAGACGGACAAATAGACAGGCGGACAGTCGTACCGACATAGATATTAATTTAAATTATATTCACACTTAAAAAATGACAAAAAATGGGGAAAAATATTTAATGAAAAAGAAAATACAGCTCCAATAATTTTCCAATAATAAACCATAATATAACTGAAGATTTATTGTGTGACTCTGTAATTGTTATTGAAAATCATATTGCATTCTATAGAAAACATTTTTTTTTTTGTGCATATGGATAACATTTCAATTTAATCACATCTGGTTTAATTAAGATTTGTGCAAAATAAATTTATTAAAATATGATTATTAAAAATACGTCTCATAAAAAGCAGTGCTTTGGAATACTTTCTGTTATCCCTGTACACACACCAGCGGTAGCATGTAGTCCATGTTTAATAGAAAACATCAAATGATTAACTTGAATAATATATTTTATTTTCATTAAGATTTGTGTAAAAAAAAAAAAAAAAAAAGTATTGAAGTATGGTTTACAGAAATGTCTCTCATGGAACGCATTGCAGTGGAATACTTCTGGTTACTTTTACAGATTAACCATCAGTGGTATTTGCTTCATTTTAAATTGGAAACATCCAGAAATGCACTTAAATAACATATTTCTATTTAATTAAAATCTGTGTAAAGTAGAAGTATTAAAAATAATTTTATAAAAATACTTCTCATTAAACACAGTGTTTTGGAATACCTTTGGGTATGCCTGTAAACAGTCCAGTAGAGATACTCAAGCCGTTTTCAATAAGAAATATTTGGTCGTGAACTGGAATAGTATATATCAGTTTCAAGAAATTTCATGAATATTTACGGTAGTTAGAGAGCAGACAGACAGACAGACGGACGGACAAAATACAAACCGAAGTTATTAACACTTTTCAATCTTGTTATAAATGTATTAATAAAAATGCAGAACATTTATAATTCTCTTTTTAGAATAAAATTGCAAAAAAAAAAAAAAAACTTTATTTTTAAAATATATTTTCAATAAGATAGGATAAAAACAATTTAAAAGTTAAAAGATGCTACAAAATAAAAGAATTCCGTTTTCTATAAAATCTTCAATTGTTACGGGTTTTTGAAAATAGGATCAATTTGATTAAATTACTTAAAAGATTCATTTGACATTCGATAGAAAAGAGATGGAGTGAAGAAACAAAAATAGAAATTTTACCCTTCATTACACCTTTTATCAAAATTTAAGCTTCTTAGAGATGTTTTATAGGCTTAAGTCGGTTTAAGAAAATTATTTGTAAATGGTAATTTAAACACATACAGTATGAAATGAGAATGCTCTTATTCCCGTAAATGAATTATTTTTTATGTAAATGTACATAATTTAAGTATTTACAGTGCAGTATAATTGTACAGTATTTTTAAATATCAATGAACTGAACTAAAATATTAGAATACCAATTAACAATATGTATCTTAATATTTATTATTTCTAAAAAATATTTAATGAAATTTCACATTTCAATAAATATTTCTAATTAACATATGCTTTATACACTTTTTTTTTTTTTTTTTTTTTTTTTTTTTTTTTTTAACAATAATTTTCAATTTTGCAAATATTTATATAAAATTTTAATATATATGATAGTTTTACTTTTCTTAAAGAAATATTTCTGTGTTAAGTTATTAATATAGAAATATTTTTTGTCAATGTAATTTATTAATTGCTTTTATTGTTTCTTTCCTATCATATTTCGATTACCATAATATATATATATATATATATATATATATATATATATATATATATATATATATATATATATATATATATATATATATATATATATATATATTAAAATAATAATAATAATAATAAACCAGTAATCTATGTATCTCAGTTTCTATTAATAAACTGCGCAATAAAGTTTTTTTTATTTTTTTTTTTTTTCAAGTTACCATTACCAAGATTATCAATCGCCAAAACATACATAAATTAAATACATAAATTACCGAAATAGTACTTTTTCTTTTATTTAGTAAATATCGAGAACATTTTATCTATATTAATAATAAAGCATATCATGCAAATGGTATGATTCTATGTCAAATTATTTATTTTATTTTATTTATTTTTATTTATTGGTGTGAAAACATGATTTGAATAAAAATAAAAATAAAAATAAAGATGCAAAATGTGTAGATAAAAACATCTTTTCCGCTCTATAACAAATTAAACTTTGAAAGAAAAACAGTCTTTCTACTTTATATGAAATATTTTTAAGTGTATAGTTAAAAAACAGTTAACAAATGTTATTTTTTTTTTAGAAATTATTTATTAATTAATCTTTGTTTATATATCTAAACTAATTACACACACACACAAAAACAAAAATGTGTAATTATTATTTTTTATTATTATTATATCTAAAACTAGCTGTTGTGCCCTTTCTTCGCACGGGAATTTTATTATTATTCATAATATATTATTATTATTATTTATCTTAGTTGAAATACAGTATAATATGACGATAAACATATAGAATAGATTATTATTGTTAATAAATTCAAATTGTCAATTTTATCCCATATATATATGTATAGGTATTTATATTTATATTTTGGTTGCTGAGTGTGATAATGATATTAATTTATTCTATTTATATTCACATTAAAATTTAATCTGCTGCTTATGCGCAAATATTTAAATGCATTTTGTTTTTTAGCAACATTTTTTTTTAAGAACTCAAAAATCTTGTTTATACTACTTTTTGTATATATAATTACATATATACAACCTTAGCGAAATTTGGCATTACCATTGTCGCCAATGAAGCTGTAGCACATTAATTCAACTTGACATTAAAACTGGCTGTGTTAATTGGTGATAAGAATAAAATTACTTAGATTAAAACAATAACATATTTTATAACATTAACAAAATACAGATCTAAAATTATGTTGCATCTTGTAACTTAACTTAAAATAAATATATAAGAAGAAAAATAATAGTTTTTCAGAAGCCGCTGCTTAGACTTCTAGCTTCGTATTTATAGCTCCGCTACTCTGACATCAGAAAGAAAGGTTGATGCCACTATGGGGAATTGAGAATAGGAAGTGTATACAGACTCTACACTTTTAATTTAAGAATTACATACACTTTAATTACAGCTGCTAACGCGCTTACACACATGTGTATTAATTCAATTTTTATTCCGAATATTATTGTAATACTGCAATTTTTAATTAAGTTAATAATTAATTTAATTATCTAATTAAATTTTAGCTTATAATTTGTAATGTTGGTATTTTCAATTATCCTTTGGTTATTCAGTGATATAATGGTATTGATTTATTCTATTTATATTTACATTTAAATTTAATTTGCTGCTTATGCGGAAATATTTAAATGTAATTTGTTTATTCTCAACAGTAAAGAACTTAAAAGAACTTTAAAGAACTTAAAAAATCTTGTTTATACTACTTTTTGTATATATTATTACATTTACACAACTTTTAGCCTAATTTGACATTACCATTAATTTAAAAATTACATACACTTTGAATACAGCTTCTAATGCGTTTACAAAAATATGTATTAATTCATTTTCCCCCTAATATTATAGTAATACTGCAATTCTTAATTAAATTATCTAATTCAATTTTAGCTTATAATTTTGTCATGTTGGTAATTTCATTCATCTTTTGATTGCTGAGTGTTTCAATGATATTAATTTATTCTTTTTATATTTACATTTAAATTCAATCTGCTGCATATGTGCGAACATTTAAAAGTATTTTGTTTATTAACAATAATTTTTTAAAGAACTTAAAAAATCTTGTTTATACTGCTTTTTGTTTACATATACACAACTTTCGGCCTAATTTGTCATTACCATTTTCTTAAAAATTACATAAACTTTGAATACAGCTGATAATGCGCTTATACAAATATGTATTAATTCAATTTTTATTTATAATATTATTGTAATACTGCATTTCTTAAATAAATTATCTAACTAAATTTTAGCTTATAATTTTGTCATGTTAGTATTTTCATTTCTCTTTTGATTGCTGATTGTTATAATGGTATTGATTTATTCTATTTATATTTACATTTAAATTCAATCTGCTGCATATGCGCGAACATTTAAAAGTATTTTGTTTATGAACAATAAATTTTTAAAGAACTTAAAAAATCTTGTTAATACTGCTTTTTGTTTACATATACGCAACTTTCGGCCTAATTTGTCATTACCATTTTCTTAAAAATTACATAAACTTTGAATACAGCTGATAATGCACTTATACAAATATGTATTAATTCAATTTTTATTTATAATATTATTGTAATACTGCATTTCTTAATTAAATTATCTAACTAAATTTTAGCTTATAATTTTGTCATGTTAGTATTTTCATTTTTCTTTTGATTGCTGATTGTTATAATGGTATTGATTTATTCCATTTATATTTACATATAAATTTAATCTGTTGCTTCTGCGTAAATATTTAAATGTATTTTGCATATTATCAACAATTTTAAAGAACTTAAAAAAAAAAAATGTTTATACTATTTTTTGTATATATAATAACATATATACAATTTTTGGCCTAATTTGGCATTACCATTAATTTAAAAATTACATACACTTAGAATACAGCTGGTAATGCTCTTAGACAAATGTGTATCAATTCAATTTTTATTCCTAATATTATTGTAATGCTGCAATTCTTAATTAAATTAATAATTAATTAAATTATCTAATTAAATTTTAGCTTATAATTTTGTAATGTTGGCATTTTCATTTGTCTTTAGATTGCTGAGTGTTATAATGGTATTAATTTATTCTTTCTCTCTCTCTCTCTCTCTCTCTCTCTCTCTCTCTCTCTCTATATATATATATATATATATATATATATATATATATATATGACGAATTCTTTACATCATGTCACATAATATCTCTAATGAAGAGAGGCTTTCACTCATTAACGAGTCCATGGATTCGGGATAGTCGTTTATTGGCATACCTTGAACATCTTACTGGTTATGGTCCATGATTTAAGTCTGAGCAGGTGGAACCGATTTCATCGGAGCCGAGGACGACGGCAGCCGCGATTACATCGCGTCACTTCCCGAGGCCGTCATTTTGACGTGATTTTACTAGGCAAGAGCACACACGGAGAGAGGCATCAATCCCCACGCGTTTTCACTTAAATATCGGCATTTGGGGCATTTTTGGCACGAATCCTCGCCCTCCTTCGTCTAATCATTGGCATGATTGACAGTTTAGCTCAGGTCCAGATCTCCAGAATTAAATAATATGCATCACTTACCCACAGAAACTGAAAGTTGTGTTTGTGCAGAACATTTAATTCTAACATTCGTACAAATTTCTGACTTTAACGTTATGATCGCGTATTGTAATAAAACTTACTTTACAGGGGAAACTTTAGAATTAATTTTAAGTTAAGAATGTTTAATGGGATTTCCTTTAAGTTATTATTCACTATTAATTAAAAATAAAAAATAATAATTTAAAACCTTACCTCTTCTTATCTTTTCATACCCCCACCCCTCCAAGACGACGTTCCCCTAGGCTTGCCTGCAAGTCTATAGGAACTCATTCAGAGGTAGTGGATATTCCAGGAAAAACTTGGTCTGTTTTATTGTGTAGAAGGAGGAGTGCGGATATTTCCCTTTAATTCCTCATTTAGCCCCGTTTATTTTTTATTTATTTTTTATATGTTTGTAGTATTGCATGTTCTACGTGCTCACCCCGATACATACAATAGTATTATTAGTAATAATATAAAAACATAAGAAAAATTTGAACATAATTTATCACTCCTATACAAAATTGTATCAAAAAACATAAACATTTTTTTTTTCTTTCGTCCTTTCTAACTAGTTTATGCAGAATAAAATCCTGTAAATGTTTTTTGCTGTTCATGCACAAGGAACTACTATTATGAAAACTGTCATTAAACAAGAACTTTATGTAACTTCCATGTTGAAATGTTCGTAAATAAAAGAAACTGAAAGTCTTTTGTTTTGTTGCGCACTTAGTCCAAAACTATATAGAATATACCATGAATCATAATATATGTATATATATATATCACACTCCAGTGAAAAAAAAATTACATACGTAAATTGTAATGTTCTGAAAAGTCCTTACAGCTGAAAAAATCACACTGCATAATATTCTATAGTTCAAGATAACTGGAATTTTTTTTTGTTTACTACTACAAAGAGCTTTTAATAAAATGCAAAAAAAAAAAAAAAAAAAAAATCAAACAATTATATCATGATATATTTATAAAGAATTATATAAAAATATTTACTAAAGATACAAACAGTAATAATACTAATAATACCACACATTTTACAATCTATTTACACACAGAACAAACTCAATTACTCTCTATTAGTAATTATTCGTTTTCAAAATACTAAATATTGATATAAAATTGAAGTTTGGCAAGCCAAAAAAAATTATGTGGTGGGTACATTAACCCTTGAAACTCTGAAAAGGTCAAGCCTTTCCAAAAAAGTAATTTGGGGATAAAGGTGGAAACTGGCTGGCTCCTGCATAGAGGACAAACAAATCACTTTTCCCGTGTTCTCGGAACACGTCACAATGGGGATGGTCAAGAGACCACGAGGAAAGAGAATGCTTATAGAAAGGGGTTTTAGGAGCGGAGGATCATCATTTCACGAAATCGTCTACATGATATTTGAGAAAATAATGTAAATAAACCTAAAAGGTGTATTTGTAAAAAAGAAAAGTTAAGCGCACGCTAGTGTCACTGAGTCAAAGAAAGGAGGCTATATCTCATGACATCCCTCCGATTTCTGCAACTCAGCTAGGATCCTCATCCGACGCTTATGAGCAGATAGGAAAGAAAAAGAAAAAAAAAACATAGGGCAGGAAGCTGATACCTATCTAATTTATCCATGTCTTAATTTGAAATTTTGAGGATTATTATAGTACCTTAACTTAGATGAATGGACAATTTCTAAATTTCTCTTAAAATGGGGACTGGGTTTGTCGATTTCAAAACTAACTTCAGATAACTGTTTTAAAAATTTGTAAGGGTCTGTGTAAGGTGAAATTAATTTACATGTATCTGGGTATTTAAATTCCTCATAAATCACTTCAGCACCAACATTAAATTTCACAGGGAGAAATTGAACATCATATCGGACTTTGTTTTTATTATGATATTGTATTGTTTATTCTTTTGCTATTTTTCTTGCTTCATCAACTGAAGGATAGTAATTATTATTCACTAATAAAGAATCATATGATAATTCTCCAAATAATAAATAGCTAGGTGTAAACTGGGTGACAGAATAAGGTGTTCAGTTATAGTGATTTAAAACTTCTTCTCAGTCCGGAGAGTTTTGTTTGAAAAATAATTCACTTTACACTTTAAACGCGTAACAATAGTCTGATTAAGTCTCTCGGTTTTCCCGTTGGTCTCGGGATGATGGCTACTTGTTATAAATGTTTTACATCATAACTTCGAAGAAATTTTTGAAACAGGATAAAGTGAATGCTTCATTTCTATCCGTTAACAAGATTTTAGGCACTTGATTTTGAAATATTTGTTTTAAAAGTTTGTATAAGTTTCAGTGGTAACGCATTTTTATGGAAATCCCCACATATAACGAGTTCCATGGTTCACGACCAAATGCAAACATTTTTTTGTAGAATTAGAATAATTAAACCCACCAACAGCGTCTAAAGACAAACATCCAAAAGGTTTATCTGTTGGCTGTACCTGTTGTAACAAGCCAAATCTTTTTTGTTTACTTTTTTATTTAATTGACAGATATGACAATGTTTTCCAAATTGTTCAATATATTTATTAATATGAGTCCAATGATACAGGGGTGTAAATAAATTTACCATTTTATAAATTCCAGGATGTCCAAATTGAGTGTGGGTTTTCTCTCGTAGATGTAATCTTAATGACATGGGGACTGTTTTCTTATACAAACCTTTCTTTTTAGTTAAAACTACATCATCAATTTCAGTAATTTTCTTACCATTAATAATTATGTTTTCTTTTTTCCGATTTTCTTTAATTTCATTTAAGTAAATGATGTGTACATGATGTGACACCTTTTATAAAACAGGCAGTCTAGATAACATATCAGCTTCAATATTAGTTGAACCCTCTTGCTATTTAATTCAGTAGTCAAACATACTAAGTTTAAGGGGCCAGCGGAATAATCTTCCTCTTAAAATTTTTAATTTTTTTAGCCAAGTGAGAGCCGCAAGATCTGTATGTATGACAAATTTTTGACCGTGCAAATGATGATAAAATTTATCTAAAGCATCAACAATTGCTAAACATTCTAATTCAGTAATTGCATAATTTTTCTCATAATCGCGTAAGTTTCTAGAATGATATGCTACTGGATGTAAAGGGCCATTCTCATTTGCCTGCTTAATAATACATCCCACACCATGACTCGATGCATCAACAAATAAATGACAGGGAGTTCTGGGAGCACGAGTCTTAAAATGGGTTTACTTATGAGAGCATTTTTTAATTTTTGGAATGAATATTCGCATTTTTGGTCCCAAAAGTAGGAGACATTTTTCTTTAACAAATTATTTAATGGAGCTCTAGTTTTTGCATATTCTGGAATAAATCTAGCATAGACATTTACTGAACCCAAAACCCTCTGTTATTCCTTGATATTTTTTAGTTGTTTCAAATTTTTTATTTCTTCAATGTTTGGATCATCAGGTGTAATAAGTCCATTAGCTATTTCATATCCCAAGAAATTAATTTTTATTTTGACAAAATTACACTTTAATAATTTTACTTTTACGTTTTCTTTAACACATATTTCAAAAAGTTGCTCTAAGTGATGGAAATGTTCTTCTGACTGTGAAAATACAATGATATCATCAAAATAATTACAGGCAAATTATATTTTGTATTTATTTAAGATTCTTCTAATTGTTCGATTAAAGATAGCGGGGGCAATTTTTAAGGCCAAAGGGCAGGTATTTTCATTCATATAATCAAAACGTTGTAGCGAAGGCCAGTTTTTCAGTATCTCTTGGGTGGATAGGAATGTTCCAATATCCACTTGCCAAGTCAAGGGTGGAAAAGAATTTTTCTTTAGCTAATTTATCTAATAAAGTATCTGTTCTGGGGAGTGGTTCAGCCTCGGTTTTTGTTATAGAATTATGTTTACGGAAGTCGACCCAAAAACGACACTTTTTTCCTTCTTCCCTCTTATACACCAACGTTACAGGTGCAGAATAAGGGGAACAACTCCCTTTCATGATACCTGCCAGTAATACATTTTGAATTTGGGTTTTAATTTCTTCTTCTTCCTTATGGGAAGTTCCGTATGCTCTGAGCGAAATAGGTAAATCAGAAGTTAAATGAATTCTTTCAGGTTCCATGCGAATTCTTCCAAAGCTGTATTTACGTTTTGCAAAAATTTTGACATATTTTGATAATACGGCAAGTTTTCCTTCTCTAGCAGACTGGAGAGTTACGTTATTTTCGTCAGTGGCAAGAGCGTAATCTATCTGCTCTACCCTATTATTTGATTGAATATTAACATTTTCATTTTTTATTGTATTTTCACTTTCAGGAATTAAATGTAAGGTTTGGGTGCAACTTGGTCTATTTTTTAACAATGGTAGAATATTATTATTTTGTTTTACAAGTTTTTTAGCACAATCAAGATTTAATTAGAAAAGACAACAGTGAGTTAAGCTAAGAAGAGCATAAAGTAAGTTTTTTTTTAATAAAAACATTTCAATATTCCTTGTACAATTACGTATTTGTAACTTCATGCTGAATTTTTTTATAATCGTCAACAACCCTTGTGTTTGTACGACATTTATTGGCGAGACATTTTCCATGGGAAGTCGATATTTCTAAACAAAATGTTGAAGAAGAATACTTAAACTGTTTCCCGCATCGAAAATTAAGGGAATGTGATTTTGGTTTTTTAACACTTTGACTTGTTTGCTGATTCTTTCTTTGGGTACCCTTATATTGTATTATGCGACCGGTCGCGGCAAACTGTCAATATGCGTTATTTGCACCTTCTGTCGTACTATTTCCTACTGTTAACTCTTCTGTGGTATGAGTCGGGTTTTCCTATTTGAACGGACAATCTTTATGCCAGTGAAAATTTTAGGATGTGTATTTTTGTACAATGTTTACATGGAAAAGGGGGTAAAGTTCCTTGAAAGTATAGACGTGCATTTGCATTTGACTGTTGGGGTCTAGGCCCTCGTGGATTGGGTCGGGTATCGTTAGTCCTGGTTGGTTGATTCTGATTGGAGTATCCCATATTGGGTCTATGTATATTAGGAAACCGATAACTCCAAGGTTGTGGTCGGGGAGGGTATTGAATAGGGGGCCTGTTAAATCTGTCTTGTTGATAGTCGTATTTTGGACCCTGACCTTGCGCTCTAACGGGGAGGAGTTCAGTAGTTTTTTTTTTTTTTTTTTTTTTTTTTCAGATATGTGTAATTTATCAAGTTTATGTACAAGGTCCCTCCATTCATTTAGACTTTTTGGTGTTTTGACTAGTGCCAGCTGTTTTAATGCTAGTGTGAATCCGTCAGTTAGCCCGTCCAACAAAAATTTAGGTTCTAGAATTAAAGCTCGTCCCATTTGGAGTTTTTTATAATAATAATCTATAATATTGTCACCCTATTTAAATAAAATACTTGAAAAAAACATTTAAAGACGTCTGTCCCGGTGTGGTAAATTCCTCATTGAAAATTTCTACTAACTCCACCCAGAGCATCATATTTAACCTTTTGAAAGGGGCTGTGACAGCATCTGTCACGCTTCAACATAGGATTTCGGAAGAGCCCCTCTCAAAAGGTTAAACTATTATTAACATAAACTGTGAGAGCTCTCCCTTTTAGAAGCCTTTGTACATTTCTAACGTTCCGAATTATGCCTGTTTTAGTTTTGTTACACCACTTTTTGAAATACGTAAGAAACGCGGTCCATAACATTCCATTTTCAGGGCAAAATTCAATAAGAACATTTTCTTCTTTTACATTAGGAAACTTATTCGCATTTAAAGATGCAGTGGTATTATTTTCTTCTTGTACCTGGTTATTTGTAGAGGAGGAAGAGTTATTTACCTCATTTAAGTTATCCTGCTCTATCCTTAAATTTAAATTTGTAATTTCCCCATCTATAGTCTCCGGGGGATCTACGGGATATCCTGGGCCTTCAGTTAGGAACATCTTAACCCGGCTGAACGGGCGCCGTGAAATGTAACGCGAGGACGTGCGTGGGGTGTCAGCGCACCCCAAACATATTAAATAGCATAAATACGAAAAAAAATCTTTAGAATTCAATGTGTTAATGAAATTAATGATGAGTACACTATTTCTCTTGAAAGTAAATAACTGAGATGTTAAATTTTCGTTAACTTTAAAAATTAATAGAAAATAAATTAAAAGAACCCAACTACTTCCTTCTTCTTCGAAAAACTCATTTTTCCCATGTGGTACTTAATTATCTTCTTTACAATATTTATTATAATAAAAATTATACATTACTGTGGATAAGAATATTGAGACATTAATTTTCCTAATAATTAGTGTGTACATGGATCAGAGACTTTAGATTTTTTGCAGTTTTTACATATAGCTTCAATTTCCGAGTGTTATATAAGAATGAAAAAGAGTCTGAATTTGCCGTTTTCATACGCTCCGAACGGAGGATGAACTTGGAGGCAGGTACTAAAGAACCCGACCACTTCTGTTTATAGGGAGAGACAGCAGATAAATATTTCCGGGCAGGGGGTGTGAAAACACCCCGCGCCCGTCGTCCCGGATTAACTTTTATTTTCTTTAATTCAAATTAAGAATTTTTTTTTTCTTAATGGTTATTTAATTCTCTAACTTACTGTTTTTTTTTTTTTTCAAAGAAATTCACCATTTATTAAATATATTCAAAATTTAAAATAAAAATTCAGAAAATCACACAAAATTTCACCTTTATGAAAATATCATTTTTTAAAAACAATTATGCAGAAAATCGAAAACCAAAAATAATTTATCTAACCCTTATATATAATAAAATTTCATTATTTCTATAAATATCAAAATTATAATGTCTTTTTCAAAGAATTGTCTCTCAATATTTTATGTAGTAAATATCACAATAACTATCTCAATTTTGTAAAAATCGTTAATGAAAATTTCTTAAATCAGCAAATAAATATTTCAATTTATTAATATAAAAATAAATAAGCCTTGACAATTCGTTCTATTTTACTCGGTTAGTTTTTTTTTTTTTTTTTTTAATCTTAAATTAAATAACATTTTCTATAAATTTTACACCAATTTTTACTGTGCAAAAGTTGATATAACTTGTCAAAGCTGTGATACTAATAGTAGCTAATATAACGATAAATAATATAAAATATTCTTTTATTATTATTATTATTATTATTACTTCAAAATTGCAACAAAAATGATAAATATTACAAAAATAATCTACATAGCCTTGAAATTTATTTATTTATTTTTTAACATTAAAATTGGATCGATTTAATCCTTTTTTTTACAAATCGGAAGATAGACTGAAATTGGTTAATTTAATTTAATTAACTTTAATTAAATAATTTATATTTTTACGTAAATTTCAAGACTGTGTTAATACTATGGAATAAACAACATAATAAACTCCTTATTGACCATTCTATTAATTTTAACGAAAATCCGTCTTCTCACAAAAAAAAAAAAAAATGAAAATTCACTCACGCCTAAACGATGAAAGTAGAAAAAAAAAATTACTTTCACTCTTTGCCGCTGCACAACATTATAAACCCAAAACCAGCTGACAAATTATTTTGTTGCATTGCTCTTATCTGCGGAGCAATCATCGCAAAACGTTCTTTCAATTCAGATACTAAACAGAATCACATAACGGCGATGGCCTTGAGCTGTCATACCGAAGATTGGAAGCATCCGGAACAGAAAGTGGAGATGACGCAATCACTAGATCACTAGCAGGAGTTGTTCAAACAAACAGAAGAATATCGCACCGGGCGTTGATCTTGACACCGGCAACGCAACTCCGTAATATGAATAAACGAGGAGAAAAAGTTGGATGACGCAATGAGACTGAACTTGACCTATTTCTTGTTGTAAGAGACGATGATTTGAGTGACTCTTTTGTTGACATAAAATCATTCTGAATTAACGAAGGATACTCTCAATTTTATTATTTTATTTCCGTTGATTTGATTTTAATGTTTTGGTTTTTAAAGTACATAGATCTAATATACGAGATGACGAACGATGTCGCGAAGAGGGTTTTATACTAAAGCTGTAACTTTTCTTCAATATTCAACTGCATCGAAAATTTATCAGTCTTTTCCACTTTGAATTTTCATCAAATGCGAAGTCGATATTTGATATATGCTATATTTGATTCCGGTATCGATAACGAGGAGTTACTTAATATATGTGTGTTAAATTTGTGAAAATAATTATATTTTGGAACAGCTTTAGTATTCCCACTTTGTGAAATTTGAAATTTGGCACCAAAGTAGCTCGGTCGTTTCCCGCAAATGCCTTTTCTAACGTATCTACGGTAGCCATTTAAATTCATCGCCAAAACAGCACAAAAATTTAAAGGTCAGCAAGAGGATACTGTAAGATAGCTGTACCTAAGTCGTTTAAAGAACACAGTTCTTTCTGATAAATAATATTATTATATTTATAAATTACTTTAAAAATAGCAGAAGTATTTTTATTTTTATTTTATTTTATTTATTTATTACTAGTTAAACTTATGTATAATGACATATTAACTTATATATATATATATATATATATATATTATAATTACATTTAACAAAACATCGCTTTATAGAGGAATATAAGGAATAATGTCAAAGATGAATAAGACGATTTCTGGCAATCATCCTGTTGTTGGCAATTATTATTTATTTATTTATTTATTTATTATTAAAAGATAAAGCAAGCAAAATTTGTGAAAACATTATATTTTCCGGTTTTCAGCTCCATTTCTTTCATTTAATACAACAATCTAGGAATAAGTATAATTCCCATTAATTATCATTAATATAAAATGACATGATTTTTTTTTTTTTCAGTACGAAAGGACAACTTATTTCAGCCTGCGATTTTGCATTGAAATGAAATGAACATGTAAACATATTATTACTGAAAAAAAGTTTCAAAAATAATGATGACAATTTCTAATACATTAAAATGAACGGGAAAAAGCCAGAGGAAGCTTAAATGTAATAAAAGAAATGGAAATTTCTGAAAGCAAACAAACATTCTGATAATAAATTTGGCTATTAAAATTTATTAAAATTATAAAAAACAATATATCGAGAAAGTGTATTATTTATGAGCAAAAAACAAATATATCAGTAATCATCTTTCTTTTTATGAAAACAATAAATAAAAATAAATAAATAAATAAACAAATACATAAAAAATAACTGAGAAAAATCATTCTAAAGAAATGGGACTGCTTTACAATAGAAATTTCACACCGAAGTAAGATCGCACGTTTCCCCCCAAGAACTTTACTTAAGCAATTCTGATAGCCATTTTAATTCCCCGTCAAAATGACAAAATAAAAAAAATAAATAAATAAATAAATAAAGTCGCCAAGAAGATGCTATGCAACAGCTATACCAAAGAAAAAAAAAAGAATATATATTTAAATCAGATTGGAGTGTAAAGGTTGATATTTTTTTATTTATTACCAACTATAAAAATACCAGAGCCGGGAATCGAACCCGGGCACCTCCGCTTAACGCGCGGATGCTCTACCACTGAGCTACCCTGGCTGACAACCAGCATAGTTGGTAATAAATAAAAAAAATATCAACCTTTACACTCCAATCTGATTTAAATAAATATTCACGGTTGATGAGTTCATGAAAGTTGTGCTACGATTATTATTATCTCACCTGATATATCTGCGTTTGCAGACTCGGTGACTTTGCCAACGAATATTATGCGAGAAGTGCCTAGCTGGTTGTCAGCCAGGGTAGCTAAGTAATAGAGCATCCGCGCGTTAAGCGGAGGTGCCCGGGTTCGATTCCCGGCTCTGGTATTTTTCGCATAGTTGGTAATAAATAAAAAAAATATCAACCTGTACACTCCAATCTGATTTAAATAAATATTCACGGTTGATGAGTGCATGAAAGTTGTGCTACGATTATTATTATCTCACCTGATATATCTGCGTTTGCAGACTCGGTGACTTTGCCAACGAATATTATGCGAGAAGTGCCTAGCTGGTTGTCAGCCAGGGTAGCTCAGTGGTAGAGCATCCGCGCGTTAAGCGGAGGTGCCCGGGTTCGATTCCCGGCTCTGGTATTTTTCGCATAGTTGGTAATAAATAAAAAAAATATCAACCTTTACACTCCAATCTGATTTAAATAAATATTCACGGTTGATGAGTTCATGAAAGTTGTGCTACGATTATTATTATCTCACCTGATATATCTGCGTTTGCAGACTCGCTGACTTTGCCAACGAATATTATGCGAGAAGTGCCTAGCTGGTTGTCAGCCAGGGTAGCTCAGTGGTAGAGCATCCGCGCGTTAAGCCGAGGTGCCCGGGTTCGATTCCCGGCTCTGGTATTTTTCGCATAGTTGGTAATAAATAAAAAAATATCAACCTTTACACTCCAAACTGATTTAAATAAATATTCACGGTTGATGAGTTCATGAAAGTTGTGCTACGATTATTATTATCTCACCTGATATGTCTGCGTTTGCAGACTCGGTGACTTTGCCATCGAATATTATGCGAGAAGTGCCTAGCTGGTTGTCAGACAGGGTAGCTCAGTGGTAAAGCATCCGCGCGTTAAGCGGTGGTGCGGGGTTCGATTCCCGGCTCTGGTATTTTTCGCATAGTAGGTAATAAATTAAAAAATATCAACCTTTACACGCCAATCTGATTTAAATAAATATTCACGGTTGATGAGTTCATGAATAAAAATTTCTAAAATGAATATAGTTAGTGATACTAGGAAATAAAACACCAGTTACTGCGCGCATTCTTATAGAATAATAGATTAAAAAAAGTCTTGTCGTAACAAAATAATTTTTGTTTTCAAAGAATGTAAGCAAAATTTTCTGTTTTTTTCTTCCTCCAGATAATACATGCAATTGTTACTTTTTAATTTGAAGAAGTAAATGTAGCACTTATAAGATCTTTACAAAAATCTTTAAAAAGCAATATATATATATCTTTATATATATATTTCTTTTGTGCGTGTGTATGTCACTGAACTACTCCTAAACGGCTGGACTGAGATTAATGAAATTTTTTGTGTGTCTTCAGGTGGATTCGAGAATGGTTTAGATTTACAAATGAAAGTTGTAACTTAATTAGTTCTTTCTTAATTAATTTTTAACCAACTCTTTCAACAACTTTTCCACCTAGATGGCGTGAGTTGTCGTAAACACGATGTCAGAATTTATTTAATGTTGAAATGAAAAATGAATTTTTAACCGTATCTTACGAAGTGTTTTTAATATTTTAGAATCGTAAACATGATGTCAGAATTTTTTTAATGTTGAAATGAAAAATGAATTTTTAACCGTAAGAGTTTAAAATATTTTTTCAACGTTAATATTGTTAAAATGTTAAAATTAGCTAAAATGGTATATTCTTTTAAAAAATTCGTCAATATCCGACGGAGTTATTTTATGTTAAAAAGAAAAATGAATTTTTAGGCCATTATTATTTGTGCAGATGGAAAATGTACTAAAAGTTTTCAGAAAAATTTCACGATCACAAATGTTGACGGATATCCAATATATCGTCGAAGAAATCCCGATAATGGCGGACAATCTTATCATCTATGGCGGTCATCTATGTCAACAACATAGACATTGACATTGATAACCGCTGGGTGGTCCCATATTAGCTCTGCTGAGCAAAACATTCAATGCTCATATTAATAGCAAGAAATTCAAACTTCTTCACACACCATAAATTTTAAATCGGCACAACCGGTTTCGAAAGGACGTAGCCTTTCTTCATCAGGTGCAAACACGTGCAACTGCCTTGGGGCAAAAGCAAGACTGAAAGCAGGACAAAATCCACAGGGGAAGGTGCAACACAAACAACCAATAGGAAGCAACATGCAGGACAGGACCAATCAGAGAGGAACACACGTACACACACACCACAAAATGAGGAGGGAGGAAAGGAGTAAACAATTATTATTGTTATTTTTTATAATATTAAACTAATAAGTAAATTTAATAAAATTTATCCATTAATTATTATTATTTTTATTTAAATTAGAATTATTTTATTATAACTAATATGATGTTATAAACATAATGAAGAAAATTATTTAATTGAATTAAACAAATTTTTCCAGGCTGTAGACAGCAAAGTGGAATCAGATTTTTCATTGACAATTTTATCACGATTAAGGTAAATAGTTAAATTTTCTAAAAAATCCAGTTCGAAAACGCGTTTGGCATGAAAGATAATTTTGGCACTCTTAAAATTAAAACTATGATCAAATTCCCAACTGTGCTTCGCAATAGAAGATTTAGAAATTTCTTGATTAACAACATACCGAGAATGTTCACGTAAACGACATTCAAGATTTCTTTTAGTTTGACCAATATAAGATAAATCACAGTTATTGCAAGAGACATTATAGATACCCCATTTTTGAAGCTTAGGAACAGGGGATTTGGTTGAAGGGAATTGGAATTTATAAGTAAAATCCAATAAATTCCAATTCCCTTCATGCTGATTTAAAATTTATGGTGTGTGAAGAAGTTTTAATTTCTTGCTATTGTCTGTACGCCAGTTTTTTTAATTTATTTTTGGCGCTCATATTAATGTTCAGTTCTGCAGTTCAGTGAAGAGCATCAAATACATTTGCAAGTATGTGAATAAAGGCAGTGATATGGCTGTATTTCGAGTTGAAAATACCAATGTGAATGCTCCTCCGGTGAATAACAACGATAAAATAACACTTTACCAAATTGGCCGGTACGTCAGCTCCAATGAAGCTGTTTGGCGTATCTTTGGTTTCCCAATTCATGAACGGGATCCAGCAGTTCTTCATTTAGCCGTCCATCTTGAAAATGGCCAGCGCGTATATTTCACGAGCAAGACAGCGATTGATCGTGCTATAAATCCACCAAAAACTACACTCACCGAATTTTTTGAATTGTGTAATCGTGAGGATGCTTTTGGTGCTTTTGCACGGACATTACTCTATTCAGAAGTACCACGCTATTTCACATGGGCTTCAACAAAAAAATGGATGCCCCGCAAGCAAGGCACGCCGATTGATGCATGTCCCGGTTTATTCAAATCAAACACCTTGGGACGAGTATTTACAGTCAATCCAAGGCAGACTGAGTGCTTTTATCTTCGACTGTTGTTGGTTAACGTCATCGGCCCTTTGTCATTTCAAGATTTACGTAAAGTGAATGGACAACAATATCCAACGTATAAAGATGCATGCCTTGCACTCGGCTTGCTGGAAGACGACAACCAGTGGGAGTGTATGCTTGCTGAAGTAGGACTGAACTGTACAGCAAAATAAATTCGTCTACTATTCGCTATAGTGTTGACTACATGATTCCCGGCCCGAGCAGAGACATTATGGAATAATCACAAAGATTCAATGACTGATGATATATTGCATCAACATCGTTCACGGTGCAACGATCTAGCGATAGTATTCAGTGACGCTATGTACAATGAAGCATTGATTGCTATTGAAGATCTTTGCATTATCATTGCCAACTAACCACTCAGTCATTTTGGTATGCATTCAACAAATCGAAATGCATCTGATTTAATAAGCACTGAATTGAATCGTGAACTACAATACAAAACTGTAGAAATGGCAGCGATTGTTGCTCGCAATGTCCCACTAATGAATGAAGAACAAAGAACCATTTACGCAGTTTTGGCAGGACAAGGTGGATTCTTTTTTTTTTTTTTTTTTTTTTTTTGGTGCACCAGGTGGAACTGGCAAAACATTCCTTATTTCGCTAATTCTCGCCGAAATACGATCAAATAATGGCATCGCATTGGCTGTTGCATCATCTGGCATTGCGGCAACTTTATTGGATGGAGGCAGAACAGCCCATTCATTATTTAAACTGCCACTAAATATTCAAAATAACCCAGACGCAGTGTGCAACATAAAAAAACAATCGTCCATGGCCACAGTGCTGAAATAGTGTAAAATTCTTTTCTGGGATGAATGCACTATGGCACACAAACATTCGATTGAGGCGTCGAACAAGATATTGAAAGATATAAAAAACAACGACAAACTATTTGGCGGCACTCTGTTACTCTTTTCAGGTGATTTCAGACAAGCACTTCCCGTTATTCCGCGTTCAACATACGCTGATGAGATCAACGCGTGCTTAAAATCATCGTCATTGTGGCGCAATGTTGAAAAAGTACAACTGAAATAAAATTTGTGCGTTCAAAAGCTTCAAGATCCATCCGCTGAAACATTCTCAAAACAATTGTTAGATATCGGCGATGGAAAAGTTACTACAGATGAAACTGGATGCATAAAATTACCGACCGATTTCTGCACAGTCATTGATTCTCAAGATGCTCTTATTGACCAGATATTTCCCGATGAACACAGACGATACACAAATCATGAGTGGCTGGCAGAAAGAGCAATTTTAGCAGCAAAAAATGTGGACGTCAATGAATTGAATCTCAAGATACAACATTTGTTACCAGGAGACTTGGTGTCATACAAATTTAATGATACAGTTTGCGATGCCACCGAAGCTTTAAATTATCCAACAAAGTTTTTAAACTCATTGGATTTACCAGGCATGCCACCGCATATTTTACAACTGAAGGTGGGATCTCCGGTTTTTTTGCTTCGTAATTTGAACCCACAACGGTTGTGCAACGGCACGCGATTAGTCATAAAAAAATTAATGAAAAATGTTATCGAAGCCATCATTTTAAATGACAAATTCCGAGGTGAAAATATATTACTACTGCGAATCCCTATTATACCCACAGATGTGCCAATTCAATTTAAACGCCCTCAATTTCCAATTAGATTGGCATTTGCAATGACTATCAATAAGTCTCAGGGCCAAATGATGTCTGTCTGTGGCTTAGATTTGAGCACATCACGTTTTTCACACGGACAATTATACGTGGCTCTCGAGTGGGCAAACCATCCAGTTTGTTTGTATTGGCGAAAGATGGGATAGCAAAAAATATTATACACTCTGTTGCATTAAGGGATTGATATTGTTTTTTAGTAATATTGTTATAAGTAGCGATATGTATATAATTTTAAAGAATCAATTTTAATAAATTAAAAAAATAAATGATTGGTTTTTTGTTATTTTTATATTCTTTCACCGTTCACAGCGCTCCATACATCTTCCACTTATATACCACATCCTTACACACTTACAATAAGTTAGTTATTTTTTTCTAGCAAAATATTCTCTAGAAATAATTTATATGACAAAACAACGTTTGTCGGGTCAGCTAGTATATATATATATATATATATATATATATATATATATATATATATATATATATATATATATATGTATGTATGTGTGTGTGTATTTGTGTGCGTGTGTGTGTCTGTGTGTGTATAATACGCCTGTGAATCACAATTACTTGCGGTAAAATATGTTATATGTACAAAGCAATCTAACCTTTAAAGTGAAATATAAATTTTAAAAAGAACTTTTCGAACTGAGGAAAGGTATCGATTGCGTAACAGAATGACAAGTTTAGATTAATATATATATATATATACTAGCAGACCGTTGCTGTGACTAAGTTATACGTTTAATTATACGGCTGTAAACTATTTAGTACTGTCAAATTATTATTTACGAACAAAGACGAAAACGTTGTAGCCGATGTAAAAATCCACAGGGTTGAGATTTGAAACTTAGGTCAAAATTTGGAAGCGATTGATAAAAATTTTCATATTTATGATATTAAGCACAAATTAATTTTATTGTAGGGTCCTATAAATTTTAATGGAGAAGTGATATATATTATTTCTAATGCTACTTTGGATAAAATTGCTAAAATGACTAATATATAAATTAAATTCTATTAAAATTCTATTAAAATAAAAGTATAAAAGAAACAGACGATTTTAATATCAATTTTTATGGAGGAGTGAAATATAATATATGCTATAATGGATAATTTTACTATAAAATGACCTCATCATTTTAAATATTTTAAAGAGGGCAACAGCTGTAGTTATAAAAAGGAAAACAATAAGGCTAAACCAGAAAAATAAGTAAATTTGATAAATATTTTAAAACTTTAAAATTGGAAATCTTATGAAATATTGGACATTTAAAGTAAATACATGTATCATTTTAAATAGAAAAAGATTTTGGAAAAGTTTAGTGTATTTTAACGAAGTGATGAGAAGTTTTTGAGTATGTTAAAAGTTTAATAGTAAATTCTAGTTAATAAAGATGGGAAAGATTGAGGATTAAGGTAAGAATAATTATAAGATTAAAAAAAAAAAAAAAAAAAAAAAAAAAAACATTTTATATACCATGCTTTTAAGTTTTAATATACTAATAATATACTAATTAAAAGGAAAATGATAAATATTCTGTCATAGTTTGAAGTCATATTTGTTTTCAAATGTCTAAGTAAAATATCTGATGTAAGATACTAATATTTTGCAGCGGAATCGATTTCATTTCTGTCATCCTTGGCGAAAAAAAAAAGAATATCGCCAAATTATCTGGCGAAAATATTTAATTCCTTTCAAAAATCATGGTTATTTTAACAACTTATATTAAAAGAGTAATGAATAATATGAAACATTATTTCGTACAATACATATTACATGTCATACATACGTACAATGAATAATACATATTACATTTCGTACAATGCATACATCTGGCATGTATATTTTCGTGTTACGCTTTTGATCGCCAAATAATAATAATAATAATAATAAAAGCCAAGGGCGACAGAGTTTTGAAATTTAAAATTAAAATTTTGTCAATTTGACAGCAAAATAATACAATCTAACACCCGCGATAACTAATACATATCTATACCCAAATATAAGGATTAAAATCGGGAAATAAATTTCCTCGATTTTTAATAATTTCTTACAAAAAATCCAGTGGGCAATTAACATAGGAAATCTTTTTCTTGGCTGCACAGACGGTCAGTGAGTCACACTTCGCTTGCGTATGGAACTCATAGATATAGTATAGCATATATAGAATAGAGTGATCATTGGGGAGAAAAAAGTTATTCCATTTCATTTGGGAAAAGACGACGTTTTTACCAAAATATGGTCGTCTTTCCCCGAGTGAATACACACGGGAATACATACTAATATTTTAGCAAATAAAATTTATGAATAATTTATTTGCTAAAGGGGAATGGAAGACTCCAGATACAGTTTCAAATTCATATTTCTTTCTTTCTTTCTTTTCTTTTCTTTTTTTTTTTTTTTTTTCAATACCACTTAATGGCTGTTTCTAAAGCTTTTATTTATTTATTTTTTTCGGCATCAAAAATCTTTGTACGATAACATGGAGATGATAGATCTATATATATTACTATATCTATGATAGAACTACATTAGCACTTTATCAATGTGTATAAAATCTCTAAGTTGATAATGACGTCAATTTTCGTGAGATGCATAATTTAACTTTTTATAATTTTTTAACGTTCACGTTTGATTAAATGTATTTATTTTTATGTCGAAAGAAAATGAACTCTTTTTTTTTTTTTTTTTTTTTTTTTTTTTTTGGCAACAATTAAATTAATGGAACTCACAGATATTTTGGAGCAAATTTAATAAAGGTCTATAATTAACAAATAATTGCAATAAAACAATATTGTGACAATAAATTGAGATAAAAACTATCCTATCTCTCAAGTTGCACCAAACTGCACACAGGTTGCAAAATTTCATTAAAATCGGTTCCTTAGTTTAGGAGTTTACCCCGGACAAACATCGTGACACGTAATTTATATATATATATAAAGATATATATATATATATATATATATATATATATATATATATATATATATACTAGCTGACCCGACAAACGTTGTTTTGTCATATAAATTATTTCTAGAGAATATTTTGCTAGAAAAAAATAACTAACTTATTGTAAGTGTGTAAGGATGTGGTATATAAGTGGAAGATGTATGGAGCGCTGTGAACGGTGAAAGAATATAAAAATAACAAAAAACCAATCATTTATTTTTTTAATTTATTAAAATTGATTCTTTAAAATTATATACATATCGCTACTTATAACAATATTACTAAAAAACAATATCAATCCCTTAATGCAACAGAGTGTATAATATTTTTTGCTATCCCATCTTTCGCCAATACAAACAAACTGGATGGTTTGCCCACTCGAGAGCCACGTATAATTGTCCGTGTGAAAAACGTGATGTGCTCAAATCTAAACCACAGACAGACATCATTTGGCCCTGAGACTTATTGATAGTCATTGCAAATGCCAATCTAATTGGAAATTGAGGGCGTTTAAATTGAATTGGCACATCTGTGGGTATAATAGGGATTCGCAGTAGTAATATATTTTCACCTCGGAATTTGTCATTTAAAATGATGGCTTCGATAACATTTTTCATTAATTTTTTTATGACTAATCGCGTGCCGTTGCACAACCGTTGTGGGTTCAAATTACGAAGCAAAAAAACCGGAGATCCAACCTTCAGTTGTAAAATATGCGGTGGCATGCCTGGTAAATCCAATGAGTTTAAAAACTTTGTTGGATAATTTAAAGCTTCGGTGGCATCGCAAACTGTATCATTAAATTTGTATGACACCAAGTCTCCTGGTAACAAATGTTGTATCTTGAGATTCAATTCATTGACGTCCACATTTTTTGCTGCTAAAATTGCTCTTTCTGCCAGCCACTCATGATTTGTGTATCGTCTGTGTTCATCGGGAAATATCTGGTCAATAAGAGCATCTTGAGAATCAATGACTGTGCAGAAATCGGTCGGTAATTTTATGCATCCAGTTTCATCTGTAGTAACTTTTCCATCGCCGATATCTAACAATTGTTTTGAGAATGTTTCAGCGGATGGATCTTGAAGCTTTTGAACGCACAAATTTTATTTCAGTTGTACTTTTTCAACATTGCGCCACAATGACGATGATTTTAAGCACGCGTTCATCTCATCAGCGTATGTTGAACGCGGAATAACGGGAAGTGCTTGTCTGAAATCACCTGAAAAGAGTAACAGAGTGCCGCCAAATAGTTTGTCGTTGTTTTTTATATCTTTCAATATCTTGTTCGACGCCTCAATCGAATGTTTGTGTGCCATAGTGCATTCATCCCAGATAAGAATTTTACACTATTTCAGCACTGTGGCCATGGACGATTGTTTTTTTATGTTGCACACTGCGTCTGGGTTATTTTGAATATTTAGTGGCAGTTTAAATAATGAATGGGCTGTTCTGCCTCCATCCAATAAAGTTGCCGCAATGCCAGATGATGCAACAGCCAATGCGATGCCATTATTTGATCGTATTTCGGCGAGAATTAGCGAAATAAGGAATGTTTTGCCAGTTCCACCTGGTGCACCAAAAAAAAAAAAAAAAAAAAAAAAGAATCCACCTTGTCCTGCCAAAACTGCGTAAATGGTTCTTTGTTCTTCATTCATTAGTGGGACATTGCGAGCAACAATCGCTGCCATTTCTACAGTTTTGCATTGTAGTTCACGATTCAATTCAGTGCTTATTAAATCAGATGCATTTCGATTTGTTGAATGCATACCGAAATGACTGAGTGGTAAGTTGGCAATGATAATGCAAAGATCATCAATAGCAATCAATGCTTCATTGTACATAGCATCACTGAATACTATCGCTAGATCGTTGCACTGTGAACGATGTTGATGCAATATATCATCAGTCATTGAATCTTTGTGATTATTCCATAATGTCTCTGCTCGGGCCGGGAAGCATGTAGTCAACACTATAGCGAATAGTAGACGAATTTATTTTGCTGTACAGTTCAGTCCTACTTCAGCAAACATACACTCCCACTGGTTGTCGTCTTCCAGCAAGCCGAGTGCAAGGCATGCATCTTTATACGTTGGATATTGTTGTCCATTCACTTTACGTAAATCTTGAAATGACAAAGGGCCGATGACGTTAACCAACAACAGTCGAAGATAAAAGCACTCAGTCTGCCTTGGATTGACTGTAAATACTCGTCCCAAGGTGTTTGATTTGAATAAACCGGGACATGCATCAATCGGCGTGCCTTGCTTGCGGGGCATCCATTTTTTTTGTTGAAGCCCATGTGAAATAGCGTGGTACTTCTGAATAGAGTAATGTCCGTGCAAAAGCACAAAAAGCATCCGCACGATTACACAATTCAAAAAATTCGGTGAGTGTAGTTTTTGGTGGATTTATAGCACGATCAATCGCTGTCTTGCTCGTGAAATATACGCGCTGGCCATTTTCAAGATGGACGGCTAAATGAAGAACTGCTGGATCCCGTTCATGAATTGGGAAACCAAAGATACGCCAAACAGCTTCATTGGAGCTGACGTACCGGCCAATTTGGTAAAGTGTTATTTCATCGTTGTTATTCACCGGAGGAGCATTCACATTGGTATTTTCAACTCGAAATACAGCCATATCACTGCCTTTATTCACATACTTGCAAATGTATTTGATGCTCTTCACTGAACTGCAGAACTGAACATTAATATGAGCACCAAAAATAAATTAAAAAAACTGGCGTACAGACAATAGCAAGAAATTAAAACTTCTTCACACACCATAAATTTTAAATCAGCATGAAGGGAATTGGAATTTATTGGATTTTACTTATAAATTCCAATTCCCTTCAACCAAATCCCCTGTTCCTGAGCTTCAAAAATGGGGTATCTATAATGTCCCTTGCAATAACTGTGATTTATCTTATATTGGTCAAACTAAAAGAAATCTTGAATGTCGTTTACGTGAACATTCTCGGTATGTTGTTAATCAAGAAATTTCTAAATCTTCTATTGCGAAGCACAGTTGGGAATTTGATCATAGTTTTAATTTTAAGAGTGCCAAAATTATCTTTCATACCAAACGCGTTTTCGAACTGGATTTTTTAGAAAATTTAACTATTTACCTTAATCGTGATAAAATTGTCAATGAAAAATCTGATTCCACTTTGCTGTCTACAGCCTGGAAAAATTTGTTTAATTCAATTAAATAATTTTCTTCATTATGTTTATAACATCATATTAGTTATAATAAAATAATTCTAATTTAAATAAAAATAATAATAATTAATGGATAAATTTTATTAAATTTACTTATTAGTTTAATATTATAAAAAATAACAATAATAATTGTTTACTCCTTTCCTCCCTCCTCATTTTGTGGTGTGTGTGTACGTGTGTTCCTCTCTGATTGGTCCTGTCCTGCATGTTGCTTCCTATTGGTTGTTTGTGTTGCTCCTCCCCCTGTGGATTTTGTCCTGCTTTCAGTCTTGCTTTTGCCTCCAAGGCAGTTGCACGTGTTTGCACCTGATGAAGAAACCCAAGCAGCACCGAAACGTTCTCTGAACGTTCAAAAATTGTTCTACAAACACGTTCTAAGAACGTTCACTTTGAACGTGTTATAGACGTCTATTTGTCCATCTTGAAGCCGTACAATAGTACGGTTCAGAGAACGTTCAATGAACGTGTAACTATCACCATTGGTGTTATAGAAACGTTCTGAGAACGTTCTACGTATACGGTCTCAGAACGTTCTAAACGTCTTTAGAACGTTTTCAAAACTTTATACACATTTTCAGAAAGTTCTAGAAAACGTACTGTAAACGTTCTAAAATAGTGTAGAAAAAAAAAAAAAAAAAAAAAAAAAAAAAAAACTGTGACGTTATTATAAAAAAAAAAAAAAAAAAAAAACACCACAGTACGGGCGTTTAAAAGTAAAAAGTACATATTATTACTTACAAACTTTGAATAAACACCATAAAATGCAATAAACTCGCAACAATTGTTTCGGGTCGAAAATACACACGACCCTTCATCAGGCGAATAAAGTAAGCACGAGTGCTGCAGTCAAAGCGGCAACGCAATTGGTGCGTTGCCGCTTTGACTGCAGCACTCGTGCTTACTTTATTCCCCTGATGAAGGGTCATTTGTTTTTTCGACCCGAAACAATTGTTGCGAGTTTATTTCATTTTATGGTGTTTATTCAAAGTCTGTAAGTAATAATTTTTACAACGCCAGTTTTGTGGTGCTTTTTTATTAAAAATTTTATTATTATAGATTACATAGCTGATGATGCAACACATGAACAGGATTATAAACTACTTTTTTTTTTTAATTCAAATAATGTTTGAGAAATTTTAACATACTTACTATTCCTTTAATTTCAACGTAATATGCATCAAAAATTCGATATTATATGACAGTTTTCCGAAAAAAGTGCCATTACGTCTCTTTATCCCTTAAAAAATTTCTTAAATTTTTTCATTGTTTTTTTTTTTTTTTTTTTTTTTTTAATTTCTTTTTTCCCCTGACTTGAAGATAATGAAGTTATAGTATTAATTACAAAACTTTGAATAAACACCATAAAATGCAAGAACTCGAAACAATTGTTTCGGGTTAAAAGAAGACACAACCCTTCATCAGGCGAACAATGTAAGCGCGAGAGCTGCAAACAAGCACGTTGAGTGTGTTGAATGCGTTGCCGGTTTTTTTTTTCTTTTGTAGCAGCTGCGAGTTCTTGCCTTTTATGGTGTTTATTAAAGTTTCGTTATTAATACTATAACGCCATTATCTTCAGATTAGGGGAAAAAAAGAATTTTTTTTTTTTAAATGCAAAAATTTAAGGAATTTTTTAAGGGATATAGTGTTGACTTTCACGTTATGACAATTTTTGGGAATTACTATCGTAGAATATGCAATTTCTCATGCATATACGTCTAAATTAAGTATGTTCAAATTTCTCAAACATTATTTGAATTTTAAAAAAAGTAATTCATATCCCTGTTGCTGTGTTGTATCATTCTTCATCTGCTATGTACAACTAAACTCTTGAATTATTTTGCTTGTTTTAATCCTTGGGATTCCGGATGCATCATCCTGTGAGTAATTTTTGTTTTTTATAGTTGTTTTCTGTTTGATTCTCTGTGTTCTTGAATTAATAGTTTATTCCAGGGGTGCAGAAAATGTTCAAACCTCGGAAATTTCCCCCAAACACAGTATAAATTTCCCTCAATAATGCAAAAATCTACTTTGCTATTTAAAGTCATTTGCTCTATGTAATAAATCTTTAAGAGAATAAACATACAGTGTAACATAAAAATATCGCTGTTAGTGTATAAGCACTTCAAAGTAGCAAATTGTTATTTTTGATTTACATTTTTATTTTCACTTAAAAAAATATTCAAAATTTCCCCCGAACCTCGTTCGGACGTTCGGACATGTTCTGCACCCCTGGTTTATTCCACTTTATTCTTCATTTTTAACTTCAATTAATTTCTTGTACGATTGGGTGTCCGCTGGTATAGCTGCTAACGAACGAAATCGTACATTGGTGCTCAACGGTGAAAAAGGTCACCCCTGACGAGTTTTTTTTTTTTTTTTTTTTTTTTTTTTTCTTCTTCTTCTTTTTCACCGTTGTGAGCTTTTCCTTTTTAAAAAAAATGCTGTTTTTTTTTTTTTTTTTTTTCTTCTTGTTGCTTGTTTGTATCTTTTGATTTGAGTTTCATGTCGTTTTTACGCACCGGCAAAATTATTAAAATTGCAACGAATAATCTAGGAATAAATGTATGATTAGATTGAAGTTAAATAAAATAAAAATAAATAAACAAAAATAAATGTTTCAATAAATCACAATCAGTCTCCACAGGTTATTTAAATTTGTTGTAATTTCCTTCTCATTGTTCTATGTGGTTTCAGTGATCTTATATCGGTTGCCTGGTTTTAACTACGATTAAAAATTCATTTATACATACATATATATATATATATATATATATATATATATATATATTAATTTTTTTTAATACAGGGTACAAATATAATCACGAGAATGTCTTTATCTCCGCAACTATTGGTCGCAAACATATAGTTTCAGTTACAAAATTTTTTTTATAAAAATATGAGCGGTATGACAAGTTTAAATTTAAAATATCTATTTTTTCAAAATTACAAAAACTAAATTTTTATACAGTTCCAGATCCCTATAGTGATATTTAAAAAAATTGACACTCATCCTAACAAAAAGTTTCATTTATATTCTCCCAAAATGGAACAAGATATTTAAAGTTTAGATTTTCTAACATATTTCGGCCTTCAATAAGGGATCGGTCTAAATATCCTATTTGGAATTTGTTTGCTTTTTCCCGGGCTTTATTAAAGAATTTTTCATTGTCTTTTTAATAAAGCCCGAGAAAATGCGAAATAATTCTAAATTTTGAAACTAACTATCTCAGACAAATTTGGGCGCACAAAAGTGAAACTTTTCGTGTTATATTTTTTAAGTTGAAAGTCAACTTTTACTACTAGCGTCCTGAAAACCGTATAAAAATTACCAATTTTTGTGATTTTGAATAAATTGATTTTTTTAATTTAAACATGTCATATAATGAATGCTTACATTTTTTTTAAAAATACATTTTGTAATTGGAGAACGTCTGAGACCAATTGTTGCGCAAATAAAGGCCTGCTCTCGACTTTGCACCCTGTATATTCTAAACATTTCTGGGTACTACTTTGTAAGTCCATGGATAGTTTAAAAATATATTTGAATGCTGAAGTTCATAGAAAGTTTTAATATTCCAACATAAAAAATATTTTCGAAAATTAATGCACCAATACACCGCTAAAATTATATGCAATTGAGTTTAGAATATATTGTTAATTTATAATAATAAGAAATTGAAACGAAAATTTAAAAATTAGTTAGAAGGAAGAAATTTTAAAAATTTCCAAA
This sequence comes from Salticus scenicus, assembly GCA_963930645.1. Taxonomy (NCBI): domain Eukaryota; kingdom Metazoa; phylum Arthropoda; class Arachnida; order Araneae; family Salticidae; genus Salticus; species Salticus scenicus. Next base: position 114,283,448 of record OZ005652.1, on the reverse strand, counting down.
TACTTAAATATAATTTTTTTAATCAAAATATTTAACATACTTCATATTTTTAAATTTCAGTGCATGTGTGTATTCATATTTTCAGTTTACAGCAGCAGTTTACAAAAATTATGTTTACAGATATTTAAACTTATTCCACATGGCAATGTAATTGGTAATCATTAAATGTTTAAATTTCTTTAAAATGAGTCAACGTAATTTTTACTCATTTGATGTAATTATGCTATCATGGCATATTAAATAATAAACAAATGTAATTATTATTATTATTTTTAATAAAAAATATAGTAAGTATATTATTTATAATTAATATATCATTTCTTAGTATATTATTTATTTACTTATTAAATATATTATTTATTGTTTTGATAACGTTTTCCCTTTTCCGTTTTTATATTATGTTAGACATAAGTAAAAGTAAAGAAAGCCGTCCTCACCCAATCTCTGTCTATGATTATGCTAAAAACATAATTTTTACTTATTGGACGCCATTATTTTCTGGTTCAGAAGGTTAGTATAAAAAAAAAAAAAAAAGAAAGAAAGAAAACATATAGAAAAAGCTTTTGTATAAATACTTTATAAATAAAACTATTGCTCTTTTGTATATATATATATATATATATATATATATATATATATATATATATATATATATATAATTATATTTCACAACAATTTTATCGTGTTGTATCCATTAATATAAATAGTTTTTATTCCAGAGAATGCTTGAATTCCAAACTTTAAAAGTCAATTTTTAGCCATTTTCATGATATACAGACGAGTGGCAAAATAATGTGTAATTTTCCGATTTAGCCTTTTTGTCAAATACATAGAGAAATCTTGATAAAGTGCATAGAACTTCATGGGTATAAAAAACATGTTATTCCACATATATTTATGTAAAGATTTTGTCCAGAAAGAAAAGAAGGGATCTTAACGGGGGGGGGGGGGTGTAAATTTTTATTTATAAAAATTTGCACTTGAAATGCGTTGTAGCTGTAGCATTTATTCTTATGTGGCTTCTTATGTGTATTCATAATTTTGTCAGTATCACGCGCATTCATTGAGAATATATATATATATTTTTTTTTTTACTTTATTGAAAATTTGCGAAACATTTTTTGCTTATATAACATAAAGGGTTTCCAGATCAATTTAATGCCATTTCTAGAAAATTTGACATAGTGCATTAGACATAACATAATACAAATATAATATAAAAATATTAATATAAGATGAAATATGAGTATTTTTTCTAAATAAGTTTTAACTTTGCATCCACAAATGGTGACAAAGTTTTTTTTTTTTTTTTTTTTTTTTTTTACAAAACTTATTATCCAAATACATAAATACTCCGAAAAAATAACCAAAGCAATATCAGGGAAATTTAGAAACATATCATCGATAGAATTAGTTAAATTTAAAGCAGTATGAAAGAGAAGCGAACGATAAGTGGTTTTATAAAGATTTCAATTTAATTAACTTACAGTGTATTCCCAAGGACTTATTAAAAATAAAAATATGCATTACATACTTATACTTTTGCTTGTCTTTCATAGTGCTTAAATTTCAACTAATTCTGTTGACGATATCTTTTTGATTTTTCACAATGTTTGCATGAGTTCTATACATTTCACTAAATAAAACCCAAAAATTTTTTTTCGTTAAATCTTGTGCATGCGCAGATAAATATCTTTTAGTAAAAATGCTCATTTTTTTGCATAAATTTAATGTTCTTAATCTCAGATTACAGAATGTTGTGTCTAATGTACTATGTCAAGTTTTCTAAAAATGACTTATAATAAATTAAAAACCGTGCTTATTATAAATAAAAAACACTTGAAAGTCTTTAATTTCGTTAAAGAAATTTTCTGTGATGGTGAATTATAAATGATAATTAAAAAGAGCGTCATAAAAACATGCTAAAACTACAATAAATTTCAAGCATTATTAATTACAAGATGGTGCCAAATATGTAAAAATATAATTTTATTAGTGGTTCTTTTCTTATCTTTGGGGCATTTTTTTTTAAACATATGTGATATAACATGTTATTTACACCCACAAAGTATCCATCAAATGTTTCTCAATATTTCCGACAAAATGTTTAAATTCGAAAGTATGGCTTTTTTTCTTATTTGGTCCCCCATCATCTGTATACGTATATAAAGATGCACAATAATTATTCTGTGGATTACATATGTGCTTACACTTGTGTGTATTCAGACTAGCTTTATCTGAATTACTATTTGATTATTAATCATAAAATTGACAGATTCATTAATTACATACAGTACAATATACTCTTAATAAATATACGGCATTGTAGTTCTTAGATACTGTACAACGTATGTCTACTATGTACATATTTAATATTTATGAGTTTTGTACGTTATACACCAAAAATGATAAATTCGGAACAACAGTTTAAATTTTTCAAAAATATATATCTTAATAATGCGAAATGCATACGAAAATAAAACTTTAAAAGATTAAATTAAAACAACATTGTGCATTGTGATTTTACATAATGCCCAATGTTACATAATGTTTTTACGCAACCAGATACCAAAAAAAAAAAAAAAAAAAAAGGATTATATTAACCAGAGTATTGTTTGTAACATTAATGTTCAGGTTCACTTAATTATATTTTTGTAGATCTCTATATAATTCAGATGAAAGGAAAATATAAAGCTACGCAGACTTATACATTTTTATTTATTTAAATTCGTTTAACCCTTTCAAAGGCTTTGGAATACATTATATCAAACCTAATTTTAATTCCCAACTGTAAAAACTTGTCCAAGAATTTTTTTTACAAAGTTTTACTTTAATAATATAGAAGAAAAACTCCATTTTTCTTTTTAATCACTTATATTTGTTTGTACGTACTGGTGGCAGATAATTTTAAATGATCAAAATTATCTTGTCCCTCAAAGGGTTAAGTGAGAATAACTTTACACATTTAACATAAATATATTTGGTTACAAGAAGAAATATTTTTAGAAATTTCTTTATTAGCTATATATTGAAGAATGTTAAATATTGAATATAGCAGACATATTTTCGTAATCAATTAATTAAAGAGGTATAATAAAAACGTTTTAAAGATTAAATTGAAATACATGTATGCAAACATTCAGATGCATTAAACTTGTCTATCAGAGTTGACTTAAGCAAATTATTACAGTAAAATTCAAGTCTGAAAAAGATGCATTAAATCTCAAAATGGAATATGAGAAAAATAAAGGGAAAGAAATATGAAAGTCTATTCCATATTTTGTGTTGTGATTTTATTCCAAACTTTATAACAATACTCCGTACTTTGAGAGTTTAAATTTGTACATTTTTTACTTTTTTTTCTGATACAATATATATATATATATATATAGTCGAATCTAATTAACGTAAACCGCTTATCGTGAATAGTTTCCACAATCCCCGCTAAAACAAAGGTCAGTTTCTCAGTTACTGACAATATAAACTACTGATAACATGAACAATTTTTTTTTATTCCCCATGAGATTCCCGTAAACGAGGTTCGAGTGATATATATATATATATATATATATATATATATATATATATATATATTATATATATATATATATATATTATATAATGTATGTTGCTTGGTAAAAAATCAGTAAGTAAGCTAAAATCATCTAAATATCTCATGATAAAATGAGTATTTATCAACAACAGGTGGATCTGTTATTATTTAAGAACTACAATGTTAAAGTCAACTGTACCTCTTTAGATTTTGAAGCATGTATTTTATAGCCCCTGCTCTTTCCATTATATTACCATTTGATTTCGATGAATATAATAAAACGAAAAAGTACATTTTCCTTTAAAAAGAAATGAATGAATAAAAAAAAAAACAAATTAATTTTAATTAAATTTTAATTTTAATAAGTTTAATCTTTTTAGCTATATACTACCATTGTTTCCAATAAATACTACAAATAAATAAATAAATAAATAATAAAGATTTCTCTTTTAAAGAAATTATTTAAAATAAACAAAAGTAAAAAGCTGTTATACTATGAAATTTATACATTATGCATAAACATAACGGTTATAAATAAGATTTTATTTAAATTTTAATGCACTTTTTTTTTTATTTTACTTCATTACCATTTGATTTGAAGGTGACAAATAGGTTATAAATTGAAAATAAAAGAAACGCAATAGCTGTTTCAGGTCAAATTATCAGTCCGACTCTTCTTCAAGTGAAAAAATAAAGCACCGAGATATTATTAAAGCAACTACGCATTCGTAAATTTTAAGTGAATTTCGGAGTAGTGCTGCTATCTATTAGTATTTTACAAGAAAGATATCTTACGAACTGCTATATAGTAAAACGCAACTCACAAATTATCTTAATTTCAAACTCTCTCTCTCTCTCTATATATATATATACATCTCTATATATAAACATTTACAACATTAAATTAAATTAGCATTTTTATAAGCAGGCTTTTACTCACATCTCTTGAGAAAATCGATGTTATTGAATTTAAGAAAACTAATACATAATCTCTTTTTTAGCATTTATTACATGGATATTGAAACTGAAATATAATTTTCTGTCTGACCAGTAGAATCACACGTGCATGGTCATAAACGGTTATAAAAATTAAAAGAATAAAATTCATAATATTAAAAAAAAAAATTATCTACGTTATTTAATTTTTGAAAATTCTCCTTGATTTTGCACTAATAGTGTTTATTAGTATAATCTGAATACATTTGTGCTTTACTTTGTGGATCGATTGATGAGTTAATTTTTATTTTTGTAATATTTTTAACTGTGGAATTTTCATGCAATTATTTTTTTTCTAATTCAAAAATTATATATATATATATATATATATATATATATATATATATATATATATATATATATATATATATATTTATTTATTTATAAATAAATCCACAAAATAAATGTACAGATGCATTTAGAGTATATTTATAAATTATAATAATATAAGATCGAAGTAAAAACTTAAGACTAAAGCATTTTAAACAATTTAAAAAAAGATTAAAATTTGTAATTTTAATTTTTTAAACTTTGGTAGTATTCAGGAAATTTTAATATATTTAATATTCATACATTTCAATGCATATACAGACACTGTGAAACATACGCTGTGAAACCGGTGTAAACTCCACATTTTTTAAATATGAATATTTTTGCTTAATTTTACCACATTTAGTTACATCTTTCATTATAAAAGTGAAAAACCTCTAATTATTGCATTAAAATCCCATAAATGGCCTGACATTGTTTTTTCAGAAAACTAAAACTTCTAAATAATTATAAAAATGAAACTTCTAAGTTATTTTTCTTATAATTTATAAATTCTTACTACTCTGATTTGTTTTAAACGCTAAAAATAGGTAATGCTTACAAAATCTTAAATTGTTTTCCTACATATAAATTTGCAAAAAGTTCGTTATTTCAAAATCTATTTAGAAGGAAATAATTCACTTTGCATTGAACGACCCATTATATGCAATACAAACAATTGTAAGACAATAATTTCAAAGAAAGATTTTCAACGTCCACCATACCCTTATTAAGACTGACAAAATGACACAAGCACACATACCTTAAAATTAGATTTATAAGAAATTAATATATGTTTTTTTCTCTTGATGAGAAATTTAAATGATGTTTATTTTTTTACACAAAAATCCCGCTTATTTATAACAGAAAAAATATTTGATGTCATAATACTATTATGTGACAAGTTTTGCTTGTAAAATTTATTCATTGGTAATACTAATATTCAAATGCTGTTAGAAAACAAATTAGTAGTTAGATTTACATTAACAGCATTTTTCAATTTCTCGAGATAAAAAAAAACAAAAAAAAACTTAAAAATAACAAGTCAAACTTTTTAGCATCTGATTAATAATTATATACAAACTTTTATTATAAGTATGAATAAAGTATTAATAATGTATCAAAATATATGTATGTAAGATATATAAAGTAAATTCACTCTTACGTCTCTCTTTGATAATCAGAAAGTCATCAACATGAGAAAATTGATATGAAATCATTTGGTTTTCGCGCCTGAAAATTATGGAACTGGCAACCCTTGTTGGTAATTTGGCGGTCTAGTCAAATTTGGCAGCTTTCTATTTTGAGATAAAACAACACAAGTAGTCCTTTTCATTTTGTGGCATAGTCATTATTTAATTATTAGGGGGGGGGGAACTATTTTTGTTTTATGTAGTTACTTTAATGAAAAATGCAGAACTCAACAATTGTATTAAAAAAATGTTATTTAAATATTATGTTACAGAGTTTGTATTTAACAATATTTTGTTAAATAGTTTATTTTTATGATGAGGCAAGATATAAAAATTCGTCGTGTATTTAAAATGTTGCATGCTTGTTTTATTGAATTACATAAAATGCCACTTCAAGGAAAGCTTATCTAACTAAACAGGATGATAATTACAAAATCAAGCTAGTACGTCGTGGCCATTACAAAACTGTATTTTATATTTTCTTAAACAAATCCACGTTGTTCAATTAAAAGCAGTTATTTCTGCATTTTACATTTATGAAAAAAATGAGAGAAAGGAAAAAAAACAATAATGGAAAAAAATATTATTTATTTATTTGTTTATATATATATATATATATATATATATAAATTCAATTATTTCAAATTATTACAGAAGCTTGATTCAACTATTCATTTTAAAAATTGTGAGCTATTTCAAAAAATATTAAAAACATACTGCCTGCGGAAGTATGAAAACTGAGTCATAAACCATGAATTTTATTTTGAAGCTTTTCTTTGAATAATTCTGGTTTCACTATTGCACAATATTTATTTGGATCTAATAATAATTTGGCTTCTGGTAAATTAAAATTTTAATTAAGGGGTGAAATTGATATAATATTTATAAGTTTCAAATTTTAAAGGTAAATAAGAAAAGAAATAAAGTGCGAAAATACCGCACGGGTTTGCTAGTATATATGAAACGTGGATGTGTGCTTCAGTAATTTTTCTGCCGAATGTACAAAAAGTTTTTTTGAATAATTATCAGTATTGTGTATATATATATATATATATATATAATCATTTCACAACCATTAGTTAAAAATAATCTGTGTATTTTTATACTAAACGTTATTCTAGATGACTGCACGGATCGAAATTTTATCCTTTAAACCTTTAATTTAATCCTTTGCCGGTCCTATTCAATTTCCCTCTCCTTTTTTGAATGTTGTCAAATTTAAGGATTTTTTTTGTTCAATATCCACCAATAAATTTCTACTGCATCGGTTGTCTAATCACTTCGAAGTTTATTCGTCCATTATGTATATCAAATATCACTCCTCAAAATTATTGGTGTTCGTTAAATAAAAGAGTCCCTCAATTTGGCAATACTATGTATAGCGGTTTAGAGCACTAGGGCCGGCAAAGGGTTAATATAGGAGAAAATAAATAAATTAATAAATAAATAAAACAATTTTTTTTAGCTGTTTTTAATTATTTCAACCTCAAGATTTGATCAAGCGTATGATTACCGTTTATTATTATTATTATTATTTTACTTACATCTGTCAAGAAGAAAGTATTGGATTCGTGAAAATTTCCGACTTTCGATTTTCGATAAATTCACACAGTTTGTGATTTTTGGAATATGATTCAACTATTGTTAGAAAATGTCTTTGTATGTGTGTCAGAAAGAAAATTTTGGACTCTGTTTCTCACGATCCAGCGGACAGCATTTAACCAAACTTAATATTTGGCTAGACTTAAATTACTGCTAATTAGATTTTAATATGTGGCTTTCATAACATGTTGCTTCTATATTGCAATCCTACTGGACAGGCTCCATCTAATCATCTATAGTTATAAATACACTAAGCTTGTACATGTGATGGAAATCATGTTTATCTGTACTGATTTTATTTGGGTACAAAAAGCTAACAGACGACAATTTAATTTCGTTTCTGATAAGGTAAAACCTTGCTTCTCAGAGTAGGTAGTTTTTCTAAGGTATATATATTTCGTATGTTATTTATTGTTATTTAAATCCACCAAAATTGGTATATGATATTTATATTATTAAAATGTATGCTGATTCAATTCGGATGTAATCTATCCACAATGTGGCGTTGCTGTTAGTGTCTGGGATTTCCAGTTGCCTATACAGCAGCACCTATTGGTGAAAATTGTACGAAATTATATGTATAGAAAGTTAATTGTGAGAAGCTAAGTTTCTTGAAATTTTGTGCGAATAAATCGTTGGTGACGCTATTATATAGAATGGAATAAAAAAAAAAAACTTTTAAAGCCGTCACAGTATAACTAGCTTTTTTTTTTTTTTTTTTTTTTTTTTTTCTGTTTTACTAATGCGCAAGATATTTATATTTTTATTGAAATATTACAGAAATTGCTACATTTTTACTATATTTAGTAATAAACAAAAGAGAAAAATCATGCGGACCACTTAGTTTATAAAACACCTGCACCCTACACCTAAACATACACTTTTGTACGTTTAAAATTTTAGTGAGGCCCCATATCAAACCGCTTACGGTATACACATACTTTCAATAAAAAATGAGCACGGTTACGATGTAACTGAGGAATTATAAAATATATTTTTGAAATTAGAGAACGAATAGACAGACAATGGTGTTGACAAACTTAAATTTTAAGCATATTTTTAACTTGTTGGGAAGTTGAAAACGTTTAACAAAATTTAAAACACACTTCGATCAATTTTCGCTTATTATCCTCTAATATATCTAAATATTTCTATATGGCCTTATGAATCATAAGCTAACAATAAAATATTTTATAGGAAACATGTTTTATGTGCATACGAACAGTATTTGATAATTTTATTACGTTTCGTGTAGCATATCAAAGTATGCTTTAAATAAACATTAGCAGGCTTTGCCCGCTTTGCTGCATAGTATATTAACAAAATCTCAAAAGAAAAAAAAAAAAAAATCGCTGAAATCAATCGAAACTTAAGTTGATGTTCCAGCTGCGTTTTGTAATGGTTCTTCCGCTCGCAACATGATTAGTCTGGGTTTCCATTGCTTTCGGCAGCGTCTTACCCACTTTTTACTCTCCCTCTTCGGCGGGTAAGTTAGAAGTTTCGCGAAATACCACCGAAGTGCCTATTACATACACTTAATCAATACCCACCAACCAAAATTCGCCATTCCAAGATAATTTGAAGCAAAATTTTGGATTTTATAATGTGTGAAATTTGAAGGTATCGCTATTTTTTTTTTTTGATAACGACCGTCATCATGAATGTAGACCATCAATTAAATCTCTTCTTTCATTTGACAGACACATCACTTCTCAACCCAAATAAATAAATAGATAAAAATAAAATAAAAATTACTACTTAATTATGCATTATCAGTATTTAAAAAAGACTGTTTTTATTTAAATATTAATAATAATTTCGTGGGACACTCACATGGCTGTCTCTTACTCTTACCTAGCATTTGAATACTATAAATGCAGATTGCAGATTAAAGTGTAAGATAACAAATACTATATATAAATCTACGTTTCAAAAATTTCAAACTAGTTTAAGGAACAGATATTATTTGACGAATAACTCTCTCAATGAGGAGGGGGGGGGGTGACCCCGTTTAAATATATTGCATAATGCCTACTATAAAAAATTCTTGGCTATTATTAAATTTAAAAGTTCATTCCAAATTTTTCAGTCAACTTTCTTTCTCACCACTCTTTCAAGCTTATTAATCTTGAACAAACATTTTTAGCAACCTCAAAATAAACTTCAAAATACAAAATTTGAATTATCTGCAAATATTTGTTTTAAAATTAGCTGATAACAGGCATACACAAAGATTAACCATTAAAAATTTGATTTTAGTATTCAGGGAACCTCAAAACGTGTAATTATAGGGGAAAAAAGCGTTAAAATTTCCACTTAAAAAATTTCTTTGTTTACTCTGTAGGTTTGAAGTATTAATTATCATTCCTAGGTAGCCCTGTAGATGAAAGGGGAATGATTTTTATGCCATATTTTACACTAAACATACTTTTATGCATATAAAAAAATATATGTTAACTTATTTTTGTTTAGTACAGGCTACAGATATTAAACTGTAAATAGCAAAAAAATTTCGCTCACATATCTAATGTATTTGAATTATCTTGGACGTCCCTGTACACGAAGCATTTGCTTGATCTCAAGGAAAAGCTAAGTGCAGCATCCCCTTACATGATTCAAATGTAGAATACTAAGTTTTCATATTCTGGAATTATTTGTTTTTGAAATGTGCTGATAACTGGCATACACGTACAGGCATACACAAACACACAGATCAAATACAAAAACCTGATTTTTGGATTCAGGGGACCTCAAAATGTGCAAAAATATTGCAAAAAATCAGTTTCAAAATTTGACCCAAAAACAATACTTTCGGGTCAAATTTTGGATTTTTCTTATCCATATCTGTGGATGAGAGAAAGAAAAGAAAGAAAAATATAAGCTATAATTAAAGAGAGGAAAAAAATAGCCAAATTAGCGATAAAACTGCCAAACCGTTTGACTTCCTGTAATAGCAGATGCTTGCTTATCGTTAAGTTAAAGCGCGAAAATTTTTGTCACATTCTTCAATTATGTTGATTCTATGCAGACCGAACCTTGTGCAGTTTGCTGATCAAGCAGTAGATTATTTATTCAATAACATCCTTGATTAGCAGATTTTCATGACAGAAGACAATCATTTTTATGCTATGTAGAAGATCTTAGAAAATTTATTTTTCTAAGGGTTTATTATTATTATGACAAATGAAAAAAAAAAAAAAGGTAAATTTGTTTTAAATCATCTGAAACGATGGTTCAATTATTCGTTTTAAACGTGATATCGAATTCTTTTGAAAGATAATCATAGTGAAAATTTTTATCCACCCCTCCCCCATCCCCGTATACTTATTCCTAGGGGAAAAAACAATGTCCTATGAATAATAATAATTAAAAAAAAAACTGTTTGACTATTACTCGTTATACAGCCAAATTGAATCAATAATGTATATCAAATGTATGTCACACAGAAGGTTTGGTGAGTATATATATTACAGAAGCTGATAGATAGCCTTTCTGTGAATGGAAAATATTGGAACGTGGCAGCGCCACCTGTCGTCCAATGTGCACCCAAAGGCAATCTGTAGAGTTTTACGTAATATTAATTTCACGTACCAAATTTACAACATTTATAAATCACAGAAGTTGAGATTTTTCGTTTCCGTTATGAGATTACATTGCAACATAGCCACGCCACCTGTTGGCCGATGTGCATCCAAAATGTACCAGTAAAGCTTTACATAAAATCGATTTCACTTATAACTTCAGTGTATCACAAAATTTAAGTGTTAAATCACAAGAGTTAAAATATTGCCTTTCCGTTAAAATGATTAAATTGCAGATTACAACGCCACCTGTTGGACAATGTATACATCCAAATTGTATTAGCAGAGGTTATAATGATATATACCAATATATTAAGTTTAATGCATTTGTACACTATAGAAGCTGAGATATAACCGTCCCATAAATGGAGGGTTTCATTACATAGCACCGCAATCTATCGGACGATATATCCTAAATGAAATTTAAATAACCTCCAATTTAGGGCAAGATCTAATTATGTAACAAGTTTGGTTGAATTCCATACATTGATTCATGAAATACAAAATTCACAAAATTTTTCCATGAGTTTAAAATTTTGTAATTTTTTTTCACCTCACCGCTACTGATTCTTGAAAAGCATTCTTTACTGACGTGCTAACAAAACGTTAAACTGAAAATGTAAAAAATGCTCTATTCTCTATCAAGCTAAAAATTATAAATTTCGAATAACTTACGAAGTTTTTAAATTAGAATGTTACAAATCTCTCAATAGGATTCTTATCAATATCATAAGCGATATTTTAAAACTGGTCCGATCTCTCTGCAATCATTTGTTCTTGAGATATCGTGTACATGGACTAACGGGCTATTACGCTAATAGGTGCCGATACCATACCAACCTTTTGACTTCCGGATTCCTCACGCCAGAAAACGTGTAAAAAAATCAAAAACTGAAGTCAAAAATTTTCATGATTAACCTAGTTTCTCAACCAATAGTACTAAAAGGTCATTTTGTCATATTCGTTATAATTACACTGTTACAGAACGTGTTATGACGGTGTTACACTTGAACGTTCTATATAGAACTAGAATTGTACGTTTTATAGATGGTACAAATCAAACATTTTCAGAACGTTCTAAATAATACCATTTCTGAACGTGTTTTAGAACGTTCTTTTGACACGAAACACGGTGTTTGAACTATTGAAACCGTTATTAGACGTTCACAGAACGTTCCTGTGCTACTTGGGAAGGCTACGTCCTTTCGAAACCGGTTGTGCCGATTTAAAATTTATGGTGTGTGAAGAAGTTTGAATTTCTTGCTATTAATATGAGCATTGAATGTTTTGCTCAGCAGAGCTAATATGGGACCACCCAGCGGTTATCAATGTCAATGTCTCTGTTGTTGACATAGATGACCGCCATAGATGATAAGATTGTCCGCCATTATCGGGATTTCTTCGACGATATATTGGATATCCGTCAACATTTGTGACCGTGAAATTTTTCTGAAAACTTTTAGTACATTTTCCATCTGCACAAATAATAATGGCCTAAAAATTCATTTTTCTTTTTAACATAAAATAACTCCGTCGGATATTGACGAATTTTTTAAAAGAATATACCATTTTAGCTAATTTTAACATTTTAACAATATTAACGTTGAAAAAATATTTTAAACTCTTACGGTTAAAAATTCATTTTTCATTTCAACATTAAAAAAATTCTGACATCGTGTTTACGATTCTAAAATATTAAAAACACTTCGTAAGATACGGTTAAAAATTCATTTTTCATTTCAACATTAAATAAATTCTGACATCGTGTTTACGACAACTCACGCCATCTAGGTGGAAAAGTTGTTGAAAGAGTTGGTTAAAAATTAATTAAGAAAGAACTAATTAAGTTACAACTTTCATTTGTAAATCTAAACCATTCTCGAATCCACCTGAAGACACACAAAAAATTTCATTAATCTCAGTCCAGCCGTTTAGGAGTAGTTCAGTGACATACACACGCACAAAAGAAATATATATATAAAGATATATATATAACAACTAATAAGTAGTCTAGTATTTTGTGAAATATAGCCATTTTAAATTATCAGAATAACTATGTATATTTTTTAATTGGTTACAAAAGTGTAGACATAATTGTAAGTTTCGTACAGAGGTACTCCTGAGCTACGTTTCATTGCATTCTGTCCAGAGCCGTTTTCCGGTGATACCAGGTCGAATAAAAAAACGTTCTGTATAGAAAATATTCTGAAATCTCTTTGGGGTTCCTTGGTGTGTATAACGTAAATATAAAGGAAAGTTTGGTCCTATACGATGTATTTACGCAAAAGCCTTATGGCGCATTCGCAGAAGTGTTTTATGCATATCTTTATATCTCATCATTTTTTTTTAAATTTTCGACACATATAATTTTAAGATGGGTAAAGATCTAAATATCTGCCAAGTTTCGTTGAATTCCGTGCAGCCGTTCTCGTATGATTCCTGGACAAATGTAGCGTTACAGACATGCAACACACACACGGAAATTTTTCTGTCATTTTCTTATTTCATAGTATGTGAAATGTGAATATATTGCATTTTTTTCTGACAAATTTACAGTTAACAGGCTGATTTTAATAATATAGATTACTCGTTTCTGCGTAAGAATAAAAATGAATTGCAATAAAATTATAATTCATAGTTTTTCACAAAGAATTTCGTTAATTCTATTGTATATATATATATATATATATATATATGCAAAATAATTAAAGTCAGATGAAAAATCTGACTTTAATTATTTTGCTTATTTATTATAGTTTTATATTTCCTTTTGCTACATTTCCGCATTGGTTTATAAAAACTCTGTTGTAGTTCTATATATTTAATAATTCCAGTTTTACTCTATCCTATATTTAAATTTTATCTTATATATATATATATATATGTTCGTAATGAAAAATTGCCTTTCATATTTCAGAAAATTATTAATTATACACACAAATATCAATTTAATAAAGATTTTTTTTCTTTCAAATCCTTAATTATTTCTTTTTTTTTTTTTTTTTTTTTCATTCCTTCTCATTACAAATGTATGTGTGAAACAATTCACAGTATAAAATCGGCTAACAAAATTAACCTCATTAAAGTTTAATGTATCGGAAAGTAGATTTATTTAAAAGAGACATAAAAAGAGCTGTTCAAAAGATATTCCAACATTTTACTCTCTCGAAGGTCTCCAAGCACAAACACTTTCAAAATAAATCCTAAATAAATAATGTTATTTTTAAGTATGGCATCGTATGAATAATAATAATAATAATAATAAATTACTTACAGAAATGTATATTTTTTCAAATCCAGAGAATTAAATTATCCTTTTTTTTTTTTTTTTTTTTTTTTTTTTTTTTTTTTAACAATAATTATTAAGTTTTTAAAATAAGTGTTTTATTTCTTTAAGAAGAATGTTCTGAAATACCCTTAACAGTTATTTCTTTTACGGAATAAATAAATATAATAATAATAATAATAATAATATATATATATATATATATATATATATGTAAGATAAAATTTAAATATAGGAGGGACTAAAACCTGAATTATTAAATAAATAGAACTAGGACAAAATTTTTATAAACCAATGCGCAAAGCAGCAAAAGGATATATAAAACTATAATAAATAAACAAAATAATGAAAACCAGATGAAAATTTAATACCAAAACACGTGAGGGCCTTCATCAGGGGAGCTCCCCCATGTAGGGAAAGGAGTATGAGAAGTTTCTGACGAAACACAGGTATTAACCAGCAGCTTTATTTCTGAATTTAATTGCTTTTTATGCTATGTACTAATTAAAATTCGTTTGCTGTATGGTCGTGCTTCCATCTGTGAGAAGTTGGGGGCTAGAAACGTGTTTTTTGGTTAATACATGTGTTTCGTCAGAAACTTCTCACATTCCTTTCAACTGCATGGGGGAGCTCCCTTGATGAAGGCCCTCATGTGTTTTGAGATTAAATTTTCATCTGGTTTTGATTATTTTGTTTATATATATATATATATATATATATATATATATATATATATATACATAATATCAGTATAGAAAAAATGAAATGTGTAGTATTACTGTACTTAAAATGATAAATCATACAAAAAAAAAGTTACTATTTTTATTATTAAAAATAACTGTGTTTCAAAAACCTTCATAGAGAAGTAAATTAATAACAATCGTAGATAATGATATTAAAAATTTTTGAAATAATAATGTTTCACACGATTTCTTCGAATATATATATATATATATATATATATATATATATAAGTAATTAAGGGACCCTCTGGCCAACACTCGCTCCAAGACATATTTTTTTTTTCACCCGCCCCCATTCCGGCTCGCATCACTCATTTATCCCTGCAGGGCTCTACCCACCTATTCTCAGTTTTGTCATTTGATGAATAAGAATATTAATAATTCATATCACAAGACAAAAACAGAACAATATGCAAAAGTTATTTCATATCGCACTGGAATACACAATATTTAATACTATATATATATACATTTTGTTTAATAAAATCATATGCTAATTATCAGTAATATATATATATATTTAACAATAGAGAGAAATTCGTAATACCTAGTCCATTTAGCGTTACAGCTTTAGTATATCTCCATGTCTACTTTTAAATTTTTGTTACAAATTGGTGATGTAACCTTGGTATAATTTCTAGCTTAAATAATTTCTTACCTATTTGTTACCTATTGCACATTTATTTAAATAGTGGATTTGCAGATCAGGAGCTTCAGTGTCCTGTTTGAATCACAACAGATGATTATTAATTATTATATAATATATATATTAACTCGATTAACTTGTTAAATAAACAGATACGTTTCTGAAGGGGGTTGCTGTTCTCTTCAAGCCCTTACTGCATCTCCCTTTCCATACCTGTCTGTATATACATCGATATTATGTATTACTAATAAGTGTAAGTCATGTATAAATTCCCTGTAATTGACAAATACTTGTTTCAAATTTCATGCAAAATGATTGCTTATCAGAATTATTTTGTGTAACCCTGTAAACAAATTATCAATTCTATACCCACAATTTTCCACTGAAAAGCATACTTTTAAAATTCTAATAAAATTTCAATATATTTAATTGGGTGTAACTATGTGAAAATACACTTAAAAAAAAACCGACTATACACCTTAATAGTATAAAATTATTTTATGAATCCCGGAAAAGGAGCCCCAGTTATTATAAACACCAACAAAAGAATACACCTAAGTAATTATAGCTCTTTGGAATTTAAACCAAATTTTACGTCATTTGGATGATTACAGAATATCATCGAAATTTTAAAACCCGAATAAACTACTACGTCAGAAACAACAAAGAAAAATATTTGAGGTGGATCATTCTTTGGTGTTTCTGACGTAGTAGTTTATTTGGGTTTTAATATTCCAACGCCAAGTCTCCTGTTATTATTTATCATCCAAATTCTTTTGTGTGTTCTCATAAATAAATTATTTAGTGTCTAGATACCCTCTTTTATCGAGTAAACATGCTTTTAAGCATCTGTATAATGTATGTTAATTCTATTATGTTGAATGCATTATAAACGCTTTAAAATTCTCTTTAAAAAAATTTGTATAGACTATGATGTAACGAAATCTTTTTGAGTGTCTCTGCAAACGAACCATAAACATTGTATACATCAGTAAAACCTATCTAACTTGTTCTGCGTTTATCATGAACAATAGTTCAAAATTTGACATAATTTGGATGATTACGTGATATTGTCGGCCCACTTTTGTAAGATCCTATACATTAATTAGGAAGCCTAAGCGCACATATTTTCTGCAGAAAGCAATTGTTTAAAAATCTCAGTAAATTAAGCTAATTTCATTTTGTTGAATGTAGAGTAACGATATTAAAATGTGTTTTAACGAATTTCTTCCCATAGGCCGTAATAGTAAGAATAATTTTGGCGTGTCCCTGTTTTCAATCGATAAACAATGTAGACATAAAAAAAAAAAAAAAAAAAAAAAAAAAAAAACTATTAAGAACCAGAACCCAGCTAGACGAAATAATTACACCTGGCTCGATACAAAAACTTTAATAACAATTCACTATACTACATACAGATATACGAGTACTTATTTAAATATATACATCGTGCGCAGTAAACAGAACAGTTGAATGTATGTTATATAAGACGACTATAACTCCATACAGGACACTGCCTGAGGCCCACGTCCTCCGGGAAATAATACGAAAAACAACTACATCCTTTAGCAAGAAGTGTTTAACTTCTGACTTCTGACTGACTTCTGAAATTAAAATCATTTCACTTCACTTTATGGATTGGTAAAATATCATTAGATATTTTGCCAAGAAAAGCGACAGCGACATCTATATTATTAAAAAAGATAGGGAAGATGGCTCAATATCGATAGGCTATTTTACATATTCGCAGGAGTGCATTTAGTGCGTTACAATACAGCTATTTCTATGCAGAGTATACAAGTGTGTACCAATTTTTAAGCCAATCGGAAGATTTTTGCGGTATCTACTGTAGTACGTACATATTCTGTACATAAGCCTTAATGATTAGAAAAAAATTATGTGTCCCTGTACACGAACTAGAAATGGAATACACACCCAAAACTACCCTAACAACACAGTTAGGCTTAACTTATCCACAGTACATCTTAAGGACGTTTCTGGGATGTCTATTCATCCAGAAGACATCTTGAAGATATCCTGGGGAGGCGATGTGCTGTCTGGGTATACAGCCAATTACGTGTGGCTCATGAACAAAAAAACGCGTGAATCTTGAACATGTGTAAAATTGCAAGTCAACAAAAGAATTTATGCGGGCGTTATCGCGAGACAGACAGACAGACTCACAAACAGAACCTAAAATCCTTTTGAGTTTTCACATGGATGCCTCCCCTAATGTTTCGGCAATTAGGCCAAAGTATAATACTATATATATATTTCCTTCTACAGTATGGTCTAGTCAGACACATTGAAAATAAATAATTTATATGATTATGGTAAATATTTCATTACATTATTATTATTATTATTTGTAATACTTATAATTTATATATTTTTTAATACAAGGCAAAAATTAAAATTATTATCGTAATCGCAGATATGAAGTCCAAGGTGCAAAATGTCCTAGCTACTACAGTGCTAAGTTTTAAAAGTCACCAAATGTGTAATAAAGCTGTTCCCATTGAGCGAGCCGTACAATTATATTTTGAGCTTAAAAACGAAATTTTTGTATAAACCCGTTTACGTTGATATATCCTATTTTTATTTAAAAAAGTTTCTGGTCTTAACTTAAAACCCTATAACAATAGTTATTTAAGATAACCATAATGTTCTTTTTATTATTATTTTATTATTTTTTATTTATTTATTTTGCCTGAAGCTAAAAACAAACTATTATTCATTTCCTCTACATGAAATATTTCAATAATATTTGAAAATTTCATCTAATTCAAATAATTTCATCTAATTTCGGCAAATTCTTACATGTTTTCACTATTCTATTTTTTTTTTTTTTTTTCATATTATCTCGAGCATCTCGAGGATGTCGAATTTTCATTTTTTTAGTAATATACGCAATTCTATTCAGTATAGAAATCCGAAACCGCACACCACAGTTAATTTTTTTCTGTGCATTTACAAAAATGTGTTTGCACTCATCTATTTTATGTCTTCTGTAATTTTACAGAGAATAAAAATAAAGATTCTGATAAATAAAAAAAAAAAAAAAAAAAAAAAAAAAAAAAAAAAGAGAGAGAGAGAGAGAGAGAGAGAAAAAGGCAGAAACTAATTTGTAAATCCTTCGTAAGCTTTAAAAATCCATGTACACAAAACACCCAGTATACAGAAAACATAACTTCATCTGTCCCTGTAATTTTACGCATGTTAAAAAATCCAAATACTATCTGTAAATAAGTATGCAAATACATCAAATTCTCGTTAAATGTACTAGTACAAAGCTATTAATGACTATAGGTATACACGTAGAAAGGGAGTGCAGGACGTGAAAAATCATTTATATTAATTGCTGTATTAGAATTGTGAAAATATGTTTACATAGTCTTTAAGTATATCAAAAATTCTAGGAAATTATTTAAAATTTATTTCAAAAGATTCAATTTTTTTTTAATTTTTATAATTTTTAAATGTTTTGTGCTACTTTAACATCATTACTTGATTTTCAATTATTGCAATTTATCCATGTATTTAAACATATTTGCGTGTTATATTAATGATTCGTTAATATATGGGGACTGGAAATTAGTATTGTTTATTTACAATAAATTCAAAAGCTAAATTTTTTAACAAGTTATTATTTCTAATCAACGCTATAATCAACTTTGTTATCATCAACCTTTTGTCCCCTAGTGTGCAAGTTTACAAAACCAGATAGTTTAAAACCAATTGGTTTTTGAGTAAAATATCGGGAGATTACATTTTGACCATCATCCAAGTGTTGCTCCTTAGAAAATGCTGTAACGATCGGAATAAATGGAAATCCGATGGCGCAATATCGAGTGAGTACGGTGAGTGAGGTCGTACTTCCCATCCCAATGCATTGAATTTTTCTTTTATTTTGCATCTGCAGTGCTGTTTTGCATTACCCTATTGCAGAATATTTTTTTCTTCTCTTGGAAATAAGTGGGCAGTTTTTAGTTAAAGATTGCTTTACTTGATCCAGTCGTTAACAGTAAAGGTCTGCATTCCCAGTTTGCCTAAGTTTCAGTAATCCAGTATGAATGATCTCGGGAATATTCCAGCAAACACACAAAAACATTTTTTTTTTTTTTTTGCTGTTATTGTTTAGTTGTAAAGCTGACTTTTGTGGTGATTCTTTCGGAGAGAGATACTGCCTTTTGCATTTTGAACTATCATAAATTACCCCTTTTTAATCTTCAATAGTCAAGTGATCAAAAAATGCTTCTGTATTGCGCCGCTCAAGCAATAATGACGTCTGTTATACTTATTAACTTTGTTTTTTCAGACATATAATGTGAGACACAACACTTTGTCTGCTTACTTTACCAATCTGCTTCAAATGTTTGTGTTTGGTCAATCAGAATTTTAATTATAAACATAAAGTTTTATTCAACACAAAAATCCTCTAGTTTATAATACCTATAATATAATAGTAAATAATATCTTAATAATTAATATATAAGACAAAAAAAATTCAATTTTACTTAGCAGATGTTATATTTATCCATAATTTATTAAATTTATATTTCGCCTTTGGAAAACTGTTATTATTTAATTATTAATAGAAAACAAGATTCACTATTAGAGCTTATGAGAGTCTGATACAATACATGCTTTATGTGGAATATTCTCTTCTTTACTAGAGGAATGATTAACGGTTTTACAAGAGGAATGATTAAAATATAATGAATAACAATGTTTCTTTAAATGCATACTTGCAAATGTTGTCAATTTATATCATAAAAATACTTTCAATGAATAAAAAAGTAATAAATTGTGCATTAATTTTCATTAGTTTAACCTGTATACAAACTTTATAGTTTCGGAATATTTTATTTACAGCTGCATTCATATTTAAAACAACTCTTAAACAACACGTTAAAAGCCTGCAGATAAGCTATCAATATATTTTGAAATATATATTGCTCTTAATTTCATGTTTCTAAACTTTAAAATGACATTGTGTAACAAACGAGATATTAATTTGCTGACGTATGGGTCGAAAAGCGCTTTCCAAGTAATCTTCAGAAGGAAATTAATTTGATTTTCTTGGCTTTTACGTGTAAATGGCAGCTTAATTATGCATAAAAATAGTATATCGATTTTCACGTTCTTGACATTCTGCTCTTCCAAAGTATTTATTTCATATTTAATCTGTTCTACATAAATAAATTACTCGGTGATTTGTTAAAAATTTTTATTATCACTTTTTAAATTAAAATTTTTAACAAGTATGGCATAAATATATTTTTTTTTAAATTAATGTATCATAATTATTTTAGTAAAATATTTATTGTAATTTATATTTAAAAATACCTATTTAATTTATAACATTTAAAATTTCTTTTTCTTTTTTGTGTTTTTTCCTTCGAATTTAGAATGTAATTTTATTTTTTTATGTATCATTATAATTCATAATTTAAGTTCTTCTATTATTATTTTACCAAATGATATATTTTAATGTGAAATTTCCTACAATAATTTAACTAAACACCACTAATTGATATCTGAATAATAAATGAATAAAAAACAAATAATTGTTTAGGAAATTCCATCTGAAAATTTGACTGAATTTCTAATAGTCATACAGAGCTGAACACTAAAGTTTGCCAATAACAGAAATTAATAATTAAAGTTGACAGCTATGTGTTTACATAGAGCCTATTTCTGATTTTCCTATTTAAACTTAGAAATGTTTCCGAAATATTTATAAACATGTAAATTGAAACAAACACAATAAGCATGTAACACTGCAGCTTTCTTTGCACAAATTTTAGTAATCGACGCAGAATTTTAAGCACAAGCGTAATTAAAAAATAATGTTGTTTTGAAATTAATTACATTAATGGAAATTTATTTGTAATTATTAAGAACAAGAGTTTCATTTGATAAACTAATGTAAAATATTTACTATAACTGAATTATTTAGTTAGCATTATTGTTAGACATTACCATCAGGCTGTCTTTCATAATAATCAATTAATCACATTGACATTAAACATTATGTATAGAAATATTTTGTTTTAGTAATCTGATGATTTACAAAATTAAATTAATAATATTTGCATGTAAGAATGTAGTATCGATTGACGCGATTTAATTATCAGTAAATTTTGGTATTCTTTGAATATTTATACACAAAATATCGCAATTCAGTTAGAAATAACATTTCTATGAAAGTAGCTGTATTTTTGAATAAACAGTATTTCAGAAGTAAACCTTTTTTTTTTTTTTTTTACTTTTTAAATTACAATAATGCATTATTATCTTTTATGACTTAATATTATAATCACGTGTCTATACATTTCAATTTTAGTAAAAAAGAAAAATAAATAAGTAAATAAATAAATAAATAAATAATTTTTAATTTAATTTAAGTATGTTAATTTATATATATATATATATATATATATATATATTGTGTGTGTGTGAATGCACGATTGAATAAATTCAAATATTGTTTCATTTTTAATATAAAAAATAATTTCTAATATATCTGATGAACGATAGAAAATGTTATCTTTAATGTTAATAATCTGGAAAAAAAAAATATCTTTACATATCTTTTATTTTTCATAAACAAAACACTTTTTTTTTCATACTTTTTGTCTTTTTAAATATAATCTAAATAAAAAATACAAATCTTTATGAGGTGTAAAGTGATATTATTAAAGTGTTAAAGAAAAACAGAAAGTATCGTTCATAGTTTCTTGAAATTGACAATGGCTGAATAAATAAGTGAGTATTTTGAATGAAGAAAAATATTACAAGCGATACATAAAATAGTCATTTTATACACATGTAACTTAAGATTTTATAAGCATGAATATACTAGTATATACTATTATTAATTAGACTAGATTTTCTTCATATAATATTAGTTCTATGATTCATTAATCTAATTCTTAATATATTTGAAAAGTTTATTTTATTTTACTTTATTTTTTGTGCAGGAGTGTAAATCATGACTTTATTTAAAACACAAATTTTATGCGCATAAATTATTAAATTTATACTATTTTCTAGCAATTATTGTAACACGACATACTTTACAGTAAAACTTTTCAATAACTGGAAATTGTTAATAGTTTTTAATAAAGTTTTTTTTTTTTTTTTTTTTTTTCCATAATATAAGTTATAAAAAGTATTTATTCGTTAATCTTCAAGAAATTTACAACACACACACAATATATATATATATATACATATATTAATTTCTTTATTTTGTATTTGTGAATTATATAAAGTTTAAACATATTTTATTTTTTATATTTAAGAAAACTTAAAAAAAAATAAAAAATAATAAAAATTTAATTACATATTTTCTTTCTTCATTAGTAAGATTTGTTTTTTCAATGAAAACATGTAAAAGCAGACATGATCTTTCTTTTTCTAATTGAAAACTGAATTAACTGCAAATTATGCAAGCGGTAAATCAATATTTATCTGTTTTATAAATTTAGTTTACTATTTTATTACAATTTTAATAAAACATAAAAATATTTCTGTTATACATAACTCATAGATACGAAACAAGAAAATCTAGATTTTATATTACAAAAACAGAATACATCTCATGGTAAAGCGAAAAGTATGCATCGTTATTCTTTGTTATTTCAAAATCCTTGTTTATAGTTTCGTCATCCAAAACATATATTTTTGAAATGTTTTCAGTAGCTCATATATTTTCTGTTGATACTATATAAATTATATTTCCGTGATAGGTAATAAAATGCATCATTTTAGAGTGAGGTTTATGCAAGATGAAATTTGTTCTATCAGTATTAAAATGATGTGAGGTATATTTTATATTTTGACAATGTAGCCTCCTCATTTCTTTTATTTACTTTTCGATAGGTGATGTTTATCAAATGATGTAATGTTTTCTAACTGCGTATCATAACACTAATTATTATTATAATGTATATCAAGTCATATAGCACATTTTGGAATTATAATCTACCATAGTGAAAAATATATACTATTTATTTATTTTAAGGTTTTATGAAATACACTTTTGGCCTTTAAAATTGATACACCAGGAAGGAACGTAAATAACGGAAAGAAAAATTCTGGACTCACATATTATAGTTTTGAAAAAACAATTAATAAAAATTCAGGCACACTCTAAAATAATAACAGGAGACTTGGCGTTGGAATATTAAAACCCGAATAAATTACTACGTCAGAAACGCCAAAGAGAAATATTGGAAATGCATACAGCTGTTTCGGCAGCCTTAAGCGTGCCGTCATCAGTGCAAAAAGGATTCTGAATCTGCGGAAGTGCTTGTATTTATAGGAGAAAGGCCAAATTTAGTTCAACCAATAGGATTGCGGGAAAGGTGGGGAGAGTGGCCAATAGGAATTTATTAAAGTTAGCTGCGTAAACAGTAGAAAAATTAAGAAAATGTCGACTGAATATAAAATTTCCAACAGTCAGACAAATAGGGAATAGCGAAATCAAAAAACCTTGTAAATTGTGATTTCGCTATTCCCTATTTGTCTGACTGTTGGAAATTTTATGTTCAGTCGACATTTTCTTAATTTTTCTACTATTTACACAGCTAACTTTAATAAATTCCTATTGGCCACTCTCCCCACCTTTCCCGCAATCCTATTGGTTGAACTAAATTTGGCCTTTCTCCTATAAATACAAGCACTTCCGCAGATTCAGAATCCTTTTTGCACTGATGACGGCACGCATAAGGCTGCCGAAACAGCTGTATGCATTTCCAATATTTCTCTTTGGCGTCTCTGACGTAGTAATTTATTCGGGTTTTAACACTCTAAAATACCCCCCCCCCCCAAAGAAAAAAAAAATCCTATTTCTTTTCTTTTAGAAAACGCCTACTTTAACATTAAATTATAAATAGGAAACGGTGGGTTATTTTGCTGGATTCGGATATACATATCATGCAGAATAATAATCTCCAGATGTTCGATAGCCGAAAAAGTAACTAAGAGATTTTTTTCTTATTTTTACATGAAAAACTTGGTATTTTTTGAAAGGAAAAACAGGACTACCACAGGTTAAGGTTTTTTTTTTTTTTTTTAAATACATATATATGCATATATGTTTATATATATATATATTCTTTTCGCACCTCTGTTCTCAGAATAAGAAATTTATAATATATTTATGCAGGTAAAATGCATATTTACCTGTATACGTATAAAATGTATTATTTTTCTTGGAAACAGTGGTACAAAAAATAAATAAATAAAAATAGTCGTCTGTATCATCCCTGGGAAAGTGAATATACGCAAGCTTTTTTTTTTCTTTTTTTTCGTATGCGTATATCTAGAGAAATCAGTACATAAAGCAAACACCTCTGGCAGTAGTAATAGCACTTATCCAAGTGGGCATTTAATGGAATTTAATTAAAAATAAATTAAATGTTTTCTAATTAAAATAGTATAAAAAATAAGACAACATTTTGAAAAAAAAAAATGTAATTAAAATTAAAGGATTATAACGTGTTTCTCTTTATACTTAAAAATACTTTACTAGAAGAGAGTTTTTATATACCATATCGAATAAAATTTCTGCTGTTCAAAAGTATAGGACGCAAAACATTCCTAATCAATCGCCATATATTATTTCGTGTATTACTAAGTAGGTTATAAAAAATTGAAAGAAATGATTTCCTAATATGGATTTAATTGCGAATTAATCAAAATTTCGTATAATCCCCACTAAATATAATCTCGAGATTGTCTCTGAAAACATCTGCAGAATATATTAAGTTATTTGACCCATTCATAAAAAAAAAATTACAAAATTTCTTTATAATGTCTTCAAAATTGCAATTCAAAATTAGAACTTTAATTTATGGAAAAAGATAAATCTTCAAAACATTTAAAAGTATTTTAAGAATGTCTTAAGGAAATACTATTTTCTCAAGATTATCTTCGGATTATTATTAGTGGGGTTTATAGTATCTTAGTACAATTTTTCACTAACTTTGACTATCGAAATTAATTTTATCCCATACTTAATTATATTTATGCATTCGCAGTATTTCTTTGACTAAATTCCGTGTAATTCTGACTAAAAGAATTAACTATAGACGACTCTCAAATATGTTAAGTTGGAGGAAAAAAATTAATCTACAAATTATATATTAGTATCTTAAGAATATGTGTATAAATAACTATTTTCAGAAAATAAAAACTTTTTTAAACGTTTTGGGATAAAAATGCGTAAAATATGGTTGGGTTTTAAAAGTAGCTTATTTTTTAATTGTATATTCAGTTCATATTTTTAAAATGTGATTGTATTTGAAGAATTAAGAAAGGAATTTGCCTTTTCCAATTTTAAACACATAAAAAGAAATAAACAATGCTAAAATATCTTCTTTCTGTTCTATACAAGAATTATTAATTATTGCGTCAATTATATAAAACTTAATGATATCTAACACTTTTATTGTATAATATCTAAATGTTTGTATTTAAAAATATATTAGCAGTCACCTTTATTTTATTTTATTCTATTTTATTTTTTTAAATGTATATATATATACATACATTATGTATGTATGTATATGTATGTATATATACATACATATATATACATACATATATATATATATATATATATATCACATTTTTTAATAGCAATCTTCAATAGTTATTTGTAAAACATGTATTTAAAAGAACAATATTTTAAGTGTTTTAAATAAATAGTTGTGTTCATAATAATGATTGCTGAATTCTTGAAATGAAATGCAAAGTGTAACTATTAAAACTTCCCTCTGTAAATACAGGATGAATACAATACTTAATTGAATGTACCAAACATTATATAAGGTTTAGAAATTATAATCTTTAATACAATACGGATTTTCATAATATTTCAATTGCAAATTATAACTATATACTATGATTTGTAAAATACTGTTTTATATAAATGTAGGAAAAATGTAAAGTAGCATTGTGAAAGCAATCCCTTGTTATTTTACGTCTTAGTTCACATTATTATTAAATATGTAAGTAGAAATAAACTATAAATTCAAATCATCATTTAAAAAAAATGCAAATAATAATATATAATTAAATGTTTATCATTTCCAAAATCTATCTATCTATACTATCTATACAAGAAAATTGAGGATAAATGAATATTATTCCCAAAACACATGAGGGCCTTTTTTAGTGGAGCCCCTCATGTAGGGAATGAAATTTGAGACGTTCCTGACGGACGTGTGCTATTTAGCCGAAAAACACGTCTCTAGCCCCAGACTTCTCAAAGATCTCAAGATCATGTAGCAAACGAATTAAATCAATACAAAGCATTAAAAAGCAAATAAATTCATATATAAAGCACAAAAATAAATATATCAATATAAAAATACAAAAATACAAGTAAACTCAAGGACAAACTCAAAAAAAAAAAATTATTGACCCCCCCCCTCCACCACATAAAAACGAGAGTACCTGCTTCGCCTGGTAGGACCACTTACCAGTTCTTAAATGTCGCCCGAGATGGATAAAAGACCTTAAGTTAGATTGTATTCACGAAGATTGAAATGTTCATGGAGTAAGAAATCAGGATAGCGGTTGACAGTTAAAACGTTTTTGAGATTTTTAGCTAAATTCAGCTTTAAATGGTTATTGCAAATCATTTTAATTCTGTTACTTTGGCTTAACATAATATTTTTTAAAACTGTATGACTAATACCAACCCGTTAAATTGCAAACTTTAAAGCTAAAATCCTACCTTTTAGTTTTCCTACCTTTAGTTTTCCTAAAATCCTACCTTTTAATAAATTATTTTTTATCTTTTTTTTTTTTTTTTTTTTTTTTTTTTTTTAATCCAGAAAAGAATTTTTATTTTCAGTGTCAGTACGATTTAAAAGAATGTCGGACTCGCCCCTGAAGAAGGCCGTCGTGTGTTTTAGGATTAATTTTTATTTATCCTCAGTTTGATTATTAAGGTTTCATATTTCCTTCTGCTGCATTTGAGCATTGGTTTATAAATACTCCGATCCAGTTTTCTAAATAAAAATTGCAAGCTTTATTTCTTCATATTTTTTAGATTTATCTTATACATACATATATGTATATATGCACACATTGAACTTTAAACAATTTCGTAAAAAATGTTTAAAAATAATCTGACCTAACATCTAATAAAATTTTAATTAAAATGTCCTATATTATATCTTAAACAATATAAACATAATAATAATAATAATAATTACTAAATAATTTTAAATCAGACTTCCTGAATATCATTTTAACATTATTTGTATTATTAAAAGAACACGAAAATTAAATTAAGGATTGAGATTCTAGCTTATTATCACTTTCTTCCTTCTCCTTCAGCTTTTTAACACGGATATTCCTATTGGGACCAAAATAAGTAAAAAAAAAAAAAAAAAAAAAATTAGTGAGTTTCTACTTACGCGCAGCGAAAATAAAAATGTTTATTGGTTTAGCATTAGGAACAAGGAAATGTAATTTATGAGATCTTCCGCCTGATAATGACATTAGATAATAGAATGATGAAAATATATATATATATAGAAACTCAAGTTCTAGCAACAATAAAGTAAAGTGTGTATGATTTCCATATACATAATCTTTAATAAGTCTTGCACAATTTGTTAATACTTAGTAGCATTCTTTAAATATCATATTTTAAACAAATGTGCGTTTTGTATAGTGATGCTGAAATGTATATTAACTGACACAGATTCCTATTTTTTTTTTTTTTTTTTTTTTTTTTAATCACATTTATTCATTTAATGCGTTATATTATTTATTAATTTCAACATTGGAATAGAATTTAAAATATGGAAATTTAATTAAATGAAGGCTATTAATATTTAATTATGTGTTATAAATTATTATCAACATCGTTTTATTAAAAGGAGGCTTGGCGCTTCTCAAAAGAACATTGACATATATTAATGCAATATTAACGGTTCATTAAATGCTACCGAAACAATTGCCTGTTTTTTTTCGGTTTGATGTTCAAGATTTTAAATATCCTTCTTGTGTCGATGAAAAGCATTTATTTATAAATACAACATTTTTTTTTTTTTTTTTTTTTTTTTTTATAATTACCTTTTATGAAAGCATTTTATTTAAATATTATTGAAAATTTTGTATTGTGTAAAATGAATTTACGTCTATTTAAAAATATAATGCCTACGATGTAAGTAAATACAAAAGAGAATTTAAAACTCAGAGTAAAATGTTATTATTATTATTATTATTATTTATTTATTTATTTATTTATTTATTTTTTTTTTTTTTTTTTTTTATTTTTATTTTTTTTTTTTTTACCTAATACTTGACGAATACGTAAAACAATATCTGATAGATTTCGACTTGCAACATTAAAAGAGTTTTCAAAAACAACTGGATAGCAATTTGTAATAAATTGAAAAGATTTTCCACATCTATATATATATATAATTGTTCTTCCTGACTGACTGACTGAGTGAGGGGGTGATTCTTCATCGCCCAGACGAAACCCCTGGATGTCTAGAACGAACCCATCGGAAAGAACTCGACGCGGAAACTTTTCACTATCGGAAACGTCAGTTTTCACTTGAAATCATCCCGATATGCGTTTTATACCCTAGAACCAACTTCTCGGAAATGTGAGTCGAAACTTCTCCCAGAGAGAAAGGGCTGTTTTCGAAATCAGATTAAGTTGACCAATCACAGATAACTTCACATTTGCCAGTTGCTAGCATTTTAAGGCAGTAAATATTAATGATTTTCTGCCTTGAAGTGTTATCTGCTAGCATTTATTATTTAGTGAACGACGAATTACTATGGATATAAGAGCTTTGGATATAATACAGGTAATATATATATATATATATATATTTTTTTTTTCTCCAATCTGTATTAACTTTATAATTACGGTAATGCTTCTTTATTACATATATACACAAATATTAACATTTTTGTTTAAATTTCCTTAATTAAAATTTTGTGTACATATATTTTTATAATTGATTTATTGTATTTACATGTGTTAAAGCAAACCTAATAGTATTTTTCTTTATTTGCATGTTTGTATTAACTGTTTCTAGAATTTCTTTTAGAATTTACAATATACAATAATATATGCTGTGTAATTTTAAATCTTTAAGCATAGTAAAAAATTATCTCCCGTCAAAGTAAAAAAAAAAGAAAACCGTCTTAAAATTAATTTTTATTTTGTAAGTGAATTTACATAATATGTCTAATTTAGATTGTGAAAATAAATTATTAAATAATATATATATATATATATATATATTCACTTACTTTTCCCTCTCTAAGAAATGAGAGATTCTTATTAGATTCTAATATATAGCTACAAATGAAGTTTTGCAAGTGAATCTAGAATTGACGTTCTGTGTCTCAAACTTGCTTAATTCAATTATAATAAAATGTAAAAGGGAAAATAAATATTTATCATAATTTCATTTAAGCTTTATTAATGTTTTATATACTGGGATTTACATCATTCATAGACATACTTTAAATAAGATTTTTAGTTTATATATATATATATATATATATATATATATATATACAGTCGGTAACAAAAGTGTCCGAACACTAGCAAAAATTCCTACATAAAAAAAGTACACTTAATACTGTTTTGTTAAATAAATCCTTGTCGAATCCTGGCCTTATTCAGTCTAAGAACAGGATACGACAAGGATTTATTTAGCAAAACTGTATTAAGCGTACTTTTTTTACACAGGAATTTTTACTAGTGTTCGGACACTTTTGTTACCACCGACTGTACATATATATATATATATATATATAATTGCAGTTTTCATTATACTTAACTAATTTTTAATAATTTTAAATATTAATACTTGTTATTCTTAATAGATATGCTATTAATATTATACATGATTAATAAGAATTTTAATGACAAATATATATATATATATATATATATATATATGGGTATTTATTGTAACTTTAAATATTAAGACATGTTATTCTTCATACTTTTTAAATAAGAAGTTTAGTTACCAATATATATATATATATATATATATATATATATATATATATATTACAATTTTCATTTAACTTAATTAATTTTAAAGATTAAAATATATTTAAAACTTGATTTTTCATTTTTTTGAATAACACCTAATGCCAAGATGGACGCCAGTGCAACCGTGAATTGTTTATCTCACGACGATTCCACCCGGAAAAGGCTTGTCGAAATTTCAGAAAACGATTCCGCCAGACAATTCCGATAATGAAAGCGATTCGATAAGTTCGTTCTAGCAAAATGAGAAAGGCTATCGTAATGTGACGTCACATCGGAGAAATTCCAATAACGACAGCATTTCGATAAGTTCGTTCTAGATCCCCTGGACTTAGAAGCATGAAATTTTGTGACAATGTTCTTTCTATGACGTAGGTATCCACTAAGAAGCGATTTTACAAAATTCGCTTCAAGGGGGGGAAGGGGGAGGGGCAAAACGTGATTTCACAGAATCCTTCATATCTCAAAAAAAAAAAAAAAAAAAAAAAAAAAAAAACAGATATCCATAAAATTTTTGCTTTATAGCTAATACAAATGTCTGAAAATCAATTTCTGGAATTATAGAAATTCGGTCCCCAAGGGGGTGGGGGAGGGGGAAGGAAGCGAAACGTGATTTCACATAATCCTATATATCTCAAACAACAAAACAGATACACATGACATTTTTGCTCTAAAATATAGTTAATGAAAATATCTAAAAACCAATTTCTGGAATTTTAGAAATTCAGCTCCCAGGTGGGGCAGCAGGGGGGGGGGTCTATGGGGCAAAAACAAATAGAAATACGTTATCTCGTACAAAATTGGTACAGATAGGTTTTAAAGGCCTGGAAGTCGAACGGGGATATTTTCGAAAGTGTAAAGTTATTAGGAGGGCCGGAAAGGGGGGAGGGGAGAGGGGGTGCAAAAAGTAAAAAATAGAGTTAGATCGTTCAAAATTGGTATATAGAGGTTTTTGATACAAATCGATTGCGGATATTTTTGAATTTGTAATATTATTAGGAGGGGTGGGGAAGGGGCGAAAAGGGGGTGGGCTATGGGCAAAAAAAAAAAAAAAATAGAAATACATTTAGGCCGTTCAAATTTCTACAGATAGGTTTTAGAGGCTTGCAAGTCGAATGGGGATATTTTCGAAAGTGTAAAGTTTTTAGGAGCGCCGGAAGGGGGGGGGGGAGGGGCAAAAAAATAAAATACAGTTAGATCATTCGAAATTGGTACATAGAGGTTTTCGATACCTACAAATTGATTGCGGATATTTTCGAATTTTTAAAATTATTGGGAGGGGCGGGAAGGGGGGAGCGGAGGGGCAAAAAAATAAAAATAGAGATAGATCGTTGAAAACTGGTGCATAGAGGTTTTTGATACTTACAAATCGATTGCGGATATTTTCGAATTTGTAAAATTATTAGGATAGACGGGTGGGGGGCGAAGGGAGGAAAATAATAGAAATAAGAGTTAGAGCATTTTGGGATTTTTTTTTTCCGAAGGCAGTGAGGAACACGGTGCGATATTTTTCCTAATCGGATTTTGTTTCTTTACTTTTTTTTTTTTTTTTTTTTTTTTTTTTTTTTTTCACGTGATAAAATTTAATGCAATTTTAAAAATTCAGTAATTATAGTGATTCATTTAAAAATAGGGACCAGCGAAGAGGGCGTTGCCTGCTATTTTATAGATAAATTTTAAAAGGAAGTAAAACAGAGGTCAGTAAAAATCGTAACGCAGTCTACTACTAAAATTTTATTACTTATAAGTCTAATACTTATGCAAATTTATATATGAAAATCATATTAAGCAGTTCAAATATTATATGTTGTGTCACTCAAACAACTTTTTTTTCTTTTTACCCTGCATTTCAATATTATAATTACAGATTACAGATTATGTCGTCAGACCAATAAGTTTAGTTAATATAATTAAAAGTATTTAAAAAAACAAAATAAAATAGGTTTAAGAATAGTTTTATCTGAGATACAAAGAGAGGGAGAGCATGTTATATACATTTATAGCATATTATGCATATGTAGCTTATGATACATACATAGCATATCATTCATTTACATAACGTCACTATAAGAAACAAATTTAGAATATCGGAATTATAATTTGTGGTACTATTTGTTCTTGGTATATGCTGATAACAGACTCATTTACATATAGACACACGGACACAAGCACAGACCAAAAACTAAAGATGCGGTTTTCGAATTCAGAGGACCCCAAAACCTTTAAATTTACAAAATATCAATTTTAAAAAGTTTACCTCAAAACAATACTTTCTTTACCGTATATATGGGATAAAGAAATTAAGAAATAAAGATCGAATTGCCCATTTTAATCATTTTACTTAATCTAATGGTTTTCAGATTTGAGAGAAATTTGAAGTAATTGATTTTTTAATAAACACAATTTAATTACATAATAACTTTTCGACAGCCTTGATATCTTTCAAGAAAACATTTAAAAATTTACGATAAAATATATTTACACATTCAATATTTATTTACATAAACACATAAACCTGAGAATAGAATTTTAAAGTTAATTTACTTCAACTATTTTAAGAAGAACACAAAATTTTATTGCAGTTCTATTAATCATACACTATGCAGTTTGTATAGATTTAATATTCTAATTTTCTCATCGTCGCCTGCATATAACTCAGTTATTCTACATAGTAACCATTAATGTGCATGGTAAAAAGCCGTCTTTAGTTCATTCCAGAAATCTTATTTTTATAAATCATTTGTTTCAAAAGTTTATTCTGATTGATACTGCAAATTACTTAAATATTCTGTGTTCATCCGTCGTTTTCAAAAGAATTGAATCAGTTCTGAAATATTTTCAAGCCATTTTTTTTAACATGACATTCCTAAACAATGAAACAATGTTAAATCTACCTCCAAAAATACAGTTTTTTGTTTTATTAACAAATTTAACTTAATTTTAATTTTTAAAAGATATTCCACGCATAAGTAAAGTAATAATATGCTGTGAATTGCTACTATACGCGTAAAAAATGTCTCTAATTCATCATAGATTTTTAAATGATACGTCAATGATTTTTCCAATGCTCCACAAAGGCTTCTTATATTAGATAATTTGAGTGTAAAAAAGTTCCAAACATCCTTATAAGACAAAGTAATTCGAGATACTATTTGCAATAATTATAAAAAGTTTTGACAGATGGTGTTTTTACTCGAACCAACTATGTTTTATCCCGTTCTCTTTGAATTGGAATTTTGATAATTATATATTTACAGCAGCTTAAATAAATATCTAGTTATTCGAGTTAGCCTTTTAAAAATGTTATAATGTCATTTCTGCTTACGAAGGTTAAATCAGTTACTCTTTATATTTTTACAGTTACGGATTTTATGCAATCGTATATCACGGATGAACTAATACAGATTATACATTGGAAAATCATTGTGGTTACCATTCCATGTTTGATAGTGGTTTCAAAGAGTATTTTCAGAGCCATCTGGTACCAATCATTATTGAAATAAAAATCTTGATAGAAATGATTTTTCTACACCAGAGGATGTGAGACTTTTCCTAAGGATAGAAAACAGGAAAAACTTGCAGCAAAATAGAAAGTGGTATTCTGTAATATTGACTGACACATCAATCAAACAAGAATTGCAGAAAGAGCAAATGGAGAAATAGGAGACTCAAAATCTACTACAAAAAAGAAGGAAATTTTTGAAAAGAGACTTCTTTGAGGTAAAAAAAAAAAAAAAGCTAGTAAGAGCAAACGACAACGTAGAAGCAAAGAACACGTAGTGAGTGAAAATGAGGAGGACCAGAACAACCTCTTACTTTGTTTGGATCTAAAATCGTTTGAATGTAGTAAACCTGAATAACAACGGGCTTAATGTGCAAAGTGCAAACTTTGGGTACATGAATTTAGAGTTAATATTTATCCTCATTTAAAATTCTATCAATTAAAGCAATTAATTCCATTTATGATTTAAAATTGATTATTTATTTTTTATTAAAGTTTTTTAATGCATATATTTGCATGTTTATAATTACATGGCATCATTAGAAATATTGTATAGATCATTTTATGTAGGATATATTATGTTTTTGCCCGCACGATATAAAAATTAGATTTGATGCAAATTTTGAACATTTCACTAACCCAATGAGAGCTTTGAAAATGTGACGTGACAAAACTTACCCCAAAATCAGGAGAGATAGGGTCAAATGACTTCGTGTTATTTTCAGCTTCTAAACTAATACTGGTAGTTAATAGTTTCATGTTACAAAAAAAAAAAAAAAAAAAAAAAAAAGAGAGAGAGAGAGAAAAGAAGAGGTTTAATTAAGCACGGTCTATCCCAACTTTTAATTTTCTCTATGGTGTTATCGGAAATGAGACATTTACTGTAGTTCCGATTTTGCAGTATCTTTAGGTATACATTTGAAAATATGATAAAATCGAAAATTTTGTATATATATATATATATATATATATATATATATATATATATATATTAGTTTTAATTTACATTGGACCTCAAATTTATTTGAATAATCTAACATTTGAAGCAAAATGAAAGCTAGAACGTTTCTGCGGGGGAAAAGCTTTTGTTTTAATATTTCCAGCGATCTAGTAGATTCAGAAATAACACCTATTACATTCGGCAGCAAAATTATTGAAAAACACATCCACGATTTTATTTTATTTTATTTATTTATTTTTTTAGTTTGATTGCTAATATTCATTATAAACTTACTTTTTTTTTATAAACAGCACAAAACTAAGATTATGACTCGACATATATTTGCTAACAAAACAGTTTCAGGTGCCCACCTTCTACATTGGAATTATTCCTAGTGCCCTAATGATTTTAATGCCGATTTCTATTCTAATATACTGTATGTCATGTAAGTCAGTAGACATTTTAAAAATTCATAAAAATTAAAGGAATTGATAGAATTGAACGTTGTTTATGAAAATTTTATTCTCGTGAAGGAATAATTTTTCGGTAAATAAAAATAAATATTTATTTTTATTATCTTATTTCAATAGGTTGCGCTACATGGACGCGTAACGATAAATATGCAAATCGGAGTCCAATAATATACGACATATTACGATTAACACAGATTATTTCTTACTTTGCCTCCTACTTGCGTATACGTGAAGTTTTAATTGCGAAGCCGACTTGATGTATAAAGCGTTATTGATGAAGATGTTTTCCCTGAGGTAAGAACTGTCGAATAAAGCGGCAGTTAGAATTGATGTAACTCACTTGTAAATTCTAATTCATGGTGATGGCAAACATTTACAATAGTATTTATATTTCTGTAAACATTTGCATGCGAATAAATTCAGTTTTTTTTTTTTTTTTTTTTTTTTTCCACCGAAGTATTTTTATTTATTTTTTATAATATATATATATATATATATATATATATATATATATATATATATATATATATATATATATATTGTTACAAAATTGTAAATAATTGTGTTTATTTTTGTATAAATTCTTTCAAAGAGGCTTAGTAAGTTGATAAAGTGCTAATCTTGTGCATTTCTAGTCGTTTTAGCGTTGAAATAGCCTTAATTTCCCTTAAAAAACGCATTAAAAAGCCCCAATAAGGCAGGTAATGGATTTGGCGCCAAATTTGGCGAGTTTTTCCCACCTTGGCGATTTTTTTGGCGACCTTGGCGATAAAATCCTTATAAGGGATATACCAAATATGGAAGCTGTAAGTTGATTGGTTGACCACTTTCTAGAGTTTTCTCGAAAAATCTGGGTTCCATGGAACAGTATATAAGGAGCGCTTCTCGCCAAGGCAGTGAGTCAGTTCAGTTCAGTTTTCAGCCAGCTTCGCTAGTGCTTGAGCCTCGAGTCTTGAGCCTCTTTGGAAGAGACTTGCTTTATGTGTTATTGCTATACAGTTTGTATTGTGGATTTGCTATTGACAGCTGTTGTTTAAGCTGTGTTTAGTGTTTGAATTGAAGCTGATACTTGGTTTATAGACCTGTATTTTTCTGGAACTTTCTGTGAATAAATTACTGAATTTTTGTAAATTTGGCCTTTCATTCTCGGAGAACTCACGAACCCCCAAGTACGCAACATTTCTGGTGTCAGAAGCGGGATTGTCTGTGAATGGTGATAACGAGAGCTATGGATCAAGAAATGAAGAAATTTCTAGAAGGTCTCACTGCTCAGATGAATGAGCTAAGATCTGGATTGTTAGAGAAAATGGAAACAGGACAGGAAAAGATGGAAGCATCGCAAAGAGAGATGAAAGATAGCCTGAGTCAAGAGCTGAAAGAAATGAAGGCACCACAAGAGAAAATGGAAACATCGCAACGAGAGTTGAAAGACACTATGGGTGAAGTTCAGGAAGAAATTAAATCTAATCAAGATGAGATGAAGAGAGAGCTTTCAACGGTGAAAGAATCATCGAGGGTAAATTAACGGTGATGGAAAATAGAATGGATGGAATAGAAGAGAAAGTGTTGAAAATAGAAGAAAGTTTTGAAGAGAAAGCCATGAAGATAGAAGAAAATGTTATGAAGGTTGAAGAGAAAGCTATGAAGATAGAAGAATATGTTATGAAGGTTGAAGAGAGTGTTACGAAAATAGAACGGAGTTTCGAGGAGAAAGTTAAAGAAAATTTTGATCAGGAACTGAAAGGAAGGTTTTTAGAGATAGAAGGTAAATTGAAGAGAATAGAAGACGATCTGGAGAGAAAAGTGGAAGAAAAGTTAGAATCCATGCCCCAGGAAACGGAAAAGAAAGAGAGAAGAATCCAGAATCAGGAATTTATTAAGCTATCTACCTACGATGGCAGTTCCTCCTGGCATGTATATAAGACGCAGTTTTCCATCGTAGTTGAAGCTAACGGCTAGGACTCTACCGCCAAGTCGGTCCACTTAGCAGCAGCATTACGGGGAGATGCAGCCGAGATCCTGAGGAATGTTTCTAAAGAAGAAAGGAACGACTTCGAGGCCCTGACTAGAGCACTGGAGCTACGGTTCGGAGAGAAGTGTTCTAAGGACTATAGTCGCCTTCAGCTAAAATCTCGTTACCAGAAAACGGGCGAAAGTTTGCAAGAGCTGGCAGCGGACATTCAGAGACTGTCACACCTAGCATTCTCAGACTGTCATGCTGACACTCGAAACGACTTAGCACTTCAGTACTTTATTGATGCTGTTCGGGATCCAGAAATTCAAAAAGCGCTGAGACTCTCCAACATCAGAGACGTAGAATCAGCTTTAGGCTATGCACTTAGGATAAAGGCAGCCCAACAAGCCTCCCGTAAAGACCGCCATACCATAAGAGCAGTCTCATTAAATGATACGCCTGCTGATGAGAATGAAATAAAGAGAAGTTTCGCAGAGATCTAAAAGAGATTGCGCAACCTGGAAAATAATATAGGAATAAAGGATCGGAATATAAAGTGCTGGGGCTGGGGAGGGGACGGTCATGTGAAGAGGAACTGCCCTGTACGACCAACTATAGGAAATCACCCGGCTTCACCATCACTGCAGGGAAACTAAGAGGAGGCCATCTCGCGGGGCGGAGGTTGCCTAAAATTAAAGAGCCCCAATTTACAGTATTTCATGTTTCATCGATGAGTGGCGGCGATAATGGACTTCACATCTATGGCCAAGTTAACAACACCGCCTGCCGGATGATTCTGGACACGGGAGCCAACGTGACCATCATTAGAACGGATTTGGCTCAAGAACTAAAAGAGAAGATCATCTGGACGCCGCCCTGTGTTAAACTCCAGACTGTCACCGGAGACGAAATCAAAATATATGGAAAAATGAACTTGACTATCACTTTTGGGAATGCCAGTTACCATCATATGGCATATGTGGCTGATATAAGAGATCCTTTAATCATTGGAATTGATTTCCTAAGAAAATTTAACTTCAAATTGGACTTCAAGAATAATGAACTGCATTCGAGTTCTGAAGACATAGCTGTGTTCAATACTGAAAATCAGAACATTCAGCAAATTTGCCAGATAGCAGCCATGTCTGAAATTTCCATCCCCCCACACACAGAGACAATAGTTTCAGGAACACCACCTACCAAGCAATACTTCCGCTATGGACTGATTGAATACCCGAATACAGACAATAGCCCAAGAGGAGTTCTGGTAGCTTCATCTCTAGTTGATCTCTCAAAGAATACTATTCCTGTGAGAGTCACAAACATCAGCGATAAGGTCCGAACAGTGAAGAAGGATGATGTGTTAGCAACCTGCACTCCTGTTACATGCATCAACCGCCCCACGCAACCAACCGAATCCAAGTCTTCTGAACAATAAATAACGGAACTACTCAAGAATGCAGAGTTAGGAAAGGAACAGAGATGTGCTGCGGAGAAGCTACTCCAAGAATTTTAAGACCTCTTTGCTCGAACACCTGAAGACGTCGGAAGAACGAACATCACGCAGCACAGAATTGATACAGGAAATCATCTTCCAATCAAACAACATCCAAGAAGACTTCCATTTGCTAAACAAGAAGAGGTCACTGAACTTCTAAATAAAATGCAACACAATGACGTCATCGAGCCATCAACGAGTCCTTGGGCCTCTCCCATAGTACTGGTGCGGAAAAAGGATGGTTCAACAAGATTTTGCGTGGATTATCGTCGTTTGAATGACGTCACGAAGAAAGACAGTTACCTTCTTCCCAGAAATGACGACACATTAGACACACTTGCTGGCAATAAATGGTTCTCGACGTTGGATCTGAAGAGCGGTTACTGGCAAGTAGAATTACATCCTGATGATCGTGAGAGGACTGCATTCACCACGGGACAAGGACTGTGGCCATTTAAAGTTATGCCATTCGGATTATGTAACGCACCTGCCACCTTCGAAGGCCTGATGGAGACAGTGCTTAAAGGACTTTCCTATGAGGCCTGTCAGGTGTATTTGGATGATATTATCATTGTGGGGCGCACCTTTGAAGACCATCTACGAAACATCCGAAAGGTGCTAGAGAAACTCAGAATGGCTAACTCAAATTGAATCCAGGCAAGTGTAACTTGTTTCGTAGTGAAGTTAGCTACCTCAGCCATATCATCTCTGCCGAAGGTGTGAGAACTGATCCTGAGAAGATCTCTGCAGTCGAGAACTGGAGTCGCCCTGAAAATATACACCAACTACGAAGTTTCCTGGGGTTATGCACTTACTACAGGAAGTTTGTCAAGGGTTTCTCAAATATTGCCAGACCACTGCACAAGCTGACGGAAGCCAAACAGAAGTTCCTGTGGACAGATGAATGTGAAAATGCGTTCGAGCAACTTAAAGAGGCCTTAACATCATCGCCTATCTTGACGTATCCACAGCCCGACAGACAATTCATACTTGATACAGATGCCAGCCATGAGTGTGTCGGTGCTGTTCTGTCGCAGGAAGTTGATGGTCAAGAACATGCCATTGCCTATTGGAGTAAATGCCTGTCTAAACCAGAGCGAAATTACTGTACCACCAGGAAAGAGCTACTCGCCATCGTAAAAGCCATAGAACACTTCCATAATTACCTCTATGACAGAAGATTCCTGCTCCGGACTGACCATGCATCTTTAACGTGGTTGCTCCAGTTCAAGAACCCGGAAGGACAGATTGCCAGGTCGATACAACGCCTCCAGGAATATGACTTCGAGATACGTCATCGTAAAGGGACTCTACATGGTTATGCAGATGCCTTGTCACGGAAGCCCTGCTCGGAAAGCTGCAAGTACTGCTCTAGAGCCGAACAGAAATACCTGCCATTAAATCCGGTTGCCTGCCAAGTTACTGTCTCAACACCATCAGAACAAGATCCCGATCCCTGGAGTGACGAAGAACTTAGACAAGCCGAGTTGGAAGATCCTGACATAAAGCTCATAATACAGCTCAAGGAGACGACCAGCAACAGACCTATCTGACAGGATTTCCAGATTTAGTCCCATTACGAAAAGTTATTGGGCACTTTGAGACTCTCTTCATATCAGAAACGGCATATTATACAGAAAGTGGGAATCTGATGATGGGAAAAGCTTCAGATGGCAGATTTTATTACCAAGATAAAAAATTCCAGCTGTTTTAGAACAACTGCATAGTAGCTCTACCGGAGGCCATTTTGGGGTAACGAAGACTCTGCAGAAAGTTCGGGAACGCTTCTACTGGTGCAAGGCAAAGGAGGATGTGGAGAAATGGTGTAAATCCTGTGATACTTGTGCGGCACGTAAAGGCCCGCAGAAACGAAGTCGAGGAAGACTGCAACGGTAGAACGTGGGAGCACCATTTGAACGGATTGCAATCGACATCTTGGGTCCTTTGCCACGGACCTCCAGTGGAAATAAATACATCCTCGTCGTGATGGACTATTTCACCAAGTGGCCTGAGGCATATCCCATTCCCAATCAAGAGGCATACACAGTCGCAGAGGTCCTAGTGCAGCAATGGATGTGAATGTTCGGCACGCCCCTACAACTTCATACCGACCAAGGTAGGAACTTTACCTCTGCTGTTTTCAAAGGCCTGTGTCAACTACTCGGCATAGACAAAACCCGGACAACACCCTTACATCCCCAGTCGGATGGCATGGTCGAGAGCTTCAATCGTACCATCCTGAATAACCTCTCTCTTCTAGTATCAAGGAACCAGCAAGATTGGGACTTGAAGTTGTCATTGTTCCTGCTGGCTTATCGTAGTGCTGTCCATGAAACCACCGGCTATACTCCAGCCCAGATGCTCTTTGGACGTGAACTTCGTCTCCCTTGTGATCTCCTGTTTGGTTGTCTACCCGATGCGCCTTCATCGCCCGAGGAGTACATCCAAGATCTCCAGGCACGATTTGAGGACGTACACAACTTTGCTCGGGAGCGGATTAACATGGCAACGGAGAAAATGAAGACAAGGTACGATCTAAAGGCTACACAACATGAGTTCCAGGAAGGAGAGAAGGTCTGGTTGTGGAATACTGTTCGACGCAAAGGACTCTCTCCCAAGTTACAGTGCAACTGGGTCTGACCATACACACTCTTAAAAAGGCTGAATGATGTAGTGGTGCGGATCACTAAAACACCTTGATCCAAACCGAAGGTGGTGCACTATAATAGGCTAGCCAAGTACCACAAGTAACGGTAATATTAAAATTAAAAATGTAAATACTGGTAAAATTTGCGCATGCGTAATGTAAATATTTGTATATAAATATTTGTACATATTTTTCAATTTTGTAAATATTTCTCACTTGATTTTTATTTCTATTTTATCGTTATATGCAACTTAGTTCTTGTATTTTAGATTGTGTAAATTTGCTTAGTTTCTCCTCTTGACCAAGGGTTGCACTGCCCGGGACGTGCAGTCCTTGGGAGGGGGCAGTGTTACAAAATTGTAAATAATTGTGTTTATTTTTGTATAAATTCTTTCAAAGAGGCTTAGTAAGTTGATAAAGTGCTAATCTTGTGCATTTCTAGTCGTTTTAGCGTTGAAATAGCCTTAATTTCCCTTAAAAAACGCATTAAAAAGCCCCAATAAGGCAGGTAATGGATTTGGCGACTTTTTCCCACCTTGGCGATTTTTTTGGCGACCTTGGCGAGAAAATCCTTATAAGGGATATACCAAATATGGAAGCTGTAAGTTGATTGGTTGACCACTTTCTAGAGTTTTCTCGAAAAATCTGGGTTCCATGTAACAGTATATAAGGAGCGCTTCTCGCCAAGGCAGTGAGTCAGTTCAGTTCAGTTTTCAGCCAGCTTCGCTAGTGCTTGAGCCTCGAGTCTTGAGCCTCTTTGGAAGAGACTTGCTTTATGTGTTATTGCTATACAGTTTGTACTGTGGATTGCTATTGACAGCTGTTGTTTAAGCTGTGTTTACTGTTTGAATTGAAGCTGATACTTTGTTTATAGACCTGTATTTTTCTGGAACTTTCTGTGAATAAATTACTGAATTTTTGTAAGTTTGGCCTTTCATTCTCGGACAACTCACGAACCCCCAAGTACGCAACAATTCAAAGTCAGCCCATACGCCGTAATGGTAAGAAAAACTTTGTTGCGTCCCTGTACACGAACTACAACTGGAATACACATCAAAAACTACACAACTGAATCCATGTGGCTCCTGAACATATGTACCAAATTGCAAGTCAATAGCGGAATTTTTGCGGCCGCTATCGAGCGAGGGACAGACAAACAGACAGACAACCACACAGACGGAATAAAAAATATTTTTGAGTCTCAACAGAGAGGCCTCCACTGGCGTTTCAGCAATTAAAATT
Source organism: Salticus scenicus (assembly GCA_963930645.1). Lineage (NCBI taxonomy): Eukaryota > Metazoa > Arthropoda > Arachnida > Araneae > Salticidae > Salticus > Salticus scenicus. The sequence continues at coordinate 114,240,222 of OZ005652.1, read as the reverse complement.
TTTAATTGATTTTTTAAATAATATTTATGTAATATTATTATATTATTGAATTTGTCCCTGATAATAACAAATGCACAAATATCAGTCAGTTAATTTTTGGGTAGACTTTCACAAAAATATTTGTATAATTTTATCAATTCGTTTTATTTTTATTATTTAAAAAAAATAAATGAATAATAAAAAAAAAAATGTGAGAGAGAGAGAATTAAATTTGGATTTAATGTATAGCTTTTTAATCAAAAAATTATGTGTATGATATAAAATCAAAACCAAACATTTTATAACATTTTATAATACTATTGATGAGTAGAAAATCTGTTAGGGATATTTTCTAAAACAGAAGTTATGATACCGAACTATAATTTCATTAATGAGCAATCTGCTATAAAATTTTACATTTAATAATACATTTTTATAGAATCAAGTTGCATAATACATTTGTAAAGTTAAAAAAAAAAGTAAAGAAAGAAAGAAAAGAAAAAAAATAGTTTTCTTTGTTAGATAACCTCAATAAAATTAGAACTGCATAACATTTCGCATTTCTTTAGGAAAAAAAAGTGCATAATGCGTTGACTTTAATCATACATTAGAGTAGTTTACAAAACCTTAACTAAGTTCCTATTTACCGTGAAATTATAAACATAGTTATATAATTTTAAAGCTATTGTAAATGTTCACATTTAATATATGAATTATTGCGAAATATACCGATTCCCTTATTGTTAAATATTTACAGATGAACTACTTTTAATTAATAACGTGTTTGCGACGTTGTATTAACTGTTAAAATTATGTTAGCGTAAGTAAAGGATAATAATCAAGCATCATGCATTTAAAATGTGACAGCAATCATATCGTTGTTTACAAAAGTTATTATAATTGCATCTCGGTAATATATAAATAATACGAGCCAGTTTAATAAATTCAGATATATGTTTCATGCAGGTTTTTAATAATTATGATATATTTCTCTTCTAAATAGCATTTTTTTATCTCTTTAATTTAAAAAAAAATGTTTTAGTTTATTCTTAAAATCATACACACACACACACATTTATTTATTTATTTATTCATTTATTATTATTATTATTATTGTCATTTTTTTTTTTTTTTTTTTTTTTTTTTTTTTTGTTTACGATCAAAATATTTTTTAGATTATGGATATTTTATCTACAGTATTATAACCTGCTATATATATACAACTGCAACAATTCTAAATTGCTCCGAGGTAAAGTTCGATTATTTTATTAACACTTTCCAACAAGGTTGAAAAGTGTTTATGACTTCGGTTTGTCTGTCTGTCTGTCTGTCTGTCCGTCTGCCTGTCTGTCTGTCCGTCTGTCTGTCTGTCTGTCTGTCTGTCTGTCCGCGCTCTAACTCCCGTAAATATTTATGGAATTTCTTGAAACTGATATATGTTATTCAGGTTCACTATCGGACGGTCCCTATTGAAAATGGAGTTTATACCTCTACTGGTTTGTGTACAGGGACACCCGAAAGTATTTCAAAGCATTGTGTTCTATGAGAGGTATTTCTACAAACTATATTTTCATACCTTTACTGTAGACTTACCTTAATGAAATTGAAATATGTTATTCCAGTTCACTATCGGACGTTCCCTATTGAAAATGGACTTTGTACCTCTACTGGTTTGTGTACAGGGACACCCGAAAGTATTTCAAAGCATTGTGTTCTATGAGAGGTATTTCTATAAATCACATTTTAATACCTTCACTGTAGACATATCTTAATGAAATTGAAATACGTTATTGAAGTTCACTATTGGATGTTTCCTGTATAAAATAGAGGGAATACCACCGTCGGGTTATACACAGGGACACTCAAATTTTTCCAAAGCATTGCGTACTATGAGAGATATTTCTATAAATCAAATTTTAATAACTTTAGTTTCCACGAAATTTTAGGGAATTGAAATATGTTATTTTTCTGCACAAAAGAATGCTTTACATATAATATAGCATGATAAGCATTATATTTACAGGGTGGCACAAAAATATCCAGATAAATTAAGACCTATTAATAAAAAATTGCTAGATGTGTACTTTCGTTTACGTTAAGCGTTTTTAACATTATCTAACATTTTTAACACTTTCCAACAAAGTTGAAAAGAATTTATGACTTCTTTTTGTCTGTTTGTCTGTTTGTCTGTCCGTCTATCTATCCGCGCTCTAACTCCCGTAAATATTTATGGAATTTCTTGAAACTGATATATGTTATTCAAGTTCACTATCGGACGGTCCCTTTTGAAAATGGAGTTTATACCTCTACTAGTTCGTGTACAGGGACACCCGAAAATATTTCAAAGCATTGTGTTCTATGAGAGGTATTTCTATAAACCATATTTTCATACCTTTACTGTAGACATATCTGAATTAAATTGAAATATGTTATTCAAGCTCACTATTGGATGTTTCCTGTATAAAATGGAGGAATTACCACCATCGGTTTATTTACAGGGATACTCAAAAGTATTCCAAAGCATTGCGTTCTATGAGAGATATTTCTATAAATCAAATTTTAATAACTTTACTTTCCACGAAGTTTTTGGAAATTGAAATATGTTATTTATATGCACAAAAGAATGCTTTGCACAGAATATAGCATGATTAGCATTAGATTTACAGGGTGGCACAAAAACATCCAGTTACATTAAGAGCTATTAATAAACAATTGCTAGAATTGTACTTTCGTTTTCATTAAGCGTTTTTAACACTTTCTAACATTTTTTAAGTGTGAATATGATTTCAGTTTTGTGTATCTGCCTGTCCGTCTGTCTGTCTGCCTGTCTGTCTGTCCGAGCTCTAACTCCCGTAAATATTTATGGAATTTCTTGAAACTGATATATGTTATTGAAGTTTACGATCGGATGTTCCCTATTGAAAACGGAGTTTGTACCTCTACTGGTTTGTGTACAGGTACACCCGAAATTATTTCAAAACATTATGTTCTATGAGAGGTATTTCGATAAACCGTATTTTCTTACTTTTACTGTAGACATATCTCAATTAAATTCAATATGTTATTCAGATTCCCTATTGGATATTTCCTGTATAAAATGGAGCAAATACCACTACTGATTTATGTACAGGGACACTTAAAAGTATTCCAAAGCATTGCGTTCTATGCGAGATATTTCTATAAATCAAATTTTAATAACTTTACTTTCCACGAAGTTTTAGGAAATTAAAATATGTTATTTATATGCACAAAAGAATGCTTTGCATAGAATATAGCATGGTTATCATTAGATTTACAGGGTGACACAAAAGTATTCAGTTATATTAAGAGCTATTAATAAAAAATTGATAGAATTGTACTTTCGTTTACTTTATGCGTTTTTGAAACTTTCTATCATTTTTTTAGTGTGAATATAATTTCAATCTCTGTATCTGTCTGACTGTTCTTCTGTCCGTCTGTCTGTTTTACTGCGCTCTAATTCCCGTAAATATTTATGGAATTTCTTTAAACCGATATATTTTATTCAAGTTGACTATCGGATGTTTCCTATTGAAAATGGAGTGAATACCTCTTCTGGTTTGTGTACAGGGACACCCAAAAATATTCGAAAGCATTGTGTTCTATGGGAGGAGTTTCTATAAACCATATTTTAATACCTTTAATATATAGAAACTTCAATGAAATTTTAATATATTATTCAATTCCCTATCGGATGTTTCCTATGTAAAATAGAGCCCATTTCTTACTGGTTTGTGTACAGGGGCACTTGAAATTATTCCAAAGCATTGTGTTGCATGAGAGTTATTTTTATAAACCAAATTTTGATAATTTTTTTCTCCGCAATTGAAATATATTATTGGTATGCACAAAAGAGTGCCTTCTCTGTAATATAGTATGGTTAGCATTAGATTTATAGGGCCACACAAAAATAATCAGTTACATTAAGAGCTGCTGTAAATAAAAATTTGCTGGAATTGCACTTTTGTTTACATGAGCGTTTTAAAACTTTCTTATAATTTTAGTGGGGATATGATTTCACTTTGTGCATCTGTCTTTCCGATTGTCTACCTTCTTATCTGTTTGTCTACGGCTCCTATCATCCGTGAATACCTTGAGAATTTTTAAAAAATTATACACTCAATAAGTTCCTTATGGAATGTTCTCTATTTAAAATGCCATTAATAGGTCCTGTACAACCAGCTTGTTTACAGGGACAACAACAACAACAATAAAAAACAAACAATGTATTACGTTTTAGGACAGAATTTTTTAAAAGTTATATTTAAAAATATTTCTACTCTAAAAATCATAGAAACATTGACATGCATTATTAATATTCTAAAATATTGTTTTTTATAGAACATGATATGATTAACTTTCAGATTTACAGGGCTACACTAAAATATTCAGAGAGATGAAAAGCTGTAATTATAATCTAACGGCTGCGTTTTCTTTTGCGTTAAGCCTTTTTAACACTTCCCAAAATGCCTAAGAGTAATTTTAAAATCAATTAGTCTATCTGCATGTGTTTCAGTCGTTCTGTCTGTTGTGTGATAAAGTAGGCAAAGAATATTAAAAGTTGTTCGATACAATTGCGTACAGTTGGAAAGTGTTACTAATCAATGCGTACTGCATGATTTTTCTTTCTTGTTTTATTTTTCTGAAGATATTTTCTACTTAATGAGCTACAATAACATATTTGAGAAAATTATTCTTCCAAGAATTGAATGAAAAAAAAAAAAAAAAAAAAAAAAAAAACGTGTACTAACACTGCTTCGATATATATATTTAAAATGTTGTCAGCTATGTATATATATATATATATATATATATACAGAGAGAGAGAGAGAGAGAAGGATATTTTTTAAATTTTATTAAAACGATAAATTTGCATAGTTAATGCACAGAAAAATGCACAAAATAGGGTGCTTGCTGCATTTAATTGCTGAAACATAATTAAAATGAAAAATTGTGAGATTTAATGTAATCATAAAACACAAAAGTGAAACCAAAAAGACAATAATACAGGATGGAAAAGTAAAATGTGTAAAGAGTGACTAGTAAAAAGAAACAAGCAAACAAAAATTACTTAGATTTCTACATCTTGCAAAGAGAAAAATAAAACAAATTACTGTAGCTCTGAATATAAATATTATTAAGATCCATATCCGAAAAAATTTAAAAACTACACAATGATACATAGAAATATGAAAAAAATACCAAACAATTGTAAAAAGTACTTACAAAAATGACTAGATTTCAGGAATGAAAAACATATTTTCCATTCTTCGGTTAAAAAAAAAAAAAAAAAAAAAAAAAAAAAACAGTTACCACTTTTGAAAATATTTTTTGGGGGGAAGAATGTATCAAATTGACAGCAGGATGGAATATGATTCAGAATTAATAATCATATTAAATGTAATTCTGTAAAACATCTATGGAATAACTTGAACTGTAAAAATGATTAATACTAGTGGATCTACAGATCAGGAGCCTCAACGTCCTATTTGCATCAGACATTTTTCAATATGTCATTTTTATTTATTCCTTATTATATAATAGTATATATTGATTCGATCGACTTATTGCCATAATAAGATACATTCATTCAACCCCCCGCAGTATATCTCTCTTTGTATACCTATTTGTATATCATATAAAGTGTTACGGAATTGTAAATAATTGCATTTATTTTTGTATAAATTTTTTCAGAGAGGCTTAGTAAGTCGATAAAATGCCAATTTTGTGCATTTCTAGTCGTTTTAGCGTTAAAATAGCCTAATTTTACTTTAAAAGCGCATTAAAAAGCACCATATAAGGGAAGAAATGGATTTGGCGCCAAATTTGGCGACTGTTTCCCTTCTTGGCGATTTTTTTGGCGACCTTGGCGAGAAAATCCTTATGGATATACCAAATATGGAAGCTCTAATCTCATTGGCTGATGAGATACTATAATTTTCCAGAACAGTCTGTGTACGATAGAATAGTATAAAAGGAGCATTTTTTTAGCCAAGGTGGTCAATCTCAGATCTGTGTCAGTTTCGTCAAATGCTTGCTTTGCTTTGAGCCTCTTTGAATGAGACTTGCTTTATGTGTTATTGATAAACATTTTGTAATGCTGTTTTGCTGTTAACGGCTGTTGTTTAAGCTATGTTTACTGTTTGAATTGAAGCTGATACTTGTTTATAGACCTGTATTTTTCTGGAACTTTCTGTGAATAAATCACTGAATTCTTGCAAGTTCCGCCTTTCATTCTCGGACAACTTACGAACCCCCAAGTACGAAACAATATGTATTCTTAATAAACGACGGTCTTGTATTATTTCCCTGAAATTCATAAATACCAAATTTCATAACTATCAAATTTCATACAAAAAAAAAAAAAAAAAACATAGCATATAGGAAATATTTTGCGTGACCTTTAAACTAATTATCAATTCTCTGCCCACAATTTTCAACAGGAAAACATGCTTTTAAAATTCTAATAAAATTTCATATTTTTTGATGGGGATGTAACCATGTTAAAATACACTTTTAAGAAATACCGACTATAGACCGTAATAGTACGGAATTCCTTTATGCATTCCGGAAAAGTAGCCACAGTCATTATAAACGCCAATAATAAGAATAAACCTAATTAATTATAACTCATTAAATTTTCAAACTAATTTGACATCATTTGGATGATTACAGTGCATACTCGGAATTATTTTGTGTGGTCCCATAAGTTATTTAGTCTATACATAACCTTTTTTAAGAGTAAACATGATTTTAAGCATCTTTATAATGTACGTTAACTTTATTATGTTCAATTCAACATAAACGCATTAAAGTGCGCGCTTAAATTAAAAATTTGTCCATAGGCTCTAATGTTACGAAATTGTTTCGTGTGTCTTTGTAAACGAACCATAAACATTGTATACACCAGTAAAAACTCTTCAGCTTATTTTGCGTTTAAAATTAATAATTGTTCCAAATATAACATCGTTTGGATAACTACGTGACATTGTCAGAACACTTTTGTAAGGTCCTGTGCATTAATTAGAAAGCTTAAGAGCACATATTTTCTTCAAACAACATAAGTTTAAGCATCTTACTCACGTACTCTAGTTTCATTTTCTTCATTGCAAAGTAATGATATTAAAATGCGTTTAAACGAAATTCACCCCATGCGCCATAATGTTAAGAATTTTGGCGTGTCCCTGTACACAGTTTATAAAAAATATAGCAATAAAAAATATACAGCTACTTATAGGCAAAGCTGGAACGTGTGCGCCAATTTGCAAGTGAATCGAAGGATTTTTGCGGCCGCTATTGCGGTACATACAAATTCTTCCCATAGGCCGTAAGGATAAGAAAAATTTTGGCGTGTCCCTGTACACGAACGACAAATGGAATACACACCTAACACAATACAGCTAATTCCGTTGGGCTCATGAATATGTGTACAAAATTGCAAATCAATAGCGTTATTTTTGGGGCCGCTATCGCGGTACATACAAATTCTTCCCATAGGCCGTAATGATAAAAAAAACTTTGGCGTGTCCCTGTACACGAACTACAAATGGAATGCACACCCAAAACTATACAGCTAATTTCGTGGGGATCATGAACATGTGTACAAAATTTCAAGTCAATAGCGTGATTTTTGCGGCCTCTATCGCACAACAGACAGACAGACGGACAGACAGACGGAACCCAAAATCCTTTTGTGTCTCAACAGAGGGCCTCCATTGACGGTTCGGCAAAAATTGGAAGTCGATAGCTTGATTTTTGCGGTGGCTATCGCGGTACATACAGATTCTTTCCATAGGCCGTAATGATATAAAATCTTTGGCGTGTCCCTGTACATGAACTACAAATGGAATACACACCTAAAACTATACAGCTGATTCCGTTGGGCTCATGAGCATGTGTACCAAATTACAAGTGAATAGCGTGATTATTGTAGCCGCTATCGCGGTACATACAATTCCTCCCATAGGCCGTCATGATAAGAAAAACTTTGGCGTGTCCCTGTACACGAACTACAAATGGAATACGTACCAAAAACTATACAGCTGATTTCGTGGGGCTCATGAACATGTGTACCAAATTTCAAGTCAATAGCGTGATTTTTGTGGCCGCTATCGCGGTACATACAAATTCCTCCCATAGGCCGTAATGATAAGAAAAACTTTGGCGTGTCCCTGTACACGAATTACAAATGGAATACACACCCAAAACTATACAGCTAATTCCGTGGGGCACATGAAGACGTGTACCAAATTGCAAGTCAATAGCGGGATTTTTGCGGCCGCTATCGCGATATATACAAATTCCTCCCATAGGCCGTAATGATAAGAAAAACTTTGGCGTGTCCCTGTATACGAACTACAAATGGAATACATACCGAAAACTATACAGCTGATTTCGTGGGGCTCATGAACATGTGTACCAAATTTCAAGTCAATAGCGCTATTTTTGCGGCCGCTATCGCGCGACAGACAGACACAGCCCAAAACCGTTTTGAGTCTCAATGTAGGGCCTCCACTGACGTTTCGGCAATTAAAACAAAGAAGAGAAAATTGAAATAACAGTTCCTATAATTATCGCAGTTTTTTTTTTTTTTTCTTTTTATGTGCTGAGGATTTTGACGTTAAATTTTAAAATAACTAATTTTATTTTATCTGAAAGGAGATTTGTTAAAAGAAAAATATTAATAAAAACTGGACGGCGTTTTATAAGTTTCAGAATGATATTTTTAATAATATTAATAAGAAATATTTTTCTACTATTGAATATAGAGCAAGTTAATAAAGAAAATCACAATTATTAAAAATAAGATCTCCAACCATTCTGTTTCATGAAAATGTAAAAATAACATGACAATATTAAAAAAAAAAAAAAAAAAAAAAAAATACCTATCGAAATTGAACTTGTAAATTTCTGTTGTGGTGTTAGGCTTAAAGTCAATTAACTTTAACAGTTCCTAGACTTAGAGAGCTTATCCTGCAAGAGAATATTTCTAAGGGGTCCTAGACCATATTTACACGAGTTAAAAAAAAAAAAAACACAGGATAAATTCCAAGCGGTAAAATCACCCAGTGTGACCTGATATGTTGAGAATTAAAAATGTCTGTCCTTTAGAAATAAAAAAAATTACCATACATTTAAGGGAACATTTCGCCTAAAATTGACCGTATCCTTATCCCGTTTTATTCTAGGGAAAAGTTTGTTTTCAAAATTACTCATTACCTAATATATTTTTCTTTTAAATTCTCCTTATATATTTACAAAATTAACAACTATTTGATAGACTCCTTAAAATATATATATATGTGATACATATTCCATTATGAGACTATAAAGTGGAAGAAATGCACTTAGTTTCTTTGCAGTTTAGAGCTTTAAAATGAAATATTAATTGCTTTAAAATGCAAAAAGGTAATTTTTGAATAAATGGGAATGCATTTAATTATTGTGAATATTTTAAATATGTGACAATGGAATTGAAAAAATAAAAAATGAGTAATTTTGAAAACAAATTTCTTCATAGAATAACTTGGGACAAGGCTACTATCAACATTAGGTGATGTATCGGTGTAAGTGTATATTTGTTGTTATAATTGTTTTATAATAACTCTTACATTTAAATATTATAAAGATATTTAGTAATTATGGTAGACCGTGGCCAGTTAACCCTAGAGGTATTGTGGCTCAGTCGCAAGAATCTGCCATGTACGAAACTGAAGAAAACAAGGTCAATTTGCGTCTTTACTGTTTTAAATAATTTGAACGCAGAAAACGGAGAGAACGATGATCTCAATATACCATGTAGTGGACAAATGAATCATATGTTACTACTGGAGAAACGATACTTTACATTTTTGTTCATACAAAATTATCTCAATAAAAGCACTTAATCCTATTTACATTTTCAACTTAATATCTTTTATTAATTCAATTATTTTTTCGTCTGATGCATAAATTTTCATGTTTATAAATTAATGGCCTCATTGAGGAATGTCGTATGAATGGTTTTCGTTGTGTTATATTGTGCTTTCGTTCACACGATATAAAAATTAAGATTTAATAAAGGTTTTGAAAGTAACTTTAACTTCAACACTATTAAAACATTAAACGAGTGACGTAGGCAAACATACCCTGCAATCGAGGCAGGTTTAACCAAATGACTTGGTGTTAGTTTGACCGGCTAAACTAAGTCGTCCAAATATCCCCACTTTGTGGGAACAGTCCCAACTTTTGTAATTTGTTTTCTTTTGTCCTGCTTAAACTTATTTTCCAAATAAAGCTTTTGTCCCATTTAATAACTTAAAATTGGTGATAGTGCACTTTTCATTATGTATTAATTTTTTCGTCATTTCTTAATTTTAAATTGGATACACCTGGCTCATTCGTCCCAAATTTTTCTTCTCGAAATTTTACTCATTTTAGTTTAAACTAATACGGTTTTATCATGGTGATGTCTTCCTTTAACGTAAAAATAAATTTAAGATGATGAACTGTAATAACAATAAAACAAAAGAAAGAAAGAAAGAAAGAAAAGAATGAAAGTTTTAAAAAAAAAGAAAGAAAGAAAAAAGAATTGAGAGACCAGTCTGCTCACTATTTTAAGATAATATTACACTAGCAGGCTACGCCCGCTACACTGGTCACTATTTTTAAATGAATCATTATAATTAATGAATTCTCAAAATTGCATTAATTTTTATCATGTGAAAAAAAAAAAAAAAAAAAAAAAAAAAAAACACTGATCGGGAAAAATGTCGCACCGGGTCCCCACTGCCTTCGGCAGCGTAGACCCGTGCCCGATGAGCACGCGCGAATGCATATATATGAGCGCCCTAATAATTTTACAAATTTGAAAATATCCGCAATCGATTTGTAAGTATCAAAAACCTCTATGCACCAGTTTTGAACGATCTATCTCTATTTTTATTTTTTTTCCCTCCGCTCCCTCCCCCCTTCCCGCCCCTCCCAATGATTTTAAAAATTCAAAAATATCCGCAATCGATTTGTAGGTATCGAAAACCTCGATGTACCAATTTTGAATGATCTAACTCTATTTTTTTTTGCCCCTCTGCCCCCCCCCCCCTTATCGGCCCTTCTAATAACTTTACACTTTCGAAAATATCCCCATTCGATTTACAGGCCTTTAAAACCTGTCTGTACCAATTTTGAATGGCCTAACTGTATTTCTATTTGTTTTTGCCCATACCCCCCCCTTACCGCCCCTCCTAATAATTTTACAAATTCGAAAATATCCGCAATCGATTTGTAAGTGTCGAAAACCTATATTTTCAAATTTTGAACGATCTAACTGTATTTTTATTTTTTTTGCACCCCTCTCCCCTCCCCCCTCTCCCCTTCTCGCCCCTCCTAATAACTTTACACTTTCGAAATTATCCCCATCCGACTTGCAGGCTTTCAAAACTCTATCTGTACCAATTTTGAACGGCCTAAATGTATTTCTATTTGTTTTTGCCCGTAGCCCCCTTCCTGCTGCCCCACCTGGGGGTTGAATTTCTAAAATTCCAGAAATTAGTTTTTAGATATTTGCATTATCTATATTTTAGTGCAAAAATTTAACGTATATCTGTTTTTTTGTTTGAGATATATATAGGATTATGTGAAATCACGTTTCGCCCCCTCCCCCCCCCCTTTGGGGACCGAATTTCAAAAATTCCAGAAAACGATTTTTAGACATTTGTATTAGCTATATTTTAAAGCAAAAATTTTACGGATATATGTTTTTTTTGTTCGAGATATGAAGGATTTTGTGAAATCACGTTTTGCCCCCCTCCCCCCCTTGTGGGGCGAATTTTGTAAAATCGCTTGCGGCGTTGCGTTTCTCGGGTCGTAAACATTAACCGTGCCGAATTTGGTCCCGCTCAGTGAAACGGCATAGGATTCTATAGCGGACAGACAGACAGACAGACACACAAACTCTGCTCTTATATATATATAGATTGCTGTAATATTTCTATAAAAAATTAAATATTTTCTAAACCACAAAAGAAAATACATTAAATATTAAAGTAATTACTATTAAATTTAATTGTAAAATAAATATGAATAATTAACACATTACTCTTAAATTTAATATATTTAATATTATTAAAATGTGTACACTTTGGGAAACTATTATAGTAATTAAAAATGCATGTTCTTTAATCAGTATAAAAAAATAAAGAAAAAAGTTTTCAAGGGAGAAAAAGTATTTATAATTTTCCGCATTTTTAACATTTTCTAAGGAGTATAAAAAGTCTTTACGTCGTCTTTTTATTTTTTTACACATTTATTTTTGAAGTCTTTTTAGTTTCCCTTTTTATAAAACACACTTTTCAGATATTTTTCTACAACATTTTTAATCCCCTTTTTCAAAATTCTTTTTTTCACCTATTTTTATTAATATTATTTTTTGTTTTATAAATTGGTAAACGTTTTTAAAATAGAAAAATAATGATGTAAAAGCGCATTTTTCATTAAGTATATTAAAGTTATTCTCTTAAATCTTTTTAACAAAGCTTAAGCATTTCTTTATTTGGAATATAAAACTGCCATTTTCTAGCAATAAAAACGTGAACATTATCTATTTTCCTTTCTTAACATCCTTTCTGATATGTTTATCCACGCTCATGTTTGTGAAAATTGCAGCACCAAGAAGGAAGTGGAATATCAGAATGATATTTATCGGGCACATATATTATAGTAAGAAGAACAATTGGTTAAAATTTCAGGAAATTTGGAACAATATGTACTGAAAAACAGTGCATAAAACAGCGACCTCTGTAAGCAATGACAGCACTTATCTGACTAGGCATTGACTCAAACAAAGATTGGATGACATGTACGGGTAAAGCTTCAACAAGATGCCGCAATTCATAGATCGTAGTCATTTGTAAGTGATGGGAGCCTATCGCTTTTCAACGATTAAACAGTCATTTTCATTGGTGCGAGATCAGGAGAACGCGCTGGCCAAAGCAGAGCTGCCAACCTAATCCGGCAAATTGTTAGTACCGCCCCTTTTTCTACACCACTTAATTTTTAAAGTATTTGTTTTCTTCATTCATCGTAAATTAATTTGAAGAGAATTACTCTAAAAATTAAGTGGTGTAGAAAAAGGGGCGGTGCTGACATTTTGCCGGATTTGGTTGGCAGCTCTGCCAAAGTATTAGTCGAACACATTCTGCATAAAGGATGGTTCAGACAATACGAACAACTTGATGCCGTACATTGTCCTGCTTAAGTATTGCGCTTAGGAGGTCTTGAATACAGGGCAAAGCGACGAGCCGTAACTCGTCAGAAATATAACGTTTGATATTCAGAGTGGCGGGAATGAAAACAAGAGGTGATTGAGACGTTTATCCAATGGTTTCGCATACCATGACTCCAGGTGGTGAGCCAGTATGCGGCTACCAATGTTTTGATTATTCTCAAAACTGTATCACTGATATAGGCGCCTTTATTGTGTGATCAACGACAAACATGGACGCAGGAATGGCGTAAAGTAGCCTTTCAGATAAATGACAATCCTGTTTACAGCATCAGGATTGGCTTATCCGTTTTGAACGGCATTGTAAATAATGCACATTGCCAGCTGGGATTCGAAATCGTCACACTGTCCATCACTTGCAGTGATGGTATGGGGTCCCATTGGATACACGTCTCGATTACTTCTTGTTCGTATTCCTGGCATTCTGGCCAGGTCATAGTGACCATTAAATTGTTGGTGAGTTAAAGCCCGCATATATGCTCTATATTCAAGGCAATATTTAAGCAGGATAATGCACGACCGCATGTTGTTTGTATTGTTCGGACCTTTTTATTTTATATTTAATGTTAAATTGTGACAAAACTTTGCAATTATAAAAAATATAAATAAATAAAAATAAAAACTCTTCTTTTCAATCTTATCCTATTTTGCTAAAATTTACGCCAGCTTAATGTGGTGTGCAATGTGTAGTGTTTTATGATTTTGCTACGTTTTGGGGTTCGACTCCCGGTTCAGGCATTATTTTCACTCAGTCGGAAAAATAAATTTCAATAATAAATATGATTTTCTTCCCAATCAGTTGATTGTGTGATTTTAATATATTGAAAATGTTAATAACTTTACTTTGCACAAATCTTAATGAAACTGAAATATGTTATTCGCCCAGCTTGCACATAACGTTGTTATAGCGTTAGAAATTTGTCTGAACAGTGAAGAATTAGTTATAACAACGTTAAAACAACTTTATGTGCTACTAGGTATCATGGGCACAAAAAAAAATGCTTTTTATAGAATATAGTATATTAGCATTATACTTACAGGGCCACGCAAAAATATTCAATTACATAAAACACTATCATTAAAAATTTGCTATCCATTCTATATTCATTTATTCTATTGTATATCTTCCTAATTACACGTTCGTTTATATTAAATGTTTTTAAACTTAATAAAAATTTTAGCACTTTACATTAAGGTTGAAAATTGTTAATGACTTCGGTTTGCCTGTCTTTCCGCAATCTAACTCCCATAAATAATGATGGAATTTCTTGAAACTAATATAAGTTATTCAAGGTCTCTATCGGATATTTCATGTTGTAAATGGAGTGAATACCTCTACTGTTTTGTGTACAGGTACACCCGAAAATATTGTTAAGCATTGTATTCTATGAGAGGTTTTTCTATTAACCCATATCTCATACGTTTACCAAACAAAAATCTTCATGAAATTGAAGTATGCTATTTAATTTCACTATCATATGTTTTAATAGAATGTGCAGTAAATATCAGCCAGGATTGTGTACAGGGACACCCGAAAGTATTCTAATGTATTGCGTTCTACGAAAAGTAATGCTATAAATGAAATTTTAGTAACATTACACAAATCTTAGTGTAGATGAAATATTTTATTCATATGCACTAAAGAATATTTTCTACAGAATGTATTATGATTAACATTAAGGTTTACAGGACGACGCAGAGATATTCAGTTACATTAAGGATTGTTATTGAAAATTCGTTGGAATTGCATTTTCTTTTACATTAAGCGTTTTAACAATTTCTAGCAATTGTTAAGTGTGAATATGATTTGAATTTGTACATCTACCTTTCCATATGCCGTTTGTCTCCCTGCCTCCAGCGTCCGTAAATATTTTCAAAAAAAAAAAAAAAAAACTATGTATACATGATATATGTTATTCAAATTCACTATGGAATGGTCTTATTTGAAATAGAAAATTCCTGTAGATTTGGTGTGTATACAAGGATACCCAAAATACTGCCAACGAATTGCGTATTAGGACAGAAATTTGCGTATTTTGCAGAAAAAAAATCACATTTAAATAACTTTTTATTGCAAATATCATAAGGAAACTAACATTTATTTTTTGTATGCTAAAGTGATTTTTTGTATAGTATATGATATAGTTATTTTTCAGATTTATTGAGCTACACTAAAACATCCAGATACACTAAAGTTTGAAATTATAATCTAAGGGCTGCATTTTCCTTTGCCTCATTTATTTTTAACACTTTCCAAGAACGTTTTAGAGTGATTATGAATTTAATTAGTCTATCTCTATTCCTTTCAGTACTTCTGTCGGGACGTTATAAAGTTGGCAAAGAAACATTGAAAGTTTTACGATACAACAAGTACGTGTAGTTGTAAAGTGTTAATAATCAATGCGTACCTCAGAATTTTTCGTTCTTTTTAATATCTGAATCAATTTTTAAGTGAAAAGAAATTCTCTTTCATTTTTTCCCCCATTTTGTGATAGATATATTATCGTTTTTTGTTTCTAGCACATACCTTATCTATGCTTTATTAACGGATGAGGAATGGTTAATTAACTAAACATTAAAATTTGAAACAGTGAAGCACTTATTTGATGTAATCCAGAAAATGTCATCCACAATTTTAAGTTTAATAGAAATGAAATTAATATTATTTATTTTTAAATAACTTCCTGGACTATAAAGTTAATGTCATTCAAATTTTCTACATCTTTCACTGAAAGATAATTAGTTTAGTTTTTTTTTTTTTTTTTTTTTTTTTTTAAATTAATCGATTTTTAGTCTAAATATTTATTAAAACTGTCTTTAAACAAGTAAGCTTTTCATTAACTTAAAAATATTTTTCCAATAAGGAATAGAAAAAAATTAAAAATTATTATTAATATATTTCTTTCAACAGATATTACTTACAAATGAATATATTGATTAAAAATTATTGAAAGAAGTACACTTTGAATTTTATTTTTATTTCAATTATGAAAAGGATTTCTTTTTTTCTTTTATTTCTATTTTATCGAATTATCTTTAAATACATGATTATAAAAAATAAAAGTAAATCTCATTCTCCCTCTTTTTTTTTTAAGCAAAAAGCAAAAATTTTTTTTATTCCTCGGGAAAAGAATTTCTTAAATTCGACGTTATCGAAGAATGGATTGAAAAATCAATTCATGTATGTTATTTTAGCATATTTTTTTAATTACAAAATCTATAAATTTACTAAATTGTAAGTGGAAGTTGTCATTTTGATAAATTATGCAGATTATTCACGTAATAAAATTATTCAGAAACATGACAGATTTAAAATTTTAAACACTCTTTTCATTTCATTAGCTCGACAGAATCACTTAATCGATTTCATCTCTCTGCAGGATTTTTATCGAAATTGTTAAAAACAGTGATAAAGTTATCTTTAAAGAAATAATGATCAATATACATTACCTTATACTCATCTAAAACTAATATCAGTATTAAATATCTATTTTCTTATGTAACTACATGAATCAATGATATGTTGTTTTAGTTAAAACCAAACTTGAGTATAAAAGTTCCAAATTTTCAATTTTCGTCGTTATACAAGTTTTTGGATATCATCTTCTTTTACATCTTCTTTATATGATAATATGCCCTAAAAATATTAAATTTTGAAAATATTGAAGGACATTTTTTACAGCATGAATATGTGGGATGGGATAGCTATCTGAAATAGTTATTGAGTTCAACCGTCCGTAATCTTCACCTGTTATGTATGTAACATTTGATTTTGGAATATGCAACGTATGGGTGAGGAACAAAGAAACTTTTTGACGGTCGACAAATTATCTGTTCTATTAAAACTTTGAATCTTTTTTTTTACAACTTCTAATAATTTCTGAGGCAATCGTGTACGTCTAGAAGAAAAAGCGGAGCTCCTTAAGTTTCGGTATAATATTTAGTATTATGCACTACAGGACCTTAAATATTTGGTACCGGGCTCATTAAATTTGGAATGACTCTGAACGTTTATCACAATTGATTTTACACAGGGAGATTGAATACCACTCAATGGTTTGTTTGTGAGGTAGTATTTGAATCAACTGAAGTTTTTTTTTTTTTTTTCCCCATGTCTATTCCAATTCTCTAATTTTTCAAAAAATCGCGCCAATAATAGATGTATTTACTCGTCCTATCACAAAGGACCACCAGGACCTCGACACAATCCTAAATCACATTTTAACGCTTTACGAAGGTGGTCTAGAGTCATTTGCCGCATATAAAAAATCCTCAAAAGCAATATATTTACATTTTAAGTGTTCTGGAATACAGAAAACCTAATTTCTAGAATCAAATAAAAAATTACAGTTCGTGGCTTTATCATAAACAAAAATTCTACATTTTTAAAAATTATTATTAACTGAACTACTATAACTGAACCAAACTTTAAACAAGATGGAACCGCCAAAACCAGTTTTTTTGCCTCTTTCGAATTAAACTGACATGATTTCCGTCACCTTTCAGCATTCTCCTCTGATTTTGCATTCTAAAAATACATAAATTCGTATCACCACTAAAGCACACTTCACGACTTGTTTCTAGATGACGCTTTGTTAGTTTTAGCTGACATTTTTACACACCTTTACAAGAATATAACCTGGTTATATCTTCATATGAACCCCCCCCCCCCCACACACACACACCAAATCGTTACTGAAGCAGGGAGGTGATCTCTTTCAACTCTGCAGCTTCTTTAGAACTGTGATCTAACACCCTGTTATTTTGCTCGTTGAATTTATCCTCTACAGCAAAACATTTTTTCATCCAAAAGAAAACAAATATGCCGATGTTTTTCGCTCTGATCTCATGAATATCTTAAAGAGCGGCCGTAAGTAGCTTACCCTTCTACAACAGCACAAAGTACCAAGCTTTGTTTCACAATGCGGGACATTGTCCTGGTAGGGATATTTATCTCACTAGACATGATTTTTTGCCTCCGCGGCTGATTTAACCCGTTAGTAGTCGCATATCGGTCTTTTTGCCGCCCATCGCTTATAAATTCCTCCTGCAAATCACCCCTTAAAAATAAAGTGGGGAAACTCTGTGTGCCTGACGTTGGGTGGATGGCCTCTAACATAGTATGTTTTCAAGTAATTCCTGCTATTTTTTCAGCTGGTAAAAAAATCATTTTATTTCTCAAATCTGTCTATTTGACCGCGACGCAACCACTAACGTTGACTCATTTCTTTCCCCATTTCCGGTTTTTCAGACAGGTTAGAGTTTTGCGGGAAAAACTTCGCGTGAATTAAAGAAGGCACTTTATCTTTATCTACTGGCTTTCTTTCGACTTTCCCCCAACACTAAACAGCGGCGGCAAAAAGACCGACACGCGACTATTAGCGTTACAAAAAATGACGCGACTACTCTCAGGTTAAACGAATCTTTTCCTTTACGGCTTTAAGAGCTGCTAGCGTTCTGCTCATACGAGGACGCTCATTTCGTTACCTGTCGTCAGTACAGGATGTCTCAATGTATCTCTTAATAGCTCGGTGGATGAAATTCGTTAAAATGTTCAGCGGTTTTAGCAAATTGAAAATCCTCTTCGGTTCATTGCAACGATTGTGTAGGTAATAACTGCGAATTTATTTCCTTTATTTACCCTCTCCATTATAATTATACCTATATATAACAAATATTGTATATTTTCTTAGTGTTCGGACACTATGAATACATTTACAAAACATAGCGGAGTCATTCACAGAAATAAAAAAAAGAAAAAGAAAATGGTTGTTTTATTTTAGTGGACAGGCCTTATGTCAGAACTATGTACGTGTTAAACTGTTAACACTTTTTTCTAACTGTTATCCATTACATGTGTGTGGTATGAAAAAAAAAATCGTGTAAAGTAAATTTCTTTCTGTATTATTTTCAGTTACTTCATACTATAAAATGTTGCTTTTAAAATTAGGGTAAGTTATGTGACTAGAATTTTTTCTGTTATTTAATTTGTGAACACTGTTAAATTATGTACGTAAAGATTTTTGTTAAATGTTATTCGTAAAAGTGTAAAATGCTGCAGCTATGATATGCCATTAAGTAATTTCTCATTCGATTATGAGGTATTAGGTGAAAACGATTGTTAATGGGATGATATAAAAAAATACAGATTCTTATATTTAATGTTTAACAAGACCTAACGAAAGTACTTCTTCCATAGAGTAATTATATATATATATATATATATATATATATATATTTAATTTTTTTTTTTTAGACCAGAGGAAAAAATTTTCGGAAAAATAATTAAATAGATAAATAACAGTCGTTATGAAATGTGTAGGTATAAAAAGAATTTTTCTCAATAAAACTAATTCAATTTCCATAAAAAAATAATATTCGTTCAATCTAACATATATATATTATTTATTTATTTATTTTTTTTTTTCAGACCTGAGGAAAACGTTTTCGGAAAAATACGTAAATAGATACATAAAAGTCGTTATAAAATGTGTAGGTATAAAAAAAAGAATTTTTCTCAATAAAACTAATTCAATTTAAATAAAAATAATAGTCGTTCAATCTAACACACACACACACACACACACACACACACACACACACATATATATATATATATATATATATATGAAATAATATTTAAATCAGCAATTTAAAATTAGTTAATAACCATTTAAATTTGTTTTCGAAATTATTTTTCAATTATTTTTTATTATGTATAAATTTATAATAATTTAATAAATGACATTTTTTGGTATATTATTATTTTATTATCTTAAACAATTCCTGTACCAAGAGTGAAATAATTTCGTTAATTGTATATTTTTTACAAATAACTTTTTTGAAAAAAAATAAGAGCTTGTGCTTCATATTTCTGAAAAATTCCGTTAATTACACGCACGGGAATACATTTGATAGAATTCTATTCTTTAGCATCTCTTAATTATTTTAACTTTTGTCATACCTCTAATTTCAAATGCATGTGCGAAATAATTCACAGGAATAAAATCGGCTTAACTAAATTAACTTTGTTAAGCTTAATGTATCGGAAAGAAGATTATTTCACAAAATAAATTGCATTTTTTATACATTGAAAGGTCTCCATGCAAGCACTTCTAAAATAAAATTTAAAGAAACAATTTTATTTTTGTATTTCACAACTTATGTTTACAAAAAATATATATACTTGTGTACATATGTTAACAGGATACACAATCAAGTTATTTGGAATTATATATATATATATATAATAGTAATTAGAAATATTTGAAAATATATTCGTTATTGTAAGGGAATATTTCCTATTATGGGCATTCTCTGGTTATGGCACCCGAGCATATTTTTTAACAGAAAAAAAATGATGCATAGTACTGTCAAACTTGTATTGTGACAGTAGGCAGAGTTTGTGCTAAAATCTAATTGAATAGGTTCATTACTTAGTAAGCGCAAGCATCGAAATAAAAAGTCTGATAAAATAGCAACACAAAATTAATTTGTGAATATTTTAGAATGCAAGAAATCGAAGTGAATTAATTCAAAAAATGTACGTGTAATGCGTATTCATGCAGTATATTCATTATATTTTGATGCATTATGGAATTCAGCCAATATGTAGACAAAATTTTTTTTTTCTGTCATCTTAAAAATGGCTGTCATTCCTCGTTCTTGGCACTTTCACGTAACGTGTTGTGGAAACACTTGTATTTTTCATTCAAATCGTGTTTTTGACTTACAAATTGTGAAACGTGGTTGTTTATGTAAACATATCAAATTTTGTTAGTGTTTTTGTGTTTTTTTAAGCATTATTAGCCAGGTCAACTCCTAAATACCAACCGATCTAATAGAAATAAATTTTAATGATCTGGTTAAAAACATTCAGGATTGCTTAATATTAAGAAATCCGTAAAATCGGATACCCGAGAATATGGACTTTCTCGCAGCAACTGTACCTGTCAAACTGCAGGTCAAGAGCGATAAAAATTGGAACATCCACAATCAGATGATGATTTCGACTTCTGCATCATATGTTTGGAGCACCAGGTACCATGCCTAACAAGAGCGAACCCAATCATGTACAACGAGTGTGATCGGCTGGTGCATTTGAAGTGCTCCGATATGCATGCAAAATATTTTACTCGAGAGCATTGCACTTCTGATTTGGAGATGAAGAAAATAATGAATAAAATTGGGAAAATGCTGTTTTATGTTGTTATTTTGACCACTGATTCCCTAGAAAATGAATGAATTTTGTTATTTTATATATTTATGGTGTTTTTTCTTATTATATTCCCATTTTTAGTATATTTTTAATGTGTGCTCAGAACCGGGTACACATTTTCTTTTTTTTTTTATTATATATATATATATATATATATATATATATATATATATATACCGGGTGATCCAAAAGTCAGGACGAAATTTAAAAATGAATTATTCGAAAAAGAATCAAGATACAAAGATACGGTTTGCACCAAACGGATGGAAAAAAAACCGGATTTTGTGTGGCAATGAAAAAAAAAATAGTGCTGTTGGCGACCAACAGATGGCGCTATAGAGTTTTATTTCACTAAAGGATGATTTACAAATGAAAAAAATGTTGACAACTTACAAGTCAGCTTAATTACAGTTAATTAGTACTACTACAGTAACTGTTCAATGTGCTGTCCATCATTCAGAAGTACAGCTGTGAAACGATTCAGCACACTGTTTACAGGATTTAGTAGCATTTCTTGCGTTATGGCCGACACATTTTGGCGGATGGTATCTTTCAGTGCTGCTAGTGATTCCTGATGGTCGCAGTACGCTTTTGATTGCAAGAATCCCCACAGCCAAAAGTCACAGGGTGTCACATCGGGAGGTCTTGGATGCCATGCCTGATTAAAGTAGCGGTTGAGAATGCGATATTTCGATGCATATAGGCTTCGACTACCCTTACCTGCTGCAGTTGCTCGTTTTTATATCGTTTGTTGCTTTTCATAATCGTACATAAAAAATCCGACAACGCCATCTGTTGATCGCCAAAAGAACTATTTTTTTTCGCTGCCACTCAAAACCCGGCTTCTTTCCCATACGTTTGGTGTAAACCGTATCTTTGTATCTTGATTCGTTTCCGAACTATTCCTTTTTAAATTTCGTCCTGACTTTTGGATCACCCGGTATGTATATATATATATATATATATATAATTTTTATTTTTATTTTTTATTTTATATATTTATTTATTTATTTATTTGGCACTTTATAAAATTGGTGATAAAATTTTTCTGGTTGATGAAGTCAATACAGTTATATTATCAAGCGTTTGCTAAGGATTCTTGCTTTCCATTGGTATTCATAATTATGATCTATCAATAGTTATAAACAAAAATGAAAATTGTGCAATAACCGGAGACATTCCCCTACAAGAAATGCACAATAAATTTTCTTAAATGCTCATAAAATTTATTGCAAATTTACAAATGCCCTTATAAATTACTTCATTAAATCTACAGTTAGCAACAAAATTATTGAAGCGCCAACAATAATTTTTATGCCTGCTTCATGCATCTAATGCTGTTTTGTTATGTAAATATTTGTCGAGTGATTATCTTAGTCTTTATGCTAATTATAAACGTAAGTTGATGATCAAAATTAGCAATTAATCTAGAGAAAAAAAAATGGATGTGGAAGTGGATTTGTTCTTCAATGATTTTACTGCTGACTGCATAATCACAGAACTGTTGTTAAAAAAAATTATAGAAAATGTAAATATATTCCTTCGTTGCTCTTCATTAAATAAATTTTATACATATATTCTTGTTTTATTACTTATTTTGGAAAATTTAATAAACACAAATAGAAATCTTCTGTTTAAATATATAAGAGACAGTCATGTACTAAATTCAGTAACCGAGTTAAATGTTTCATAATATTGTTAAATTTAGCATTCTAGTATTAATATATTTCTTTAAACTAGAGGTCCGATATTACTCTAGAGGAACGTTACTTTACCCAAAGATCATGGATTTTTAATAATAATAATAATAATAAAATGTATACAGTCTAGAAATTTAAAAGTAAATATTTGATAATGATACAGATCGAACCTATGTACATTACTATTATATACGTACAATTTTATTACATACATATTATTTTTAAAAGAAACATTTATGTTAGTGATGCTTTAAAATATCATTGGAAATAATTTCCTGAAGTATATTATATAAATTAATTGCATCAATTAAAGTTGTTTAATGCGAAAAAAATTTCTTTTTTAACAAAACATATGTTACATTTACATAAAAGTGAAATCATTTTCAACATACTTTTCAGTTAATGTAATTTTTTTTAGGAAATACGTTAATGTATGAAAATCTGAAATTTTTATCTTGTGTATACAAGAAATTACTGACTAAATTAGTATACATTATTTTAAATTATTTTCATCATGATAATGTTAAATTGAAAAGTGAGTATAGCATTGAATATTATTTCCATAATGATTTAAATTATGTATAATTTTTTTTCTATAAATGTAACGTACTATTCAATGTAAAATATCTTTATTGCAGTACGCTTTAACGAGTTATCTCAAAAAAATAACAAATAGTTTTAAAGATTTAAAAAATATAAAATAAAATAAAATAAAATAAAATAAAAATAGTACAATCTTATTAAAATGAAATTTTTCTATTCTTGTATTAATAGATTTATTAGACGCTTTATAGAAATTTGTCATAATCTCTTTATTATTAGAAAACAAGATTAACTATTGGAGTTTATTAAGCTTTAATGCAATAAACGAATTATGCAATATAGTATCATCTTTAAAAATAGTTCTTTTATTAAATAAATGATTTATAAAGAAACAACAAATAAAAGAAATAAACACGTCTAAATTTATACATAAAAAATTTACGAATTCTCTATATTTAAACTATATTAAATTCATAATAATAATAATAATATAAAAGAAAATAATAATAAATGTATTTTTTTAACTAGTTCATATTTCGCATTATATTTCACTACTGCATTCAAAAAGTTTTTATTTATACATGCAAACATTGTCAAATCGTCTGATTTCATAATATTTGTAAATTATTTTAAATTAATAAAAAAGGAGAAAAAATACCAGATTATAAAACTTGTTAACAAGCTTAACCTTTTTACAAATATTATAATTTCAGTTAATTTTAGTCAAGTATTTCAGCTGCATTCAAATTTATATCGACTCTTTAACACATTAAGAGCTACAGTAAAATAGTGCCATGTTTCAATACTTTAAAATGACATTTTGTAACCAACGGGTTATTAATTTATTGATTTAAAAGTCAAAAAATGTTCTCTGGATTATCTTTAGAAGGAAAGTAGTTTCACTTTCTTGGATTATACGTGTAAATGACAGCTCATTTATGCTTAAAATTTTGTATCGATCTGCACATTTTAAAAATTGTGTCCTTTCATAGCATTTACGTCATATATTAACTGTTCTACACAATCCTATTACTTGATTATCGAATGTATTTTTTTTTTTTTAACAAACTTGTGTTAAAAGTAAATTTTGATCCCTTAAGTATCAAAACCTTTTGATTTTATTTTTATTTTTATTTTTCGTATTTTGAGATTAATATTTAAAAAGACTTAGCTTATTTATTACTCAAGAAAGTTTTTCTTTTTTTATTATTTTGCAAGTTTCATATATATATATATATATATATTCCTTTTAGAAAGCAACTTATCATACAATATAGCATATTACAAGTTTCTACACTTTAAAATGTTGTGGCGTTTGCGTTTCTGCAAACGCCATCTTAACTTAAATACTTAGATTACTAAGAAAACCAGAGACTTGAATTGAACAAACAATAAAAGTTTATTGCAACAGATTAATGGGAGGGCGGCCTGGAAAATAGATCTTAGCTCAGTCAGCGTATTACTAAATCAAAAATATATAAATCAACAATTTAATTATCTTAAATATCTCACCACAGCAGATAGTCGACGGTGTAGAGACGGTCGCACTCGTAGTCCAATACTACGGCTTCACTATGGGACAGAGGATTCCCTTCTGACCCAAATTGAACTTTCCGAAGACTAGTAGACACTCACCAACAATCAACACTACTTAACTTCACGCCACTAAATCTCCACTTTTCAATATCTATGAAACTAAGATTCATCACAACCAATATAATATCCTCCAACATCCACTATACGATCCTCCAACATCCACTATACGATCCTCCAACATCCACACTATCTACTAAAACCATCTCTATTTTTATACTTCTTCCTACACCCTCCTTTCACTACATTTCAATCCGTACTTTTAAAAAATCACTTCTAATTTAACTAATATTCAAAATCTAAGTCTTTTAATGCAGCACCATGCCGACACATAACTAGCTCGACCTCAACCTTCACCGAGCTACTGGCGACAGAGTGATTTTAACTGTCCCCACTTCCTACTTCGCTGGATCCAGCTTAATTAAAACAACTGTGGTGACGTTCTGACGTCTCAACCTCACAATGTTATTGCGTAACATATGGGATAGTAATGTGTTGGGGTCCGAAAAGAGTTTTCCCAGTTATCTTTAAATGGAAATTAATTTTATTTTCATGGATTATACGTGTAAATGACAGCTCATTTATTTATCATAAAGTACATCGATTTTCACGTTTTTGAAATTATGTTACTTAACAGCATTCACATCATGTATTAACTGTTGTTCTGTTACTTGATTATAGAGTATCTCTCTCTCTCTCTCTCTCTCTCTCTATATATATATATATATATATATATATATATAGTATATATAATTATTTTTATTAAAAATAAATTTTGATTCAGTAATTGATGAATCTTGTTGTTTAAATTAAAAAAAAAAAATATAAGTATAAATCTATATTTAATGTGGTTAAAATTTAGAAATAGCTAACATATTTATTCCGCAAGATTTATTTGTTTATTTATTTTTATTATTATATAAGGTGTGCCTAAATGAAAAGTAGACCTTAGTTGTAGCGGCGTTATATCAAATCTCAGTGAGTTAATGTGTTGGCTGATATATGACATGGTGGTATTGCTACAAGCACACGCGCAGTTATCGGCTTCGCATCAATATCCTCATTGGTGGAGAGTCATTTCCGCAGTTCGTTGCATGATGGATTCCTCCAGATCATCACAACAAGTGTGTCCACATGGAAAGGAGACTAAAGTTATATGTGAAGAAATTTTAATAACAATATTATAATTACAGTTCATGTCGTATAGTACAACTATAAATAATTGTCATTGACACACTGAACCCAGCGCGTAGAAAGAGAATGGATGGCTCCACAGATGGGTGCACAAACTTTGCCATAACCAAGCGTTTTGTGGGTTATGTAATGCGCAGCTCCTTTGTTTATCGACAATTCAACAGCAATGTCACGTGTGGTGATCCGGCGATTCTGCCGTATGAGCTCATCCCCAGCCGGTCTTTGTGTGCTGATCTGGAGGAATCCATCATGCAACGAACTGCGGAAATGACTCTCCAGCAATGAGGATATTCATGCGAATCCGTTAACTGCCCATGTGCATGTAGCAATACCACCATGCCATATATCGTCCAACACATTAACTCACTGGGATTTGATATAACGTTGCTACAGCTAAAGTATCTTTTTATTTGGACACACCTTATATTTCAAGTATATATTTTTTTAATATATTCGACAGCAGCATTTTATACAATAATACAATTTTTAAAAATGCATATTTTCATCTAAATTGGTTACTTTAATGTTAATATTATACAAAGAAATAATCACTAATATATCTCCCTATCTATCTGTATAATGCACGTGAGTTTTCATTAGGCATAAATCTAAAAATCCCCATCTATCTGTAAACATTTAAATTAAAATTAAAAGAAAAAATTAGCGTTCAATTGGCAGAGTTCTAATGAGAAGTCCAGAATTTGCGAAATTTCCCTTCGATAATCGACTGCCTCCCCCCCCCCCCCAACTTAAAAATCAAAAATTTCAAAATCGCGGAAAAGGTGTATGTATCATTTTACTTATTTATTTTTATTTATTTATTTACTGTTCTCACGTATAGTGCCCCCATGTGCAATTTTTTCACAGTGAACTAATTTGGTGCTGAGTTATGCTTACAAAAGTATTTTTCTTCCAGACGTACAGCGAGGAATATGGGGGGGGGGGAATTTCGCAAAAGTTGACAGATACAATATCATGTTGGGTACAGATCTAAATTCTTGACAGTTGTCGTTGTATTCCATGGAGTCGCTCTAAATAGATACCCGGGCAAAAGTAGTATGACACACATGCAGGCACAACCATTCCCCCACCACACACACACAAAAATAAATAAATAAATAAATAAAAATCCTTAAATCATTTTTGTCTTTCATGATGCGTGAAACGTGAAAACATCGCAAAATTTTATTATTCTTAGAAATTTACGGACAAAAGTATGACTTTTTTTAACTCAAATAACTATTACATTGACTTGGGAGAGTCATTCAGTAATGTATGTCATTGGAACGAAAATTGTTTTCCATTATTGGACAAAATGTTTATGAAACGCTAGTACAGTAAAGTATACTGTATTGTTCTAACGTATTCTCTCTCTTTCTCCCGTAATATTAATGGAATCGAGAGTAAAACTGGTCAAGAAAAAAAAAAAAAAAAAGAGATTAAGGGGAAAAAAAAAAAAACCACGTACGCATTTTTAATTGGTATTTAAATTATCTTAATGATACCAATACATAATCCTCATTAATCTGCAAAAGCCGCAACAGTGAAAGATTAATGAAGTTTTGTAGCTATTTATAATAATTTCCTTAAAAATTTTAACTTATAAAACATATAAAACAAAACATAGTGTTCGTGAAAATGAAAACATGTCTTTTATGTGTAATTAGATTGAATATGTACTGTATAACAAAAAAATATGAATCGATTTAAATTTAGTATTAATAATATTCTAAATATAAAGAAATGTGGATATAATTTTATATATTTAAATTAAGCACTTTACTAATTCCTTTTTCCGAAATTTAAATTATGTATTTCGTAGAGTACACATTTTTGACATAATACTAAATAGTAATAGTAAAAGAAACCTGACAAAATATAATTTTTTCTTCTCATAAGGAAAAATATCTAAAATATAAGGCACGTTTTTCTTTTCCTTTTTTGGCATTCTTGACATTGACTTTATGACATCTCCTGGTAAAATTCGGTGCCTTTAGATGCAAAGAATTGTTGCACAGCTTGTTCAAAATCAGAACTTTGTTTTTGTTTTCTTGTTGTTTGTTTGTTTTTAGAAGTGCTTTTGTCATCTAACGCTACTCCCTGCATTCTGATAGTATTCTTTTCATTCGTGGATGGGGTGAAGCGCATAAATCAATCTTTATTCAACATATTCTACTTTCATTCATCTACTTTCATTCACGGAAAACGCAACATCAGCGGACAGCCATGTAACGACTCATGAATTTTCAGACGTGTTCAGTATACGTCTGTGATTTTGATTTGTACTTGGTTAACCTCGAGCACATCGGTCTGCGGAGTGTTTTCTTTAAACTGATTGCATGCGATCACAAATGTCTCAATGTCGATGGTGACTACGTTGGAAAACAACAAAAGTATATAGTTTACAATGTGATTTTTTTTTCTTTTTTGGGGGGGAGGGAATATATTTTCCTTGTGAAAAGAATATATATATATATATATATATATATATATATGTATATATATATATATATATATATATATATATATATATATATATATATATATATATATATATATATATATATATATATATATATATATATATATATATATATATATATATATATATATATATATATATGTATATATATATATATATATATACATATATATATATACATATATATATATATACATATATATATATATATATATATATATATATATATATATATATATATATATATATATATATATATATATATATATATATGTATGTATGTATGTATAATAACCCCATTTAAAAAGCTTAAACAGAAGTTTTAATAATTTTTTGCTCAAAGAACACAAAAATAATTTTATTATGAAATTGTTGAGATATATATATACTCCTTCTCAAATTTATAAGGACACTTTATGTTTTGAAATAACTAATGTAAAAATAATTGTGAAGAAGATTATACTAAGTACACTTAATATATCTATTATTTAAAAACCAAAACTGCTATAAATTATTTCTTAATCTGAAACAAAATTAATAAAAAATAATGCAAACTAATTTTTTCTCCGCGTTTTTAGATGTTCATAATTATAGGGACAATCAAGATTTTTTTCTTTTCTTTAACTTACTAGCGGATAAATTACAGTTGACATGCGAATTTGTTAACTACTGCGCTAGATTAATTCATATATAGGCCTTCAATTTTTCTTTGACGGACATTACTAATAATTCCTCGAAAAAAAGAACGTTCATGTAGTGAAGTATGACAAATGTGTTTTTTAAGTGAAAGGATAATTTCAATCCGCCGAATTTCTAATGAATTTTGAAGATCTAGAATTGCTGAAGGAAATGTGATCAAACGTTGAACTGCTGGTTCGATAGGAGAGAGATCTGATGCAAAATCAGAGTTGTTTTACAGAGATCAAAGACTCAAAATTCCTCTTACTGTTCTACTCATAATGACTGCTGTTGAATTTGCTCGTAATTTTTAACGAAAGGTAGGGACCACATTTATGCATGTTTAAAATAATTAATAATATGTTAAAATGAATAAAAAACTTGTAATAATCAACAAGCATTTTAAGGGGGAAAGAACGTCTGTGTTAAATGTGAATAAAGATAATGTTGCACTTTCAGATGAAAAACATTTTATTATTTATTAACCAAATGGTTTTAACAGTTACTGGCACGATCTGAAGAAAGCAAAAGACAGAGCAGATTTTTTAAAGGCAGATATGAATCGGGCATTTTAAAGGTGGATCTACGGTGCTCTGAGGAGCTGTTTCTACTGAAGGCAGAATGAATTTTTTTCTATTATTATGAACATCAAAAGTATATCCGCAAATTTTAAATGTGAATTCTCAAATTTTTGTTAGAATTTGGTGGGTAATAATATTTTTTTTTCAACAAGACTTACATTTTCGCTCTACTTCTAGAGCAACAGGAAATAGTTTGAAGGAAGGAATTTCTGCATTTTTGCATTTTCCTTGGCCTAAAAGTTGAAAAAAACCTTAACTTGCCATATTAGAAAAGTGCATGCAAGTGGAAAGCAATTTTAAATATGTACGAGAGAGAATGTCTGACTGTTTAAAGAATAACTGCAAAAGAATTACTACAATTCGAACTGTCCTTATAATTGTGAACACCTGAAAAATCATCTTTTTGACCGTATTTAAAGTTTTTTAAGATAGAAAAATTATAAAACTTTTTTAAATATAGTCTATTAATGAAATCCAAATTAATAAAAGCTATATTTGTTTAAATAATAGTATTCAATGTTTAGTTAATATAGAAAGACGGGTGTCCTTATAATTATGAGAACCAGTGTATATATACATAATTTTTTTTTTTTTTTTTTTGATGTAGTGATAGGAAACGTTTTTCGTGTTTTTTTCTTAGTTTAGAAAAAAGAGATTTTTCCCCCCTTTTTTCGAACTGAGTATTATTTGGCTCAATCTGCGGATTTTTACGATTCCAGTTTTACGATAGTTGGACATTTATCGAAATCTAAAATTTATCGAAAACATAATTGAATAATTTGAAAGCAATGTCATAATTTGAGTAAAAAAGAAAAAAAAAAAAAAGAAAAAAAGAAAGAAAAAACTAATAGTTCTCCATCTTAAACAAAATTCTGCTTTTCCCAAAATTCCATCATTTTTTTTTTTTTTTTTTTTGAAAGAAAAAGAAAAGAAAACTAATACTAATCAGTATGAAAACAAACATTATCGAAAAAGTTTCTTTCTTTTTTCTTTAATTTCTTTAATATTTTTTAATTAAGAAATAAAAAGCGCGCGTGCAAAATGAAATAAAAAAATCTTGTGTGAAACAACCACACGACTTCCATTACTTACTTATTATATGTATTATATGTATTATATGCATTTTTTGGAGATAATATGATCAAAGGACATAAAATTGACCTAACAAATTAGTCACTTAAAACTATTCTGGTAAGAGAAAGCTTATATACATGTAAATATATGTAAAATAGATTTACATAGGGAATTTAAAAATAGTAAGAAGAAAAAAAAAACACTTTAGTCTATTTTCGAAACATTCATTTCCGACGTCTAAAACTTATCTGGATGACTGTTAATTTCCTTTTAATAGCCACGTAATACATAAGAAAGGTTATCTAAAGTGGATATATGTAACAATTTTCAAGAAAGTCATTAGATCCGTTTTTGAGATACCGACTTTTGCCAAAACGTATCAAATTTAATTATTGACTGGAAAGCAATAATTACATACAAAAGTATATGTAAAAGACAGTTAATATGACAAGTGTGGAAAAACATCCGTGCAGACATTTTTAAAGGAATGAACTTGCGAGGACTAAAATTGATCTGTTAATACAGGACGCCTATCAATTATCCTGAACTAACCAACTTTATCATTCAAAAGGACACCTGATAGAGTGTCAATATATCAAATTAGAAGAAAATCGTTAGAGCCGTTTTTGAGATACAGACTTACGATACCACTTCCGGTTTCCGATGTCCCCCTTCCGGTTTTCCAATTTTTACCAAAATTTGAAAAATTCATCTGTACATCAGACATGTTTCAATTCTAAAGTCCTGTAGTTCTATCTTTATTAGTTTCCGAGATATAATAGCCAGAAGATTCGCCACGTACACACATACACACTGACCAATTGTAAAAAACTACTTTTTTGGACTCAGGAGACCTTAAAACATGTAAATCAGGTGAAAACTCGATATAGATTTTTTGAACCGAATTCAATACTTCCGTTACCTGCGGTAGTCGGGTAATGGAAGTAAAATAATAATAATAATAATAATAATAATAATAATTATGTTTGAATTTCAGTTGGGGATTTAAGGATGTCATTGATGCCGGAACTTTTCTTATAATTGTTTTTAATTTTGTTGTCATTTCGGCGATGAGTTGATATGGATATCGAAAATGTATAAGTAAACATTTGGCGAGAAACGCAACGAGGTACTTCAGTGCCAAATTTTAAATTCCGCCAAGAAGTCCAAGCTGTTTCAATATTTTTGCACATTTTTTGTCAATTATATTTATTATATTTATTTATTTACTTATCTTTTTTTTTTTTTTTTTTTTTTAACGTGAGTGGGAAAAAAATAAAGCATTTTTTTTTTTTTTTTTTTTTTTTTTTTTTTTTCAATTGCTCTAATTATACAAAATATCTTCAAGTAAAACATTATGCGTTTTCTGTTCTGTTTATTATCAAGTAGAAAATGACTAATCAGTTTTTTATTTTCATTTTTATTTTTTTCCCCTCAGTTATTATTTATTTAATAATTACAATTTATTTTATAATATAACAAATCTGCTTAATCCTACGCCAAACAAAACATATGATTATTTTAATCTTCTTTCTTTTTAACACTTTCTAACAAAGTTGAAAATTTTTAATGACTTCGATTTCTTTATCTGCACGTCCACGATCTAACTCCCATGAATACTAATACATTTCTTGAAACATATGTATATGTTATTCAAGTTCGCTATCAGATGATCCCCGCTGAAAATGGAGTACATATCACTAGTTTACAGGGATGGTTTGTGCATAAGGACAACCGAAAGTATTCTAAAGCTTTGAGTTCTATGAAAGGTATTTCTATAAGCTATATTTTAATACATTTACTTTAATCAAATATTAATGAAGTTGAAATATATTATTCAAGTTCACTATGAGACGTTTCTTATTGAAAATGAGGTAAATACCTCCATTAGTTTGTATACAGAATACAAAAAATGGTTTGTATACACTGTTAAAATTGGTTTATCAAAAATGAACAATTTTGTCTCAAAATAGCTATGAAAAAAATTTACTTAAATTTAAAAATTCCATGTACTCAATTTTGAGTATATTGATAAGCACAAAAATGGGGATATTGGGATAATTAGAGGTCAATACCATTTTTGAGCATACGCAAAAATGAGTACATAGGATTTTCTAATTTAAATATATTTGTTTCGGAACTATTTGTAGACAATTTTGCTCATTTTTGAAAAAACATTTTTAACAGTGTACAGAAATATTCCAAAGTATTCCGTTATATGAGAAGTATTTCGATAAACCATATTTTAATAACTTTATTTATTTTTTTCTTTTGTGTAAATATTTAGTACGATAAAATTATATAACATTATATTACGAGATGGTATAGGTCAGGTGTTACATTTCAATATTACTCATAATTATACTGAATTTATAGACTGCAATAGAAAAATGTTTAATTATTTATAATGAATGGTAAATTATTAAAAAAAATGAAATAGATAAACTGTATCTAATTATATCTGGTAGATACACACATTCTCTTAAAACATAAAATAGCTTTCCATGAAAAGTAACTTCCGTAACACAATTGAAAATCAAATGTAATCAATGAATTATATATATATATATATATTGCATTTCTTTTTTTTATTTTAATTATATATATAAAAAAAAGATGTTTATTATCAAATATCCTTTTAATTGGC
Source organism: Salticus scenicus (assembly GCA_963930645.1). NCBI lineage: Eukaryota > Metazoa > Arthropoda > Arachnida > Araneae > Salticidae > Salticus > Salticus scenicus. Next base: position 114,206,254 of record OZ005652.1, on the reverse strand, counting down.
TTTCCATATATCAGTTTGTTAGTTTATTTATTTATTTTCTTTAAAAAAAATGTACAAATTAAATCTATGTGGAATAAAAATAAAACTCTGGAACAGAGGTATATAGATATAAATAATTATTATCTACTCATTAAAAATTACGTTTTTTTTTGGACTCGATATTTCAAATGTATTATTATTTTTAATTTGCTAATTAATTTTAAATTTTAAATTATATTTTAAAACAACTTTCATTAAATAAAATAATAGAAATATTTTGTTCTTAAAATTTCAATATTAGTCAAATGTGAATAAAATTAAATAAATAAATAAATAAAAAATTATTAATACATTGATTTTTTTTGTGCAAATATATATGTATATATAAAGAAGAAAAATATTTTTAATAAGATCTTGAAACGTAGCATATATATTTTGTTGCAATACTCTAGAAATACCTACTTATAGAGCGTTTTTATTACTCTATAAAACTGCTATACTCTGTAATAGGTAAAGTCTTTAAATGCATTACATCATTAAAAATTAATTTAATAATAGTTAAGTATTTTAATTAAATAAAGTACTGTGTCTCCATCTACTTTCATGTATAAAAACAAAACTTTCGCATATAAAGCAATATATCATATTACATAGTTGTTCAAAAGAGTTTTGATAAAGTGTTAGACATACCAAAATAAATAATTTTCTCAAATGAACATAGAGGCACTAACATAATGTCTGAGCGTTGGGATACAAGACGCATAAAAATAAAACAGTCAAGTTAAAAAAAAAAAAAAGGTTTATTTTACAAAGTATGCATAATGTTATAAAAATGTTCAAAAATTACATCATCTGTAACATTACAAGATCCGCAAATGCAGATCATAGATTGATGAGAATGCTCAACTGTTATATGCCTATCCCGTGCATCGGTTGCTGTTTACAAACTCTTGCTGATATATATTAAGTTGCTAACAAATAGCTATATACAGCATAACAAACTACGTTCTCTAAAGTACGGCGTTTATTCCTACATGTTTCTCTCTCTTTCTGTATATATGTTCTGTATATACGTTCTGTATATATATATATATATATATATATATATAATATTTATATATTAGTTGTCACATAAATCTGTAGACATTTTAAAAAATCATATAAATTGAAGGAATGGATAGAATTGAACGAGGTTTGCAGAAAAAATATTTAGTAAAGGGTGATTTTTTTTTTCGGGGGGGGCGGGGGTTGGGGGGGATAAGACAAAAAAAGAATGTCGATAGAAGCACTGCAACTGGGGAAAACACACATTTCAATGATTTTTTTTTTTTTTTTTCATTTAGATTTTTAGGCTTGTAAATGCATGGAAATGCTCCTATTCTCTGTGTCCGTCATCATGTGAAATTGCTGTTTGCAACCGAGTTACAACACAGTTAACTACAGTTTCTATCGGCGAATCTTAGCTGAGGTAAAACAACTTCACCAATAACGTTTTATTCAACAAGTCAGAATCGCGATTCGCAATTAATATTTCATGTATGCAAAAGCAGGGGGTAAGATATAAGCTATTACTGGTAAAATAATGCAATTTCATATTTCTCGTTACTCGTCTGTGCAACGGTTTCTATCAAAAAAAATGTCAACTTTTTTTTTCCCTTAAAAAAAAAAAATAATAATAATAATAAATAAATAAAATAACAATAAAAATGAATAAATAAGTAACTTTTACGCAAATTACGTTCAATTTTACCAATTCCCTCAATTTTTATGAATTTTGAAAATGCCTTCAGACTATATAAATAAAGCAAATACTATATTTCAATTCATATACACACATATATACACGTATACGTGAATAAATGCACAGACACATACATATATACTATATATTTGTATATATATGTGTAGGTTGAAATTGTTTGAAAAATAATTCAAATGTGTAGTATTTATTGCACCCAAATATTGAATATATTAAATCATATCTTAATTTAAAAAAAAACTATTATTCAAAGAGCCAAAATTAAAATGCAAATTCACAAAAAATGAACTGTAAATTGTTCCTAAAAGTATAAAATAAATCCTTTCACCAATCAACGTAAACACAACAATTAACAATAGCTTTTGATGTCGGCGCAAAATTAAATAAAATTCGATTATTTTTCTTACAGATTTGTTTTTATCCCGATAGCTACAAACGCTGTTGTCTCGAATGATCTATTTTTATAGATTCCGTTATTATTTTAGCATTGGATACATTTGGTACATTAATAACTTTTATGCAGAACATGGAACATGCTTCGGAATTCGGTATTTATAACACTACGAAACAACTAAAGTTTTCTTTGCTAACTTTTGCAGCTTACGAAGTCATAATGTTCATATGAATCAAAGTAGCCTTCGTCTGTGTTTTGCAGATGCTTAAGACAGAAGTACATAGATAATTTTTTAATTAATTTTGCGCCGACTTAAAAAGTTTTGATTAATTGTAGTGTGTTATTTGGCGAAATGATTTATTTTATACGTTTAGGCGCAATTTGCTATTTAACTTTATGTCAATTCTCATTTCATATTTAGTTGTTTTTTGGAGTCGATTCTATATTTTAACAAAAATATTTTATTTTTTCTTGCCAGTGAAAACGAATTCACATAACAGAATACGGAAAGAAGTTCGACGTATTGGGAAGAAGTTTCACATACGGGGAGAAGTTCCATATATCACAACCCGCAAAAAAGTATCAGAGCTCAAAAAATTGAAATTTCGAGTTTGTCACTGAAAAATACATTAAGTGTTTTAATGTGTACAAAAAGGTAACATTTCCATCTGGAAAATTAACTGGAATGCACATATCGATTCTTATTGAATTTTAAAGAGCGTGTGCCCCCTCCCCTCTGTGCTAGAATGCACACAGCGTAATGTTCATACAAGGATCCAAATTTACATTGAAGCAGACGAATAGAAGTTTAAAAATCTAAAGTAAGTTTTTTTTTTTTTTTTTTTTTTTTTTTTTTTTATTTATTTATTTATTTATTTTTTATTTATTTATAATGTCGTTTCGGCACGTTAAAGTGTAGTGAATTGTGAATGAAAATATTCACGTTTTAACCTTTTTCTTTTAACATCCATTTCTATGAATTTGTAATTCCTTTTCCCCACTACCTAGTACTGCTTTCGAGACACAGACTCTATCTCCATTTTTGTCTATCCGGTCATCAAGCGGTTGCATCTCGCAGTGCATAACCACTTTACTGTACATACATACTGATTTTACGAGTGCAGCTGCAGCCGTTCAGAAGTTAAAAAAGTTTGAACAGACTTTTATGAGCACCCTGTAACTTATTTAGTCCTGAATGAAATCACAATGGGACCGGTTCCAGGCAAGATCTTTACAACAACAACTTCAAACTTATATAAATCTGTATATAAATGAAATTCGGAGAATCTGTCACGAAATTATAACCTAGCAAACAACACTTTTTTCCCCTATCTTCAATCGTTTTCGAGATAAGAAATGTAACTCCGCTGATTTCCAACTGGTTGCGTTGTAGGCGGTGTAATCTCGCAGCGTACGGCTTCTTTATTATACTTACTTACCACTTTTATGACTATAGCTATAGCCGACCAGCAGTTAATAGGTTTGCGACTGACTTATAGGGCACCCTGTATTTTAATTATGTTGTAAAGGTATTACATTGAGAACTATTTCGGACCAAGACGTTTGCAACACAAAAACAAACAAACAAAAAAAAAAAAAAATCAAAATCGGAGCATATGTTAAGAGGTTATGAGCGAACATAAAAAAAATAATAAAAATAAATATAAATATAAATAAATAAATTGTTAAAAACAGACGTTTCAATGGAGAACCTCCTCCTTCTTGAAGTCGGTTAAAAAGTAGTAAAAACCTAATTTATGTTAAAAGTGCATTTTTTTTTTAAACATTTTATATAAATGTTTTGCCTAATAAACGTCCGTAACAATTATAAATGACCGTAAAACTATTAGCTATTCTTCTAGTATTTTTAAAGAAATATTTCATAAGATTTCAGATTTAGTACAAATAAAATAAATCCAATCATACTGAATTTAATTACCACGTTTGTTTTTAGAATTGTTTAAAAAATAATTAATATTTATGATTTACTATTAAATAGACCGGGGGCCATAGCTAGATAAAATTGAAGACCGTTTGAATCATCGAGGGACAATTTCAAATTAAAGCTAAAATTAGAAGAATATTTAATTATCTACAAATTCGCAATGTTCTGGTCTGAAGATGTGCACAATATTTTAAAACTAATTAAATTAATTCAAAAAAATTTGACATTTCTGCGGTCCTACTAGTCTTCCAACACTTAGAGACAATTAGATCCTCTACTCATTCCTTCGCTTATCCTCCAATTAAACCGTTATTTGCTTACCGCTGGTATTTTGATCCAATGACGGCTGTTGTTAGTACGCGCGCTAGCACCCAGCTTGCATTTGATATGTTTTGTTTATGTTTACATCATCTCGAGTATTGATGACATTTTGAGTCAATTCTATTATTGCTCTCTTTTAGTATATTTTTAAGTAATCTTTCATTTAATATAAAGTGAGAAGAAATGGCATATTGTTTGAAAATCGGGAATAAGATACGTTCAAAAGGGGAGTGTTTTTCTCAAGTAATTTGGGCTTTAGTTTTTCTCGACATCATTATCCTGCGTATTATTAACATTTTGATGGAATAATGTTATGACTCTTTTTACTTTCTCTTACCCATATATACAAGTTAGAGTAAATGTTGTTTTTAGGTGAAATTTTCAAAAACTAGTTTTTATTATATTTAAATGTTTTGAGGTCACCTTGATCCAGAAATCATGTCTTTACTATCTGTGTGCGTGTGTCTGTGTCCCTATATTTTATCAACATACCTCAAGATCAAATAATATCAGAAAACCCAAATTCTGCATTCCAAATGTGTATCATATAAGGATAATACAGTAAACGTTTCGTTGAGATCAAGCAAATGGTTCGTGTACAGGGACAACCAAGAGAATTCAAATACATTTTGTCTAGTATGTCATTAGGGGAAATCTCTGGTAAGTTCAGCGTAACATAACATCTATAGGCTGATTTAAACGAATGGGAACAAACAAAATTTAATAATTCAATAAAGCATGTTTTGTGTAGATTGTAGTGTTGAAATTATTCATCATTCATTTACAGGGCTACCCAAATTATTTGGTTATATTGGGGCTATACCTGGAAATTACAGCAATCGTAATTCCTTTTGTGTTAGATGTTTTCAAGTAAGACTCATTTTAAATACACAGTATAATTTATCGTGCATATTGATTACAGACAATATGCAGGACTCAGAATTAGAAAAAACGTCCTTTTCTATTGAATGTAATTGATGGAACTGCTTTATACATTTTACTATGTCGATGAATACTGCAAAATTGATTTTTCAAACCTATACTGTAAAAAAAGTATTTTTTTTTAGTTCTATTTTTGACCATTTAAAAAAAAAAAAATAATATCACGTTTTGGGGTGCCCTGATTACGAAAGTCCGATTTTTAGCGGTTGATCTGTATGTATATATGTTATCAGCATACCTTAAAAACTAATAACTGCAGAAAATTCAAGTTTGGCATTTTAAATTTCTTGTTAGGTTGCCACTTAATAATTTGATCAAGACTGGCAAGTTTGAAAGCAAATTAATAATAGTCCGGATTTTTGTTTTTAATAATTATATGAACGTATTTAGATGGGAGTAAGTAAGGAGGCGGTAGCCTCACCTTACTTAGAATTACATGTCAAATAAAACTGTTCCTAAACATATTTTAAATAATTTTAAAGCACATTGTACATTCTGATCTTACGCTATTAATTTTGGACCTAATGTGTAATCTATAATTACAGTATTGAAATGCATCGTAAAAGAATGTCGTGGGAGTGACACACAAGAATATTATTATAATTATTATTAATAATTTACATTTTTTTAGCACTTTGTATCAGGCATAGGATATAAGCGCTTGCGTACAAAATGCTTTACAATTTATTTAACGAATCACAATATTACCAGAAAGAAATTGCACACAGCTATAAAGCAACATCGTAAATGTACATTTAATTCCTTCAAATTGGAAGCAATTTTTCAAGTATATGTGCAAAGTTTACTTCCAGAACATTTGATATTTTCATCCTCTATCTTGAAGAGAATATATTAGCTGCATTTTCAGATTTCCCATGAAAAGTTGAAACAAACTAAGATTTTAAATGATATTTATAGCATATAGCCCATAGTCTATGATGCACGATTATAGTTTTGTTATATTTAAACAACACACATTCATATGTATTATTTCTTGTAAAAAATTCTATACGTTATAAAATATATTTTTATTTTTTAATTATTTATTTTAGTGTGATTAAGCGGATTATTTTCTTTAGTGTGATTAACTTTTGACGCCGTCTCTGAATTAGGTTTCATATAAAAGTTTATGTTTCTGTTTAATCAGTTGAATTATATTAGATTTCATCAATAAAATGTATATTCATGTAACAGTTCTTATGATTTTTGATATATATTTTTGCAGATTTGAAATCTTTAAATTGCATTTTCTCTCTCTTCCTCTCTTTTTTTTTTTTTTTTTTTTTTTTCTAGATGTTTAAAGGAACCTTCTTAAAAGAAATGGAGATGGATTTAAAATGTATTAATTAGTTTCAAAAAGTAATAAAAGTGCATGTCTAGATAAAAAATGATTTAATTAAACATGATTCTTGTTATATTCATATTTTTAATAGTTTTTCTTTTAAAGGTACTGCAAAATTTATCCCTAATTATTTTAAGTAGGTTCTATTAAATATCTAAATAAGTATATTCTTAAATTTATGTAGAAGTTTTAGCAGTCCATATGTTCATAACAAATTGTAAATCGTGAAAACGCAGTTTCAAGATTTTAAACATATAAATAAATATTTTGAAAACCATAATATTTGTTTTCAGAAAATATATTTTACTGAACAAACGATATATTGTTCAATCTGAAAATATTAAATGGAAATATAAGCTTTTATCTGAAACTTACTTCAGTAGTTCCCTCAAGTGCAAAAGCCCCTTAATTTGTTTTCAAGTAAACAAAAAAAATCTAAAATGTAAAAGGAACATTAGATTTACGCTTGACAATTGAATTATTGGCTTGACAAATTTATTAAAAATTCATCCTGTTGATATTTAAAATAGTGCAAATATTGATTTTCAAGAAGAGCAAAATTAATTTCGAGAGTTATAGAAAGAGATCAACATATTAAATACAAATGTAATATCTAAAATTACGAAAACTTACCGCTCAATGAAACAGCTTGCTTTTCAATGTCGACATATTGTCTGATCTATTATCACGTGGGCTTGCTGTATTTGTTCTAATGTTAGCAGAAAATACGTAAATAATCAATGTAAATACTTTAAAGAAGGTGCGTCCCGTAAAATATGCAGTCGTCTAATTTTGCAGTATTAATGAGCACGGGAGCGCTTTGTATCTGGGGATCGATATAAGTAATTCAGATGAAGGAGTTCACATTTCAAACATTTACATAATGTGTGTACCAAATCAATACGCTCGTTCTGTACATTCTGACTTAGTAGACGTAAAAAAAAAAAAAAAAAAAAAAAAAAAAAACCTCTTATTTTGTCTTTTGACGTTTATATTAAAAGCTAGTAAACATCACTTATCGTAAATTCTCAGGAAAAAAAAAAAATAATAATAAGACAGAAAAATGTAACTTTTCGACATTTAATTATTTTATACAATATTGTTATATTTGTTTCTATATTGGGATTAAATAATGACACTCATTTTGACATCACAACTTCTCACTAATGTATACATATAATAAGTTTTAATTAATTTATTAAAATTTCATATAATTTTAATTAATTCTACATTCATAGCTAATTTTACACACTATTAACCAACGAGTAACCTTTTAAATAATTAATTCTACATTCATAGTTAATACTACACACAATTAAACAACGGGTAACCTTTTAAATTTCAGACCGTTTTTGTTATAGATATATTCTACTATGTATGAGGTGTAGAATCTAATTTCATTTTTCGATTAATTATAAAATTTCGATTAAATATATGCTTGTAATTGTTTAAAATTATATATATATATATATATTTTCTATTTTCATGCATATTTCTTTGAAATTCACACAAGAAAATGTATATTTCTTTTTAATTTTTAAGCAAATTATTTGTTTAATGTGTCAGAACTTTTAAAGCTTAATACTACTTCCTTTTTATTATATACTAGCAGGCATTGCCCGCTTCGCTGGTCACTAAATTTAAAGGAAACTCTTTTCTGTATAGCTGTATACAAATAAAATAAAACAAAATACTGAAATTGCTCAAAAGCTCACTTCAGACCCCTACTGCGTTCGGCAGCGATTTGGTCATCTGGTAAAACTCGGGTGCCTTGGGCTTCCATTTAGGTGCTTATTAGATAACAGTTTCGAAATATATTGTATCGAAAAAATTGAAGTATCACTTTTATATTTAAATCCCAGTTTCACATGAACAACACTATAAGTGGTGCACATAATATTTGCTTTTACGTTATATCCTATGTTTATTTTGTTTATCCGATCAACCATAAAATGACAGCAAGTATAACAATATGCTATGACCGTCTACGTCTGTCGCATAAGACAATTATTTTTTGTGGTTATATATAATTCATGGTTTGTAATCCTGATCATAGTACAGCCTTAAAATAGTTCTCTTTGGCAACTTTTGAATTTTTATCACCACTTTAGACTTAATCCCTTGTAACAATATGCTATGAGCGCTATTTCTGTCGTATTTTAGACAACTAATCTTTTTACGGTTATATATATATATATATTTCCCTTTAAACATATTTTATTTTTATTTTTATTTATTTAAATATTAATTTGAATTAATCAAATATTTCTGTTCGATGGCATGCAAGTGCAGTTACACAGAGACGCTCATTTATTTGTATGATAAATTAGCATAGCGATTAGTATATAAAAAAATAAATAAATAGGTAAACATTATCATGCTACAGAACTTTATTATGCTGCTCTATTGGCGGCTTTTGAATTATTGTCGCCATATTAGAAATGATTTTTTTTTCTTTTTTTTTTTTCTTTCTTTTTTTTTTTTTTTTTTTTATGAAAAGGGGAAGACTATTTTGCTAATAACTTTATCAGACTCTTTTTTGTTTATATATAAGAATCCTTCCTATTCTGTTTATATTTTTTTAAATTGTTTTTAGGTTTAAAATAGTGATGCTGAAATAATTTGCTATCTTTAAAACTGCATTTTTTTTTTTTTTTTTTTTATAAACGTTCTACAAAAATAAATCATTAAAGTGACTACTATTTAGGTTTAATATTTTTTTTTCTTTTTGTAATACTTCATATATATATTTTTTTATGCTCTACTTAGATTAAAATTGTCGTTGCTATATTAAACTTCTTGTCGAAAAACATTCGGTGTACTTCAACAGCAAAATTTTAAAAATCGCCCAAGAGGACCTATACGCAAGCGAAGTGTGACGTCACTGACCGTCTGTGGATACAAGAAAAAGATTTCCTATGTTAATCGCCCATTGGATTTTTCGTTAAAAATTATTAAAGATCGAGGACAATTATTTCCCGATTTTAATCTCCATATTTGGGTGTATATATGTATTAGTTACCATGTGCATGTGTTAGATTGAGATATTTTGCTGTCAAATTGACAAATTTTAAATTTCAAAATTCTGTTGTCCTTGGCGTTTTTGTGTTTGGCGATCAAAAACGTAATACGAAAATATTCATGATGTATATTTTCGTAATACGTATTGTACGAAATATTGTTTCATATTATTCATTACTCTCTTAATATAAGTTGTTAAAATAACCATAATTTTTTAAAGGAATTAATTTATGTTCGCCAAATAATTTGGTAATATTTTTTTTTTTCTGCCAAGGATGACAGATATCAAATCCGTTCGGCTGCAACGTATTAGTATCTTATATCAGATACTTTATTTAGAAATCTCAAAGCAAATTTGACTTCAAATTATGATAGAATATTTATCATTTTCTTTTTAATTAGTATATTAGTTGGATATTTATTGTAAATATCATCCTTTGAAATGAAATGTTTGTGTTTTCAATCAAATATGGAAGTCTAGAGTTTTGGAATTAAAAATTCAAATTCTGTCAATTTTACAACAAAAACAACTTAATCTAACGCATGCACATGATAACTAATACATATCTATACCTAAATGTGGGGATTAAAATCGGGAAATAATTTTCCTCCATTTTTAATATTTTTTTACAAAAAATCCAATTGGGCATTTAACATAGGAAATATTTTTCTTGCATCCACGAACGGCCAGTGACGTCATCACTTCGCTTGCGTCTTAACGAAACTGATAAAATAAAAATATGGTTCATAGAGTTTAAATAATCTATTTAAAACAGAAAACGGTTTCCATACAATCGTCTGCTGTTGCCACCTAAAATTCATACTTTAGTTAATTTTAAAAAATCTAATTGTCTGATCGTCAAGCTGTTTAATCCGTCGGATTCACAAAAATTAGCTCTTTCATTTAGTACCTTATTTGTAACGATACGACTGATATTTCTGATTTATTTTCTAATTTTTCTAATTTATTTTCCTCATTTTAAAGAAATGCATGCTTTATTATTATTATTATTATTCTGTCAAAAAAAAAAAATGGCAACAATTAAATTATGGATAAAATTTAATGGCTAATTTATCAGAAATTAGAAGGTTGTTTATTTCATATTTTAATTAATTAAAAGAATACTAATAAAAAAATTTGAAAATCGGGCTTCGAGGTGCATCAGGAGAGGTCATTACGAACCTCCATGCAAATTTGTGTAGCTCAGCCATCAGCCGTTTTCCTAAAAAGCTTTGTAAATACATACACAATGACACACACACACAAACATCTTATTTTATTATATGTACTAGCAGGCTTTGCCCGCTTCGCTGGTCATTACATTAAAATGATTTCTTTTTAATTAAATAATTTAAACGTTTAAGTAAATATATTTCGATTGGCGACAATTTTCGCCACAGCTTTAGTATGGGATCTCCTCAGTCATATTAAATATTTTTTTTTTAGCTTCTCGAATCTATACAACAAAACTATTTTTAAAACGAATATTCTCGAAAACAGTTCAATAGTAAAGCTTATACTTCGACTATTCTGGAAACATTTGAAGCTGTTACTCATATAGCAAAATTCCCTATTCGATGAATGTTCTGGTATACTCTGAAAAACAGTCACTTGTTCCACAGGAGTAAAGCAAATAACATCAAATAATCCGGAACATAAATCTTCGCAATCTCAAGAAAAATGTTCATTCGCTTAGAGCTCAATCCTTAAAGTGCAATCAATCAGAATAGGTCCCTGAATAACTCTGATTCACAGTGAGTACATACTCTCTCGCATAAATCAACTCACACCTATTTATAACTCTTTGCGATGACTCCTTCGAAAATCCCATCCCCGATGATTCCATCGAGTCGGAATGCTCGAGATCTGCGCTCCCGTGTGTTGGATATCTTCGAAACTTGAGGAATTCTTAAGTACCATTTTTCATCAAACTTGGTTGCCCTCTCACCAAATTTTGTCACCCACTCACCAAGTTTGTCGCCAAGGCTGACACAACTGAAAGTGAATGAATGAACTGCCCTTTTTTTTTCACTTCGCCTGTAAAACTGCTTTCATTGCAACAGTGCTAATTATGCGGGGCAAATAACTAATCCCTAAAAATAATATGCTATGAGCACTATTTCTGCCGCATTTTAGACAGCTAATATTTTTATGTTTATATATATTTCCAATTAAATGTATTCTTATTCTTATTTTTATTTATTTACTTAAGTATTAATTTAAATTAAACAAATTTTTCTGCCGGACAGCGTGCAGGTACAGTCACACACAGCAGCTCGTATATTTGTATTGTAAATTAGCGTAGTGATTGGTATATATAAAAAATTAATAAATACTATGTAAACATTACCGTGCTACACAACTTTATTGAATCTCTCCCTTGGCGGCTTTTGAATTTTTGTCACCATATTAGTGATGATTTTTTTCTTTAATATAATTTCTTGTATAAAAGGGGGAATCGTATTTTGGTGATACTTTTATCGGATATCTTTTCGCTAATTTGTATGAATTCTTCATATTCTGTTTATATTTTTAACGGTTTTTAGGTTTAAAATAGTGCTTGAAATAAATTTTCCATTTTTAAAACTACATTTTTCCCCCCTATAAAATTATCTATTCAGAGAAAAATAGATCATTTATGTGACTTCTATTTCGGTTTAATTTCTTTAAATGGTTATTTCTAAATTAAACGTCTTGGCGAAAAATATTCGGTTTATTTCAACGCCAAAGTTTAATAATCGCCTAGTATGATCTATAAATAAAACTGATAAAATAAATTTATAGTTCATAGAGTTTATTGTAATAAAGAAACGCTACGCAGTCAAATGTGACGTCATGAGCAGTTTTTTTTTTTTTTTTTTTTTTAATAACAACTTGACAGTAGAAATCTACAATAGGGCAGTTCCTTGTTTGTAAACAAACGTCTCAACTTTTTTGAGTGGTTGGCAAAAAGGCTTGGGAAAAACATAGCGATGACGGATCGCTATGCGGTTAGCAATGGTGGGCGGGGCGCGGGAAAGTCGAGCGCGCTTTTTTTGCCAACCACCAGACGTCATGAGGAAATGCTCTATAGCTAAAGGGGAGGAAAAATAGAACAACATATAATAGTAGCATAAACTCATAGAATAATAATAGAGAAGAAGGAGCGTATATGCTTTGGTTTCGGTTCGTAAAATCCAGGAATGCTGGGTATTGGGGTTGTAACAATCTGATTGGTTGGCGACTTGTTGGCGTCTCTATGTATATATGTGATCAGTACCATCCGTGCTCTGTGAGAATGACCTGCAGCTGCAGCTTCAGCTTCGTATCCCGTATAAGCCAAAAAAGAAATAAAGATCATGGAATATCATTTCATAGGTAAGTGAGTTTATTTTATATTACTTTTTCCTCAAATTAATGAGTACCTATAGGAAAGCAATTTTATGTAGAATATATTGATTATACTATCGGTATTATGTAAAAAAATTTTCAACTAAACAAAATTTATTTTCTTATTACTGTTTTGATCGTATGCTAAAAATCACCTTATTTACTTATTTATTTAGAAAATTAGTCAGTGTTTCAATTGTTCTTGAATTCATGCTAGAAACGTCGTTTTTATTATTATTTCAAATGATTGTCTCTTATCTGCACCTACTTTACTTACCCAGTATCAGAAACAGTGCAGCAAGCGCTGCGTATTGTTTACAGTTGTGCAGGTTAATTTGGCAGCTTAAAAAGTAATGTCAGGCTTAAAAATGTGCTAGTAGAACCTGTATTATGGTTTTAAGTTACTATATTTGTTGTATACTATAAATTTATTATGTTTTTGATGCAAGTTTTACATATTTTATGAGTTAATAATTTTTGTTACACTGGACCTGATCCGAATGTTTTTGGATCACAGATAAATTTTGTTTTGCTGCAGATATATACAGAAAAATTCTTACTGGGTCTATAAGTCCCCAAAATTAAAACCTGGATCAACCAGTATGCGTACTTAGATGTATTTTCTTTTAATTAGTATGAGAATGAATCATTTAAATTAAAAGTGCTGCATTCCCTCCTAATTTGCAATGAATCTGTTAAAAATACCAAGCATAAATAGCTTTATATATAACATTAATAGATTTATGTGAAGGGGTGAAATATCTCAAGGGCTACACTTAAATTCAGAATTTTTTTTAATTTTGCTGTTTCTGAATTTCATGGTAAATAAATTACCTTTTTAAAGAAATGTCTTATTTTGAATGTTTAATTTGCTATATAATGTATTAAGAACTCTCCAAATATCACTTATAAAAAAAATTTGAACTTTTGAAATAAGAACTTTTGATATTAACAATTTTATATATCATTAATAAGGGTTCTGTCGCCATTCATTCTGCATGAAAGTGGCAGTTTTCAGGTTTTTTGCATGTTGGGTAGTTTTATCCCTGATTATGTTATGGCTGATTTATACTATTTTGCTGAAATTTGTTGTGCTGATGTGTGATGTGTGTGTATATTATATTGTTTAGAAATTATACAAAACCATTACCATATTATAACCATATGCCATATTATAACCATATTACCATATTATATATGCATATTGGGAAAAAAAAAAATTTGCACTCATAATAAGGTAAAATTTTATCATGAGAAATGAAGAAAAACAGGCAGATTTTAAATAGTAATTCTTTATTATCAGCCAGTTACTCTAAATTGGAACACATTTGAAAGTTTTACGCAAGCAAAACTTTCATTTTATATAAAATATTCTTTGCAATATATAAAAAGAAAACGTATCGTTAAGTATTTTAAGAAAAACATTGTTTAAATTTAAGAAATAGTGTTTTTTGTGACACACATGACAGTACATTAGCTTACAATATCAGACATGCTAACAAAAATTATAGTTTTTTTAAATAATTTAAACGAAAAGTTAAAAATGAACCTTCAAAACAAAATTATACAATGATTCATTTGATTATTTTTAAAGCTTTGAATAATTCAAGCTTTGAAGCTGATATTTTGTTGAAAACAAGTAGTGGAAGAAAATTAATTGGGGGGGGGGGGGGGAATTCTAAATGCTTATATGGTTATTTTCAATTTCAAGAAGTTTTATATGTTTTTTTATCACCTAAAATGGAAACAACTGAATTAGTTAAAAAAAGAAAATGCCAACCTTTACATGAAATTAACCTATCTACTGTTCATAGATTTCAAACTCAGATGATTTTTTAATACGTGCCTGGGTCGAAGCTGTGTACAGAAAGAACTGGACTCCAACTTAAAGGAACTTATTAAGATGCTCTTTAAAGCTAGGAGCCATTCCGTCAAAGGAATTTCCAATGGAACTGTCGACAAATATGCCCATAGTGAGTTACTTTTTTTTTTTTTTTTTTTTTTTTTTTTTTTACTGCAGTGCAGCTTGCATGCACATCTAAGTTATTGAAAATACTGTTGTACAACATGAATAATATTTTTATTATTAATGACAAAGTAATCTCAGGATCAGAAGCTAATGAACCAATTATTTGTTTTTCTACTAATGAAAAGCTACACTATCCCTCACTACTATTATAGGCTATAATTCATATAAAAAAAAAAAAAAAAAAAAAAAAAAAAAATGCATTGATGTGGTTGGTGGTGTTTATGTGCAAGCAGCATTCACTTTTATAGGATTGGGGGGGGAGGGCATAATTCTGAATGTTATTGTTCCAAATTACTATAGAAGGCAATTTTTTGTGCATCAGTTGATTTTATAGTTTAGGAATTGAATGCACTTACTTTCATAATTGTAAAATTAAAATTAGTAGTAGCTAGAAAAGTCATGCATGAGTATGAGGCTACCACACATATTGTGGACCATGACTTGGTAAAGTTAGAGTGTCTCCCCCCCCCCTTTGTGGCAAATTTACAACTCTAGAGTCCCAATGAGAAAGTTTCATTGTGACACCCTAATTAGAGGTGCATTCCACCCACCCCCCACCTCTCAGGAAGGCCTTCTTGAGCTTCTTTATATATATTTATAAAAAGGCATTGAAGTTGATTTTAAAATTGATTCAGAAGCCCTACTGAAATGAGGGTTCAGCCATTCTTATCCTGCCTTAATGGAAGGCCTTGCATAAATTAGTTCTTTTGATTTTGGGGTTGTCACTCTGTGGTAATATTCTGTAAATTACATACTTTTCTACCTTAACCTAGCTTAAATTGAAATTGCAGCTAATGTTTCAGGTCAAAATAATGGAATGAGAACTTCATACAACACAATACATATACTTAAAAGCTAAGTTTCTTCAGAGGCCCGGGTATCCTGTCTTCTGTGCTCCCATTCGGTATGCCCCCCCCCACCCCACCCTAAAAATAATAATAATAATTACAGGTGCCACAACTATTTAATCCTAATAATGAAATTACCGTGCTACTGAATATTGTATCATACCTTACATTTTGAGTTATAATCAGTAGCATATTTTATTGTTGAATGTTTAAAAGTTTTGAGATATTCAGAATTGAGGTCAATTACCACACAATATCAATTACATAACAGTTTTAAATTATTTTAAATTAAGGGGATAATGGACAGTATGTATGTATCATTTTTGTAAATTACTGTCGAAAAAATGTATGAAAATTTGCATTTGTATTCATGGAAATATGTCAGATACAAAATACATTAGAATTTTTATTCACTTTTTAAAATGCTTTATAATTTATGCATCGATTTTACATTATTATAGTTTAACAATATTCTAAAATATTTGCATATCAATTTGTGTAGTGGATTTGTTGATTAGTTAATTTAAAAAAAATATATATTATGTTGTCATTAAAATTTCAACATTTAACATATTTTTAAAAATTAACTTATCAATGAATCCATAAAGTTATTGTTAAAATGTGATACTGTTTAAAGTGAGAAGGAGAAATTTAAAAATAGTTAGCGAGAAACATTTAAAAAGGTTAAAAAAAATTTTAATATACCTTTTGATACCTATGTATTCAAATTTTCATAGCTGTAACACAATTTACAAAGTATAACATCCACTCTCTCTTCAATACGATGCACTGATACCTTTCCTAAGATAAGAATTTCTTCTTTTTTTTTTGGGGGGGGGGAGGGGGGAGGAGTTATGTATGTATGTATGTGTATACCTATATATATATAGAGAGAGAGAGAGGTTACTAGGAATATGTAATCCCTCAGCAAAAAATATACCAAAATCAATAAGTAGAACTTTGAAATCTGGGAACAACTGTACACAAAACTAGCAACACTTAATCTTTTTCAGGCATTTTGTTTTAGGTTTCTAGTTTAAGAAATGATTGTCTGAATGTGGCAAGTAAAACTCTTTTTCAAAGAAAATGTTTTAATGTTTGTATTGCTTGTTATATACAATTTAAAAAATTAAGTGCAATTTTTAAGTATAGACTGCCTTTAATAATTTATTTAGTAAACTACATTTAAATGTTTATAATTCAAAATATATGTTTTGTACAAATCTTATGATAGATATATTTCATCCCTTCTTTTGAGAGATACGTGATTCCAGTTATCAAGTATCTCTATATATAACAGTAGCATAATGAAAACATGATTAGTTTATTTAGTTTTCTTACGTATTACCCAAACTTCAAAGATTTAAAAACTTGTTAACATAATACATTTTTTCTATTACGCAATAGATATAAACTATTACTGCAGTGAATCTGATTTAAAAAAAAAAAAAGTATGAAATTTTAACTAAGTACTTTTATTATTTATTCTTTATTTTTTCCCATTAACTTTCAAATTCAAATAAAAATAAATAAATAAATGTTTTCATTAAATTCAATTGTTACAACTCTTAATTTTGTTATTGCATACATAAAGGAGTTGATTGTTGTATTATTTGTTCAAATTTTAACTTCATTAACAAAAGTGTGTACGTTATTAAAAAAAAAAAAAAAAAAGGAAGGGGAAAAAAATAGTTTATACATACCATGCGCGTGCACGAATGTATCAGAGTGTCACAAACTGATCAAAAGCATCAATAATGCATTTATAATACTTGTGTAAATTTTTTTTACAAACTGCAGAGAATTTTAATATTAAAAAGAAAAAAAAAATATTTTTTTTTTCGTGTTCATGTTATTATTATACCTCAGGAAAAGTACTTAGAATTATTATTTGTTTTGTAAATATTATTTAGTAATCTAAAATATATAGGTAAATTGCTTATCTAATAACCTATGTATTTCTGAGTTGGATCAGGTATCCACTGTAAAAGCAGGAGTTGATCCAGATTTTAATATTTGGGTCCAATTTAAAAAAAAAAAAATGTCGCTAGAAACTTTTTATTTTAGCGGTTACTCTGTGTAATGTTTAATACCAAGTTAATAGCATTTTATTAAACAAGTATAGACATTAATTTAAAAATAATGCTGTAAACATGGAAAATGAAGATATGAAATACATAAACATTTTTAAACAATAAAATGTCTTTCAGAAATAGATACAAATAATTGTTCCAAATATAATTCTACTTGATGACGAGGAATCAAATTAATATATTCATAATAAAAGATAATTTTTTTTTTCTTTCCTTCTGCCTCTCTCTATTTTGTAAAGAAAAGATATTTTTGGGATTTTATTTAGTTATTTTTCCGTTTATGTGACAGGAAATTCTAGTGCTGCGCTGAGTATCACTTTGGCCAAGTATTGGGTAGCCGAGTACCGAATACCGAGTAGTTGTAAGAAAGAGTAATTGATATACATATGAAGAATTTTGCACATCTTGAAATTAAAAAAATACCTTTTAAACCGAATGAATATTTTTGAAAGAGTATGATTATTAGAGAGGGCTTGAGGGAGGGGGGAAAAGGGGCAAAAAAAAGAAGAGTTACAGCGTTTGAAATTGGTTGGCATATTTAGATTTTAAGGCAAGGTAAATCGATTGCAGATATTTTTGAGTGTAAAATTATTATCGACGGAAAGGGGGGGGGGGGAGAACGAAGGGGCAAAGATGTAGAAAAAGAACGGGAGTTTCGGAAAAAACAACGGAATACCCAGAACACCTTTATTTTCAATATTTCAAATTCTAATTATGATTAAATTACTTTTAGTGCATCATTCGGAAGATATTTTAAAGTATTTTTATATTATCGAAAGTGGGATTCGAGATTTCACCTGATTTACATGTTTTAAGGTGTCCTGATTTGGTTTGTTTTTAATCTCAGCTTCTAATTAATATAACTTCATGAGTAATATGTAATTTAAAAAGTTATTTGAATTGGAATTGTAAGTATATATTTCAAATCTTTGACGGAATTGAACAGTAGATTACAGATATTTCTATCGCCAGATGGCACTGTAATATTTTCAAATTTCAATTTCTAACTATGATTAAATTATTTTTAATACATCATTCGAAAGATATTTTAAAGTACTTTTATATTATCAAAAGTGGAATTCGAGATTTCACCCGATTTACATGTTTCGAGGTTTTCTGATTAGGTTTCCTTTGGTATCTCAGCTACTAATTAAAATAAATTCACAAGTAATACATCATTTGAAAGGTTTGTTAATTTAGAATTGAACAGTTCTAATACCAGGATAAGGCGTCACCGAGCGGGACTTTGCTGAACTCAGAAATTTGGAAGATCATAACATGGTTAGCGAACAGGTTGTTTCAGATATTGAAACTGGAAGAGGGCGCCGCAGGCGCTACCGAGCGGGAATTTATTGAGATTAAAATTTTCAATTAAGCTATTTCCATTATATGTCACTAAGCTGTTGTAAGACCTGAAACGAGAAAAAGGCGCCACCGAGCAAAAGTTTCGTAAAGTCGGATTTTTCAAGGATCGCAAACCAGCTGGTCGCCGAAGGCGGCTAGTAATACATAAAAATAATGAAATTCTTACAACTTACTCGGTATTGGTCAAATACTAAATTTGGCAGAGTATCGAGTATATACCGAGTACTCGATACAGCTCTAGGAAAATCACATCACCCTATTTATAACAAACGATGTTATGTGTTTTCTTTTAGTAAGTACAAAAATACTTCATCTAAATAAATCCTGTTAATACTTGTAATTTGTTAAAATGGTCCATTATAACAATTCCAGCATGCTATCAGTGAACCCCACTGTTGAATTGTGATAAAAATATTATGTCACATAAAACATTTAGGTTGCATTATGGTCTACGGAAAATATTATCTTTGGTCATTTAAACATTAATAAAATATATGTTAACTTCATTCTGTTGGTGATAGAAATAGAAGGAAAGGGAAGGTGTCATATGGCGCCTGCTGTAAATATATTAGACGTCAAATTGAAATTTCTAGTTGAAATTTCCGAAATTCACTTTTAACATGACTAATTGAGTGATTCTGAGTAAAACAATATTTTCTGAGCTACGCGTCAAAATTTCTGAAACACAAATGTATATATATTTGTGTGTGTGTGTGTTTTCCTTACACATCATATCAGTATGTGCACACATATGTAATGTGTTTGTTACATAGGTTATTTGCATGCATGTGCAGCAAGGGGGTTGCAAATTGTAGTTTTAAGAAAAGATAAGATTAAAAGGGATTAAAGTAAACTTTTTCTTTTTTATCTCTGTAAAGGGGGAGGGGATGAAATATGCCCCCAAATACCCAGGTGTCCAGACGACATAGGCCCTGTGCAGCAGGGGAAAAAAATACAATACAAACTTGGAGCTTTCAAAGTTAAACAAAAATAAGTTTTAAAAGAAAAGCTAGGCTTCAAATTTGATGAATGGAAAGAATTTTATAGTCATCAAATACAATAATTTAGTCGCATTTGACAATTAACGACTGCTAATTTCGAGCACTGATTCTGGTAATGCAGTATAATGACCACACATAATGCATAACATTCTTTTGTGTTGCCCTGTATAGTAATTATTAATTATATGCATGGAATTTTCTGCAAAAACATTCTTTTTAAGCATCTTAATGTTGTACATTAATTTTTCTGTTTTAGATGCAGGAAAAGAACTCTTCAAAATGCTTTTCAGAGCAAGGTGCAGGACCATGTTGCACAAAAAGCTTCCAGTGGAACTGTCGACATTTCAGAATTCTTGTACATCTAAGTTTTAAAAATAATGTTTTATAGTATCAAAAATACTTTTTATAATTGATGAAAAAGCAATGCTTTGTATATACTTTTTGATATTCTATTGTAATTCCTGCAGTATCCATCAAACAATGTAGTAATGAATTATAGAAAATCTACTTTCATCCATTTTTATTTATACTCCATAATCTATCTGAATCCTTTTATGTGATCCTATAAACAAAACATTAAATCTATCTATCTTCCTTTGGAAGATGTTTTTGCACATCTGAAAAGTGGTGCTAATTTCATTAGATTTAGTGCCCTAAAAAAAAGTAGCATAAAAGTGCTTAACCCCTTGAACTGCAATTTATTTTCAGTTAGCAGCTCATGCAGACAATTTAATTTTCTTAGTTTTAAGAGGAGGGATTGATATAGAAACTTACGGTTTTGTTGCTCAAATAATTTGTTATTATTAAAAATATTTGTTTCAGACATTTATTGTTTCACACATCACGAGTGCAGTTCGTCATGAATTATCATGACGAGCTGGACTCATCATTTCAGTTCAAGGGGTTTAAAAAAAAAAAAAAAAAAAAAAAAAAAAACCTAGTTCCTAACTGGCAAAAATGTTTTTTTTTTTTTTTTTTCTATTTCTATGACAGGAAAATTGCATCACACTATTTATAGCAATCAGTGTTATATTTTCTTACAGTAAGCAAGGTTGTAGTGATTAAAATAATGATTTAAATCAATTGATTTTTTTTGAAAAAAATCACTGATTTAAATCACTTTTTTTAAATACCAAAGTTATTGTCTTTAATGGAATGAAATTGTTTATCTAACTTTAAAAAATGAGATTTTTAATTATTTCTTATGTAAAAAAAAAAAAAAAAAAAAAAAAAAGTTTGTAAAATATAACAAATTATTTCATTAGACGAACTAATATTTCTCATTTCTTAACTTTAGATTCATCTCTACTAAGCAACATTAATAAACACAAAAATAAATTATGCCTTAACGTTTTTAAATTATTTTTATACATATTATTATATATTTTAATAATTCATTATATTTTAATTATTTATACAAGCACTGGTGTATGAATTGTAAATATTTAATTAGTATACAATTCATTAATTGAGGTTATACGTATTACAGTTCGCCTTTGCCCACCTAGCGGTTGATATTATTTCAAAAAGAAATTATTTCCTTGTTTATACCAGTTTATCTCCAGTCCTCTCATACCAGTTTATGTCATTTAACAATGTCTCATATATTTAAAAAATAATAGCATATTTTATATTGTAGTGTTTAAAAAGCCCTGAAGGTTCAAAAAAGTTTTAAAAACATCATAACCTTTTAATTTAACAACATACAACCAGTTAACTATAAATCGAGGCTGCTCTCACTGCTTGTTTAATGAATTGTACCCTCTAAATACAGGAGTCTGTCCAGACTTTTCACACAGGGTCCTGTTTTTGTGAAATTGTGAAAATTTCTACACGTAATTTCATAAATCTAAATTTAGTGTGAAAATAATGTTCTTCACAAACATTTGGCTAGGGTTTTCTTTTAGTGAAATTGTGAAAAATATAATTTTTCAAAATAAAGTTATAATTAAGATTTAATTTTCGACAATGACAGTTCAGTTTTATAGAACTAAACTCGCACATATGCACAGAAGTCCTTTATAAATTAGAAATTGAGTATCAGCTTTTCGGGAGAAATACAACAAAAACATCCGATTATTCAGGCAGTTTATGTTCGTTCCACTGAAGATTAATTTTGAAAATGAGAGATTTATCAAAGGTCTAAGGCGAAAAACTTTGAGAAGGGATCCTTTTTTAGGCTAAAAATTTTTGTGAGTGGTCCTGTTTTAAGATAAAAATTTTGTGAAGGGTCCTCTTTTGGGATTAATAATTTTGTGAAGGGTCCTTTTTTAAGATACAAAATTTTGTGAAAGGTCCTTTAATGGATCCAGGTTTGCCTCTGAACAGACTCCTGAAACAAAAAAAGATAAAAGAATAAGTGAAAGTTTTAAGACGGTAATGAAAATGCAAATTCTGTTAATGGGTTAAGTGTGAAAAAATTTTCTTGATTCAAATGATATTTGTTAAACTTAAGTAAGATTTTTTTAGGATATAATCTTTTTCTCTCCCTTTAATTCCCTGTTCTTTTTATTTTGATTAGAAACTATGAGTAAAAATTTCTTTTTCTTAATCCATTGCTTCAGTTTTATGTCATTTTTCCTATTGAATTATCCTTTTCCAAAGTTATTTCAAGTGTTCAATACTGTGGGTATGATCTTACTTTATTTCAATACATTATTGTAGCTACAAGTCAAAGTTACAAGTTGAGTGTCTCATACTACAGCATTTATGATTGCCATAAAATTACACTTATTACGAAGATACCATGTTGAATAAAAATATTGGTAATAAATGCTTACATGGATTTTTTCTATGGGAATATAATACTATTTATATTTTTATAATTTAAGTAAAATAATTGATAGTGTGTATATTGTGCATGTATATATATACACACACATACATATACACATAATAAAATACAAATGTTGTACAATAATGTATGATTACATAATAAAGATCATTAAAATCAAATAAATCTTGATTTAAACGGAATGCAATTGCAACACAGCTGCGGCAATTGTTTGCCGATATTCACTCTAACTGAAGCAGCAGAGTTTTACTTAATATAACTATTTATCTCTGTAGATGTTAGCCTTTCCTGAAATGAGAGAAAATCGCAACGTGAAAACGCCCCTTGTTGTGTGATACAGCCCAGAAGCTAATAGGTGCCATGTCAAACCAAGGCCCAATCAAGTATCATATTCTGTTAAATTAATTCGATTGGTTCATAAAGTACAGTGTTTGAACAAAAAAAAAAAAGATATTTTTCAAAAAAGGTCGAATTGAGTTGGGGAAATTTCAAAACGTGTAACTTTATCGAAAACCGAAAATCTCTAAAAATTTTCTGAATCTTATATTTTCTACTTATATATGCAGAGGAAAGAATAAAAAATCCACTTTTTAAAAAATAAAAATAAGTAGTCAATTTCACTTAATTAAAATGCAAGGAAATCTCAAAACGTGTAAATTCATCGAAAACCGGAAATCAAAAGTTTTTATGTATCTTCTACCCACAAAAGCTAGCAATAAAGACACTTTTTTAAAAAATATGTAGCCAATTTCAGTTAATTGAAACATAAAGAAAGCTCAAAACACGTAAATTCAGCAAAAAATGGAAATTGGAATTTTTTCCGTATTGTCTACTTATACATGCAGCAGTTAGTAACAAATCCATTTTCCTTTTATTTAGTATATTAGTTGAATATTTATTGTTTAAATATCACCCTTTGAAATGAAATGTTTATGTTTACATTAGAAACTGGAAGTTTGCCATTTTTTTTTTTTTTTTTTTCTGGAGTTTTGTGATTTTAAATTAAAATTTTATCAATTTTACAGAAAAATATATCTCAATCAAACACATGTAGACAGTAACTTATATATAACTATACCCAAATATCGGAATTAAAATCGGCAGATAATTTCCGTTATTTTTTAATAATTCTTTACAAAAAATCCAATGGACGATTAACATAGAAAATCTTTTTCATGGCTCCATGGACAGACAACGACGTCATCACTTCGCTTGAGTATACTGATGCTACATTATACAAATTACAGTGTGTATGGTTTTATTTGAGCTTTATGAAATTGCCAAATTTAACAACTTTCTACTTTTAGGTATTTTTTAATGTAAAGGAATACGTGTATAAAAGGGAAAAATGGGGTAAAATGCATAAAAAATAAATGTATTTTTGAATACCTTCTTGACATCGTAAGAAAATAATATTTGTATTCGCACCTTCCGGCTAACCATACCTTTCGAATGATACTATTTTCAACCCTCTACTCCCATAATTAATATGTTAAAAAGGGACTATAAATTTTATGCTTGCCTATTAATATATAGATAAAAAGAAATGCAGCCAAAAGTCTTAAACTAAATAACATTTGGTACCAGATTATTCCATAATTCATATGGGGTTTTTCCATTTAAAGCTTTTGTTGGGCATCTGTTTCTTATATAATTAGAAGTGTTAATAGATTCTGCCCATAAATTTAAGGGTAATTTTGATTGTGATAATAGACAACGGACCATTTCAATGAGAGTTCTATTCTTTCTCTCAGCAACGCCCGATTGCTCTGGACAATGGGGGGTTGTTAACCTATGCTTAATACCATTTTCTTTCAAGAAATTTCAAATTCAGTCCCAATAAATTCGCCCCCATTATCACTCATGAATTTTTTTATTTTTATAGATTTTTCATTTACCCAAATAACTTTAATTTCCTTAAAAGCATTTAGTGCTTCATCTTTAGTTTTTAAGAATTTTACTGCACAATAACGAGAATAGTCATCAATAAATGTAATAAAATAAAGAGACTTCCCTATTGAGGGTATCCTTATGGGGCCACAAAGATCCGAATGAACTATTTCTAACATTTTTGTAACCCGATCTGAGTGCTTCGCCATGCTTCTAAAATTACTCCACACACTATTATTTGTTCATTAGTCATTGATGAAATGGCTATACGGGAACATGTTGAATGGGATGACCACAAATTCCATGGCTATGTTGATGTAGGAATTGGTTTGCAAGGAGATAATTTAAATGTTGCTACAAATGCTTTTGTATTCATGGTCGTAGGTATTAACTGTAAATCTAAAATTCCTGTTGGTTATTTCTTTGTTGATAGAAGACTTCTCACCGAACAACGATGCAACTTAATAAAGCAATGTCTCACACTTTTACATGAGACTGGTATCAAAGTAGTTTTTTTGACTTGTGATGGTTTGGCATCAAATATAAGTGCAGCAAAGGAATTAGTATGTGATTTCAGTATTAGTAACATGAAGACCATTTTCAAACATCCTGAGACAGAAGATGATGTTGCATTTATTTTAGACCCTTGCCATATGTTGAAGCTTGTTCGAAATACATTGGGGCATTATAAATCAGCTGCAAATCAATGCAATAAATTGATACGTTGGGATTACATTAGTAAGTTGCAAGAATTTCAGGACAAAGGACTAAAATTAGCAAACAAGTTGACAAAATACCATATTAATTTCTATACACAAAAAATGAAAGTGAAACTTGCATCTCAATTGTTGAGTTCATCTGTTGCTGATACCATTAAATTTTATAATGAGGCTTTGAAATTGGAAGAGTTCAAAGGATCAGAAGCAACTTTTGAATTTATTTGAAATTTTAATGACCTTTTTGGCATTTTAAATTCTAGGAATCTGAGGCATTCTCAGTTTAAAAAGCCTATAAATAGCAAGAATGAATGTGAAATCCTTAACCGTTTGAATGAGCTATACATTTATATATCAAATTTTTCAAAGTTGCTATTGATGGTCCTCTGTTGCTGAATTCACAAAGAAAATGTCGTTTCTTGGGTTTCTTAATTTGTATCAAAAGTATGTTACATTTATACAAAACATTAGTAAAAAATGAAGCTCCATTGTTACAATTTTTACCAATGTAAAAATTCTTGGAAATGTTTTTCTCGCAAATCAGATCGCATTGTGGATATAATAACAATCCAACAGCTAGGCAGTTTAGATCCGCATACAGGAAACTGTTGGTTAAGTCTGAAATAAAACACTCTAAAGCATCAAACTGCATAGCTCTTGAAGACATAACAATTTTGAATATCCCTAATTGTACAGAACCAATTGATATCATAAATGCATCCTCAGCATGAAAAAAACTGCTGGAGGAGGAAGTTGATTTTATCATTTTGCCCCAACTTCAGAATACAGATCATGATTATTTACCATGTCCTGGAAGTCTAAATGAATTTTCTTCTAGAATTGTTGAATACATTGCTGGGTATATTGCAAAGCAACTAATTAATAGCATAAATTGCATTAACTGTATTACAGTCCTTACAAGTAATATTTCAAATTGTCAAATTTCTCGTATTGCTAAAAAAGATAAAGGTGGTTTAAAATATCCATCAGAAGATGTTTTCAAAATATGCAAAAGGTGTGATCAAATTTTCAGAATTGCTGTTATTAATGAAAAGGATAGGAAAAAAATTTCCTTGCAAGCATTGTCTATTTCACTTTTAAAGAGTTTTCAGGGTGACAATATATTTTCAGAACTGGATGTACATATGCATGATACATCTCTACTTGAGAACCATTCAATTCAGTTAATTCGTGCTTTTGCCAAAAAGTATTACAATATACGCTTATTTTCAAACAGCAAAAGTTTAAATCAAGTTAAATCTTAGGCATGTTTGTTTTTGTTTCCTGGGACTATCCCAGTTTCTTGGATCTTAATCATACAGAATTTCATTTTCCTGTCAGTAATTGTTTTTTATGTAGCTCTATTGTACAAAAACTTATTATTATTTATTTATTTATTTTTTTTTTTTTTTTTTGTCACAAATTTACTGCAAAATTTAACCAAAATCAACAAACATAAATCTAAACCTTTAAAATATGTTTATCTCATAATCTTAAAGTTTTTTCAAAGATGCATAAATTGGCAGGAAGCACTCTATAGTGTTTCAGAAGGGTGGCCCATCCCCATTTTTAGTAAAATCCCACCCTCCTTGCCTCTTTTTTAATCAAAATACTGCTCCTTGCCCTTTTACGAAAAAAAAAATAAATAAAATAAAAAATAAATAAATAAATACCACAATATTAAAAAAGTAGAATAAAAAATCATTTTGGGGTGAAATTACTTTTAATTACTTGTTAATATTACATTTTTAATTTTTTGACAAAAGTGTAGTTATTGCGCTATTTTTATTTATTTATTTATTTATTTTAATTACCACTTCCTGCAATAATGAGAAATTTCTAAATTAAAAAAAAAAAAAAAAAGACATTCATTGGAGTATTTTGCATTTCCAGACATTCTTCGAAAATTATTTTAAGTTTTTTTTTAATTTTGTATGTACTAATGTTTAAGCTAAGGCTCCTTCTACTCACTTTGAGAGGAATTTTTCGAAAAAAAGAATTTGCATTTTAAGTTGCTTTTTTAATATTTATCTGAGATCATTAAATGAAGTTTGAGGCTATCTATTATAAATATGTCTCCTATTTCTTCCAACCGGTTTTTTCCACTCTGGAAGAAACTTGCTTCCCTGTGTAGCAATTATCCACGGATTTTAAAAACTAAATAAAAAAATAATGCAATAAATAAATAATATGAAATTTCAAAATTTGCTTAATCATTTGCTCAACAAAAAATAGAGTTTTGAAGAAAACAGATTGTCGGCATAAAGGTTTTTGTAAAAAATAACCCATATGTGTTTAAACAACCTTTATGAAAGTTGCCCTTTTTCTATAATGTGCACCCTGCCCTTATTTATGTTCTAGAGTGATCCCTGTAATTTGTTCTTAAGTGGCAAGATTGTTATGTATCATCAGTTAACAAATGCCAAAAAATCAGGGATTTCTGTGATTTGTAGCTAAATATTTACATATATAATATCTGAGGCACATTTCTGGAATCAGTTATGATAAATAGTGTGAATTTTGTCAGTCAGCTGTGAAAAAAAAATTGATTTTAAGCAAATGGTGTTGTGCTACTTGTGACCGTGTGATTTCCGAAATAGGGGATTATCGTGTATTTTCCGAATGGAACACCTGTTAGCTTACCCTCCGCTTCTTTCCCCTCCCATAGAGCCCATTTCCCCTCTCCTAATCTATGAAGGGATTAACTGTTTTTGTTAGAAGTCGTCTGGAAGAAAAATGATATATTCGAACTTTGAAAGTCAACCCTTCTCATTTTTATTTGGGTATGTCCCCTCTCTGGTCATAGATAATCTGATAAGATCGTTTAAATTTTGCCTGTATTTTAAACATGATTATTGATCGTTATATGCGCTGATAAATGTGTATGGATGCTTTTAATCTGTATTCAAAGTACTTCGTGTGTGTGTGTGTATATATATATATATATGTATATATATATATTCTAAGTATTTAAAAAAATTTATTAAAAACTACTTTATTTATCAAATGTGAAAATTTTTAATACTTAATTTGTTTAACAGAACTATTTGAGCTTTTAATTGGAAAAACAATTTTTAAATATTTTTAATTAAAAAGAAAAATTCTATGAATGATTAAAAATGAAATTAAATTAATAAAAACAGTTTTAGATAAACAATTTAACTAATAAAAAAAATATATATATATTTCTGATGAATTGGTTGAGATTACTTAATGGTAATGTTTTCAATGGGGGAGAAAAGGAATCTATTTTAAAATAATTTTAATATTAAAAGTTTATATATAAGTAGATAGATATAAGTATTATTATAATTAGAAAATTTAGTTAAAGAAAGTTATGAAAAAACCGGATGACAGTGGAGGAGTGTATATCTTGTATCTTGATAACATTTAATTACCTGTAAAACTTAGTTACGATTGATATGTCACAGTTTGTGAGTGTTCCATGTTAGAAAGTATCTTCTGGTGGTTTTTTTCAAACACTTTAGTTAATGAAAAAAGAAATTTATAAATTTGATGTAGTACTTATAAGACAATTTCTACCTAATGTATTTTTTAAACGCTTTGTAATATATTTGGTATCTAACATGACAATATTTTCCTCTACTGATTTTACTAAATTATGTTTTTCCTTCTTTCCCAAAACCCTAAATTTAGACTTGTTCCCTTCTACAAACTGGTGATTCAATTGATAAAATTGAGTGTAGAATCTTTGTATCTATGAATGCTTTCTTTTAAAAACTCTATGATCTTAGTTTAAAAAATATAGTAATATATTCCATCCTAAAATTACACAAGTCTAGTGAAGTCAAGCTATCAAACTTCTACATGTACCAACTCGTATTCTTTTATTTATTAAATATCTAACTGGAATTAAAATAAAGTACCTTATTTATTTACCTTCTAAATTTATTATTTGCTTAATTTTCCGAATAAAAAAATATATATATAGTACAACACCTTTAATTCGGACTTCTATAATTCGGAAATATCCATAATCCGGACATAAAAAACAAAAATCCTCCGTTTTTGTGTTTTGTTTTGATGAATGACTACAGATGATGCCACTAAAAAAATAATTCTGTTTTAGAAAATTTGATTGTTCTCACTAACCAAAAATGAAACTGGCGTCTTTTTTAGGCACACTAAAGTGATCTTCATTTACATTTGAAAATTATTTCAATATTTTTTTAATTAATTTAATTTTAATAATTTTTTGTATTTTCTTATTTTTTATACAAATTTTGATTTGAATATTTGGTAATACATATTTCATTATTTATTTATAATTTTTTTTTAACATAAAATCTTTTACACTGCCATTAATTTGTGTGATAATAATACTACTAATAATAATAAATTGTCATAAAATGTTCAAATAATTTAAATTCTTTTAATAATATAGCTTTGATTCTCGGGATTTATATTATTTATTCTTTTATTATATTATATATATAGTTATAATAATTTAAAATCACAAAATTATATAATTTATTCATTAGAAAAGTTATTTTTCCAAAGTGAAGCAAGATGGTGCCACTACACAAAAGGAAGCTATTTTTTGTGATTTTTTTTTTTTTTACTTTTAATATTTCAAATAAATAAAATTGGTAATATTATTTGACTAAAAAAACAATCGATAATTTATTACATGATAATCAATGCTTTTTTTTTTTAAAACAAACATTCATATATTTTAGTAACCTAAATGCATCCAAGATCCAAGTTCTGAAGGAAAAAAAAAAAAATCTATAATTCAGAAATTTCCGTAACTTGGAATCGGCAAGGTCCCGACAATTCCAGATTAAAGGTGTTATACTGTGTATATATATATATATATTTGTATGTTTAGTATAGCATAAATACTTGTAACATGTAAATTATTTTCTTTGTGAAAAATTTAAACATCATTAGTAATTGTATAATGTAGTTGATTGACATGCAAGAGTACTTCAATCAAATCAATAACACCAATAAGCACTTATTGCAGTTTTACCGAGTTAGTAAGAAAAATTATGAGGGAAATTTTTTATTTATTACTATTTTGAATATAACAAAAAATAGTAAAGCAGTATGCATTAAAAGTGCATAAACCATAAATAGTACAATGCATATATATGTGTGTGTGTAAAATGGTATGTGTGTAATATAAATTTGTATATAGTAATTATATAATGTAATATATAAGTATGTTGTGTAAAATGAGATTTTTGATTTGTAGTCCTTTTTCTGATGGATTATGCAATTATTTTGTATGAAAATAATAGTTGAATGTTTTTGAAATTTATGGAATTTGTTTTTTTTTTTTTTAAAAGAATATTTATTATCTTTTATTATCAGTTTTTCAGTGTATTTTATTTTCAATTATGCAACAGTTTGAGCGCAATTTTTCAAATTGCTCATTCAAAGGTAGTCTACGTATGTACTTTCCAGTAGCTGAAAAAGTGCAACATGGCAAAGAATGCTGCAGATTGTTTACAGCCCTTCAGATTACTGTAACACCTTAAAAAGAAATGCCAGGCACACAAATATAATGTACATTATGCCTCTACATTACTGTATTTGTTATATATTCTTCATTTATTTTCTTTGTAAATGCTAATTTTACATATTTTATGAATTGCTACTATTCCTTACAATATTACACTTGGTCTGGCATTCTGCTATTGAGTGTATTTAATTCTGTGATTTTTTGTCGTTACAAATTTTGTGACTTTTGTACAATAAAATACTTTTGTTTATTAGTTTCATTTAGCTAGTAACTAATTCAGTTACTAATGATATGTATTATTAAATAAAAAATATAATAAATTATTTTTTGAATAATTTTGTATTGATTTATTTAAAAAAAAAAAAATAGCACTTGTTAGTTAAATTAATAAGTTAATTGTAAAAAGGTACCCATCGTAAGACAGAACTCTTACACCACTATTTTTTATCAATAACTTTTTTCATATCTGTACATTTTTTTTTTTTTTTTTTTAAGTCTGGATATGATAGAAATCATTGATAAAAATAGTCACCACTATTTTTTATCTATAATTTCTACCCTATTTGTACAGTAATTTCTTAAGATTGAATATGATAGAAATTATTCATAAGAAAAAAAGAATAGTGTTGTAAAAATTCTGCTTTGAGACAAACTTTTGCACCCAGGATACTGTGATTTAATTGAATTTATAAACATACAATATTAAGTTTTTCTTTTTAATGAATAAAATAATAATAATAAAAAAAAGTTTAGCTAACAAACAATATAGTTAGTCTTAAGCAGAAAATAAACAACTTTTTATCTTGATTCTGTAACATTCAATCATTATTAAAGAAAAAAAATTAATAGTGGTAATTATCAGATTGTCTTTAAGTGACTTTAAAATAGAATAAATAGACCCAGGCCTCGTAGTATTCCTAAAAATTTACACTAATTTTATTATATGATCACTTATTTTAAAACAATGTTATTTTGCATAAGGTTTACATTGCTTTAGCATTTAAACACTTACGAAAAATACTTTATGATAATGAGCACAGTATAATAAAATGAGAGTAAAATTTTAATAATGCTACGAAGCCCGAGATCTGAAAATATGCACTCACTCCTCGCCATGTAGGAAAAAATAAATAAATAAAACAACTCATCACTTTACTTTTCTTTTGTAACCATCATAAAAATAAATATCATTAATTGATGTCATAAAACCTGCATATTTCTAAAATTAAACACAAATTTAGTAAAATTAGAAAAATAAATAAATAATAATAATAATAAAATTGTGGTAAACCAAGGGTGGGGTAGAGGAGGTATGCCACTCCGAGCCTCTGGTTATGAAAGAGCCTCCGAAGAAACTTTGTTTTTAAGTAAATGTATTTGGTAAAGTTGTTGTGCCATTATTTTAACCTGAAACATTTGCGGCAATTCAAATGTAAGATGTAGTTTCCCGTCTAAAGAGTCTTAATGGTACAAGAAGTGACTATAGAGCAATAACTCTAAACCGAAGCATTAAGTTAGATTGCAGCCTAGACTCGTTTCATATGATGCACCCTTCCCCATATACTTGAAATACTATTTATAGATAATAGAATAAATGTAATACAGTTAAAAAATACATTATTCTTAGACATATCAATCACTGTGCAATAGATATATATTAATCTATACAATTATAAACTAAATTGTCAATGTTATGAATAAAATCAACTGGTTTATTTGGTTTCTTCTACAAAGGTATGATTAATCCTACAAAGATATGATAATAAGCTGAATTAAAATTTTTATTTAATCAATGAAGGACAAATGTGATGTTTGTATTTAACAATATAGATTTTTTTTTTTTTTTTTAAATAAGTTGCTTTGTTCAGGTATGAGATTCTTCCGCAGATCCGTGATTTTCTGCTTTTATGTGATTTCCGTTAATTTCACGTTTTTTTTTTTTTTTTTTTTTTGGTTTAAATCAGACTCAAATAATGATCAGTGTTCAAACGCACCACGAAAGACTTGAGATTCTCAATCTTTCTCCATCCAAAATATAAATGTCAATATTCATTTTAAACGTGCTTTATCAGATTCTATAACATATAAAAGAACAGAATTATTCAATATTTCTCACTCATGTAGTTTTTTTTTTATCCTGCTCCCCTCCCCGCCCTCCTTTTTTTTCGTCTCTAACCATCGCCGATCAAACATTCTGTGGGAAGCCTTTTATTTTGAAGTGTCGATATTAATACTTCCCCCCCCCACCTCCCTTTCCCATTTTCCACCAACAATCAATGATTAAATGTTGATTGTTAGCTTTTTTTTTTTTTTTTTTGTATTTTTTTACACACATGTTTTATTGTGTTGATGTGCATTATTCTTTTAGTTTAATTTGTCCATTTTTAAAATATTTTGTATAGTTTAGCCACGTGCACATTATTTTTCATTTGAAATAAATTTTATGAACATATTTGTATGGTTTTCCCCGCACACGCTAATTTTCATTTGAAATTAATTTTATGAACATGCGTGTTTCCTCTTTTTCTAATTTTCTGCATTCTCATGCCTGTTTGTTTCGGAATAGACTTTACAGCTTTTCATTCATTTTTTTAGGACGGAGGACTATTAGTTTTAATCTGGATTTTTGCAGACCAGTTTTGTGTAACACCAAAATAAATAAAAAAAAATCAGTCCTATCGTTACAGACTGGGTACCAAATGAAAGGGGCGACTTTTCTGAATCCAGGGGTGCAAACAGTTTTTCGACATGACAATTAGATTTTTTAAAATTAACTGAAGTATGAAATTTAGGTGACACTTCATTTTCATTCATTTCACTCATTTTAAAAAGTATGTGGCCCAATTTTACGGTCAAAAAATGAGATAAAAAATAACTAAAAATTTTACAGATTGAAATTAATAGCTAATCCTCCTCACTAAACTAAATTATGACTTTGACAGAATTTTTAATGATTTTATTATTATTTATTCATTTATTATTGAGAGGGAGAGTATATCAGGCTTTGAAATTTGTATCAGCAACTGAAAAAATAATCTTTTGAATTTCATTGCTTATAATATTTTGATTAGTGTTGAAAATTAAATTATTTTAAGATTTTAATAAGCTAATAATAATAACACCCTTGACCTTGGCGTATGTATTTTTATGTATTTTAGGAAATATTGGAAAAAATATTTATTTTTTTCTTTAATGTTCCATTTATCACAATTTGTGTTATTCTTATGGTGATCTTTGTTAACCAAAATTCATGACATGCAGTTAATACAAAAGTATTCCTTATCTAATTACAATTTTTTTTTTAAAGAAAAAGCATGAAAAAATGAAATAAAAAAATAGTTCTTTAAATTTGTCTCATGCTCATGTTCTACAATTCCTTTATTCAGGGCTAATTGGAACCCTATATTAAAAATTCTGAAATTACATAACGACACAGATGCTTTTTATTTTTCGATTGTAATTAATAAATTACATGTGAGGGCTGTTCGTAAAGTATTTGGATTTAATTTATAACTAAAAAAATATAATGGATATACATACTTCAGTTTAATCCCCTTCAAAGTATCGTCCTTGAGAAGCAACACGCTTAGCCCAACGTTGTTGCCACTCTTGGAAGCAGGATTGGAAGTCGTTCTTTGGAATGGCCAACAGCTGTTGGATCGCTTTTTGTTTGATGGTCGTCACATCCTGAAAACGTCGTCCTTTAAGCATTTTCTTTAGCTTTGGAAATGCGAAATTTTTTAACCAAATTTGGCACCGTTCAAATTGCACCAAACATGGCACCATTCAAATCGCTTAAAAGACAACGTTTTGAGGATGTGACGACCATCAAACAAAAAGCGATCAAACAGCTGTTGGCTATTCCAAAGAACGACTTCCAATCCTGCTTCCAAGAGTGGCAACAACGTTGGGCTAAGTGTGTTGCTTCTCAAGGACGATACTTTGAAGGGGATTAAACTGAAGTATGTATATCAATTATATTTTTTTAGTTATAAATTAAATCCAAATACTTTACGGACAGCCCTCGTATACTAAAAGTTCATAATTAAAAAAATACTTGTTAATTACAAAAGATATTTCTAATTATACAGCTATTTTAACAATTGCCGAAAAGTTGACAGAAAGAAAAAAAAAGACCTTAAATTAAAGCATATTAAACAAAAGTTCTTGAAATCCAATGAGCAGTTTCCATTTTTTATATGTATAACGATTTACGGATGTGAAACCATCGATCTACCTAGAAATCTTCAAGTAAATTATGTAATATAATTTATATGAAAATAAAGCAACTTTTGACTCTTGATATAAAGATTTTGAATCAGCTCTTGACTACAAAATTATTTTTAATTTTGCATTGTACGATTGTACTGCAGGTGTTGGCAACTTTGATATTCATGAAAATTTTCAATCTCAATTTTTTTAACAGTTTAACAAATTTTAGGATATGAGAAATTCTAAAATCACAAAAAAAAAAAAAAAATAATAATAATAATGTGTGTCCGTATTTAAGTTAGTCAGTTTATGTTGACTATATCTAAAGAATGAATGATGGTTAAAAATTTAAACCAGTTTTAAAATAGTCTTTCTTATGATTCTGGCCAAAACCTTGATTTTAATGTTCTAATTTGTAAATTTATAGAAAATTTAAAATTTTCGTAACATAGCCTGAATAAGGCAAAAATTGACATCTATAAGATAAATAGCAAATCAGTATAAGGTAAATGTGTCAAAGCAAGTGATGGGAAGTCTGGTTGGTGAGGCATTTCATTCTCTGACTGGAAACTGACATTAGCAGAGCTCATTCCTCTAATCTTAAATATAGTAGGTAGGTTCTATAGTAAGTATTTATGAGAGGAAACATATGATGAATAATAGAGCAGATATTACCTATGCCAGCTAATTTTTGGTTGTAGCACCTTTTATTAATTATTTGAATATAATAGTTTTCTATTTGTAAAAATTTTAACTCAAAATGAAACAAAATCTTTATGTAAACTATTTTGTTAAAAAAGTAAATTTAGAAAATGAGTTTCAATAGCTTAGTAATTTCATTTTGCTTATTTTATCATAGAAAGTCTTATAAAATTTGAAAAAAAAAAAAGTGGGCAAAATTGTGGGTTTTTTAAGAAAAAACTCATTGGGTCCAACCATAGAATAATAATAATATCCTATTATTATTCTATGGGTCCAACCCTGGTTTCTGCTTGTGTATGTATTGTAATTAAAGTATACAAATTTTCAGCTTAGTTGTGTGGTAAGAAATTGTTAAAATTCATAGTCAAATTTTAAGTGGATTGTGGCCCAGGGCCTTTAATCCTCCTCCAGAAGTCCATTACTGCTTGAGGAGATATTGAAAATAACTATCTGAATTACGAAATAGTAATTAATAGTAGACACATAAAACTCTCTGGGATCATTCGGAGTGATGCTATAAACTGTCACTAAAAAGCAGAAATCATTCCAACAAACCCCCAAAAATATACATGCCATTTTATTAACTGTCCTCAAATGAGGACGCTGGGCGTTAATGGGTTAATTATTTATACAAGTACAGCCTTATGACTGGTGTATGAATTGTAAATATTTAATTAGTGTATAATTCATTGATTAATATTATATATATATTCTAGTTCGCCTTTGCCCACCTAGCAGTTGATATTTCAAAAAGAAAATATTTCCTTGTTTATTCAGCTCTCATACCAGTTTATGTCATTTAGCATTGGCTCATATGATATTTAAAAAATAATAGCATAGTTTACATTGTACTGTTTAAAAAGCTCTGAAGGTTCCAAAAAGTTTTTTAAAAATAATAACATTTTAATTTAACTACATATAATCTGTTAATTACAATTCGAGGCTGCTGTCACTGCTTGTTTCAATGAATTGTACCCCACTAAATGTAAAAAAAAAAAAAAAAAAAAAAAAAAAAAAGATAAAAAAATAAGTGAAAGTATTAAAATGGTAATGAAAATATGAATTTTGTTAATGGGTAAAGTGTGAAAAAATTTCTTGATTCAAATGATGTTTGTTAAACCTAAGTAAAAATTTTTTAGGATATCATCTTTTATTTTTATTATCTTCCTTAATTCCTTATATATATATATATATATATATATATATATTAATTTTGATTAGAAACTATGAGCAAAGTTTTCTTTTTCTTAATACATTGCTTCAGTTATAGGTCATATTTCCTATTAAACTATCCTTTTCCAAAATTATTTTATGTGTTCAATACCGTGAGTAAAATTTTGCTTTATTTCAATACATTATTGTAGCTACAAAGTCAAAGTCTGAAGTTGAGTGGCTCATACAACCGCATTTATGATTGTTATAAAATTACTTCTTATTATGAAGATACTATGTTGAATAAAAATGTTGGTAATAAATGCCTATATGGACTTTTCTATAGAAATAGAATATTATTTATATTTTTATAATTTAAGTAAAATGATTGATAGTGTGGATATTGTGCATATATATTCACACACATACACATAATAAAAAACAAATGTTGTACAATAATGTATGAATACATAATAAAAATCATTAAAATCAAATAAATCTTGATTTAAATAAAAAAAATCAACAACCCTGTAGGGGAGAGTGGTAATGAATGGGCCAATTTTTGGTTTGTAATTTTTTCTAATGATTCTTTTTGGCTCAGAATTAGCTCTTCAGTTACTGTACTTATTTGGTTTTTAAAAAAGTCATAAAAATTGGATTAGAAAATGTCTATAATGAATGATAATAGAAAATAAAAATATAGAAATTTGGCCCATTCATACCCACCCATGAGGCTGAGTGGGCCATTGAAGGTAATAAATGGGCCACTAAAGGAATTCAATGAAAAAATGTGGAATTAACCTTTTATTCACCAAATATGACAAAATGAATAGCACTTGACATGATATGACACAAAAGCCTACTGAAATAGTAAGTAGATAATAAACATTATTTATCAAAATTTATAAAAATCAAAAGTGATATTATTAAATCTCATAATTGTAGTAGAAGAATGACAAAATAATAAGATTATAAGAAAGAAAGAACATAAAAATAATAGATAATACACATTATGATTTAACAAAATTTATATTTTTCAAAATTAATATTAAATGGCATGGTTGCATATACGTTATGATTTAACAAAATTTATATTTTTCAAAATTTATATTAAATGGCATGGTTGTAACAGCACATGATGTTCCACCAGTAATGTCTGGCTGTGGTAACTTCTTAACAATGTCTTCAAAGTTCACAACACTGACATCTGATGTGTCAGGGAAGAAAAATAAGTGAAATTAAATTTCAAGTGGTAAAATTTCATTCAGGTGAAATGCCTATTAATTGAGTATTGAGTGTAAATTTCTGGTATTATTTATTTTACCCATCAGATTCAGAATATAAACAATTATTCTAGTTTTATATCAAATGGTAAAATACTGGTAGGTGGGGTCAACAACTGGACAGTTCAACTTACAACCATTTATACAATTTAACGTATGTTTCTAATAAATAACTAATATTTCTTAGAGTGAAAATGTGCAAAATATTTTTTAGAAATCTCAATAAACCTATTCTAACTAGACAAAAATTTAATCTAAATCCATGACAGCCAGTTACGTTTCATATTAAAGAGAAAATCAGAAAATAAAGAAATAAATACCATATTTTCATGATCAGAGCAAAGGTGGCCCATTCATGACCATGATATAGTGTCCCACTCAGCCCCACCTATACTTCTGGAATATATTCAGGTTTTATTTAGTACATTAAATTCAAATAACATCTAAATAAATTCTAAAATTAGTTTACAGATATGCAAAGACTTGCTAATACACATACCTGCAATGCAATAATAGATACTTTTCAGCTAGTATTTATTTTACTTAAAAGAGAAAAAATTACTTTTCAGTCAGATTCTGGACCATCCTACTCTAGTGGAAAATGGCTTCTCCCAAACAAGGGAAAATTTGATGAGTTTCGTAGAACAAATAGATCCATCTATTGGTGGCATTTAAAATAATTTTATGCAAGTACTTTTTTGTTTTTTGTTAGTGACCCTTTCATCCCCATGGCCCATTCATTACCACTCTC
This sequence comes from Salticus scenicus, assembly GCA_963930645.1. Taxonomy (NCBI): domain Eukaryota; kingdom Metazoa; phylum Arthropoda; class Arachnida; order Araneae; family Salticidae; genus Salticus; species Salticus scenicus. The sequence continues at coordinate 114,166,854 of OZ005652.1, read as the reverse complement.
TCCTACGTCTTTTACGTCAGTCTTAAAAGACGTAGAAACGGTGCTTTACTGTATATATATATATATATATGATTTTTCTTTGTTTATTGCCTTTCTGCAAAATGTATACAATAATTTATGTATACATATATTTACACTTAAACCTAACCCGCAGGAAAAAAATTCAGTCAACTTAATCTGAATCCAACCCACAAGAAAAATAAATCAGACAACCCAGCCCCCAGGAAGAAAATTCAGTCATCCTGACCCATACGAAAAATAAATCAGTCAACCTGAACCGAACCTAATACACAAGAGAAAAGATTTAGTCAAACAGACCCAAACCTGATTGCAGGTCAGTCTTGGGTAAAATCGGTTTACCGGACCTGATACTGGACAATTCAGATTTTCACTTAAACTGAAATTAATCACAAAGATAAAATAAAAAATTTATTTAAAGTTAATTGAACTTCAGAAATTTAAAACAACAAGTTTTCAAATATGGCGTATTTCCACACAAAATTTGTCAAATTTCCCTGACTTTGCACGAAATTCCCTGATTTTCCCAGGTGCACTTAAATTCTGACTTTCCCTGACTAGGAGCTATCCTGTTATAATATAAAACTTATTAACTCAAATGCAAAAGACATAAATCAAGTAAGTTTTTGCACATATAATTTTTATAAATTGTAAAATAAATTTCTTTGACAGAAAGTAGTTGTTTATTTATTTATTTTTTTTAACAGTTACATGTATTTATATGTGCATAATACATATCTACACACATTAAAATAATACAGTTAGACAAGGTCTAAGAATATATATTCAATAAAAAAGGCTCAAGTATAAAGGAACCTGAAAAAAATAAGTAATTTTAAATGAGTGTGAAGGCAGGGAGAGGTCATTGTAATACTTAAATATTTCAAGATTACCATTTGATTACAGGGTTAAAACTTTATTTTTGAATTATGAACAATATCAGAATCAGTGTTTTCATGCAAGATACTGACCATGAAAAAATATTTCAAGAAAAAAGCACCTGGAATGTAAATATTATAAATTTCTAAACACATTATTTTATACTAGAATTTTCAATTTTTCCGGGTGGATATAAACTGCTTTTTTTACCAAAATTTCCGTTTTTTTTTCGGAACATTAACATCTTTATCCAGGATACACTCTTCTTTAATCACATAACTGCTTGAAAGTGTATTGCTGCATTGATTAACTATATTTATCGTCACCCCGTTCTGAAAAAATAATAAAATAAACAAAATAAAACGCATTGTATAAAGCAGTGATGCCAGATGGTCGAAAATTATTTCCCCAAACAGGTCTTAAAATTTCCCCAAATCAGGGTATTTTTTCGAAAAAATCCCCAACTTTATTTCTACTAACGTGAGGATTTATCCCTACGACCAGGGATTTTCAATAGCTTTATTGTTATTTGGGGATTTTTTTCGAAAAAAAAATATCAAGATTTGATAAATCATTTCATTGCCAACATTGACAGAAAGTTGAACTCCCCAGGTTTGTCCCCAAACATTTTAGAATTCCCCACAAAAGTCCCGAAAATGGGGACAAAATCCCCAATCTGGCATCACTGGTATAAAGGATAGAGAGAAAAGCCAAACAGCGATAAATGCGCCAAGGATGGGGCGTTACTTCAAGGTCGAGAGGTGCAAAAGGTGCTTTCGCTGGCATCTCACTAGAAGGAGTTTGTAAGCATTAAAGTATTAGCATGCTCCTTCTTCTCTATTATTATTCTATGCATAAACTATATCAACACTTTATCAATGTGTATAAAATTTTCAAAGTGATACTGAATGAAAACGGTTTTTTTTTTTTTCTCCTAACGAAGAAAAAAAAAAAAAAAAAAACGAACTCGTAATTTTTTTTTGGCAACAATTAAATTAAGGATAAATTTTTAATGACTGTTTTTGCAGCTATTATGAAGTTAATCTATATCACGGAGTGATCAAAAAATTGTTTGTTTGTGGAGGGTAATCTCTGAAACTACTGAACCGATTTAAAAACTTCTTTCACTGACCGAAAGCTACAGTATGCCATATTGTTATAGGCTATATTTAATTTTGATAAAATAAATTTTAGTTTAAAATCTGAGCATTTTAATTAAAATCCCCATAGAAGCCGTAATAGAAATATATAATGAAATATTAAAAAAATTAGCTGCTACCAACATAAAAGAAACATTTACATATTCATTTCGTTTTTAAAATATCTTGACGTGAAAAGAAAAGAAATATATTTGCACGTGCATTAAATTGAAATTCATATAAAGCTTTTTTAATTGTTAAACTTACACGTTAAATCTGACGTCATTATAGAATTAAAAGTGTTTATTTTTCTAATAATTTAATTTGATATGATATGATATAATATAATGATCTAAGCATCAATGTTTAAACCACGGAGTCTTTATTACTCCGTGGTTTAAACTGATGTGTGTAAACGAAATTGGAATTTAAAAATAAGTAAATAAATAAAATAAAATAAAATAAGAAATTCTATTTTATAATATTATTTATTTTAATTTATAATTGTTGCCAAAAAGATTTACGAATTAATTTATTTTTAGACATATAATAAAATATATTTTCACGCGAACAATAATATAAAAAGTTAACTGGATTTTTTTAAAAAAATAATAAAGATCGAGTAAAATTATTTCCCCACTTTAATCCCCATATTTGGATATAGATATGTATTAGTTATCATGTGCATCCGTTAGATTAAATTGTTTTTGTTGTAAAATTGATAAAATTGGAATTTTAAATTTCAAAACTCTAGAAAAAAAAAAAGGGCAAATTTCCATATTCGATTGAAAACATAAACATTTCATTTCAAAGGATGATATATACACAATAAACATCCAACTAATAAACTAATTAAAAGGGAAGGGATAAATATTCTATCATAATTTGAAGTCAAATTTGTTTTCAAATGTCTAAATAAAGTATCTGATATAATATACTAATATGTTGCAGCGGAATAGATTTGATATCCGTCATCCTTGGCAGAAAAAAAAAAAAAAAATATCGCCAAATTATCTGGCGAATATAATTTAATTCCTTTCAAAAATCATGGTTATTTTAAAAACTTACATTAAGAGTGTAACGAATAATATGAAACAATATTTCGTACAATACATATTACGAAAATATACATCTGGCATGTATATTTTCGTATTACGTTTTTGATCGCCAAATACAAAAAACGCCAAGGGTGACAGTTTTGAAATTTAAAATTAAAATTTTGTCAATTTGACAGCAAAATAACTCAATCTAACGCATGCATACAATAACTAATACATATCTATACCCAAATATGAGGATTAAAATCGGGAAATAATTCTAGAATAAAAAAAAAAAAAAAAAAAAAAAAAAAAATCCAATGAGCGATTAACATGGAAAATCTTTTTCTTGCATCCACGGGCGGTCAGTGATGTCACACTTCGCTTGCGTATTGAGATGTTTAAATTTATTTGGCGACTATTTTTAGCAACTAACAGTTATGGCAAGTAGCTCAATATACATAGCGCATACAGCCATTACTGAAATGTAAATAGCATGTAATTATTTGAGTTAAATTATGTTGATTGGAAACCTATTTAATATACCTATGCTCTATAGCTATACTAATATAAAAAGAAGAAAGGTTTATATGCATATGTAGAGAACGATCGCTAGAACTAAAAAGCCGATTGTTTTTTTTTTTTCTTTCAATAATCAAAAGTTACACTGTCTCTCTCTAAGTGCTAGAAGCTATAATAAATTTTGGTAAAATAAATTTTTAATTAAAAGTTTCAATGTTTTAATTGAAAACAAAGCATAGATTTGATATCTATCGTCATTGGCGATTTTTGTATTTGGCGATCGAAAACGTAATACGAAAATCTGTATATTATCGTAGTAAATACGAGATGTATGTGTTTACTTCAATTACCCTACTACCGTAAGTAGTGGAAGTATTGTATAGGTTTTGGCAATTGGTCAGTGTGTGTGTATATGTGCACGTGTGTGTGTAATCTTCTGGCTGTCATATCTCCAAAACTAATAAAAATAGAACAACTAAACTTCACAAGTGATTCAGGTCTGGTGTACAGATAAATTTTCCAAATTTTCGTGAAAATTGAAAAACCGGAATTGGGTCATCGAAAACCAGAAATGGGACCGTAAGCCCATATTCAAAAACACCTCTAATGATTTTCTTCAAAGTTGCTATATAAATAATATATTAGATGCCCTTTCGATTGAAAAGTTGCTTAGTTCAGGAAAATTGATAGGCGTCCTCTATAAACAGCTCAATTTCAGACTTCGCAAGTGCGTTCCTTTAAAAACGCCTGTACGGATTTTTTTCAAACTCGCCATGTTAACTTCCTATTAAATATCCTTTTGTATGTAATTATTGTTTTTAGGTCAATAATTGAGTATGCTAAGTTTTGGTAAATGTTATCTCAAAAACGGCTCTAACGTATTCTTGAAAATTTTTTCTTTAATCCAATTTAGATAACCTTTCTCAAGTATTACGTGCTTATTACAGGAATATTAACGGTCATCCTGATTAGGTAGTTCAGTTTTAGATCTCGGAAATTCGTGTTTATAAAAATAACTATCTTTTTTTTCCCCTTATTTTTTAACTCGCTATGCAAACTCTGTTGTATGTGTCTTTATACGATAATCAAGTTTCTCTTATTCGAAAATCTCAAAAAATGCAAGTAATATCTCCAAAAAAAAATGTATATATTACGTGTAATAGTGGGTAATGGAAGTCGTGTGGTTGTTTCACACCAGATTCTGTAATAGTATATATTGTACGAATATTGTTTCATATTATTGATTTCCCCTTTAATATACATTATTAAAATAATAATCAATTATGGAAAAAATTAAATATATTTGCGAAATGAACAAATAAATAATAATTAAAGCTATTATGGCGTCAATTTTATCAAAAACATTTTCATGTCATAGGTTTATTTTTCAATATTTTTTATTCATGAGTAAAGAAATGTTTCTTTTTATGAAATAAATAAATAAATAAATAAATAGCATTAAGTAAAAATTGCCAACATTTAACAACTAATTAAAAAAAAAAAAAAAATTGTAAAATTATATTTTGACTTTCCAGTTAATAATATTGCCTGACTATAACATATAAACTGATATATTTCTTGATTTTTTACATATCGATCCATCTTTAACTAAAATTTGTTCATCAGTGCGAAGCCGGACGGGTCAGCTAGTCTATATCATTATATAAAGCGCAAAAAATTGTTTGTTTGTGGAGGGTAATCTCTGAAACTACTGAACCGATTTAAAAACTTCTTTCACTGACCGAAAGCTACAGTATGCCATATTGTTATAGGCTATATTTAATTTTGATAAAATAAATTTTAGTTTAAAATCTGAGCATTTTAATTAAAATCCCCATAGAAGCCGTAATAGAAATGGAAATAATGAAATATTAAAAAAATTAGCTGCTGCCAACATAAAAGAAACATTTACATATTCATTTCGTTTTTAAAATATCTTGACGTGAAAAGAAAAGAAATATATTTGCACGTGCATTAAATTTAAATTCATATAAAGCTTTTTTAATTGTTAAACTTACACGTTAAATCTGACGTCATTATAGAATTAAAAGTGTTTATTTTTCTAATAATTTAATTTGATATGATATGATATAATATCTAAGCATCAATGTTTAAAACACGGAGTCTTTATTACTCCGTGGTTTAAACTGATGTGTGTAAACGAAATTGGAATTTAAAAATAAATAAATAAAATAAAATAAAATAAAATAAGAAATTCTATTTTATAATATTATTTATTTTAATTTATAATTGTTGCCAAAAAGATTTACGAATTAATTTATTTTTAGACATATAATAAAATATATTTTCACGCGAACAATAATATAAAAAGTGAACTGGATTTTTTGTAAAAAAATAATAAAGATCGAGAAAAATTATTTCCCCATTTTAATCCCCATATTTGGATATAGATATGTATTAGTTATCATGTGCATCCGTTAGATTAAATTGTTTTTGTTGTAAAATTGATAAAATTGGAATTTTAAATTTCAAAACTCTAGAAAAAAAAATGGCAAATTCACATATTCGATTGAAAACATAAACATTTCATTTCAAAGGATGATATTTACACAATAAACATCCAACTAATAAACTAATTAAAAGGGAAAGGATAAATATTCTATCATAATTTGAAGTCAAATTTGTTTTCAAATGTCTAAATAAAGTATCTGATATAATATACTAATATGTTGCAGCGGAATAGATTTGATATCCGTCATCCTTGGCAGAAAAAAAAAATATCGCCAAATTATCTGGCGAATATAATTTAATTCCTTTCAAAAATCATGGTTATTTTAAAAACTTACATTAAGAGTGTAACGAATAATATGAAACAATATTTCGTACAATACATATTACGAAAATATACATCTGGCATGTATATTTTCGTATTACGTTTTTGATCGCCAAATACAAAAAACGCCAAGGGTGACAGTTTTGAAATTTAAAATTAAAATTTTGTCAATTTGACAGCAAAATAACTCAATCTAACGCATGCATACAATAACTAATACATATCTATACCCAAATATGAGGATTAAAATCGGGAAATAATTCTTCTAGAATTTTAATTAAAAAAAAAAAAAAAAAAAAAAAATCCAATGAGCGATTAACATGGAAAATCTTTTTCTTGCATCCACGGGCGGTCAGTGATGTCATACTTCGCTTGCGTATTGAGATGTTTAAATTTATTTGACGACTATTTTTAGCAACTAACAGTTATGGCAAGTAGCTCAATATACATAGCGCATACAGCCATTACTGAAATGTAAATAGCATTTAATTATTTGAGTTACATTATGTTGACTGGAAACCTATTTAATATACCTATGCTCTATAGCTATACTAATATAAAAAAAAAGAAAGGTTTATATGCATATGTAGAGAACGATCGCTAGAACTAAAAAGCCGATTGCTTTTTTTTTACTTTCCGAACACTATAGTGAGGAAAGTATTGTAATCATGTCAAAAATCCGAATTGGAGATTTTGATGTTTTTATACGTTTCGAGGTCCCCTGAGTCCGTTTCCACTATTTTTACGATGATGTATGTATGTGTGTGTGTATGTGTGTATGTGTGTATGTCTGTGGTCTGAACACGCTAGCGTCTAAACGCTTTATTCGAATAAGCTGAAATTTGGTACGTATATTATAAGTCACCATAGTACGAACCCTATAGATTTTGGTGAATCTCTAGCACTTGTAGTTTTTTACAGGGACACAAAGAAAAATTCTTTATCATTATGGCCTATGGGACCAAAATCTTAAAAGTGCGATAGCATCTAAACGCCTTATTCAATTGAGCAAACAATTTATACACATATTATAGGTCATAGATACTAAGTCTGTATAAATTTTGGAGAGTCTAGCACTTATAGTTTTTTTACAGGGACACAAAGAAAAATTCTTTATCATTATGGCCTATGGGACCAAAATATTAAAAGTGCGATAGCATCTAAACGCCTTATGCAATTGATCAAAAAATTTATACACATATTATAGGTCACAGTTACTCAATCTGTATATATTTTGGTGAATCTAGCACTTGCAGTTTTTTTACAGGGGCACAAAGAAAAATTCTATATCATTATGGCCTATGGGGCCAAATTTTTAAAAGTGTGATAGCGTCTAAACGCCTTATTAATCTGAGCAAAAAATTTGTACACATATTATAGATCACAGTTGCACCAACTGTATAGATTTTGGTGAATTTAGCACTTACAGTTCTTTTGCAGGGACACAAAGAAAAATTCTTTATCATTATGGCCTATGGGATCAAATTTTTAAAAGTGCGATAGCATCTAAACGCCTTATTCAATTGAGCTGAAAATTTATATGAATATTATAAATTGCTGTTGCACTAACTATAAGCATTTTGGTGAACTAGCATTTATAGGTTTTTTACAGAGACACAACGAAAATTCTTTATCATTATGATCTATGGGCTCAAAGTTCAGTAGCGTTAAATAAAATATAGTGTAATATATGGAGAAAAGTACTCAAACACTCTATTATGGTTTTCTCTCTTTTGTTCGTTTAACAACTCCTCTTTTTTTACTTTATCTACAAAACTGTTAATTACTCAATGTTCGGAAAGTCGAGTGGAGTCAATCCAGATTTTTTTTTTTTCTTTCAATAATCAAAAGTTACACTGTCTCTCTCTAAGTGCTAGAAGCTATAATAAATTTTGGTAAAATAAATTTTTAATTAAAATTTTCAATATTTTAATTGAAAACAAAGCATAGATTTGATATCTATCGTCATTGGCGATTTTTGTATTTGGCGATCGAAAACGTAATACGAAAATCTGTATATTATCGTAGTAAATACGAGATGTATGTGTTTACTTCAATTACCCTACTACCGTAGGTAGTGGAAGTATTGTATAGGTTTTGGCAATTGGTCAGTGTGTGTGTATATGTGCACGTGTGTGTGTAATCTTCTGGCTGTCATATCTCCAAAACTAATAAAAATAGAACTACTAAACTTCACAAGTGATTCAGGTCTGGTGTACAGAAAAATTTTCCAAATTTTCGTGAAAATTGAAAAACCGGAATTGGGTCATCGAAAACCAGAAATGGGACCCTAAGCCCATATTCAAAAACACCTCTAATGATTTTCTTCAAAGTTGCTATATAAATAATATATTAGATGCCCTTTCGATTGAAAAGTTGCTTAGTTCAAGAAAATTGATAGGCGTCCTCTATAAACAGCTCAATTTCAGACTTCGCAAGTGCGTTCCTTTAAAAACGCCTGTACGGATTTTTTTCAAACTCGCCATGTTAACTTCCTATTAAATATCCTTTTGTATGTAATTATTGTTTTTAGGTCAATAATTGAGTATGTTAAGTTTTGGTAAAAGTTGGTATCTCAAAAACGGCTCTAACGTATTCTTGAAAATTTTTTCTTTAATCCAATTTAGATAACCTTTCTCAAGTATTACGTGCTTATTACAGGAATATTAACGGTCATCCTGATTAGGTAGTTCAGTTTTAGATCTCGGAAATTCGTGTTTAAAAAAATAACTATCTATTTTTTTCCCCTTATTTTTTAACTCGCTATGCAAACTCTGTTGTATGTGTCTTTATACGTGTATCAAGTTTCTCTTACTCGAAAATCTCAAAAAATGCAAGTAATATCTCCAAAAAATTGTATATATTACGTGTAATAGTGGGTAATGGAAGTCGTGTGGTTGTTTCACACCAGATTCTGTAATAGTATATATTGTACGAATATTGTTTCATATTATTGATTTCTCCTTTAATATACATTATTAAAATAATAATCAATTATGGAAAAAATTAAATATATTTGCGAAATGAAAAACTAAATAATAATTAAAGCTATTATGACGTCAATTTTATCAAAAACATTTTCATGTCATAGGTTTATTTTTCAATATTTTTTATTCATGAGTATAAAGAAATGTTTCTTTTTATGAAATAAATAAATAAATAAATAAATAGCATTAAGTAAAAATTGCCAACATTTAACAACTAATTAAAAAAAAATAATTGTAAAATTATATTTTGACTTTCCAGTTAATAATATTGCCTGACTATAACATATAAACTGATATATTTCTTGATTTTTTACATATCAATCCATCTTTAACTAAAATTTGTTCATCAGTGCGAAGCCGGACGGGTCAGCTAGTCATTATATAAAGCGCAAAAAATTGTATGTTTGTGGAGGGTAATCTCTGAAACTACTGAACCGATTTAAAAACTTCTTTCACTGACCAAAAGCTACAGTATGCCTGATTGTTATAGGCTATATTTAATTTTGATAAAATAAATTTTAGTTTAAAATCTGACCATTTTAATTAAAATCCCCATAAAAGCCATAATAGAATTGGAAATAATGAAATATTAAAAAAATTAGCTGCTGCCAACATTAAAGAAACATTTAGTACATGTTCATTTTGTTTTCAAAATATCTTGATATGAAAAGAAAAGAAATATATTTGCACGTGAATTAAATTGAAATTCATATAAAGCTTTGCGAAATGTTAAATTTACACGTTAAATCTGACGTCATTGTAGCGTTAAAAGTGTTTATTTTTCTGATAATATAACTTCATATGATATGATATAATATAATATAATATAATATAATGATCTAAGCATCAATGTTTAAACTGATGTGTGTAAACGAAATTGGAATTTAAAAATAAATAATAAAATAAAATAAAATAAAATAAGAAATTCTAACTTCTAAACTTTTATTAAATTATTTATTTAAATTTATAATTGTTGCCAAAAAGATTTACAAGTTAATTTATTTTTAGACATATAATAAAATATATTTTCACGAGAATAATAATATAAAAAGTGAATTAAAAAAATATCATCTGCATTTCATTATGCATTTTTTAAAAGAATAATACGCAAGCGAAGTCATGACGTCACTGGCCGTCAAGTGGATGCAAGAAAAAGATTCCTATGTTAATCGCCCATTGGATTTTTCATAAAAAAATATTAAAGATCGAGGAAAATTATTTCCCGTTTTTAATCCTCATATTTGGATATAGATATGTATTAGTTATCATGTGCATGCGCGTTAGATTAAGTTGTTTTTGTTGTAAAATTGATAAAATTTGAATTTTAAATTTCAAAACTCTTGACAGAAAAAATGGCAAACTTCCATATTCGATTGAAAACATAAACATTTCATTTCAAAGGGTGATATTTACTCAATAAATATCCAACTAATAAACTAATTAAAAGGGAAAGGATAAATATTCTATCATAATTTGAAGTCAAATTTATTTTCAAATGTCTAAATAAAGTATCTGATATAATATACTAATATGTTGCAGCGTAATAGATTTGATATCCGTCATCCTTGGCAGAAAAAAAATATCGCAAATTATCTGGCGAATAAAATTTAATTCTTTTCAAAAATCATGGTTATTTTAACAACTTATATTAAGAGAGTAACGAATAATATGAAACAATATTTCGTACAATACATATTACGAAAATATACATCTGGTATGTATATTTCGTATTACGTTTTTGATCGCCAAATTCAAAAAATGCCAAGAATTTAACTCATTGAAGTATTCAATAGAAAAGATGCTTTTGCACATGCTAGAAATGGTGCTACTTTCATCCAGTGCACAGGAGATAAGAAAAAGGAACTTTCGCGAAAAAGTTACAGTGGAATGATTTTTACTGCCTTTATACAACCTAAACTCTTCAGACAGTAGGACACAAAGCCTTATACACAGTAACGTATCTAATTTCTTTTGTTTGTACATGTGTGCAAACTAATAATGACATGCATACTATTTTGAATAAGAACCATCTAATATTACATGAAATAAAATATATTAATTTCGAGACATGCTAAAAATATCTGCGGAAAATGAAATCTCAAACAGGCACATTGATATTCATTTTAATTGAAGTTATAGACATTTTTTAACAAAATAAAATTTTATGTGCTACACAAGCCTGTGAAATTATGTAAAATAAATGACTGAAGAAATATTTTATCTTTTTCATTTTCCTTGATTAACGAGGAAACTAAAAAAAGTTTCGGGCTGACACGGACCGGAATAAATATCATCCACGCCGGCCCGGCACGAGTATACACAAAATAACTGAGCACGAGCCCGGGCCGGGCGCAAATTTAAAAATTCCCCCCGAACCCGGCCCGTGCAGACCTATAAGTCAGGAAGTTATATGATTATTGAATCATAAAAACGCTACCGAAGGCAGCGGGAACCCGAAAAAATTGGCTAAAAGTATTAAAAATGTGCTTCCAGGCTATTTTGTTGGGGCTATTTTGTCGAGGCTGTTTTGTCGGGGCTATATTGTCTGGGGCTATTTTGTCTGGGGCTATTTTGTCGGATTAAGTAAGGCTTAAAATGAGATCTGGCTTTTGCAATCAGGAATACCACCACTTGTAATCGGTTTCTTTAACTCCGATTTCAAGTATTATTTTTTACAGGTTGATGCCAAACACTTTCAAAAATATTTAAGTTTTCATTGGTCTCCCTTTTCCTTTCGGGGCAAACCTTTCACTGAAATATATGAGGTATAACATATCCTTTACTATAACATATTCTAACATATTATTTAATTATTTACCGGTCCTCTTTAACTTTCGGAGATTTTTTTTTTCACTGAAATATATTAGGTATAACATATTCTTTACACTGATGAAGTTACAAGATGGTTCGCCTAATATTTTTTGAGATATTTAAAAAAAGTCTGAAATCGAAAGTGTCCGGTCATTTATGAAAAGGTAGTGTATTTCATCAAAAAAAAAAATATTCATTTATCCATTATATATATATATATATATATATATATATATAACATACAGTTTACCTACATTTAACAATTTTAATAATAATGTGCTTCACTAAAATTCCACATTTGCATCATAATAAAACCAAAATTTTGCAATTAAAAAAACATATGTATATTTGTATTTTTTTTTTCTATTCCCTTCTGGATACATTTTGCAACAATTCTATTATTACGGGTATGGGAATTTTAACTCAGTTTAACTGTATTTGGGAATGTGAGATAAATAATAAAAGTAGCGAATATAATGCATGCCATAAGAATTTGTTAAATAACATTAATCAAACGTTAGCAGCTCTTAAAAATTGATAAAAATACGGAATAATAGGCTCAAGCCATTCCTAAATGAAATCATTATGCAATATCTTATTATACAAAAACATATGTGAATTATTTTGTAATTTAATTGTACCTAAATATGTCATTTTAGCTATATTAATAATAATGATAATAATAATAATAATAATAATAATTAACTGAACAAAATGACACCTAAAGCATTAGCACAATAGTTGCTTTTATGATATAAAATAAAAAAAAAAAATTGAAAAACCCCTTTAAAAAATAAATAAATAAATGAATAAATAAAATTGACCGCTATATTTATAACATAAAATCCACATGGACTTGCATATTGTTGTTATTATTTCAATTATTAATATAATTTTTTTTTGTAATTATATACTTAAGAACATTTAAAAATAATTACCCATATTAAAATATAAAGAAGCAAATTGTCTTTCATTAAAGAAAATATCCTTTTATAAAAAGTAGCATTCGCGCGTAAAATAAATCTCTTTAAAAAACACGAAGGGACTGTAATGTAATTAAGAAAAAAAGTACAGTCATGTTTTGTCTTTGTAATGTTGCTTTCATAATTCTCTGAAATTTTAAAAGAACTTTTTTTCTTCATTACTTTTTATGTTAGAATCAAATTAGTACACTTTATTATTTTTTCCTTTAATTCAAAACGCACCTGAGTCACTACCTTTTATGACATGATTATAAAATTTTCGCAGTTAAAAAAGGAAAACTATATGAAAAAGTATGTGATTAATTTCGTAAAAATGTATTTTGTATAAGTTTTTTATTTTACAGCAAAATATTTTATATCGAAAAAATGTTTGAGATATGTTTTCAATCTAGTATTTTTCAATCTAATATCCATATTGTTTTTTCGTCTTCAAAAATAATACACTTTATTGAATTTTTTTAACAAGATTTTAGTAAATAATTTCCTTTTATATATATATATATATATCTATATCTATATCTATATATCTATATATCTATATATATCTATATATATATATCTATCTATCTATCTATCTATATATATATATATATATAAATATATATATATATATTTATATATATATATATATATATATATATATATGCATACATGTATACATATACATCCTTTACTTTGGTACATTTTTTTGTCTGTTTTTATAGATAAAACATATTTAGACAACAATTTTATTTATTATAATTTATCTATCTATCTATATATATTATATTATTGTCTTAATTATTATTATTATTATTATTATTATTATTATTATTATTATCATATATGTTGACCCGGTGCTTAATATTTAGTAATGCATCTCAAAGAATAAAATATAGTTTATAATTTTGAAATTTTTGTATTCAAATACTTATAAAACTACGTTTTTTGTTTCTTTTACTCTAAGAAATTCTATTAAAATATTACATTTTTTTTTTTTTTTTTTTGTATGGCATAAAAATACATATAACGTAATTATCAGATACATGGTTACATGAGTATCAGTTAGAATAAAAAAAATATATAGATAGATATCTTAATTTGAGTTATTCAACTTACAAAAATTTTTAAACAAACATAATTATTTTTCAATTGACTCATATGAAGATGTTACAAACAGAACATGGGGAAGTGAATTTATTTACAAACATAAATACTTTGACAACGAACTTATTTTTATATTCTTCCATGTGTTTTAAATACAAAAGAAAAATACATAATGAAATATTTATTGTATTAATAATTACTGAATTTTTTAAAGTCGTACAGATAATAAGACCATAATTCCTAATTCCGTATGTGAGCATATATCTCACATAATTCCTAACCAATTATACAAACATACAAGTCAAATGCTCGCAATTATATTTTCAGGAATTTAACACACACACACACACACACACACACACAGATATATATATTTCACTATTATGACGTTATTAGACCCTTACTTAAGAAAATTTACAAGATTCGCTTTTCAAAGTGCCACTGCTTTCTTTCAAATGTGAAATAAGTTAATCTTTCAAAAACTCTGTCAAGGACACTTTCAAGTGTTTTTTTTTTTTTTTTTTTTTTTTTTTTTTGTTTAATGCATTGTCAAACCGCGTCAATAGTTTAACTGGTAGCAGTACAGTATAAAGAATCGCACTTCAGAATAACGTATACATACGTTCGGGTCAGTTAAGGGGCTAAAGTGTCTGTCTAATTCTACTTCAAGTTATTTTCATTCAGATATAAATATTCATATTTACAATTCCCATGTATTCAGAAGGCATTTACGAAATTTCTTTGACGTTTTTCTTGTTTATTAAGTTAAACTAGATGTAAAACTCAATTATGATTTGACTTACAAAATTCATATTTTCTACTCTGTAAACGAATTTATTATCATTTTTATTCTGTTAGAATATGTATATCTGAAATATAACTCAATATTTTTTTTATAGTTGCCAAATAAGATATGAAAGGGTTAGTAAATATTTTATATAAGAATTATATATATATATATATATATATATATATATATACTAAATTTGGGATATTACTTAATACGAATTGTACAGTACTTAGATTGGGAAAAAGAAGGAACTAATGTGATATTATTATTCTATTGATTATATTAAATATGTACAAGTTTAAAAAATAATACCCCATAACTGCAGTACTGTTATATGTAAAATTAAAATGTATATTAAAACTACGTAAAAAAAAAAAAGAAAAAGAAAAACCTTCAATAATTTGGAAAAATAGGTTGGGATATATATTTATATTTTATAAAACACAATATGAAAGCAAGATGTAAATTAAATGTAAAAATGCAAGGTGTAAAAATTAATTTTTAGTATTTTTTCTTACTATACTGCACAAAACGTTTGTTAGATTTATTGAAATATAAATAAAATCCTCGTAAATATATATATATATATATATATATATATTAAAATGAATAAATAAATAAAAAGACATATTTTTCTGCTATAAGGCGCAGTATTCTAATGTCTTCAATATTTTTAGGAAAAAATTAAACCAAGTATTGTAACTTGATATGTGAACTGGGTGTTAATTGCACTGTTTACAATTCTTAAATAGGTCTTTATATTGCAGCAACAAATAATTTATATAGAATTTTTTTTTTAGTATATATTTAGTGTTAAAATGTGCAATTCAATTGACTATTGCAATTAAGTAACGAATTTACGCATATTATCTTATTGAGTTTATTCATGTATATTGCAGAAATATCGTTGATTTATCCCCACAGAAAAAGTTAAATTATAAATGTCGATATTTAAAAAATAAGAGATAATACATGTGGATTTTATTACTTTTTAGTAATTTCTCTCTCATGGATTTTAAATTAACGAACTTATTTCTTGTTGAATATGTATCTCTACACTTATATATATTTTTATGGAATTTCCAGTGTACCATAACGCTGATGAAAACTCAACAAGATGGGTCGAAAGTTAAGGATGAATAAGTAACAAATTGAAGTGTTTTGCTATATATATAAGATAATGTTTTTATAGTTTTTTATACTTCATAAAGGCTTTTTTACCAGTTATATTGTAAAATATTTTAATTGGTTGCATTAAAAACGATACATTATTTAGTATACATACTATAATTAAAACCTACTATTGTTTCTTTCCTTAATTAAAAATATATTTAAAAAGGAATTCTACTAGAAAAATATTAATTTAACCGCAATATATGTATATATCGTTAGTTATATATCATTATTAAAAATCAATATTCTTTATTATTTTTTCTGAAAGCTGTGATTCCATAAATAATACAAGAAACATTTATCATTGACTTATTTGTGTTTTAATTATGTTATACAGTTTCTTGAGTATTCATTTTCTTACACAAAGTTCTTCAAGTTTTTAAAATAATCTAGCTATAATTTAAGATATTAGACATTAGAATTCTGCTCTCAAATACAATACGTTTCGTGGTGTTAAGAAGGTATATTTTTTGCTTTAAATTTTTGAAGCATTCATCTCTATAAAAATAAATAGAGAGAATTTTTCTGATGAACTTCTATAAGAAACATGTCTAATTTGGTAAACATTATTTTCTTGATTGTAAATTAGATCTCTCGTTTTATTTTGCGAAATAAAAAAATAAATAGAAAAATAAATAGAAATAATAATTGAAAATAACAAATATTGACTAAGACAAAATGTTAAATTTTCAAAAAGTGAAAACGGAAAAAAAAAAAAAGTTTATTTATTTATATTTAGTTTTGAGACATTTTTAAATTAAGAAACAATAGAAATAATATAGAATTTCTTGGGGAGGGAGAACAGGTAAATTTGACTGATGTTCAGCCATAATGTATCCACTTCTGTATCTAGCCACCTGACAGCCGCTGACAGACATATCCTCTTACTGAGCTGGTCGTTTTTAAACATTACACTTATAAAACAAAATTATAACATTATACATTCGTAGCTGTTTTTTCCAGTTTAAAGGTCTTAAATAATAATCATAAGGATAATATTCATGTGTGTAGTTAGATTTTTAATTTCAAATTGAAACAAACATTATTTTAATACATTTTAAAACTGTGCAGTGAAAACAACATTACAATTCTACTTTTTTTAATTATTCAGCTCTTTCCAATAGCGGACACATACAAGTAAAGAAAATTCACTATTTACCCAAATGTGTGCCTTCGTATAAGTTTTATTCTATCAGAAATGTGGAATAAATAGAATATATGTAAAGCATGTAGTCATACATCATCAGGTTATTTGATTTTTTATTCTCTTTTTACTTTCCAGACATACTGTGTAAGCAAAGTATAGTAAACATCACAAAAATCTGACTTTACAATTTTAGTGTATACCAGCTTTGTGTTCCCAGCGGTCATTTTTTCTATTTTTATCGTTGTGTATGTATGTGTCTCTTTATGAGCGTGTGCATGTGTGTATGTGTGAGAGTGAACACGAATGCGCTTAAACGATTTGTTGGTACATATGTTATACGCCATCAAAGCATAAATTCTATTGATTTTGGTGAAACTAGTATTATAATTTTTTACAGGGAAATTCAAAATTAAAGAAAATTGATTTTTAAAGAAAATTCTTTATCGTTATTGCTTATAGGCTTAAATTATTTAAATTATGATAGCGTTCAAATGCCTTATTGTATTGAGCTGAACATTTAGGTAATATCTATAATAAAGGTCATCATCGCCCAAATTGTATCGATATTTGTAAAACAGCTTTTTAAACACTTAAAGTTTTTTTTTTTCTTTTTCAGGGACACGCAGAAAAAAGTCTTTATCATTTTAGTGTATGAATTGAAATTATTTAAAGCGTTATAGCATACAATTGACTAAAATGTTGAAATGATCTAAAAAATTATATACATGGTATAGGCCGCCGTCGAATATATAGATTTTAGTAGATCTAATATATATATATATATACATTTAACAGTAACACAACGAAAATTTTTTTATCATTCTGGCGTATGGGCTGTAATTATTTAAAATGAGGTAACGTCTAAATGCCGTATCCAAATGAGCTGAAAATTTATATAATATTATAAATCACCCTCGCATGAACTATAGAAATTTTGGGGAATCGAGCACTCATATAATTTTAAACGAACACAACAAAATATTCTTTATAATTAAGACCTATTGGCTGAAATTATTTGGAATAAAATTAAGTTAAATTAAGTATCATACTATTTAGGAAAAATACTCAAAAATAATAATATAATTATACAAGAATTATAATTTTATAATAATATAATTAAAATTTTTCACTTCTGTTTTTGTAAACGCTTCTCTTACTTTAAGTATTTAACGGCTGTTTAAATAAACTAATATTCCAAAATTCGAGTGAAGTCAATCCAAATTTTTTTTTAAATATAGCTCCGTTTTATAAATATAGTTTTATATTTAGTTTTTTTTTAATATAGCCCAACGAAATGTAACTACTTTATATTTATGTATCGATTATTTCTGTATATTATTGAAAATTTAAATATTTAAAATATTTCATTATTTTCTGTTGTTATTGTTCAATTCATTTACAGATATTTTATTACTCCTCGGGTTTATTTCAGGGATAATTTCCAAATTTACCTTTTCAATGAGTTCTGCATATCTTAACTGTGGTCAAATGATGTAAAAACATACCAACGTTGTGTTAGAAGTTAAGTCTATTAAGTAAAAATTAAAAATTAAACGTTACGACGCATCTAAATGTATTCATATATTTATTTTAGTTAATTCTATTTCTGTGTGTGTGTGTGTGTGTGCTCAATGTTTTATTATTATTATCATTATTATTATTATATAAACTTAGAAATTAACACAAAGGAAAACGATTACCATATACAGTGGACGAAATTCAAGTTCCGTTTAGGTACATTGTTTTCGTCATACGTTATATTTTTTAACACTAGGGCTAAATTCCGATCAATAGCAAAAATTTCTATTAAAAAAAAAAAAATAAATAAATAAAAATAAAAATCCAAAAGGATTTATTTAACAGCACTGCATTACGTGTATTTTTTTTTTTTTTTTGGAAGTTTTGCTTGTGCTCTTATAATTTTGTTGCCAATTGAATAATGAACCATTAAAAATAAGCCCTGTTAATGTTTAAGTTTTAGCTCTTAAAGCTGAGAGATGGGAGATACCTGATTCTACTCCAAGTTGCGCTCATCGGCCTACCATTTAGAAATTTCGCACGTAACAACTTCCAACAAAGACAACTACGTACGGCATCATACACATACCCAGGCACAGTCTCCAATTGTAGATATTTGTCTTTCATTTTTTACATTGTTATACGCATTTATTATTATAAACAGATTCTTCTCTAAAACTCCTCTTATGAAAATTATACTTAAAAAAAAAGAAACCAGTAGACTTTTGTTTAATGTAATTGTACTTAACAAAATAATGTTTTCCAAATTACGTTAATGCAAAACATTAATTGAATGTATAACTCAAATTATAGTAATAATGCCTTTTAACTAAATAAAATCAACATAAAAACAATATTTTATTAATTTATTTATTTTTTCATAAAAATAATATGATTAATGGTAAACAAAGGACTGAGTCATTTAGTTTAACGGAAATGACAATATTTATTCACGGTAGACCAGGTGATAAAAAAATTTAATAAAAATTTTAAAATGTATGCAAAAAAGGAAAAAAAAAAAAGAATTTTCACTTTATTTTAACATTGTTTTAACTTTGTTTTAGTTTTTATTAATTCCTTGCCTTCAAGGTACACTACCTCATCATAAATGACCGGGTACTTCCGATTTCAGACGTTTTTTGAAATAAAAAAAAACAATTTTTAATCTACAGTTGAGTGAGGAACATGTTACTCCTTACATATTTTGATTAAAGTTTTGCGCCGAAAGTAACAGGGGGCCAGTTAAAAAAAAGTGTTTTGCCTTACCCTGTAAAAAGTAATAGTTGAAATGAAATCTGGCTGTAGCGTGGGATTACGGTACTTTTTCTCATTATCTGTTCAAATTTTTATGTCTGTATCGCACATAATTAGGGAGATATAAAGTTTCTTTAAAAAATAGAAGAAAAAAAAATCACTTTTTAAACTATAACACGCAAGGTATTAATCCCAGTGCAAAGCTATTTTCAGGAAACTCGACATATAATATTAGGCACAGCATACTGAAATCACAATATGATAACTGATAAATATCTAATGAAATATGAGTAGTTTTAATAAATAATTTCTATCTGCGCATGCGTAAGATTTTGCGAAATTTCATTTGCATAATTTAATAGCCAAATGTATTGTACTATTATATAAAAATCCGAAACAAGCATCGTGTACACTCAAAATTTTCTACGCCATAGAATAAACTGCAATTCACTTTCTTAAAAAAAAAAAAAAAAAAAAAAAAAAAAAAACTAAACTATAAGGGTATTTTACTCACATTTTTATTTTTATTGAATCAATGCCAAATGGTAATACAGTGTTCGCTGACTGTAAATAAATATTGATAAAACACCCTATCATCTCTGTCTTTTTTTAAAGAACTGAGATTATTCTATTTATCTTTTTTTTTTTTTTTTTTTGAATTTGCACGATATTTGATTGGGATTTTCATATAAGTTGCTCACATCATTTGTGAAAAATTATGCAAATGAAACTTCGTAAAATCTTACGCATGCGTAGTTTAAACAGGTAATGATGTAGAGTCACAGCATGATTTCATTTCAAGCATTACTTTTTACAGGTTAATGTCAAACAATTTCATTTTTTTTATGTCTTACTACCCCCCCCCCGCCATCGCTTTAACTAAAATGTAGGAGGATTGACATATTCTTCGTACTACTGAAGTTTCAAAATTATTTTTTTTTTTTTTTTTTTTTTTTTTTTTTTTTTTTTACTTTTTTGAGATATTTTTTAAAAAGTCTGAAATCGAAAGTGTCCGGTCATTTATGGAAAGATTGTGTGCAATTTATCAAGAGTTAGTATACTCTAACAAAAACGTCTCTATTTACTTTAGAAATATAACTTGACGCAAAAATTCTGTTCATTAAAGACCTGAAAAATAAGAACTTCACAACAGAAAACAAAATAACTGAATTTTTTAAAGAGAATTTAATACAAATGTATATATTGGTTAAAAGAAAAAAAAAAAAACTTTCAATGGTTTTTTATTATTACTTTTTTTTAATTTATTTCTTTTTATTATTACTTATTTATTTCTTTTTATTTTTTTGCCACTTATTCCCTCTATAGTTGCTTCAAAAAAAGTCAATTACGTTTACTTTACTGTTTTCTGTTTTTGTAAGTAAATATAATAATATTTTCCTAGAAAACGTAGGTTACTTACGTGCGAAATTATTTAGAAAAAGGCTGAACAATCAATTTATGTATGACATACTTTAATGTTTTTATTAATTACTTTATTTTTTCTAGAAAATCCATATGTATTCTTTGCCACAAATTGTTAATAAATACGTACAAATTGTTTCCATAAAAATATTCAAGAACATAACACAGTTACCTATCTCCCCGACAAATAATAAGTTGAATTTCATCATTTAATCAATACATTCTTTAAAAATGATTATTACACAAAATTTTCCTTTTATAACATCAGCATCAATATTCATTAGCTTATACATATCGAAAATTAGTTGTGATATTACTTACAGATAATCGTTTATGAGTTTATGGGATAAACATTATTAAATGTTCTGTTAAAACTATGTGTTTTAGCACATATTTCAAAATTAGAAACTTCATGTTTTTTTTCATATTAAATATGATAAATAGTTTTGCTAATTAAAAATGTCTCATAATAGAATACTTTATAAAAAATTTTCATTCTCATTTCCTAATTTTACCTATTTTACCTATTTTGGTTAAAAACAAGATTGCATGCATAATTTTTCATATATATATACGGCGTGTCCCGAAAGTCTGTAAACATTTTAAAGGATCATAACAATTGGATGAATTGATAAAACTCAACGCGATTCCGAAAAACCATTCCCGGAAAAAGTTTTTTTTTTTTTTTTTTTTTTGGTAAAAGAAAAAAAAATACAGTTACTTTTTTTTTCGAAGATAGTTAGACAATAGTTAAATTTTTCGCACGGATGTGAAAAATAAAATGCAAATGGACGTCCTATATATTGCACAATTTTGCGATTGGAACAGTTCATTTCTTATTCTGCTTCTTACATGTGCATACTCGATGTTTTCATTTTGAAGCTGACTTGGTGAATAAAGCGTTATTAGTGAATATGTTTTATCTCAGAAATGAACCTACGACTGAAGCTGCAATTAGCAGTGTTATAACTCGTTTACAAACTGTGATTTGGGGTAACGATGGAGACATACAATAGGATTTCTATACGTGTAAACATTTGTATGCGAATACGTACAGATTATCTTGAAAATGTGTGATAAGGGCACACACAGCGTCCTCTATGGACTGGACAAATAGCAAAATTATTGTTTTTTCTTAAAAAAAAAAAAAAAAAAAAAAAAAAAAAATCTCCTTTTTTTGCAAATTGCGTTAAATTCTATCAATCCATTCAATAGTTATAATTATATATATATATATATATATATATATATATATACACTGAGAAAAATATGTATCGCTTTCATCTTGGACGAAAAAGTGGTCAGTTTCCAAATCTCTAAACTAGAAATATGAATTTCTGAGCTATGCGTATAAGGCACGTCAATGAGCTGAATAGACGAAATGTTCGAGAATTTTTAGACTACACATTTCTATATGTCAAACAATATTCTTAATCATTTGTAATGCAAGAAATTCTCGCTTGATTTTCTAGAAATGTTTCAGATACCAAGGTTATTGTTCCTAAAACTCGCCTCTTGGGCTCATATTTATTTGCTTAAATTTTCAAATACCTTTGACCGCGATGATATACGTAAACGTTCTAGAAATTTAATAGGGATTTCTATAACTCAATTTCAAAAAGAACTAGAACTATTACATAGAACTATTTTTACTAAAGCAACAATCTAGATTCTAGATGTCTGTTTTAGAATTTCTTCTCAATGTATATATATATACATATATATTTATATAAATGAAAGATATTGTAATAAAATTTAACCTTAAAGTTTAGCAGTTAATAGATACAAAACAATACCAACACATCAAAATAGAACTGATTTTAACTTATAGGGAAGACTGACACAAAAATGTTGCGATACTGATTAGGAACGAATAAGAGACATAAACAAATTAAATAATTTACGCCGACATGAATGGTAATCATAAAAAAAGGACCATTAAACTTAATGACAGAGAAAATGACTAAAGGGCCACAGAAATAATAATTGGATAAAAATGCTTAAAATTAGAAGTGAAAACTCGTCAGGGGGCATGTGCTTCATATATATATATATATATATATATATGTGTGTGTGTGTGTGTGTGTGTGTGCGCGCGCGCGTATATAAGTTGAAAGAGAGAGAGGGATAGAGAGCTTACGCATATATGTTTTGCGTATGAATAAATAAAAAATAACACATATGAAAATTTCGCGTGATTTCTTTCATTACCAATGCACTTAGCTTACAGAATATTTTATTATTTAATTCTACTTATAATATTTTAAATTATATAAACCTTATGTATCTATTACCTTACCTAAAACAAACAAACAAATACAAATAATTCGTATACTGTTTTATTATACCTTTATATAGCATTCTAAAAATATTTTATGTATGCAAATAAGGAAGGTGCGAGAGGAGAAAAATTTTAGAAACTAAAAAATATACCATGAAATGAAAAATATGCATTGTTACATTGTGTTATAAATCATTCTTCTTTATAGGTTTGTCAAAGCATGTATAGACTTTTGTTGTTTATCCTGTAGCTTATACATTCCCTGTTGATGCCATATAAATTTAATTTTTCTTCTAGCGATGATAAAAGTTTGTCATTATAGAGTTAAATTTATGCAACAGAAAAATCTTTGTTCGCACGTGCAAACGATGTGAGATATATTTTATATCTTTAAAATATACAATCCAGATTTTTTCTAAACTCTTCCATATGTAATATTTATCAAAATATGCGACATTCCAAATAAATATTTTAAAACTGAAATTAATCATAAAGGGAACAAAGCAAAGTATTATTGATCGAATTATAAATTATACCTTCTATAAATTATTCGTATTTACTCATATTTGTATATTATGTAATAGGGTTACTAGCGTGTACAAATAAAAGTACACACACACACACACATATATATGTATTATTTTATTAAAAGACGTTAAGGGAGCGCAGTTTGTCTTGCATTTTAGAACGACATTATTACAATATATATATATATATATATATAAATCATACTTTTTTGACAAATGTTTAACAGATAATATGCATAATCATTACCAGTTAGTGTCTTTAATTATATCAGTAACCACTAATCATACCGTTAAAAGTACTACTAAATTAATCAAATCAAGAATAGTTCCTGATATTCTTCAGAAATCCTGTTACTCTCAGGAAACACTCCAAACTTAAAAAAAAAAAAAAAAAAGAGGAAATTGTCCTATAAGTAAGAGTAAAGTATCTGCAATGTTAAGTCCATAACAAAATAGCGTTTAACTGTAGCTTTTAAATAAGTTAGTTTTATTGCTATTTTTTAAATATTAACAATAATATTAATATATCTTATATAAGGTTACGATATGCCAGTATTTACTTGTGTACCATTTTGATTAAAAGTGTAGAATATAGAAGGCACTGAGTAGTGTGGATTTATAAGAAAATTTGAATGAAATGGAATCGCTTATTTATGTGTTACGGATGTTTAAAAATATATATTTCTTCATAATTTATATATATATATGTTGAAAATTCCGAAAATAATTTTAGATTTCAGGATTTTATTAATTTTTAAAATATGTATTAAATCCATCTTCAATGGAAACATATGGAAATTCTTTTAACACATAACAAAATAAAAAGGAAAAAAAAATGCTAATTTGTTCAAGTAAAACTTTCTGCTTTAAAATAAGCATTATATTAAAATTATTTAATTAATTTTTCAAATCCTCTTAAGGCAAGATGTCGAATTTCAATCGAAGGAAGGCTGACTGCTTATGTTTGGCATAAACATCATTATACAGATTCTTATAAATTTTATCTGGAGGCAATTCAGTGATTGGGCACTTATTATATATTTGCATAATTTATGATATTTCTAAATTTAAGTGCAAAACTTTCGACATAAAAGTATTTGTGTAGTATAGGATGAATTCAACACTTAATACATAATATCAGGGTAATAATTTCAAAGTTATAATACCTAGCTATTATATAGATATATGCAGAAGTTAATTCGTGAATTAAACCTCTATAAATAATTGTAAAAGAAAGCTTTTCTTAAAAGTGGAAAAATTGTAAAATTACATATTTGAAATTATAAAATTCAGTGCTATGCAAATTTCTTTCTGAATGTTCTAATCATGTCTTTAATCTACTTACCGTGATATGCATAATAAATAAACAAATAAAATACTACAATTCTTCATTTAAAAAAGCATTTTATTGCTAGTATTAAAATATATATAAGTGTTTGCAATTTGAAATTCTTATAGAGAAATAAAGTTACATATTAATCGTACGTCAAATATTTTTGTAAATACTTATATCAAATGAGTTTTAAAAATTTAATAATTACACTGCTCGGCATGAAAATTTCCTGTGACATCATTTCAGCATAGTCTTATGTAAAATGACCTCCTGAATTCGAATCTGACGGCCATTTTGCCCTATCACCCACCTTTTTTTTTAGGAATGAAACCCCTTTTTTATCCTTTTTCGGTGATTTTATGATTATAAATTTGATTTTTAGGAGGAGGAGGATTATTTTAACCATTAAATATCTTTTGAAAGGCTACAGAGTTGGGAAATTCTAAAACATGGGAATTTGCGACAAGGAAAATAATTTGGGGGGTGGGGTGGGGGGATTTGCCACTGAAATTATGCATTACGTATCTTATATCTTTTAAATCTGTTATTAGTGTTATTTTTTTAAACATTATATATATATATATATATATATATATATGTATGTTTTTATGTGTTAAGTAAATTATTTTTCATTCTTCAAATCAAATCCATGGTCATAAAATTATCGAACAGGGAACGAAATTGAGGGAGGGGGTGGTGTATCTAGAAACCTGTGGGTGACTGGGCAAGACGGGGGTCATATTCAGATTGAGGAATTTATTTGACATAAAAATCAGAAAAAATGGTATCGCATCTCGATTTTTTTTTTTTTTTTTTTTTGTGTGTGTGTGTAAGTAAAATTCCTCACATTATATTTTTATTATTATGAACATAGAATAAAACGAACTCCCATCTTATTTAAAGTCTTGCTTTTTGAATGCACTTTTCTACATTATCTGCATTAGCAAATTGAGACGAAAGTTAAATTAGTAATCGAGAGCTTTGAATACTGTCATGTTCTCCCTTTTCGTTCAGCTCTTTACACAATTATGCCTATTGGGACACAAATATGCAAAAAGGATTACTAAGACTTTTCTACACGCAGACAAAATAAAAATATTTATTGCTTTAGGATTAGAAACAAGGAAATGAAATTTATAAGACCTTTTGCCTGTTAATGACACTGGATAGGAGAATAATGGTAAGAAAAAGAGAGACTTTTAAGAAAACAAAATGAAAGAAAAATTAGAAAAAGGCAAAACGAAAGTATAACTTAGGGTACATAATTCGTAAATTAGACTTTTTGTTCATTTATTTTCCTTATACTTCATTTGAAGAGGGCTGAAATGTAGATTCACGGTGATTCATGCATTTCTTTTTGTTTCTTTATTCAATTAAATCCATTTCTGTATTAACAAAGAGTTGCTAAAATAAAATGTCCCATTCAAGGAGTTGTATGTTTGATTAATTATAAATTATAAATGTTAAACCATAGCATTTATTTGTAAAACAAGCAGTAAAAATATCCTTTCTTATCGTATTATTTGCACTTTAATTCATTAGTACGTATTTTCTTATTGAATATTCTGAACATTGTTAAATGAATTCATCTGTATTCAAATAATTAATGTGTAATATATATGGGAATATGAGTATCTAGTCAGGCAGCACCCACCTAGATTGTTTGCGGAGCTAATTCCTTCTACTCGCAACACACATTTTTAAATCAGTTAAAGAAACACACGCACACAAACACTCTCACACACATATTATATATATATATATATATATATATATATATATATATATAGCACGCACTAGAAGTAACAAACACATTTAACCTTCTAGCGGGCGCGCTGCTTATACGAACATGAAAGGTTTTCACATACACTACTGTAAAATATGTATTTTAAAGTATCTGAATATTTTAATTATACTATAACCATTTGAAGATTAATAAGAACATTCAGTTGGAACTTTTATTCATTAAAACAAAACTGAAAGAATGAAACTGAAAGCGCAAAATCAATATAAAAAAATCAAAGAAACATCGGAATTATAAGTTAATTAATTTTAAAAATACTTAAAGTAATAATGTTTAAAACAA